>CM014086.1:27366446-27995658 GCA_004119915.2 Collichthys lucidus | reverse complement strand
TACACACACACACACACACACACACCACCATTAAAGCCTGCAGAGTTTCCTGGAATACCATCCCTCACCAGAGCATCTTCTGCACAACACACACACACACACATAGCAAGTGTATCAGGCCGATCAGTGATACATGATGATTTCATTTTTTAGATGTCTAATCCTGCCTCACCAAAATTCCCAGGAAATTCAACATGATTCACACACACCACACACACGCACACACCACAGCCTACACACACACACACACACATCTTAAAACTAACTGGAGCATCACAGCGTCAAGCTGTGACCTGAAATCGACCTTTCCCACATCCAGCGAAGCAGAAGCCGCAAATTCACCAGCTCAGTGCGAGGCAGACCTGCCGAGTGTGTGTTGTGTGTGTGTGTGTGTGTGTGTGTTGTGTGTGTGTGTGTGTGTGTGTGTGGTGTGTGTGTTGTGTGTGTGTGTGTGTGAGAAGGAATCTGAGATGTCAGACTGTCCACTACACAGTGACCCCTGAATGCCCTTTTCACAGCTAGCTGAAGGTGCTCATTCACACACTCTCTCTCACACACACGTACATGTACGCACACACACACACACACACACACACACACACACACACACACACACACACACACACACACACACACACACACACACACACACACTTTTTTACAGCGAATATAGTGACTGTTTATGATGTAAATATACAGGATTGAGTGACTGGACGAATATATCGGCTTTCAAGTTCATCGCTGGTAGTTTCCTGGGGGATTTTATTTTGTTTCTTTAAAGAACAAGTGAGACCGGCTGCACTTGACTGTTCTTCGCTGAGCTATCGAACACAAAGAGGACAGCAGCAGGAGAGAAAAACAGTGTGTCTATAAATTAAGAGTTTATTTCAACCAAACCGGAGAAGATGATTGTTGAGACAAAGATTACCCAGATGGGTTTTTTTTAGTTTTAGTTTGTTTTAATTGAGTTTGAATAAAGTGTGTTTTTACAATTAATTAACAAGGCGATTAAGCTAATGTTAGTTTGGTGGAAGAAAGCACTTGAATTCAGAAGGTGCTCAGTGTAATTTACAGCTAGGACATATTGGCTTTGGCTACACCATGTGAAAGGTGCA
The DNA here is from genome assembly GCA_004119915.2 of Collichthys lucidus. Classification (NCBI taxonomy): domain Eukaryota; kingdom Metazoa; phylum Chordata; class Actinopteri; family Sciaenidae; genus Collichthys; species Collichthys lucidus. Next base: position 27,994,543 of record CM014086.1, on the reverse strand, counting down.
CTTAAATGATTCAACATGCTTCAAACTGTCAGATTATCTACTAAAGTAAATAATAGGAAAGATGTTGCATTTGGAGACTCACTGTATCTGGCTTCTTTGTGGACAGACTAATGTTACAAGTGTCGTTACCTGGTGGCTTCTTGCTCCAGTCGGGAAACACTGGGCACGTAGAACATGACTCCGAAGAACAGAAGTGGCTCATTGCCAAACTTGTCCAGCTGCTTCTTGAGGGGTTTCTCCAGCTCCACCCAGCGATGGGCCGGGGCCTGGGTCTTCCCTTGGAACCACAGCCCAAAGTAATGGGTCTGAAACCAGAGAGAGAGAGAGACGGTTAAAAAGGGTCAGTGTGGAGCATGAGGTCAAGGGATGGAGAGGAAGGGAATGGAAGCAGGACAAAATAAAAGGAAAGAAAAGAGTGGAGGAAGTCAAAGATGAGTTGTGTAAGCTGGATAAAGAGAGAGAGAGAGAGAGAGAGAGAAGAGAGAGAGAGAGAGAGAGAGAGAGAGAGAGAAGAGAGAGAGAGAGAGGAAATGACTGACAGCCTGGAGGGATATTGAGGAAATGTTGCTAAATGAAAGAGACAAAATATTAGGAAGGGAAATAGGGGTTTGTTGGGATTACTTTAGAAGGTAGATTGTAAATTAGTTGAGAAATGCTTTGGGGACAACTGAGAAGAGCAGAGGAAGATTAATACGCAGATGAAATACAACAGGCACATATTTCTCCTTCAAATCTGATCAAACCTTTGACGTCAGCAGCGTAACTCTATTAAACATACATAATAAACCGGGCCTGCTGCCAGTTAAGATTGTCCTGGGAGAAAAGAAATAGGCAACGATCCTATCTGGCTAAATCAAAATGAAAACTAAGTCTCTTTCCCATTATTTTATCTGGAGATTCATATGCTTATGTGAAAATGAAACACAATCCAGCTGTGCAAACAGAAAAGGCAGCATTCAGAAATAACGACAAAGGGGTCTTTTCTTTTTTTTCCCCCAAGTGATGTGATCAACTCATTAAAGCTGGCGAACTTTCATCTAAAACATGTGCTCCAGACAAGAGTGAGCGGTTAAGCAGATGAGCTCGGTCGTGCAGCAGACTGCAAAACTCCAGCCACTATCTCAACTTTGAATATATCTTTGGGACCGCTTCTTGACATCTGATGTTTCTCATATACCTGACACATATATATAAATCCTATGGAAGATCTGGGGCAGGTTACAACATGCTGCAATTTGCAGATAATTTCCTGTCACGTTTTGGCTGATCAAAACAAACACTTTCCCCGTAAGGCAACATGGAGGAGAGTGTCATTTGTGAAACATGATGCAGCTACCATTTGCAATCTGTGTGTGTACGCAGCGCTGACAAAGGGCTTTAACGAAGCGGTCTCATGACCTGCATCGGTCTAAATAAAGATCTCACCGGGTTTCTTACAGTCTTGATGGTACACCGATGTTTCATTGGTTTCGTGCGTGTGTCATTCATATCACAACAGGTAAGCACACCTGTTTCCTCTGCGTGTTTCCTCTGTACTGTAATGACGTCGTAAAGCTGCAGCGGCAAACTCTCCTTTCCTCACATGAAAACGCACTCCGAAGGCCTCAGGTAAAAACAACACATCCAGACGGACACGCACACACATACAGAGTCTTGGGATAGCGTGCATGCACGGGGGGGGGGCAGACTGTGGCTGAAGCTCAGGCGTCACCCCGCCTTATTTATAACATCGCTGACACCTGGCAAATACCACAACACTATGTGAGTACGCACAAGTACACCACCCCTCTCTCTCTCACTTTGTCAGCAGCTCCGGCGGGCGCGCGCACACACACACACGGTCCGACACACGTATTCATCAAACTCAATCAGTTGTCAGACAAAAGGACACATTCTTTCTCTGATCTGCGAAACAGACTGGCCTGTCACACACACAAAACAACTCCACGTTAGAAACAATGCTGGCCACAAGGGAAGAGGGTGGGATTCGGCTCCCTTAGTGAGAGTCTGGATGAAGGGAAATGTAACAAAAATTGGGGACAGAAGAAGAAGAAGAAGAAGAGGAGGAGGAGGGACAACGCAGAGAGAAAGTGTGGACAGGAGGGGTGAAGTGGGACGGGGGGGCTGTATCTCTTTCTTCTGCCGTGAAAAGAGGACAGAGGTAGCCACGCTTCGTTAGAGACAGACAAGGACCCCGCAGGAGAGAGACAACAGAGGGCAGGGAGACACGCACAGGGTGTGGGGAGAGACACGTGGCAATCACACACACACACACAATCTGATGATGCATTCATAAAAGTGGGAGAGTCTATGTTTTAGTTGTTCTCTCTGTGTGCGCTTGATATGTGTGACAATAGTAGGCGGAAGAACGAAGATGAACGATCAATTATCAGAGAGAATTAGTGTTGCACAACAAAAGATTAACTATCTGGCAATATTGATTGTGATCAATATCAACTGATTTTTCAGAACAATGTGTCAAAATATTGTGATATAAACATACATAAAAAGTGATTTCCATATTGCCAACCTATACTAATGCTAATATTTATGTTTGAAAGCTGATGAGAGCTATTTTTATCTCGATATCCAATACATGAGTATGATTGTATGCCCTCAGAATGACACAAGAGTCTTGATATCCTCTGAAAAAGCATTAAAACTTTGATGAATGCATCTGTGACATTAAAAAAGAACATTTGAATGAAGCTGCAAAACATGAGAGAGAAAAAATCCACATGATTGTTTTTGGCGAGATTGAGGTCAAACCTCTAAAAAGGCCAAATCTCAGCTGACATGAGTCGCACGAGCATGTACTCGAGTCACGAAATAAAGACTTCTATTCACCTCTCGTAGCTCCAGCCTTTGGGCCACCGCCTCCAGACATTCCTGTCCCGTACTCTCCACCGACAGAGTGCATTCAATGGCATTGCTGTCCAGCAGACGAATCCGCGTCACAAAGTAGTTCTTGCTCAGGACGTTGTAGCGCCGCGTACGCCGCAGCTTCAGCCGGAAGGGCATGGCTGGCTGGAGGTCACGGGTGAGTCGAAAGGTCAAAAGTCAGTTGGGAGCGAGCAAGCGGGGAGAGAGGAGAGGTGGGCGGGCTCTATGACCTGGCCGCTGCCCTCCTCACTCTCGCACGACGCCAGCCACACCACAGGGTGGAAAGATGCACCCTGGCAAGGCGCTGGCCCATTCCCAAAGATGTCTGGAGAGGAGGAGGAGGACGATGAGGAGGAGAAGGGTGAACGGGGGTGCTGTAGGGAGACATGAAAAAGAAAGGATTTGTCAATAACAAGAAACTCTTGCGAAATATTTACAGAGACGATTTGTGGATTTTTTTTTTTTTTAACTTTTGAGGCCACAGGAATGCAAAAACTACATGGTACTCCAAACAGTAAACATTCGTCCTATCAAACACCCCCACGCCATATTTCCCCGAATTATCAGCTTCCCAGAAACAGAAAACAGATGAGCCAAGCAGAATCACCAGCGATAACAGCAGCAGCAGTGCCACGATGTTGGCAGAGGCAGGAATCGCACGGTAGCGGAGCGGCTTGATCCTATAGTTATGGCAGCTGCGCTTTCTCCAGTCCCATGAGGCCCAGCGTCGGGCAAAGCTGGGAGACAGAGGCAGAGATGTAGAGGCTACGGCTGAATGGACATCAAACAGCCGAGCGCAGACATCCATCTGAAGCCGGCAGCTGGCTTTGAGGAACTAATGGAGCTTCTAAGTCTCATATCTGGCTGTGTGGGAGGCCTTTCCTTTCCTTTTTATCTCCCCTCTCCCTCGTTCTCTCTCTCTCTCTCTCTCTCTCTCTCTCTCTCTCTCTCTCTCTCTCTCTCTCTCTCTCTCTATCTCTCTCTCTCTCTCTCTCTCTCCTCTCTCTTCTCTCTCTCTCTCTCTCTCTCTCTCTCTCTCTCTCTCTCTCTCTCTCTGTGCCCGGCTGCTGTACAGTGCCAGACATTGTAGCGTACAGTGTAGTAGAGTGTTAAGATCACACACATGCGGTGGCGGCAGATGTGCTTCCACAGACTAACTTTTTTATCAGCTACGGCCACAAAACAGAAAAACATGAATCCATGTTGTCAATGAGAAACTCATAAAACTGCATTATTGTGTGGGAGGCAAGCAAACGCACACACACACACACACACACACACACCACACACACACACACACACACACACACACCACACACACACACACACACACACACACTACACACACAACCACTTGTGGTTTCAAGGTTGAGACGGGTCTTTGGGGAACAAATCTTTGAGTTAATCATCATTCTTAGCTTTCATGTCTGTGACGAGAAAAGAGCTTTGAAGTAGCGCACAGCACACACAAGTGTATTTACTTAAATACATATACATACTGAATATTCACACCATGCCGTATGCAACAATGGGAGGCAAAAAAACGCAACTTTAACTTGGGCGACGTAGTCACCAAGTGATTTCTTTTATAGGATAACGCCGGTGTTGTCAAGAGGAATTAATTCCAATAGCTAAAAGCGGTGTCATTTCAAGGGTGGTGGCCACTTTGCAACCTTGTTAGACTGGAACCAGACCACAAAAAAAAAAAAATACTCCACACCTTCTAAACAGGGGAAGTAACAACTTCTCCTCCATACGAAACACTGACAAAACTGGCATTTCAAACACTTGAGTGCATGAAAACAGAGAGACAGATAAATTAATTTAAATTTAAAGATTGGATGTGAAAACACACAAACAAAAAAATTTAAAAGACCAAAATACGGCATGCGATCAGGAGAGGAGAGGTAGGAGGAGGAGGAGGAAGGGCAGAGAGGGAGAGAGGGAGGAGGAGGAGGAGGAGGAGTAAAAAGATGGAGTGGATGTGTTGCTTCTTGTCCCGGGCTCTGGCAATGTGCTGTTGATAGTCAGCTTGGACCCCGGCCCAGATTCCTCTTTACCCTGACTGGAAAAACAGAGCACACCTGACACAAGTATGCACCACAAGGAAGGAAAGTGTGTGTGTGCATGTGTGTGTGTGTGTGTGAGACGAGGCTGAGTGAGCAGGAGAGAAAGACACAAGTGGGAGGGAGTCTTGAATGAGAGAGGCAGGGAAGCCACAAACTGCTGACTTATAGCTGTGTTGTTTAGTACGAACTGAATCACCCTCGCCTCACGCTCGTCTCGTAACACATTCCTTACACCTGAATCCATCTGAGGCAGCTCACGATAGTTTGGCATCATCTTTTATGTATTGCCAACATGCACCAAGCGAGTGAATAATTAGGCTACAACGGGTGGGTAAATCAGCTTTGCTTTGGGATATGTGGGCCACTGTGACCCGACCTGAACCGCAGCCCCTCTGACGCCCACCCCCCCGCTTGAGCTTAGGGGAAGTGACATCACAGGTTGACGGTAAAACCTTCCCCAAAATGCCTCAAGAAATATTCCCGAGCACACAAGGCCATGCAAGATCACTGTCAACAAGTATACAGACGCGGATAAACACACAAAGACACAAATAAAGACGCATACTTTCACTGTGTAGTGTACAAACATAGACATGCATGAACAGGGAATACCACAAACACACACATAGGATCACACACACACACACCAGGTTCTTCAGAGGTTAGCCAAAGGACCAGACAGCAGTTAGTGCAACTCTAAACTAGTAATCAGTGGCATGGTTGGGAGTGTGTGGTTGAGTAAAGCCAGACAGACAGACAGACAATAGCTTTGGGACCGAACCCACTCCTCGACACAAAAAAACGCTGCTTCAACGCCGCTTACAGCGCTGCAGCAACATTCTCTCCCGACCGTCGTGTTTATTTCCAGCGTGCAAAAACAGCGTATACGTTTATGAATTTGCACGTTGTAATTTTGTGGCGTGGAGAAAACGAGAGGGAAAACTGAGGGAAGAGGGTTGTTTTTCTTTTTCAGGGCAGCAAGCTTTGGCTAAATATATATGAAACCATTCCCATCTTTTGTTGTGTTTTTTCTTTATCCCCTTAGACCGGTGCGGTGAGGGGCAGAAAGGTGAAAAAAAAATCTTTCTTCTGTGTGTGTTTAAAACCACATAACCACAAGTATATCCTTTCTTAAGCTCTGTTTGCAGATGCATTTTTTTATGAATCAGTCAAGATAAAAAAAGAGCAAGTTAGAAAATATGAGATCGAGATGCAACCTTTTTTAATGGCACACTACATTAATAAACTTTGTGCGCTCCCATATGCAGTCAGGCAGTCAACCGGCGCCGTGTGCTCCTTCGAGCTGGCGTCAGATTCATTTTATCAAGCATTTTTGTGCTCGCGCGTCACGAAAAGTCAACAAGACAAATTTTAACAAAGATGGCTGACTGATTATACCCAGCAATGTCGTAGTTGGCGATCTGGAATGCCGCAAAGAGAAGTCAGTCATCAGAGAAATGGAGTAGTGTGCCGAGCTTTGCAGCAAGTAAAACGTGTAATGACGACTCGTGATGCCCAAAAATACTTTTCCCTATAGACCTACATTGTGAAAGAAACAGCTATAAAATAGGAGCTAAAAAGATTTTTTTAAAACCCCTGCAAAATGTTATCCATGACTGACCCTTACCCCAAACAGCAGCTGTCATATCATATCTTAACTTGGCCTGTTTGCATTTCTTGTTTTGTTCTGAGACCAATATAGAAAAAACCAAACATACAAGAGCAAAAGTGAGTTTATCTTCTGTAAGGCTAGCCTCAATCATTTAGCTGTGTCTTTATTCCCAGATCTTCTTTAGCTTTAACCTCAGTGCCTCAGTATTAGATCATGCAGGCCTACAGTATGTATCTGTCGAGTGATTATCAGGGTTCCCACACCTTTTTCATGAACAAATTCAAGCTCTTTTCAAGCACCTTCAAGCACCAGTTTTTCCATTTTTCCAGCACCTTTAAATAGGTAGCCTACTAATTGTGTTTGCCATGATGGTCATGGGAAGCGCAGCGGTGCCACTGTATGGCATAATAATATGGGTCTAATTAGCATTATTTCATATGGTGGTAGATTGACTGTTTTGATTTTTAACTAATTGTGAAATTTCAAGCACTTCACAAAAAATTCAAGCATTTTCACAACCTTGAAAACACTGAATTGAAATTCAAGCATTTTCAAGGAATTCAAGGGAACCCAGGATTATAAAGACCACCTGCACCAGTTGTCATTTCAGACAGCGACAGTCACTGGCTGGAAAAGAGAAGCCTGCGTGGTATTATTATTATTATGAACTGTAATACGTGCAGGAACTGACACACAGGTGTGACAACAGTAACTAACGTAGGCAGGGTTTCTTGGGAACAGTCAGATGATGATATGTGTGAACAGCTGACAAAAGAAAGATGTTCAAAAACACAGTGCTGACACAGGATTCCCCCTCGGGGCGTGATGTTTTGCTGCCAGTCATTTCTCAGGTGTTGATTCAGCACACGGAGTCCACCTGAGAAACAAGCCGCGACAAACACCACAGCCCGCCTGGCTGCATTACACAACCCAAGCCACAGCCAGGCGATTGCTCATCTGCAGACCGAAAGCACCACAGGAAGTCATAACCAACAATTGCACTATTAGATTTTGCTTTAATAATTACTTTGATTATTAACACAAAGAGAAAAAATCCCCAAGCATCTCCTGCGCTGGGTGCAGTGTGTGATCCGTCTCCCTCTGTCTCGCAGCAGACCCGTCTGTCGCTCCGCTCCATTCACATCCACACAATAGCGTGAACAAAACAGCACTTTGTAGCCTACTGCTAAGACCATTAGACGCAGGCCGCCAAGAGCCGAGGATGCAAGTGTAGCGTGTGTAACTCAATCAATCTGATCTCTGTTGTTTGTCTCCGTCTGAAAATACCAACGCCGCCCACCTCCCCCTCTCTCCACCCCTCCTGTTACACATGAGCACTGTACCAAAACAAACAGGTTAAGTGCTTCACAGCTCGTAGCTGCTCTTCCTCCAGCGTACTCTTTTTACACTTTGGTCTATGAGCCCGAGACAGGTCTGGATGATGCAGAGGTGGAGGACAGATCAAGACATATTTACACAGGATGAGAAAAATATCCCCATATAGTGTTTTTTTTTTTTGCTTTATCTGGATACTCCTGCTTCTGTTATATTTGGAATAATCTCGACTACAATGATGAATCGATTAGTCCTGGCCTGCACGTTTAGTTGGAATGAGTAATTTTATCTGTAGCTACTGCAATGTGAATTTTGTTTGCAGTTTTGAAAACTGTTCAGCCCTAGCTGCAGCAAATTATTATATTTAGTACTGTTTAATTGTTTTTAAAATAAAGTCTCTAAGGACAAGAAGAAATCATAGAAAGCTAAGAAAACAAGCAACTGCTGACATCTGAAAGACTGGAACCAGAACATTTTCAATATTTATTTCCTAGATCATTTTAGTCTATAACATGTTTCAAATGAGTTAAAATAACATTATTAAAGTGCAAAGTACATTCAAGAAACAGGAACCACAGAATGTGGTGACTTGAACATTTAATCCACTATCAAAATTCTTGTTTAATCAATACACTGAATAATCATGTCAAATCAGAAAGCCGGAAGTCAGCAGAGTGATCTGTCTAACAACTTGCTGTATTGTCCTATCTGGTAACTAAGCCATCTGTTACTCCAAGCATGAGTGACACATAAGAATTTGTAAAATAGTGTTATTACAGCGTCTTTTTTTTGCCCCACTGGCTCACCGTGGAGCTAAGACAAGCACAGTAGTGAGATGTTTTGGGGAAACACACATTCCTGAACGCTTTACTCAAGTTTATCTGAGGAACAGCAGCTACTGGATGGCTGACCCCGGATCAGACTTTATCCTTCTGGCAGTTAAACTGTGTCGTCTTTTGCTGTATGAAAAACAAAGGCAGATACAGTGAAGGAGCACGCACACTACGCAGCAATTGTTCTCCCAGCATGCCTGAGGGACAGCAGGGACACACCACCAAGGCCTTCTTTGTTATCTGACACTTTGGCCATGTGTGTTTCTGTCTGACCGAGAGGACTGTGTGTGTGTGTGTGTGTGTGTGTGTGTGTGTGTGTGTGTGTGTGTGTGTGTGTGTGTGTGTGTGTGTGTGTGTGTGTGTGTGTGTGTGTACTTTCATATGTAAAAAACAACGCAGAATAACTGCTGTTACGTTTTCTCACCTTAAAAAGAATTTAAATAAAATACATTCAACAATTTATACTGTATGCTTGCTTGCACACACACACACACACACACACACACACACACACACACAAATATATAAATATACTGTCACACACAAACATCAGCAGCTGCAAACAGGCGGCCAGACAGTGTGTTTCTAACAAGCACATCTGCTTTTTCACTTTCTAGCTCTCTCTCTTTTTTTTCCTCCTCTCGCTCTCGAGCTCCATTTCTGAGACAAAGACACAGACACGCATTCTTTCTACTACATGAGAGAACAGCGACGGTGACAAACATACAGAGCAAAGAGCGTTCGCACAGAGGTGACATCCAGACGGCGACGGAGTCTCATCTGTAGCTTTGAGCGATCACACACACACTCTCTTTCCTTCCCTCTCACTCTATCACACACTTCTGCATAGATGAAAGGGTGAAAATCCTAAAGGTGCAACAAAAACTTCAGAACTTTTTTTGGGGGTTCAATTTTTTGGGACGTTAATTTAGCTGCTGAGTTTAAGAGCATTTCATCAGGCAGTGCAACACAAGGTCCAATTTGAAAATTGCTTTCACTGAGGATAGCTCTGAAAACGCAGATGATAACTTCCATTTACAGACATTAAGATGGCCTGAAATCCAGATTCAAGTCTTTGTGCATGTGTGCAAATTCCTTGTACCATCCTGTGCAATAAGAAGAGGCATCCGGCCACATTTTTAGTGTCTGAGTCTGACTGTGCATCCAGATATTTCGCAGCGGCACCTACTTTCAACTTGTACAACTTTGTAGTTTCTGAGTTACGAATGTAGACAGGAGGAGGAGACATGATAATGAGCAAGGACGACTGTCACCACGGAAAAATCACTACAAATCCCCGAAAAAATCTAAAGAAAAATAAGCTGCGTTTGACCACAAGACACATTTTGTATTTCAGACTGTAGACTATGAATTTTGGAGGATAAGCAAAAGAACAAACGGCACATGCACACCTAAAGATGAAAACGTGCAGCGCTGTGCCACAGTTGACAGTAATAGATCGGGAATGTCCAGTGTTTTGCGCTGGCACAGCCATCTAAACACTGTCACTAGAACATGAAGAGGGGGGGAGGATCAAAGAGAGATGCAGCCTAACACTGGCCAGAGACTGGTTTTCCAAACCAACAATGACGCAGCTCTGCAGACTCATCCTGTGGCAGTAATATCTGGGGGTTGAGTCCGGAGATAGGACTGAGAGAAAGAGTCTTGTAAATGCGCACAAAGCATCGGTGCCTGCCAGACCTGAATGAGAAAGTAAAGATAAGTGAGGATACAGAGAACAGGACATTTAAAAAAAAAGACAAAAGGAGATGTGACCCCGCTCTCAGGCTCTTATCATGTTGGTACAGTTGGTCAGGAGATGAGGGAAGGAGTGAGTAAACACGGACAGTGAAGCTGATAGCAGGCGGCCCTCCACCTCAACAACAGAAACATGGGACCATCAGCCACCACGTCTGTTCCAGGCAAACCACGGTGCTGTTCACATTTTCCATGTCCACCCCCTCCTCCTCCTCCTCCTCCTCCTGGGAACCACATCACACTCACACACAAATACAACAGCACACACACACACATACACACATGCTCAATCACCAGAAAGCCACCGCTTTGTTTTTTCTCACAGCTGAACCCGAAGGCACTAACACTAACAGGGACTAACTCAGCAGCACCGAGTTTACAGGCCTATGAAAGCAGCAACACTTTGGGGTCTGCTACTGCTCACATCCGGCTGTATCTAACACACATACCGGCTCAGAGGAAAGGGAAAATTCACAGGTTTTTACACGTGAGATCAAATGGAAAACATGCTCGGTTAGAAGCGGGCTAAATTACATGCACACTTCCTCACAAATTACCCTTGAAAACTATGTTGAAAAGTCCAACTTCTGTAAACTGTTGGGATGATCATGCAGAGAGAGGCTATGACCTGCCCTGGTGGTGGTGGTGGTGGTGGTGGGGCGGGGGGCGAGGCCAGCAGTAGTGATTGACAGCTTCACCCGTAGCACCTGGAAGGTGCCTAAGGTGGAGTGTGGGAGAGTTGGGCAGGTCGGAGCACGCTCTCTGCTCTGTTGTTGTCTGCCAGAGAGCGCAGCGCTTACACAACACACGGGTCCTCAGAAGCATCTCTGCAAGTCTGAATACACTCACCACACACACACACACACACACACACCTACAAGTTACTGCTCACCGTCACATACATGAACATAATATTATAATAATAATAGTCTTTTTATGAACTGTCTTATTTTATTTTATTTACATTAGACTAAAGCCAACATCATAATAACTCATAATTTGTCATAATTCATAAACCAAACAGCAACCTCTGGCTGTCAAATGAAATCAATGTGGATGTGCCAAAAACTGCAGTTCCTCAAACGTCCACTTGAGGCCGGCTACAGAACAATGCATGTTAAAATGTCCAACTTCACAGCAGAAATAAACATGTTTACAGCCTGGTACAAAAAACAGTTTTGGTCGCTATAGATAATTCCCCTGTTCATGACAATTGTACCAAGGGTGAATCTTTATAGAACTCACCAGTTCAAATTATATTAAGGCTTAAAGTTATGTTAAATTAACAGCGTGGCCACTTTGATTGACATTGAGCAACCAGGCTTCGTTCGGTCTGCCTCAGCCACTTGACTGATCAGTTAGTCTATAAAATGTCCATAAATAGAGACGTCACGATTTCCTACAACCAAAGATGACATCTTTAAGTTAGTTGTTTTGTCTGACTAACAGTCAAAAACCAAAACATATTTCACGTTTGATGATAAGAAAGAAAATACTCATATTTGGGCACTTTTGTTTGATAAATGACTTAATCTAGTATTGGTCAAAAAAAGCAAGCAATCCTGCCAAAGCATGTGTTAACAGAGAGATTTTAGGATATAAAGTATGAGAAATAAATCATTAATTCAGAAAGCCTCATCCTCCATCACAGCGTCTTCACACGGTCATTTGATTTCTGAGAAATAGAAAGAGGTCACAGCCTCTTCCACTGTTTTCATTTTGGCCACTTCTTTGCGGAATAACAAGCGAAACCACAAGATGAGTCTGAAGGAATGCGTCTTTACATTTCTTTGCCTTTACAACAACAACAATATCTCTCTCTCTCGCTGCGCTACAGCATGAGCGCTTGACCAAAATTACAGGTATGCTCGCCCCACATAGCAATCAAAATGGCCTTTCGACTCAAATGACCACTGGCTACACAAACAATGGCCACTTTTCCCTTTTGACATGCAGGCTCACATTGTGCAGTAAACACCTATTATGATGGCACGCTGACCTTAAACAAAACATGCCTTTGGAATTTTAACATTTCAAGCAGCAGCTTGATACTTTTTGTTTTGAAATATGAGGAAGGATGCAGAGGAAGGGCACACAAAAAGCGCCTTTATGGAAGAACACATATATTAGATATGAAATGTAGATATTGTGTTTCTAAACAAGCTTGATCATAAAGTGTTGAGATGCATGGATGGAGGCTACTACTCTGACTTTTGGTCCTTTAAATTCTCCACCAGTGTTTTAAAAGTGCTGTGTACTCCCAAGCCACTTGCTCTGGCACCATATAATTTACACAGCATGCCTTTGAGCTTATAAAGACAGCCAGATGTGTGTGTGTGTGTGTGTCTGTGTGTGTGTGTGTGCAGCCTACGCCTCCTGCAGCTATGCTATATTTGCCTTTACAGAACTCTCCCTTTTTCTTTTTTTTTTTTACAGTAACGTTGGTAATCCAAAGTGCGTGTCCAAACACATCATTTAACACACTCTCACACAAACATGTATGCACGGTGACACGGCGTTCGACGACAAGGTGATAATGTCATCCTCGCCGGGGTTAAGGAAGGGACGTGCACACACACAAACACACAGAAAAACACACACAATAGCATGTCATCCAAGCTCATTTAACCCATGTCTGCTGGATGACTCCATGAAATGTCCACTAAAGTCAACAAGCGTCTGTTAATGCAGGTTGTTTTCAGTGTAAAAATGACTTTCCTTTTACAGGGTTCCCACACCTTTTTCATGAACAAATTCAAGCACTTTTCAAGCACCTTCAAGCGCCAGTTTTTCCATTTTAAATAGGTAGCCTACTAGCTGTGTTTGCCATGATGGTCATGGGAAGCGCAGCGGTGCCTCTGTATGGCATAATAATATGGGTCTAATTAGCATTATTTCATATGGTGGTAGATTGACTGTTTTGATTTTTAACTAAGTGTGAAATTTCAAGCATTTTCAAACACTTCACAAAAAATCAAGCATTTTCACAACCTTGAAAACACTGAATTGAAATTCAAGCATTTTCAAGGAATTCAAGCACCCACGGGAACCCTGCTTTTAGGATCTGGAGGATCCAGGTGGTGTAAAACTCCTGTCTGCCATGTGCCATTTTGCCTCCCAGAAACATGTCCAAAGTGGGAGGAGGAGGTCCTGCAGATGGCTCCATAAAGTCATTTCATCTATATGTATTCATATAAAATGAATATAACCTTATTAAGTGTGGAGAATGTGCTTTGATTAGAGATGTTTTCAGTTATCTCCAGCCCCTTATATAATCACTGCCAGAGAAGCAGTCCACATGTTATCAGGTGTAGAGGAGGATTTAAGGTCTCTGTCTGTGTTTTAATGTATGTTTATGGTGGTGGTGGTGGTTGTGTTGGATGTAGGGGGAGGTGGTGGTGGAGAACATATTTGGGATCCCCTGCCTGCCCTACGTGGCCAAGCCATTTGGCCTACATTTGCTCCCTGCTTGCTGCCTGGGAGTTTAAAAGAGTTTCCCCCTCTCTGCTTTAAGAGCGCACAGACGTTTTTGGAAACAACAAAAAAGCAAAAGCAAAAAAACATCCCCTTGTGATGATTTCTTTTTTTTTTTCTTTTTTTCTTTGTAAGGATAACTCACCCTTGTTCCTGCGCTACATGCCGTTTTTTTCCTGCTCCCCACCGGAGAAACTTCTTCTTTACTCGACGGCGTTGAAACCTCACAGCGAATCGATAATCCTCATGGAGTTTTATTTATTTATTTATATATATGTGTATATATTTCTGTAAATTAATTTAAGACTCTTCATATGAGCGCAACTTTGAGGAGAAAAAGTCGCAAAAGAAAAAAAAAGCAGCCGCAAAACTCCCAACCAAAAAAAAAAAGTCCTGGAGCTGCTTAAAGTCCCAGATTTTTTCAGTTTTTTTAGTTTTTCACGCAGAACAAAAAAAAACATAAAAAGTTCGCAAACTTGGCCGTGATTAACAACGACGTGGTCTTCTCCCTCCCTCTCTCTCTCTCTCTCGGTATGTTTATAGTAGTGGTCCCTCTAGTCCAATGGAGCCGTTCAGGACAGGGGGAGAGAGGAGCACATGATGCCTTCACAAGCTGCGCGAAATATTGGAATCACGAGTTTTATGTTGAACTCCCCTCCCCTCCTCCAACCAGGAGGTGTAAAGCGATGGTTCAAAATGGTTCCAAAGATAAATCTAAGGGGTCGTGACATTATTGAAAGGGTAGTTTAGTCTGGATTAAAATGTTGTGAGCTGATTATTTATTTATTATTATAAAATTTGGATTTTTTTTTTTTTTACACTTTTCTACACCGTTTCTGTGCAAATTGCCTTTAACAATAAATATATAAAGACATTATGTGTTCATTTTTAGGATTTACAGGTGCTGGTTAGCAGATATTGTTTCCTAAAGAGCCATACTAGCTGTTATATTAGACTAAAGGGTTACTGGTTGCTGGCTGTCAGTTAGAATTAAAGTTATATTAATTAAATCATCTAACTCTTGGCAATAGTGAACACTGGCGTTCCAGAAGTCTTCCTGCTAAAGTTGCCATGTTTTACATTTTTCATTTGTAGTTCTGATGTTCATAAGAAGATGTGTTCATTTCTTTTAAGAATTTAAAACCATCTTACTTTGAGTAAAGTTTGACCTGGATGAATCTGGGCTGTGACATATCTGACCTCTATGAAACACTATTGTGTTCCAGAAGTCTTCCTGTTCAAGGTGCCATGTTTTACAGTGTTCATTTGAAGTTTTGATGTTCATGAAATGTCTAATTATTAATTGAATACATATTTGTACTGTTACACAATTACACATAAACAAAACATAGCTTCTATTTTCAAATAAGGGAATATAAACTTGATAATTAAATCATTTAATGGTGGGAGTGTGCTTACATGCAAACAGAGCTCAGATATCGTAGCCGTGGCGAGGACCGTGAAGGCATCAGCGGGTCCAGATGCCTCTGGAGCGCCGTCCCCTGCTCTGACATCAGACCGGAGGAATCTGAGGAATGCCGGGCTCCTGGGAGAAGTCCTCCTCGTTTAATGGTTTTCCAGGGGCCACAGAGGTGACTAAACGTCGAACAAAGGAGGTCCCCTCGCATGTTTATGTCCCCCCCTTTTTTTGCCTTTTGGCTGGGGATGAGTTAGAGCCCCGGTGGGGCAATTTATTTGCATAAGCTACATTTTTACAACATGTACGCTTTAGGCTGTGTATAGGCAACTTTGGACATGATCTCACACAGTTTAGAGCATATTTTGATATATGAGCTTATATATGAGCTTGTCCCAAACCAAATAATTTTCAATTAATGTATTTGTAATGTACTAAAACAGACATGTTATGTTAATTTAAAGCACATTGTAAAAACATAAGAAGGATAGTTGGTGGTGGTTGAATGATTAAGGAAATATCTATTTAAATAAATAAAAAATCTAGTTCAAACCTGACATACAACGCCATTTTGTGATCTGCATTTTAATATTTATTAGTCAGATTTTCTATACTTATTATCTTACTGCATGATATTTGTATTATCATGTGTAAGTATAATGTCAAAGGTCAACATCAGACATGGCCTCTGTGTCATTGTGGCTTAGTTTCTACAGAGGCAGCATTGCTTATCACTAATATACATGGTTGTATTTACTTATACTGCTATGTTATGTTTCCATCTTTATGGTCCATCCTGCTGCCATAAACCACCTGAAACGAGTCAAACTTTGTCTCATTTAACACGCTGCCTTTGCTGCTTACTCACCCCCACTCACCCTAGTGAGCAGAGTCCATAGTGATCTCATTACAGAGCAAACTCTATAAATACCAGAGAAAATGATTAATACCTGTATCCTATAAGAACATTTAATGACACCACAGGAGAGTAAGGGAGGAAGTAAATTCCACAGACTCAAAAGCCCTACAAGTTTATTAAACATGTATTAAAGTGATCTCTAAACTTCAATACCAGAAAAAGTAAAGGGTTATATATAAAACTGGATTATTAAGATCCACTAAAGATGACACATACTTAACAACCGGCCCAGTTTCAGTATGTTTATGTGCGTGTTTGTTCTGTTTGATTGTGAGTTTGTGTTTTAATTAGCATAAAGGGTCGACCATTCAATGAAAAAGCATAACAACTGAACTCTCTGCAGAATAAAAAGACACCCCCCTGGCTTATTTGTGACCGAATTGCAGCCTCTTGTGGTTAAAATGGAACTTACACCAGCAGCAATCATTACAATGAAGTGGCACTTAAAGAATAAAAAGAGTAAAACCACTCTTTACCAGTAAGTGTAACACAAAAGAAATCATCTCTGACAGCAACACTTAAATCTAATTATTATTACGATGGAAGTACACATTACATTACATTGATTTGGCAATGCCTTCACCAGTTTGCAGCCACCACAGATGGCAGTATTTGTCACATTACCTTCATCTCCCATATGAGGAAAGAAAAAGGAAAGAAATTCTTGCAAGAATTTAATGCAATAATAATAATGATTAAATCACTAGGGTGGTTAGCAAGCCTCTTTAGTATTTTGTGTGGAGTTTGATTGAGTCTGCGTGGGTTCTCTCTGGGTACTCCAGTTTCCTCCCACAGTCCACAGACTTGCAGTTAATAAGTGACTCTATCATGCGAGCATGTGATTTTTTTGTCTCTGTGTGTTAGTCCTGTGATGATCTGGTGATCTGTCCAGGGTGTATCCTGATTCTTGTCCAAGTCAGCTGGGATAGGCCCCAGCTGACAGCGACCCTGATAAGGACAAGCGATAGAAAACTGATGGGTGGATGAAGGAGGCAGTCCCTATTTTTAAAAGAAACTTCCACCTTAAATGTCATAATATAGTGACAGAACTAGCAACTTACTGTGGCATTTCTAGTCCCATCCTCTGCTTAGCGGTGTATTTGTCTTTACAAATGATTTATTATGTTTTATCCTTATCCATGACAGCCTTCTAAAATATTTTCATCTGAAGTCACAGACATAGGTCGTGTCTGTTTTCTTTTACTTTGTGAGAATTATTAAAGATAAATGGACACAACACAAAAGTCTTAGTGCTAGCCCTGCCATTATCAACATATAAACAGATGTGTGAGAGTGTTTTAAGATACGGCAGTCTCCAAGAATAACTATATGTTTCCTTTTTTAGGACTGTGCTTCCTGAGATATCCTGTGGGAGATGCTGTGGGAGTGTGAAACACTGGCACTGTTCAGTCCTTTTACACCCAGTGTGAATTATGTTCCTCGTCACTCACATTAAGGTGGCTTCCAGACACCCAATAGGCCACAAATGACGCTCCTTTACTGCAACGAGGAGAAACTTTCTACATAGAGGCAACAGTTATAATATAATTTGTCCTATAAAGCATGATTAAAATGTAAAAGGATCCCCGGCAGTAGCAGCAAAAGACGTGTTTGTGGCATACTGGAAGTGCTCTAGAGGGCTGAAGATGCATCCATCAGTTTTATTTGCTTTATTTTAGCTCGTCATTATTGCCAAGTTATTGTGCACTTTATTATTTGTGTGTCAGTTATTGCGCACTGTAAAAGTCCCTGTAGGTTTTCTGAGATTTTTTTTTCCTGATAAACTTTTCTGAGTAATTTAACTCAGTTTGAGGCCTACGTTGGAAATCAAAACTTATAAATTAGGTTTCTCTGCTTTGCATCATAAATGTGAAACATACATGTAAAAGATAAAGAGCTGTTTCCCACATGTCGTTCCCCAGCTCTCTCTCCCCACATTCCCGTCACTCTTCAACTGTCTCTATCAGATAAAGCTAAAAAAAGTCCCAAAAAATATCTTAAAAATAGAAATATGACTGACATGACTGTCAGATAAAGATGAAGGAGTACAAACTACAGGAAACCAATCAGTCACTACAGGTTACATTACGAGTGCATACTGTTTTAGGACAGGAGGCTATATCTAAAAAACTGTAAATCACAGGACGTTAAAAAAAAAAAAAAGACAGCTTTGCTTGGGAAAAGCTCTAAAAATATGTATATTCCCATTACCAACTAATACAGAATGGATACAGCTCATTATATTTACTGCATTTATCTTTTCCATAAATTCAAGTCAGATGTGGAACATTGTGTAAAAACATTTTTGATCTAGTTAGGGTGGTTTGTTGTCAGTGTGGAAGCCAAAGGAACAGGGAGTGTCTGGATGTCGTCTGTCTCCTTGAGTTTTTATTAACATTGGCAATATAAAATCTTTTGTCATCTGACATTGGTTAAGATGCAGCATCCTGTTATCTTAGTTTGTTTATTAAAAGGATATGAAATAGAAATGGCTTTGAATGTGGTACAGCTGGTCTTGGATTGCAAAACATAAACCACCGAGACTCTAGATGGTTTCTGATTTCAGAAAA
Source organism: Collichthys lucidus (assembly GCA_004119915.2). NCBI lineage: Eukaryota > Metazoa > Chordata > Actinopteri > Sciaenidae > Collichthys > Collichthys lucidus. The sequence continues at coordinate 27,975,673 of CM014086.1, read as the reverse complement.
AAATCAAATGTCACAGAAACAGCAGAGAAACCATTTTGTTCGTCAAGCTGTACAGAGCAGTTATATGTTCAGTGTAATTTCGGGTATGATTAATGTTTAGTTGACCAAACACCACATGATTCAGCTTGACCTCAGCTGAACTCAATGCGCTCGCCTCATCAATAGACTTAGGTTTAAATGGGCGGTCTCCAGCGTCACTAATAGCTCTGTGTTACTAGGTTTTCACTCTTCAGCAGGTGATTTCACTGATTAACGCCTCCGCTCTCCTCTCACATTAAGTGTTCTGTTTGAAAGAAAATCTAATGACACATCTTTTTAAAGGCAGTAATCAGTTTCAGACCTCAAGGGACCCTAAAAGCACCATGTTCACTCCGTGTGACCTTTGTTTGAATGTAAATGATTAAATGGCAATTTAATTGCACAGAACAACTAAGATGTTTCAAACTCTGCCTAATCTTCTGCTGCTTTCTTTAAGACAAACCCTGGTTCAAAATCAAATTTTAAAACATCTGCAGCAGAGTATGAGATGTAGAAAAACACTACTAGTAATCTAGGAAACATGATGGAACATTAAAAAAATAAAACTTACGATCACATCTCACACGCTATGAAGAAGACAACATTTCTCAGAAAAAATCAAAAAACATGAACATGAAAAAGAACTGTCAAAACTTAAGAAATGTCAGTAAAGTAAGAATAAAATGTACATAAGAGTAAAATTCATGATTTCATGAGGAAAATTTTAAAAAGTGTGTACGGATTTTATTGTCTGCTTCCTGTCACTTAAAAAAAGTGATGTTTTTACCACACTGTAAAGAAAAAACATTTGAATTTATGGAATTTTTACAGTAGTTTTTGTTTGTTTGTTTGTTTGTTTGTTTTTAATTGTGTACAAAAATATTATCTGTAAAACTGTTAGGTGACTTGTTTAAGCGCCCAGACATCATTCAGCCTCAGATCCACGTCTTTATTGAAGGTGTCTGTTAATTGTATAGTTTTTGACATTTATATGAATTAAAAGTCCATCACCGTCTTCGAGCCAGAGCAGCTCACTTGTGGGTAAGGCTTCGTCGACCTGCGTTGCATTTTCTAAAATCTTCTATCAAGGTGACCACTTTAAAAACGCCTGCACATACCTGTTTGGAGAAAATTGACCTTTTAAAATGATTTGACATTTTACAGCCATGTCAACATGACTTCACACTTCCTTTTGCTTGAATCTTTTTTTCTCAACTTTTTTCTGCTTTTACACAAGACATCACACATTTTTTTCCTTACTCAGGCGATATTTAGAAATGACGTCAGCTTATTCAAGACGCACAGTTGCATAACCTGACACTGGGCTTATAATGGGTTGCTCTGGATAATGAGAAAAGCTGCAAACACTTCACATAAAGTCTATAATTGGTTTTTAAAAGGTTACAGGTACAGTAAGTCTATTCATTTCAAGCTTTCGTGGCTTATTATAAGACTAGCAGCCTGTGTAGTCAGTGTAATTTCTGACTCTGCAGCTTTGGGGGGGAAATAATTGGACTCTTTTCGTCTCTGTCACTGAGCTAAGATGCACTCGGGAATGAAGAGAAGACATCACAAATAGAAAGCTGGCTCATGACTAAACAGTAAAAAGATGGCATGGTATTTTTATGATTCGTTTATTATAGTAATCAAAACACAAGTTGAACACCTGACACATAAATATATTTTCTCATTCTGTTCCCACGTTCCCAAAGAGCTTTTAGAAGATTCCTCTCGCAAAGTCAGGAATAATCCATCAGAGAGCTGTTTGGACAGTAAACACTGCAGCACGAAACCAAAGATGTGTCAGGATGACCCAATCCCAGTGTCCACCACTATAAAACCCTTAAAAGCATTAACCATCATTGTTTAAAGGAAAAACCTGGTGAGAATTTATATTTTTCTTATTTTGAACAAATGCAGCTAAAGTCTGATAGAGCTTATCCCACCTCCCTGTAAAATCACAGGTTTCCTGGGGGGAGATGAAATTCAAAGAAAGCACAAGCACTCGATTCCTGTGGCTTCTCACGTCCCTGCCAGCAGCAAATAGAGTAATTCCATCAAGCCGAGTCGATAACGTTGCAGATTAGCAGAACGAGTACAAAAAAAGCAAGCAAAAACACTCGCAAGACGGCCTTCCAGCGCTAGTCGATTTCAAGAAGAGAGCACCCTCAAGAGCGTCTCAGGAATGCACTTCTGTATCTGTACCTGGACACATTTAAAGAATGGGAACATTCACAGTAATGGGGGCAATCTAAATTACTGTCTTAAAAAAAAAGACAAGTGACGTGAGGAATCACAAATAATCCCCTAGGATTTATAATTGGAGAAAACCTCATGAGGCAGACTGAAATTATTACCCCAGGGAACGGTCAGGCGAGGATTCAAGGAAGCATCATTACCTTTGATCACAACAGGCTTTCAATGAAGCAGCCCAGGAATAACTGTTACACAATCACTTGTTCTGGAGCCAGTCTCACAATTTTATTGTGAGCATCTCTTGGCCTTTTGTTCCATAGCGACATTACATGGAAATTTAAATATAATATAACTATGGACAGTTATACATGTGCATTTGTTATAATTACATTACTTATGTTCAAAAACTAGTGAGCTGACAACTTTATTAATGCCAAATGTCAAGCAAGTGCAACAACAAACAACATAGCATCCAGCTCATATTGATTCAGTTTCAGGTTTACTCTTGTCCGGTGAATTCTTGCTCATTCTCTCATTTTCTTTTCTTAGCTTCCTCTGTCAAAGTCCTCTTCTTTTGCCATTATGTCCATAGAGACTGCTGGGCCCAAGTTACATTTCTGCTTTGCCCAGTTCTGGTTCTGGCAGAACATTGGCTCTGCACCCCAGACCTAAAAACCTCTTTTTCTTGATGCTTGTGATACAAACACTAACACCCCCCCGGTGCTCTGAGCTCACAGTCCAACTAACAAACTGAGACACATTATCTAACAGCAGCTACAGTTCACAGCAGTTTACTTTACTGTCCATCAGGAAACTCTGTAAATAACGGAGAGTTGATGGGCAGCAGTTGGAGGACATCAGGAAACATTTTCTCCATAAAATATGATCCAGTTTCTCTCAGATCACTGTGATCTTGTTGGCACAGTTGATTGAGCCGTCTGTCTTCATTCATTCACAGATGACAGCAGCCGCAGTAGTTTCTGTTCACATGACTGAATGCTGAGCTGATTTTCATCTCAGATGTCATTCAGTCAAGGTACATGTGCTATTCTTAGTTGTTTGTGGCTGGTCGGTACTGTGAGAGGTCTTTGTACCAAGCACTGGTCATATGAGTGTCAAACAGTCAATGGTTTCAAGACAAATGTCCATGAGGAATTAGATTGGTGTGAGACCCGGGGGTAGAGGATGTCCAGGACTCCCTCTGGACATAATGGTCAAACGGTGTAAATGCAGCACAAATGCACTTGTGTTTTGTTGACCTCCTCATTGTTTATGGTCCCACAGAACCCAATGCAGTGCATGCACATCAGTATGGAAAAGCATGAAGTATGGAAAAGTGATAATTTTTTTTCCCTTTGCCATAAACTGAGCTTACACATCTGTTCAAAGTGACTATTGTGGAGAAGTTGCTGAAGTCAAAGGTCAAAGGTCAATGGTCAGGAAGGAAGAAAGTGTTCAGGAGCCTCTGATGTCTTATGCTGTATTATTTATTGACACTTGGCCAAGGAGAATTAGAGACACTCTCAAAGTACGTCAGAGTCTGTCTCGCATTCTGATGAACTCGTGCTGCTGGATGGACTTCAAACCCAAAGATCACACCCCAAATATTATACGTCCCAAATGAGACAAAGAGAATTTTTTTTTTCTCTTGGAGGTGTTATTGTGAACACATCCTAGTCTGGAGACACAGATGTGTGTTTACGCAGATTGGACCGGCAACAACAAGCTATCTATTATGTCTAGGAATGCAGCAATAGGTTTCTTCGACCCTGGCCACCACAGTGTTGAGATATGGTGATACCTAGTCAAAGACAAACAATTAATACTGCTGAGGACCACAAGGCTCAAACGTGACCTCAAGTAACCTAAGGATAGAAAATTCCATAACAGTGACAAAATATCAAACTTGTTTTCCGTGGGAAAATTCAGTGCCACAGAGACAAACACCAATCACAGTGAAAATCCATTGTGTCACATAGATAATACACCGTTGAGTTGACGTGTATGACATATCATGTTATGTATGTTTTCTGAGCTTTTAAACAGGATCCAGGCTCCACAAGTATTTGCTATACCAAAAAAATATAAACTAGTAAAATAAACTAGTCCAGCAGTGCTGAATATACTGCTGTTACCTTCCACGATCCATAAACCAGTTTATAGTGATGATATTAATGGCTCCTTCTAGGAGACTCTAAAGGAGATATGAATGACCTTTCAGTTACTTTAGGGATAACGATAAAACAATGCTTCTCAGGGGATTGAGACATTGAGATCCATACAGTCCCAGCATTGCTTTGATTTGTTACATGACCAGAAAGTTTGAATCCATTTCTCTGCAGTTCCTCTAGCAATTGCTTGAAGATGATGACCCAATATTCTTGCCATAATTCTGCTTCCCCCTTTCTTTCAATGTAAAACAAGTCACAGGAATGCATTGGTTTGAGTATCTGTACCCAACAAAGTATTTGATCATTTTATTAGTTTTTTTTTGTTTTTTTCATGTCCTAATATTGAACTCATGACATTAAACACATTATAAATCATGCATGAGAAAACATTTCATGCACCTGAACCCTGCATATTAAGACAAATGCTGTCTCCATATTTGTCTTGTTTGAACATTAACGTTTCCTGTTTGCTGCAGAAAACGAGCCACACGTCTACACCATCTGCAAAAGTGAGATTTTAAAAAGCGGTCTTTTGCCTTTGTGCTCATGCTCATGCTCTGCAGATTGGTGAGATGATAATACTCGTGTACATGGCAGTTGGTTAAATGGCAGAGTCATTACGAAGCAGTGATTCACAGCGCTGTCAGGGGGTTGTATTATTATTATTATTATTATTATTATGTGTTGGAAGTAAGCAACAACAACAGGGAGGTGAATTACACTCCTAAGTGCCGTTGGAATGCATCATCTCCATTGGTTTTAAATCTTTATTTATCCATCGAAGAGGTGGCTTAGCAAGCATGCTCTTTTTTATTTCAGCACTCGTATCTAGTAATGATTCAAATCCACAAGCAGGAAGCCAAGAACAAGAACAAACACCTGCAGAAGAAGAAGGCCATGTCAAGGTTAAATAAGTTAAATCCATAGAGCCTGCGGCAGTTGTTGCTAAAGAGAATTAGTGAGAATTACTCCCACTACTTCTGTCTGTCCACACTCAGGTCATAAATCTTATTTCTCATTATTATAACCAGCTTTAATTATGCTCATTTGTGGTGTAACTAAAGCCCAAATGTTTCCTGATGTGGGAAAAATCTATCTATCTAAATATAACTGCAAGATGCAACCAAGTAAAAATGTCTGTATCAAAATAATACTTGAAGATGTGATAAAAATGTGGCTTTAAAATTATATATATGTTACTTGCGGACACTCTTCAGTGATGTTCCTGGAATCATGGGGTGTTTGGGGTCTTTTAACGTCACACACCTTCCTCTAGGCTACTAAGCTTTGCGTGATCGGACCCAAACTTGTGTCCAGATGGCAAATGAGCTACTCTGCTCCTACTCTACAGAGTCTCAAAATCAATTTCAGAAAGCAAGGCGAGTCATCAGGGAACAGACAGACAAAGAGGGAGAGTCCGAGACAGGCTGAGTCGATGACGAGAAGTCCGAGCGGTGGACTCAGTCGGGAGAGTCTTGCATGAGAACAGCAAAAAAAAAAACAATCTGGCAGTGAGTGAGAGGTGATCTGTGGTTTGAATAGTGGCTAACCGAATGGAAAACAGTTGCGTGTGATTGTGATTGCTGTCTCTCTGAGCTGGGGACACTTGATTGCCAACCTGTCTTTTTAGGGAAGATGTATTACCTAATAGATTATGTCAACTGTGAATTACACGGTGAATTCAATTTATTATCTAGTTTTTGTGAAAAGCAAGTCCAGTAAACATACATATTTATTTGAAGGCCACTGAATTATCTGAAAAAATGTCGATTTCAAAAGACGCCTCGTCCTCCATCGAGCTCCGTCCTGTTTTTCCGTTTAGTTTGAACTCGCGTATTATTCCGACAATCTGTGCAGCCGTAGCAAACAGAAAGATGAATGTGTACGGTGCTGTCATTCGAGAGACGGGAAGGAAAGCGAAGTGTGTGCTTCTGTTTCTGTGTGTCATGACGTTCGACCAGTGAGTCAGGTCTTCCTAATGAAGTTTCCACACAGGGATACATGCACACCTTGTAAACCAAAACCGCAGAGAAACGATCCAATCAGTCAAATTGATTAGCACACTCCTCCCCGGCTCTCCAGTCCCTTTTTTAAAGGATGTTCCTCCCAGTGATTAGGACTGACCTTTGAGGGATTTAACCCGGGATTGACAAGACTTCACTAATGAACCACAATTGCTTTCGTCTGTATACAATAATGTAAATACACACTCGAGAATTTGACCTGACGGTGCAGAAACAACACAATAATAATGACTCCTTAGGGATATTTGAAGGCTTGTAAGATTGAAGCAGCAGGAGGAGGCTGGATGTAGCAAATTACCAACTAGTCCACAAGCCTCACCTGTTGTCTGGTGACGTGAGCAGCGCCATTGATTAAACTTTGTGTGGGTGGCCTTTACACCAACCGTACACACACGAATACACACCCCCTCCCCATTCAACAAGGACCAGGAGACCCTTTACCTCAATCACACCCCGAGGCCTTGAGACTCGGAGCTCCACACCTCATGCATCTATAAAAAGAGCTTTCCTCCTCTTAAGGAAGCGACGGCAGACCCACTCCTATTGAGCATTTCATCACAGAGCGCAGAGAGGAAGCAGAAAGACGAGGAGAGGGATCACAGTCAAAAGTCGCCACTGTGTGGAAAATCCGTGGACGAACGGAGGGAGAAAAACAAGAAGGGAGGAAAAGAAAGGTAAAACATTTGGCCTGAACTTGTTCTGTGGATTCTTTTTTTGTTAAATAATGTGTCTGATTGTTGTTTTGCTGAACGAATAATTGCATTAATCAGCCACACTCACTGACTGACTTGATTCAGGACATTTCCTGACACGTACGGCTGTTTTTGCTCTGTAAGTGGATTTATCTGGATACATCTGGATTTACGTTTTTTTTTTTTACATTTCATGGCCACATCCCAGCTTCTTGAAGATGATGCATGGCTTGTCTCAGGCGACATTCGAATTTGTTTTTATTTAACGTATGCCTCTCCAAACACTAATCTAGACGATGCCAAAGATGACTCTATAGATCGTTACCCATATGGTTTCAATCTATTTTGATTGCAGCTTCTTTTATCAGAGTTATGTCTGCGGAGAGCGGAGCTCGGCTGAGTGAGTCATACTGTAGGAAGAGCGTAGATGAGTCTCCGCCAGAGTTGCAAAGAACATGGCCCACCAAGGAGTCACTCCTTGGAATAATAGAGAAGGGAGGGAGAAACAACAAGATGCAATTTCCCAACAAGTACGAGAGTAAAACTCATCCCCTGTTAGACGTTTAATGCACCAGGACAAAAATTTAAAACAAGGAAAGGTGCGGGGGTGCAGAAGGAGATTTAAAATGTTAATATCTGCAAAATTAGGAATCAGATGACCAAACTTTAACTGAGAAAATGAATTGTTCGCTGCCAACTCTTAAAGTTTAGCTTCATTTCTTTCTGTGACATGAGAAGAGAGAGAGAGGAGGAGAAGAAGAAGAGATGATAAACAACCAAGAGATGGAAGAAGGCGTTGCCTCGTGGACATGCGTCATAAGGGAACCCATTCATTGCTGTCATGTATTGAAAGAACTAGTTAATTACATCTTCATCCTCTCTAAAGGTTGAATAAGGAGCGGGTCCTATATGAATGCGTTTCCTACATGTGTGGTTACATGTGTGCATTGAAGGCCGTGTCCTTGAACTGGCACAAATGCAACATTTCCTGCCCACTTATCTCACAAAGTGACTTTAAACGAGTTCGTCTCGCTGACCTTTAGATTCTCGGTTGCGGATCTCTCTATTTACGGCGAACACAAAACGCCGGATAGCTGAGGAGATTCAAAAAGCCTATTCACCGAAGCAATGAGTCTGTTTGGATTTGGATTAAAAAAAAAACAAAACAAAAAAAGATCCGGACCTGCTTTCCATTTAGCAAAAAGATAAAATATACAGTCCTCCCTCTTTTTCTTGCCCACAACTGTCATAATATTTTTCATACAGACCCTTGTGTTTTAAAATACATAAATCGTAATCAAGCCTTATGTTTTCTTTTTTTTTGTTTTTTCCATGTTTTGACGTTTTGCTTTATTTTAGTATAGTAACAGTATAGAGAGACAGGAAAGGCTGGTGAGAGAGAGAGGTGATGACACTGTACTAAGTCTTGGGTCACCCATAACTGAGCCTTCAAGGGGAACTCTTACAGACGAGGCTCTAACTTCATATTTCTTTGCACATATTTCTTAGATTAATGTGCCACTGATCAACAAGACCATTTGTTACAATAGGGGGGACGCTGACCGATTTTAGCTCACCGTTATTAATCAGCGCACAACTACAAATCCAGTAATTATCTCAGAGATACCTGCTCGAACCTGTTTTAGACTGTTGTGTTATTTGAGAACTTCTTAGCTCATAGCTTCACTTGTGTTTCCGTCCTCTACAGGTTGAAGATGGTGTGTCTATGTTGGCTCTTAGTGGTGGTGATGGCATACGTGTGCGTACCCGGGTTTGGGTCGGTGTGCTGGGACAGCTCCATCTGCAACGACCTGAGCAACAAGGGAAGGATACTGGTAGGTCAAACTGTCTTTCTATTTCTTCTCTCGCCACAACTCGAGGCACCTTTTTTTTACTATAACTTATTTCTCACAGGGTCACAAGGGCACATCAACAATACAGTAAAAATATATTAAAACAAAAGTCCAAAGGTCAAATTGTTGAATTCAAAGTTCATTCTTGACTTTGGAACTAGCCGTTGTTACAAGGTCCTGGAGGTCCATTTAGTTTAGGAGCGTTCAATCATATTACATCATCTTCTTCAGATTTTTTTCTTGAGATAATAATCTTTTTGACGGGTCCAACAAGTTTAGAAAAAGTTGTGAAGATCTCGTGATATGACCCAAAGCTCCAGAACATACTAAATAGAGCTTGAGGTGAGATTGTCTTTGTGTTTTTATAATTTATTGTGCAGACCTAAAAAAAAGAAGCAATAAGTTATTTGATATTATAAACAGAAAAATGTCACTATATTTTTTGACATTTTAGGAACCAAAATTTGAGCGAGGGAAAAAAAAGGTCATAGTTAGTTGGAGCAATATTTTAAAATAAGAAGTCTGAATCTGGATTTTATTATAATTTAACTTTTTTTATAAAAGACTGCTGACCTAGTTATTATCTTCATGTCAAAGTAATTACATCTGAATCCATGACATCGCCAAGATTTGTCATTGGGTTTGAGTGTTAAGCACCAGTGAATCAGGATAAGTAACGTCAATCTTTTATTGCAGTTTTCATATTGAAGTTATAGTTAGACATTTTCACACATGGATTTCCCTATGCACATATTTAGGGAGTCTATGACATAATTGGTGATTCAGATATGTACAGTTGAGCGTCATCTGCATAATAATGATTAAAACTCTTGTTTGGCTTATTTTAAGCATCTGTTTTAATGAATCTCTATGAAAGTGATCAAATATAGTCATTTCGCTCATATGTGTATCATCATCAGCACTTCCTGCTGCACAGGGCTCACAGACGACATTGCGTTTTAAAATGTTTGCTGGTGTCTCTGTGATTCCTTTCACACAGGACTGTGTTCGCTTCTGCATGTCTGTGATCCAGACTGAAATACCAGACCTCAGTGCATTGGCCCTGGAGGGTAACAGTGACGAAGAGCTCTTACTCGGTATCCTTCTGGCCACCATGGTACCTGAAAACAAGATGTCAGAGTCAGATCTGAGATCCCACAGCGACCAGCGACGCTCCTATTCCATGGAGCATTTCCGTTGGGGCAAACCTTCTGGCCGTAAACGCCGGCCCGTGAAGGTTTTTGCTTCTTCTCTGGAGGGAGGGGGATCTCCTGAGAGCATTTTCCCCCTTCAGGCTCGAAGGCAGCTGAGTAGTAATGAGGATGAAACAAAGGGGGACCTGAATGGAGATCACAATCAGCTGAGGGCGAAGGTCAGCTCCAGATCACGTGTCCAGTTAAACCCACAGGAGAGAAAAGATGGGACCTATCGGATGAGTCACTTCAGATGGGGGAGCCCACCTGTCTCTAAACGTAACGGCAGCTTCATGAAGACGTGGGAGGATAAACCTCAGAATCAGCTGGCCACCCTCTTCAGGAACATTATAGTCAAGGATGTGCAGAGGATAATGGGATGAATGAAGGGTGAAGAAGAGGGAGAGGCCTGAGTAGCTGGAAGAGTCAAATAGCCATTGCATGTTAGTACCCAAAGGTCTTTATTTTAAATTCCAGAAACTTGTTACTATCATTAGCATGTTGTTTAATGTCTTTTCTGGGCCAAAGGTTTGTCTTATTAAAACCTTAATAAGAAAAAAAGGTGGTTTTATGTTGAATAAAAACCTCCTTTGTCTTTTAAGCTTTCTTTGTGTGTTTTCTGTTCAGAGAAACATTGTTGTCCATCCAACTGTTTTGTAAAAGGAAAAAGAGAGAACGTCTTTCCAGGGCGAGAGGTGATGTGATGGAAAGTATTTTAAAATCTATTCGGTTTATTTACAGAGTGGTCTTTTTGTAAACTGATATAATATTAAAGATCATTACGTTTGTTGCAAACAATATTGGTAGTTGACTGATTTTATTTAATAAACATGGATTTACTTAACTATAAGGATTATCATCAAGGAGGAAGGACATGACATGCAGCTGAAAACACTGAAGGGAAAATATTACTGCTGACAGGTCACCTGTTCAACATTAGACTTTGTAATAATAAAAAAAAAAAGTTATATTCAGTTCTAAGTCAAGGGATAACATTCGTCAGCTATAAAATGGATCTGGATTTGAGTTACTAAATCAACATATGTGCAGAAGAAAAATATGCATATGCTTTAAAGGAGTGGTGGTCAAAACATTATTCTTGTATAGCTGTTAGAACTAGTCACAGGCTAATGGAAATCTCAATAGTTTTGAAGGTATTTCTTCAGAAAACAAAGTTCTTGGTCTGACGATGGATCCTGATGAAAAGGGGAACATGATTTATACAGCACGAGTTTCATGATGATACATCCAGTAGTTTCTGGGACGTTTTTGTCATAATTAATCAACACTGCTAGTATGGATAAAAAAAGGTGAATCATAACCGCTGCCTGTATAAAGAATGAACAACATATGTAAGTTTCTCAAAAGAGGAAATCTGTGGCTCTGGGACAGGCTGCATGAAACCTGGTTGCTCAAACAATCCATCTGTAACGGCACATTACAAACATACATTACATTGGCCACGCTGTTAATTATGCAGAACTTTAAGCCGAAATGTAATTTGAACAGTTGGGTTTTATAAAAATTCATGCTCAGTACAGTTGTAGTCATAAACGGGGAGATTAGCTATAGGGACATTTAAACGTGGGGACTTATGGAGACTGACACATTCTGTAGCCAGCCTCAAGTGGACGTTTGATGAAGTGCAGTTTTTGGCTTGACTTCACAGCCATGGAGGTTGCTGCTTGATTCAGTAATTAGTGAGACACTGTCACATAATCCTGCCACCAATTATTGGCTTTAATTAAAATATTATTTTAATTTATTGCCCATTTCTGACATATATATATATATAATTTAAATATCACACAGCTCATGATAGTTTCCAGAGCTTGTGAGTTCACCTGTTTTTTGTTTGCAGATATATCGTGTTGAAGGATGTAACAGAAGGAGACACTGCAACTGATTACCGCCTTAATCTGTGTTTTGTGTATCTCGTGCAGAGCACAGCGGAAAACAACATTCTTCTTCACCACCATCATCTTCAACAGCAAATAAAGATCAGCAACAGATCAGACTCTTTGTGGTTACAGAGAAATTTATTGTACAACACAGCAACATCACTAGCATGCAAAGTCAGGTATGACACTCATAAGGCATTTTCTCCATGTAAAAGCTGCCTCTGTCACTAGGTAATCCAGTTTTTAAAGTGCAAAGTTCACAGAATGTATGGATTTGACCTACAGCACTACATTGTAAACAGATCTATCAACCAGACATGTAATGACAAAAGTAATTGTGTTGGATTACTGCCAGTTAGTATTACATTTTACGCTATGCAATGACAACAAGCACACTGGTAGATTTACAGGTCTTCACTGCAAAGTTGCAAGATGCTGAAAAGACAATTTTACAAGGTGTCGCTGGAAGGTTCAGACAGCTGCACATCGCTCTTTGAAAGCTTGCTCTTCACCGACGTGGAGGACTGGACGAAAACTGTAAACTGTGTTTGAAGAGTTTGGTCTTGGGTAAATGACGATAAAGACACATCTGCATGAATATCCATTTAGACACACTCACACACAAATCTGCACTGACAAAAAGAGCAGACAATCTGAGACACGGGCATGTGTGGACATAAATATACATACAGAGGACTGTAACACGTGACAATCTGGGACAAATTGGACTTTGTTGTTAAACAAAAAGGGGCTGCAACGTGTTTCACGCCTGATGCAATTAAGTCACAGAAAACGCAGGAGCGGGAGGGACGGCGGCCTCTTAACAGCATCACAAAACTGACCCATCACAGCACCAGCACAACAACAGAAGGTACAATTTAAAAAAACACACACAAAAGGATGTGCCACCAACGGTTGGGGCCGTGTTAGCAAGGCGAGTGCCAAATTATTGCCATTATACTTTGTTTTCATACCTGTGTGCGTGTGCGTATGCGGCACACATGCACCCAAAAAAAATGGCTTTTAGACTAGTTTAAATCTCACCGAGCGAGACGGATGCACAGCCCGCGAGCGTGCAGACTGGCTTTCAGAAAGATTCTGGGTGTGTTGATAATACAGGTCGTTACTGTGGCGCTAAAACCGGTCTCAAAAGTCGGAAACATTCTATCAAACGGGCTTTTCAATACTTCAGCAGGACGCATTGACATGTCACTAGTGTGATCTACTGGCCTTGAGACGATGCAGATTTCTACCGTGGGCTGTTCGGACCCTTGTCGTTTTTGATTTCACGCGTCGCTTGTTACTTATTCGACCGCAAGACTTTAACAAAAGTATCTAAACACTAACTAAGTAGCTCCTTTCCTTTATCTACAGACACAATCAGTGCAGTGGCAGTCTAAAATTAGAATATACAGTATATATACACACGCAAAAACATCCCTACTCTGTACATCATCTTAAAGACTGAATATATTTCTCTGTATGTACACATTTATATGGAAAGGAGAAAAATAAAAGATCCGTAATTATCTTCTAGTATTTGATCTGGCAAACGTCACGCTGAACACGTCTACAGGTTTTAGCGTGGACAGCGTGACTGTGGTGCAGTGTGTGTGTTTTAAACTTGAGTCACCCGTAAGGCACACTCACTTTGGGAGCATAGCACACAGATCGACAGCCATCTTTCATTTAAACCACGGCTAAAAACAATAATAATTATAAAGAAAAATAAACTAAGTACAGAAAATAAATTACTTAAAAAGCACTTTTGGCTAACACTAAAAAGACAAAACAAAAAAAAAAAAAACAGTAAAGCATTAGACACTAAAGACAAGACGTTCAAGAGCAACACGGGAGATTGTACGGAATATATCTATTCATATTTCAATCAGACAGACACAAAAATGTACTGACAAAGTTCATATAAACAGACAACACCCGTCCACGCCATAGAATCATATAAACAATTAAAACGTAAAACGACAAACAAGCAATACTGATCAATCGAATCCTGTGATCAGGGGTAGTATGGCACCCTGTAAGGGACAAACAGGTCAAAAGACTCCAGTTTACAGAACATGCAATTTCAAAGCCGATGAAATAACTTCCAGCCTGCCCGTCGCTAACTCCTTCCACACAGTTCTTGGCAATTTCTACTCTGAAAATCCAACCGGTGGAGTTTCCACAGACTAAGGGGAACGAGCGAGTTAAAAGTTTGTTTGCACTAATGAACCAGCTTGTTTTTTTGGCTGTGATCACAGGGCGAAAGAATTGTTTCAGACAGCTAATCAACAAGCAGCTCGTTTTTTTTTGTTAGTCGGTTTCAAACAACTGTCGCTTCCTTCGCTGTGGTTGTTTGATTCTATGGTCGAGATGTTTTTTTTTACAGTTTTACAGTGACGACCGGTTGCCCTCTTCCCACTCTTAAAAAAAACAAGAAAAATCCTCTGCCTGTATTCAGATGTTTAAATTGTTCTGTGACTTTTCTGGTCTAGTACACACAGAGGTCAGGGAACTTCATCTCGTAGATGGGGACAGATCGACTCTGGGTTTGGCCGTAACCTGATGAAATGGTTCCGGATGGGCTGGGCGGAGGCCTGATGGGAAGAGGAGACAGTCAGCAGTCATCATCATCAGTCACTCAAGTCAGTGTCGTTGCCATGAACATTACTTATTTTTCAAATACTATGTCACTGGTAACATCTCCAAACACCCGCTCCTTACCTGATTGTAATCTCGAAGATCTGATTGAGTTTGCTCTGCAGTAGTGTGGCCTGGAAGGGACAAAAAAAACATCATATAGGACGAAGCTGAAACAAAAAAAGAAATCTGAAGAAGAAGATGTTTGTGTCGTACCCTGGCACCACAGTGGGCAGCGATCTCCTCAAACGGGGCCTTCTGAAACTTCTCCACCACTAGTCTCCTCCGCTCCCTCTCCTGCTCCTCCATACCCACACTGTCCACTAGAGGGCGAGACGAGCAACGTTTCAATCTCAACAATGCATTATACAGTTATTCATGTATAGTAGTAGAACAGATAAATGAGTGCACATACCGATGGCGTTTTTCAGTGTTTCAAATG
Organism: Collichthys lucidus; assembly: GCA_004119915.2. Taxonomy (NCBI): domain Eukaryota; kingdom Metazoa; phylum Chordata; class Actinopteri; family Sciaenidae; genus Collichthys; species Collichthys lucidus. The sequence continues at coordinate 27,960,543 of CM014086.1, read as the reverse complement.
TGATCTCCTCTGCGGGTGTCCTCTGCATGACAGAGCAAGGAAAAAAAAAAGCAGCATGACGCAGTGAAATGCTTTTCACAGGTGCTAAACGTCCTTTTCAGGAGGAATATTCAAGTTCAAGACCATGATCACCTCCTCTTTCTCGGGACTGTTTCGGGACTCCACCTCCACCTGCAGCGAGATGGTCTCCCCAATGCTTTTTCTCTTGGACAGACGGTCCTCGTCTGGAAAAGAGAGCATAGACTCTCAGCCAAATTGACAACTTGGATGCATTTATCGGATATGTAAAACATGCAGTAGACCCAAATAAAAAGAGAGACTCAAATTAATATAAAAGTGCACTGAGATGAAGCCCTCAGAGCTGCCTTGATAAAGTTTCCTCCAGCTGAACACTAAATCCCCGCTCGGTCCAGGAGGAGAAATTCAGCTCTGCGAAAATCAATAAAAGTTGTAGCGCTCTGGCGAGTCAATAAACATGATCATTATTTATCATTATTCACTTGGATAAAAAAAAGGAGCACATTACTCAACGTCAGAAATCCACACTTGACTTTTGAACTCCACCACCATGAATGTATCGTTCGAGCTGCTTACCGGTGTACTGAGGGACGTAAGGCGTAGCCAGTCTCTCTGTGTTATAACCGCTCCCTCCAAGCACCTCGGTGATCTTCGACTGGAGGAACAAAACACCACCATCTACCTTCTCCAGTGAAGAAGGCAGCCTGAGAAGAAGATATAGGAGAGAGACTTGCTGCTATTATTTCATATTTAGATGTTAAATGTCAGTATGATTTGGGAGGATTTAACGTGGCTGTTACATACCTGGGATTATCAATGAAGACATCCTCGGGCAAAAGGTAGGGGCTTTCTTTCTGTCGCACCTCTATTACCTAAAAGGGCAGGAAGAAAAAGGCAGTCTGGTCTTAGTATTCAGACACACATACATATATATATATGTTTATACATATATATAGACAAAGAGGCCCAGACCTCATGTATGTGTTGGCAGAAGGCTGGGACGGTGGTGAGCTGGCAGATGAGGTTGAGGTAGGCAGCGGCGAGTGCATGGACAGCACAGCGGTTAAAAACAGGCAGAGCCTCGTCAGTTGACAGAGCCAGGTCCTGCACGGGAAACACAGAGACATCAGCACTGATCCCTGGACTCACTTTTTTGTTACCAGCTAACCGTGTCTGACAGTTCATGCCACTATTATTTTCAAACGAAACAAACGAATAAGTAAATATCATATATTACATCAGTACCTGCAATGCGAGTGCCAGACGAATGAGGTCCACCACCACCTCTTCGTTGGCCAGCTCCACGCTGAGAAGACCCAGCAGAGAGAAGAGGGTCTCGTAGTGCTGCCGACCGCTGCTCTGCTCCTTACAGCCCAGGTATATGTGCCGATACAGCTGCTGGCCATGCTGTGAGCAGAGCGCACAAGGAGGACGGATGATGGGTCAGAGAGGTTACTCATCAGGGAAACGTAAATATTCATATGTTTAAAATTTAGAAACCTTTTTCATGAACAAGTTGTCCTGTCTGGAACACTTGTCGACTTTGAGCATGAGCACAGAGATGTCTGAGATGATGCTGCATAGAAAGACGATACAACAATTAACACAGACTGTCATCGAAGTACAGCGCCACAATATATACACACACACACACACACACACACACACACACACACCTTATGTTGGAGAACTTGGGTGTGTTGTCGTGTCTGTCGATGAGACTCAGAAGGATTTGCAGCACCAGCAGGCGGATCTCTGGATCCTCCGTTAGAGAGAAGGACAGCAGAGGCTCCAGGAAAGAGCTGGGCAACGCTGTCAGCATGTTGGTGGTCTGGAAACCTGCCGTCACCTGAGAGATGGATAACCACAAAAGCGGTTGTGGTTTATAATGTTCCCAAACACATACTCAGACGGCTCACAAGGATAAGCATAACTGTGTCTGGTTTGAAGCAATTATTGATGTTTAGTTTTGTTTACATGAATTAAAATACTTCAGATGTGGAGAAATGATGAAGTGATGGGGATATTATTCTGGTTTGGACTGTTCCTAACTGGAAATGGATGGATGCTTCCACTAGCAAATATTTGGGGTCAAACATTCCTCACATCACAGTGTTTTTGTTCTATCCTTAGGCTACACATGGTCACGTGTGGGCCTTGAGGTCCTCAGCAGTATTAACTGTTTGTCTTTGACTAGGTATCACCATATCTCAACACTGTGGGGATCAGGGTTGAAGAGACCCATTGCTGCCTTCAAAGACATAATAGATATCTTGTTGTTGACGTTCCAATCTGCGTAAACAGACAGATCTGTGTCTCCAGACTAGGATGTGTTCACAATAACACCTCCAAGAGTAAAAACATCCTCTTTGTCTCATTTGGGTCGTCTAATATTTGGGGTGTGATCTTTGGGTTTAAAGTCTGTCCACCAGCAGGAGTTCGTCAGAATGTGAGACCGACTCAGGCACTTCTGATGAACTTTGAGAGTGTCTCTAGTTCTCCTTGGCCAAGTGTCAATAAATAATACAACATAAGGCATCAGAGGCTCCTGAACACTTTCTGCCCTCCTGACCTCACCATTGACCTTTGACTTCAGCAGTTTCTCCACAACACAAGGGAAGATAAATGTAAAGCCATGCAGAGTGATGACAGATCTTAGACCATCATAGTGCTGCCAAAACACTCACGGACTGCAGATTATCTTCCAAACAGATGTACGCTGAGATTAAGTTTGATGCACTGCAGCTGTGTCACCCTGACGGAACTTCATTTAACAGCACTGTGATAAGACAACTGGTAACAGTGTTATATTAACTTTCTTAGACGGATAAAATGTACCAGGAACACGGTGAGGCACTGATGGACGATGTCTCTCTTGTCCCTGGTGTGGTAGTCGTCTCAGACAGACTGGCACACACACACCTATTCGTTCCATGTGTTAAAATTAAAGCTGGTGATCATCACGGTCTGTGTTTGCAACCCCTGCTTCTAAAACACTATGAATTAATAATAATAATCATGCAAGGTTTAAAAACATACCTGAACCAAGGACTTCAGTAGCATAACCTGGATCATCCTGGTACCCTCGGGCCTGGATGATGAAAGCAAATTCAAGATTAAAACCCTTTGGATCAGAAGTAGAGAAACACACGCAGCACTCAGTTTTTCTGTTTGTGGGATTTCACTCACCCCGAGCCTGTGGAGGTCAAAGCTGGGTGAACCCCAGGGACAGGGATCTTGCCCATGATGAAGAGCATGACTTCTGACCTCTGGTATGTTGGTAGAGTGTTGGCAAATGAACCTGAAAGAGAGAGAGAGGATAGAAACAGGAGGGGGGGGGGGGGGGCAATAATTACTAGCCTGAACAAAACTCAAGATAAAGGCAAGATAAACATAAAGAGCCACAGACTTACCGATGGTCCTGATGACAGCTTCCTGCAGCTGCCTCTCCTCGTGAGCTTTGATGATCTTGGTGCCGATGTTGGTGCTGCCCTCATAGGAGCCGGTCAACTCGTAGTCGACGCTCAGACGGAGCTGCCGCAGTAGGGTGTTGAACACCTCCAACACTGTGGGACCTGCACGCACGAACAGTGAACAATCAAAAGACTATTTCACCCTAAAATATCAATTTATCCTTTTAAAGCAATCCCACTTACAACATCTCAGTATATGCGTGTCAGAGGTTATGTTTTTTTTGTGTGTGTTATGTGTAGTGTATCAGACATCTTACCTACAGAGCCACTCGCCGCAATTGCAGCTGCCTCGAGCAAAACTTCCACTATCCCGGCTCGCACTGTGGCTGAATTCTTGCTGTTAGCGTCCAAGTGACCGAGAAGCTGCTGGATTACCAAGTGAGAGTGCTGGGACTGAGGAAGAAGAAGGAGAACAAGAGAAAACTGGTAAATTACAGTGACTTATTCGACCCGGTAAGAAACTAAAAGCTCCGGAGATAAAACACGTCACTTGCACATTTCATTCAAAATGAGTCGCAGCTATAGAGGAGAAGGGCCGAAATCTGAAAGGAGTCTTCAAACTATAGATATTTAGATATATAAAGATATTTTCTGTCTGTAAATCACAAACTGCGAATACTGGAGTTTCTACTTTGTGCCTCCAAATCACATAACCACCTACAAAGATAAAAACATGGTACTGTGTGAATCACACAAAATGTTTCATTTGGAGCTGAGGTCATTTTGGATATGCATCAACTGTATCACTCACCTGGATGGAGTACATAATGATTTTGAAGCAACGCACTGCAAAGGTCTTGCCCTCCCATAGAGAGTGGTTATCTAAGTGCCTGAGGGGACACAGTCAGGAGGAGAGGGATGGTGAGGATACAGGAGATGTAATTATACAGTGCCAGTAGTGACAGAGAGCAGCCGGGGATAGAGAGCAAATTTATAGTTCCCCAAATCCCTGAGAGCGATGTACATGTCTTACCAGAATCTAACAGTCCACAACAAATAATTTAAAGATTCATACGCATTTAACTCGTTGTTGAATGTTGTCGGGATGTTGTAAGATGCAAACATTGCAATAAAACAATAACAACCGTTAAACCTGATGAAGATAATTACCGCTAAACTGCAGCAAAATCCTCTCGCCCTTACAGAGGTGGGGATAGAGTGACATAAATCTGCACGGCATGAATCAGGCCGAGACAGAGACAGTGATGGATGGACAAGAGCTGTTCTCTCACAGCACGTGACAAGTGAGACGAATTGAAGGGAAAATTGAGAGTAAACTGAAGATGGATGGATTAAGAGAGTGCCAAAGAATCTTGTTGAAATTATTTGTGGGGCGGGGGACAAACTGCTGCCATTTCATGTTTATATCAACCTAAAAATCTGACTGCATAACTGCAAACACATGATACATGTATAAATACTGGTTTTATCTACAGTGTTCCTCAGCGTATCTCTCATTTAGCTTCAACTTTTCAACTTTGTGATTACAAACACAGGCTGAGATGCAAATGCCAATAGTAGTCACGTTTAGTGGGTACAACAAACAAAAGATTAAACGTCAACTTATTACAACCAGGTATGGGCGTTAATGTCACATGCAGGGAAGGGGAACGGCTGAGACATGCAAAAAAAAACAACAGACAACTGATTCAAATGAAAGAGAGACGAAGGACGTGTGAGACGGACAGAGAGATGTACCGATAACTCAAAAAGACAGGCTCAGAGACATCCACAGTTAAATGCAAACATCATTAAAGATGAGAAAAGAAGCACAAAAAAATTAAGGATTCTGCAACGTCTTGTCAGAAAAACACTGTAACTGTAATAAAAAAACAACCTTGTAAGGCAGACATCAATATAAACGCAGTAATATACAATTTAAATGTCCCATCTGCAAACTGTGCACTCATGTTTAGTCATAAAGAACTACGTAACCTTGCATTGACCTTGTCGCGCCCCCTCGGACCAATCGGTGCACAGATAAAATGCTGCAACGTAGTGCTGAGATGCATCCTCGCTTCAGGTTAAGTCAATATGTGAACAACAGATCGCGCAGAAAAGACAATCGAGCTTGTTCGCAGGAGTTTTTCCACGGCTGCCTCACTCACATGAGCACGGGCGTGACGGCGTTCTTGATGTTGCCATAGGCGGCTCGTCCCAGGAGCTCCCTAAAGCAGCGCTCCGTCAGGTCCACCGGGCTTTCCTTCTCCTTCTCCGACGCCTGCAGCGGAGAGGGGGAGCGGCTGGTACAGAGCGATGCAGGTGAGGAAGCAGAAAAAGGGAAAGAGGAGAGAGAGGGAGGAGAGGAGGGCGAGGGGACGGAGGGAGGGGGAAGGCGAGGAGAGAGGGAGGGGAAAAGAAAGCGAGAGAGAGGGAGAGAGAGAGGACGGAAAGAGTTTGAAATGAATTTGATTCTATAACACTAACGTTTCCACAAAAGGTTACATTTCTACACAAACACACTCTCAGGACTGCTGTGTCACTGCAGCCTCAACTCCCGAGGCGACGTTCCCCTCTGCAGCCTGTCTGCAGTGAAAATTAAACGGCTGCGTTGGCCGTCATGTGTGCCCTAATTTGTGTATCACATCGGTCCACCACCACAGGGAATACGTCCACGTTTTAGTTTGTATATATGCGCAAACGCTCACATCAGGGCTTTGTTCTCATGCATAGTTAAACTCTCCACCATAACTCTATCTTAGTCACGGCTAGCCTCGGGTGGTCCACCAACGATGACATTATTTATTAAACACTTTCATCTTGCCGGCTTGCTGCTGCGACTTCCTGCCTCTCAGTGACTTTTCTAACTTTACTCAAATCTAAAAAAGAAAAAGCAAGAAAATACAGGATTAATACATTGGTTTAACCTCGTGAGTTTGTAGCTCTTGTTGTTGAAAGGTTTACCGTTTGTTCAGCCACTGTCACTGACCCGTCTAAATGAAAATACACCAACAGGAGACGTCGTTCAGCATCACCTGAAAGCTGACTTGGCTGCTGCAATCTGGCCTTGTGTCTGCTTTCATCCAACACTTCACAGAGGACTACTTTTGAGTGTTTAACGGGGCATGAGGATCATTTCTGTCAAAACTTTCTGCTGAGGCAACACTTGAAGGAAAATTGCTCAGGGAACACAATGCCATCGCAGGCACTTAAACCAATCCAACACACTGATAGTTGTTTCTTGAGGCGTAGCACACAAAGCGAAGCCCAGAAGACGATTTCAGCACCTCGAGAAATTAAACTTTCTACAGAAATTAGATTCAACTGTCAGAAGGCTTTGCTGTGCCTGAAGTCGATCTTTAAATGAACTTGTGCATGTGCATTGGGGATTAATGTAGAGAGAAAAAAACGCACCATCTGTGAGTTTAATTAAACTCTGTACTGAGCACTGTGGATTTTACGCCTGGTAATGACTGGCTGAACTCAATGTGGGGAAGAATGGAGGATGCGCAGCAGGGGCAGGGCCCGTAACACACAGAGTGGAGGGAGGCGCTGAGAGGGAAATGTGTCTCTCTTTGTTGGAGCCTGTCTGTCTGTCTCTCTGATTCTGTCAATCCATCCCTCTCTTTCAATACCTTCCTCATTTACATCCCTCTATTTCCTATTATCTACCCTCCGCCCAATCTTCCTTCTTCTTCTCTCTGCCCTCCCTCTTTGCTCCCCTAACCTTCTGATGTCGGCATTGACGTCAAAGTCAATTTCAGTATGTGGAATACTGCCAAGAGAGGCAGCCTCTCTCTCTCTGTCTCTCTCTCTCTGTCTCTGTCTCTCTCTCTCTGTCTCTCTCTCTCTGTCTCTCCCTCTTTCTGTCTCTGTCTGTCTGTCTGTCTGTCTGTCTGTCTGTCTGTCTGTCTGTCTGTCTGTCTCTCTCTGTCTGTCTGTCTGTCTCTCTGTCTGTCTCTCTCTGTCTGTTTCTCTGTCTCTCCCTCTGTCTCTCCCTCTCTTCGTCTGTCTCTCCCTCTCTTCGTCTGTCTCTCTCTCTCTCTCTCCGTCTGTCTGTCTCTCTCTCTGTCTGTCTCTCTCTCTGTCTGTTTCTCTCTCTGTCTCTCCCTCTCTCCGTCTGTCTCTCTCTGTCTGTCTGTCTGTTTCTCTCTCTGTCTCTCCCTATCTCCGTCTGTCTCTCTGTCTCTCCCTATCTCCGTCTGTCTCTCTGTCTTTCTCTGTCTCTCTCTGTCTTTCTCTGTCTCTCTCTGTCTGTCTGTCTCTCTCTGCCTCAGGCAACCTCTAGCTGCTTTGTTCCCCTCCCATTGCACTATTTCTGTTCATGCTCTCCCCACTTTCTCCTTCAACCCCCCTCCACAACATTTCCTGCTGTATTTGCCCTTGGATGCTGCAGGTTGTGCAAACAGATGCCCATAAGTGGAGCAGAGCTGTCAGTGGGTTCACTCAGTGATGACAATGATGATGAATGACGTGGCTGACTGGATTGCCAGGACAATTATGGCCTAACGTAAGACAAAGCGGTCAGCTGCAACACAGTTTCTCTGGACTGTGTGACCGAGGCACGGCGGGTCAACACTGACATGTTTTGGGTTGTGAACTTTCTCACCCACGCCTGACTTGCCTTAAACTGTAGTCAGGGTGCAGCTTTGTTAGTCACGTGATCTTCCAGAGAAGTACAACACAAAATGAAATGTCAGTATATGTTAAGGCTAATGGAATATATAAAAACAAATAAAAACTAATGAAGTGATCTCAATCCACTGGGATAAATTCTTATTACATTTTCCTTGCAGGCGCTCACCTCTCTGTACGCTCTCCACTCTGCAGGTTGAAAAGCAGAGAAGGGACGATCTTGTCCATGTGCTGAGGGTCCCAGATGTTGGCCTGCAGCTCATCATTCACAGTCTTCCTCACCACACCCTGCAGGCCTTTGATTCCTGCCATGCGGATTCTGCAGGTAACAAAGTCAGAGACATCAGAAATCATCCGATCTATAAATGGAGGATTATATTTGGGAAATCATATTTTTGTCTAGTTTGTCCTTCTAATTCTGCAGAGCTATATTTAACTGTTCAAAGATGTCTATTTTCAGCAAATGACATCGAAACTTTCACTTTGTTTAAAAGAGATGTTTCAAAAAATGTCTAGGGGCAAAGGTAGTCCAAAAAAAAAAAAGACTGAAGTGGTCTAAAAACAGCAGTCTGTGAATTATTCTGCCTCAGTGCAATCAAGCATCTGTCCACTCACTTGGTGCGGATGTCTGGGTCCTCGTAGCTGGAGTGGCACATTTCACTGAAGCGCGACACGAAGAAGTCATAACTGCGGTGGTACGATGGTGTGTCCTCTTCTATGTTGGCAAACTTCACAAACTGAGAAGAGAAGAAGAGAATAAAACACATTTTTATGTCAAACTGAATCTACGAGTCTTGAAGTTTACAGTAATAAGTCTGCTTCTCAAAAGCCCAACTTTATTAAGAGTTTTAATTTATCACTCTGACTAAGCACTCTTTAATGAAATAACTATAAATCCCCATGGTGAATATCTCCTAAATTAAAGTCAAAGCGCAGCGCCATAGCGTCTCATTAGGAATGAAAAGCACGAGGCGGAGGGGGGCTCTCCCACTGGGCCACAAAATGTCACTATTTAAAAACAGGCTGACATTTAGCTTCACAACGCTCGCCAATTAATAAATTATGGACTGGATTTCTTTAATTAAGACAGAGAAGATACCTACCTGAAGCAAGAGTTCTATAATGAATGTTCAGTAGAGCAGATGGTAATTAAAGTACATCAATTCCCCGTTCAAAAACACAGGCTGGATTAGTGCGGCAGCCCAAACTGCACGGATAAAAATGATTTATTCACAACAAGATCAGCCAAAAAGGCCCTTGTGTATCTATTTCCTGTGTACAAAATAAGTGTTTGAAGCTGTTTGATATTTGAAATTAAAGTAGCCTTGAGTAAATTAAATGAATTGAACCCATAACTGCTCTTGTGAAACTGCTGCGGTAAATTGCTGCTGCAGCGGCTGATATCTTAAAGTTGCCCAGTATTTCTGCCAGTAATACTGGGCAGTTTAATCGTATCAATGTATCAACTCTGCGTCGTCTGATGAAATAAACTCTCTCTATCTGATTGAAAGCTTTAGGGTCTAAAACCACAGGCGATGGGAGAGCTGAGATCATAAACTGTTTTTGCTGCAACCGAAAAAGCCACACCGAGAGAAACTAAGGCATGCCCGTCTATCACGGATCCGTCCGTACAAGTAACAGCAAGTTGACAGAAACACTAACTCAAGTACTGATGTGTTGAAGAGTTAGCTCAGTGAAACAGAGTGTTAGAAAACCCGCCCGGCTCGAGTCCTGCGGTGATGGACTCTCTAATTTTCTCCTTTCACCTCTCTTTACGATATAAGTCTATCTCCACAATGTTTAACTATTCATTGTGGTGAATTGGACTGTGATGTACAATTAATTATGCAGTATGGCCTTGCATTTATCCACAATACAAACCCGTGAGTGTGTACAAGCTAGACAGAGTATGAAGATTATGAAGACAGACCCGGCGTCTCTAGTCAATCTGTGTAGATGGCTGCAGAGCTTTGCCAATGCAGTCTGCAGATAATCTGATTTTCTTTATGTGTACTTTCCTGACCTGGCCAACAGCACTGATAGCTGCACCCCACATCAGAGGACGCTCTGATCTTCCTCAAGTACTGACACCATGTTCCTCTCAAGGTTAGCGTCTGTTACCTTGTGCCATCACATCAGGAAAGTAAATGTGCCCTGTTACCTTCTGATTAGATAATTCCACTAAATCCAATAAAAAAGATGCAGAAAAGTGGAGAAACTAAAGGCACAACGGTTCAAGATGTGGGCATTTATATAAATGTATACCAGTAAAACATGCTGTCTTAGGTTTTTTATGTTTCTTGTGACCAGAAATGTATGGCTAGGCAAAGTTTATTTGCTTATTAAATTTAAATTTTAAGCACAGACTTGTCTGTTAGTCTGTTATCCTTCAGAAAACTGCCTTAAAGACTATATAAATACCTTAAAAACCTTACAGACAAGTTAAACAAAGATGGATAGTGCATTTACTGTCGCCCTGAATGCAACACTAAATATATCATTTAATTTGCTTATTTTAATAACACTATTTCCACAATATAATCCTAGTGGAATTTGCAACTTATCATAAGGGAGGAACAAAGCCATGTCATGTGCAGGGTTTTATTTGTTTAGTTGTTTCAAAGCTGCAAAACTATAGGACTGATGAACTTCTTGAACCTTTATTGGCTGCTGCAAGGACTGACCCGCTGTGCATGAGGCGCCCACTCTACCTACTGAGCTACACGGCGTCCCTGGACACTTTAAACTTTAAACGAGTTACATAATCCTGAAAACTCACAGAGTTGGTCCCTAGGATCTGCAGGCTGGGCTTGTCCGACTCTAGCAGCTTGCGCACCATCTTGAGGAAACTCTCCACGAAGAGGTTGATGCTCTGACAGTGGCAGGCCATCAGTAGCTGGTCCAGCGCTTCCATTGCTATGCACACATACCTGAAGGAGGAGGGGGATTAAGACACATAAATATCTGGATGTCACCTGCTTATATTCGAAATGTCAAACCGCACACAGCAGCAGAAATAAAAACATGATAAGCTCTGCCAGACAAACTCTAGGGGCTTGCACGCTGAACACATTTCAGCTGGAGCCAAGTGTAAATGTAATCTGTGCAGGCTGTTTGCATTGGTGAGAATCGCCGTCACAGTGCATCCTAGTCATGAGTCATGAAAGACAACAGTCTGTGGCAAATGAAGAACAGCATGTACAGAAACATCATCATCTAACGTGGCAACAGATTCTTTCCAGGATTAGTTTTAAATGTGTTAATGTGAGGCAGAGAATAATAATAACTTATACAGTATTTGTCAGGGGTGTGACAGCTGAAATGGTTTTTTAAGAGACTGTGTTGAATGACAGTTGACTGGCGATGCTCACCCGTATCTGTGTCGAGCCACATCCCTCGACAATCTCTCAGACAGGTAGGCTCCGATACGGTCGAGCTTCTCTGGAGCTGACAGGGCGTAGAATGTCAGCTTCTCCATGTTGGCCTTCACCAGTCCATCCTAGGTGGATGAGAGAGAGAGAGAGAGAGAGAGAGAGAGAGAGAGAGAGAGAGAGAGAGAGAGAGTGGGGGAGGTTGGTTGAAGAAAGTTTTCAAGTTTCATTCATATCATTTTACCTAAAGGACCAAACCCAAACTGTAAGTGGATAACTGGATCACCAAGTTTCACCTCAACCCACTTTGCTGCTCTTCAGCCTGGTCAGTGGGAGGAGGGAGCTAAAAACATCTATAGTCCATTGAGATCCTGTTTACATCCAGAGATGGAGTCAGAAAAAGAACAGAAACTCCAGTAAACCCTGTTTTTTTTCCCCTAATATGGTATGATTTGATATTATAAGACTATGATGTGATGGAGGCATGAAGGCTGGTAATTTGTTTTTCCAATACCCCGTACATACCCATCTAAGGCAAAGTTACTCTAAATATCAACTCTGATACACAGCCAGAGAGAGAAACACAGCTACAGTTTCATGTTAGATAAACTAATATGGAGGTTAAAAGAAACACACACGTGTAATTAAGATCATCAACAATGGCTGCCTTATTCAATTAGAGATTTTCCAGCTCCTTGGCCTTGCTTTTGTGCACGCCAGCTCATTAGCTCATTGGCTTCGTGGCACACCTAAATGAAATGGGGAAGCCTTATTAATGCTTTTCCTGTAAAGACAAATCAAAATGTCTGCCTGTTCCCCTTATCAGAGAGTTATTTTGGAGATCAGCACATAGCTCTACCTCTGTCTGCCTCTCTAAAACATCCTGTGGCTTGGATCCATTATCGATCACACAGCCACAATATTGCAGTTGGCAATAAAACAGCAGCCTCCGGTTGAAAAGCTGGCTTTTGTTCGCTGAAGTCAATCATTTCGTAGTACGCTAGACTCCACAGCGCAGTTTTCTGTGGAGCGCTCGCGGAGTAAATCAAAGAACGTTCTTGTAGTCTCGCCCCCTGCTGATAAACTCCAATTTAAACTAGTAATCTACACACTACTGTTGGAATATTTTGTGTGTGAGAGAATACAACTTATACGAATTGTCTTGGGGCAAACACTGCAATACAGTAAAAGTGTACACACACACAACCAACATGAGTGTGATTTGATTTTAGACCGCTTCATTATTCACGAGCTGCTGGGATACAGTTAGTTACAGTCACAATCAGCTTGGAGACAAACTTAGAAGCCATTGTCGAGAGCACAATGAGCAGGTGCTGGTGCACACACACACACACACACACAAAACAGAGAAATGAGGTCTGTGTGTACTGGTTTGCTGAGTGTTTTGCAGTTTTGGCCACAGATCTGACAGGTAAAAGTGGGTTACTGCAGCAGCACAGGGAGTAGCCCTTGTGAAAGGTTTTTTTTTATTATCTGCAACAAATTCATTCTCTTTATGAGTCATCTGTATCACTTAATCTGAGAAAACATTAGCTGGGATCTGTGATTTGATACCAGCTGCTTTGAAGAAGACAGTTATGGAGGCGGTGCAGAGTTTCACTCTTCCGTAGCTCGGAGACAAAATCATAACACGGTGTTTCTCTTTACCTGCCCATGGAAAGCTTCCAGCTAAATCTGGTACAGCACGTTATTTCTCACATTTTTGGGATATGTATTCTGTATTCTGCACTAAACTTAATATGATAATCTTAACCCGTTGAGTGCCTGACCAATAACAGACCTAATGCATTAAACAAAAGAGTACTGTGCAAAAGAGAGAGGGTAATAGAACAGAATACCTGTTTGGCTTAGACAAGACATTACTAAAGAAACAGAAACGATCACTTGAGCTTCTCACCTCTGGGTCTTCTGGGAAGATGTTGTCCACCAGCCTCTTGTACCGAGGCCTGAGCGCCCCACAACAACCACAAACCCCTGAAGAAGACAGGAGATGAAGAAGAAGAAACAAACAAACACAGAGAGAAAGAAAGATAGTCAATTACTTGTTCAGTATGACTGACAGAATTGCAATAAAAGCCAGGACAAAGTAAAATTACAAGGAAACAAACACGTCTTCTTCTCTATTTGTTTGTTCCGTGCAAATGAAAGAACACGGTGATGTCTTCAAACAGCCACTTGTTTAGAGACACTACAGACCATAGGTAGGTATAGAGAAGGGAGTAACTAAGTATGACTACGGCAACATATTGCATCGCTGTGAAGAAAAAAGGTGGAACATAAATAAAACAAATAGTAATGTGCATCTGTAACAACTGTGAAAGTGACCGGCTAATAAAATAATAATGGGCTGGCTAACGAGCAAGCCTCGTCAGTATTATTGTTCGGGTCTTATTAAAGTGGCACTTCAATGTAAACGTACACATGGTTCATTTCACTGTAAGAACAGCAGTCTAGCCTGCTGTGACAGGTTATAAAACGACTGGCTGTGGGTATTTCCTAAGTAGCTGTTGAGTATGAAAAGACGACCACGACAAGACAGAGCTGGCAGAGCTCCAATCAAGAGCTTAATTAAGTACCAGATAGCAAACACTCACGAAACTGCACAGTCAAATGCCCTGAAGAACACTAAAGCTGCCAGATTTTGAATTTAAATCACTAGTGTCAGTACTGGAGCAATGCCATCATTCAAACGTCTGCCCCAAGATTAAAAATATGAGGATATGAGCATCTTTATGGCACTTGTGGTAAACAGAGGCTTTGCTGCGTGACATTTAACATTTGAGAAAGGCCGGCTATGGAAAGAATGTGGCCACAGGACAATTACAGCCACAACAATGCTGCTCTGATGATAACACAATGTCAAGATAGCCTTGAAGAGAAAGGTGAACGGTGATTTCTATTGACTCTGGATCGAGGAGGAAAGCAGGCTAAGCAGCAGAGACAGCTGGTTTCTGATTGGCTGAGGGAATTCAGCAGTGGTGAGTCATGACAGGATCCTGGGAGAAAAAAGAAATGTGGGGAAAAAACCCCTCCAAAAACACACAAAATAAATCATTTAACTCTTCACACAGCTCTGTAACAATCGTTATATTCCTGCTCGCACCAAACAAGGAGATATGAGTTTAAAACAGACACAAAGCTAATGAAGAAAAGTAGGTCACTGAGGTGTCAGCGATGCAGTAAAGTTTAATGAAGGATTTAATAGCCTGACGCTTTAAAACGCACGAGACAAAAGCGAAACAATCTGCAAAGAAACATCTTTTTCCTTCCTTCCTCCTGACGTCACTTGCCTTCCTTCAATTCCCCCAAAGGAAACACGTTTCATTATTCATTATTTTAGTTTGCCGTTACACTGGCTGGAGCCCTTTTTAGCTGATGTGGCACTAAAATGCCGTTCTGAGAGCACACCGACCACATTAGCAAGATTACCTGCTGCCCAATCTGCACGCCCCTACCTCACAGTGCAGTGTATCCAACATACAGTAGAGTCTCCACTGACTCGCGGCCAAGACGACACATTTCATCTTTTTTAATCCACCACCAGAAGCGTACAAGAACCAAACAACACAGCCGGGTAAACGCTGTTTGTGATGAACACTCCTGCTTCTAAACCAGAGGTTAACTAGTGCAACACATCCCACAAAAAAAAGAAAATTACAAAATTCATTTGCTCGATATAAAATGGACCAAGTGGGCACATTTCACACAGATTATGGAGGGAATCAGCTGCCATGTGCCTGACTCACAAATGTAAATGAATGAGCTGAGCTGAGCTGGCTAACACCACAGCACAAGACACGCGATCGATTTCCCTGTGAAATACAGTTGAATTTCCAGTTACATACAATCAGAACAAACAGAGAAAAATGAAACAAATTTAAGCACAGAGCACTGAGGAACAATCACAAACAAAAAATTACAAAATATTCAGTTGACTATCAATTACCAATAAAGCAGCAGTTCATTGATAATCAGAACAGTTGCTGATTTTCTATCGACTAAATAATAGTTCGAGCTCTATATATGACGCAGCTGTGGTTTAGGAGGTAGCACCGGACGTCCACCAATGAGATGATCAGTGGTTCGATCTCCGGCTCCTGCAGTCATGCATGTCAAAGTGCCCTTGGATAAGATAATGAACCCCAAATTGTGCGTGTGAATGTGTATGAATGGTAAGCTCCCAAAAACTGCATGAATGGGTGAATAAGATATGTAGTGTGAAAGCGCTAGAAGACTAGAAAGGTGTTATACATGTACAGTCAATTTACCATTTACTCTATATTATATGATAGTTTGTGTGAATGTGACACTGAGAGATGAGGTGATGATTTAAATGAGTAACTGCATACTAACGAATTTAATATTTTGGTTCATTCACAAATTTTGTCTATGTGTAATGAGGAATGCAATGACAACAATGTGAGAACATGTTCTGTGTCATAAGTAATTATTTCACGCAGAGGACAATGTGTCCTTAAAACAGTGCTTTGAGAAATGCATCTTTCACACCAAAGCAATGAGGCTCTAAACGCAATACATTTGGTAAATTAGCCTCCTGAGCCACGGGAACCCCAATAATGCTCCCTCTTCTGGGCCGTGTTTCTACATTCACAAGCCTCCTGGTATGTTATCAGTGACCTGCACCTGGGACGAGGGCAGTCGGCACACGCGGGGTGTCCTTGAAAAGCCTTTTAATAGAGTAAAAAGGCATCTTTAGTTACTTAACCGCTTCAAAGCCCCTCTGTTTCGAGGCCTCGGTGTGCTCCATAAAAGTTCTGCACTTAGTTCGCAGCAGGAGCTCGGGCTTATCTATAAGAGCTGTGTGTCTATTCATAGTGCTGGCCCTCTGTCCTCCATCACTTCAAACACTAATGAGGCCTCTGGACCACCTCCCCTTCCCCCCGCCGTCCCTTCCTCCTGCACCCACCTGACTTCTCTCTACCACCTTCTCTTATCCTTGCTGTACTGGCCCGGGGCATGCGTTTAGGAGGCGCCTATGAATTAATGAAAATGCAGCAGGTCCCTAGTGTAGGGAGGAAAGGGTGGAGGACAAAGAGTGACAGCAAGAGAGAGACAGAGATGGAAGTGTGATGGAGGCTGCGAGGCACTGAATGAGTCACAGATTAGTGCTACTTATTGTATCTTCTCTGTCCAGTAAATCTGTCCTGTCCTGTCTGCCATCAGTGACAGGATTTTTTTTTTTTTTTTTTTTTTGGGGAGGAGTAAGAAAAAGGACAGGAAAAGCCTCAGCAGCACTCTGCCAAAAAAATCCACATTAATTCTTTACAACTCGGGGACAAGCGATTTACATATAACTCCATATTCCTGTGGTCTGCTCCAAGCATCTGCATTTTCCATCACGATTACAGGCAAGTTTTATTCACAGGTAATGCTGTATGTTTTCATTTTTAGTGCGACACACAGTGTCATCTGAACAACTTTTTAAACAAAAGCTAATTCATCTCAAAGTAGAAAAGTAGTTTCTGTATTCTGTTCTGTCCCGTAACACATACAGGTGCAACGGGACTGGCGAGGCCTTTCAAGTGTTGTTTCTTGTTGTTTCTTCTTTACACTAGGAAGGCGAGGGTGATGTGAGGAGATTGCAATGCAGTGATTACACCACTAGATGCAACTAAATTCTACACACTGGACCTTTAAAAAGGTCCCATTGCATTCAACAGATTCAGAGTGTTGCTGTAGTGCATGTTGGTTCACTGGAAAGTCTCTAATGCCGTGAGAACCAAAAGTGAAATTTGCTTCAGCTGTAATGTCGTGCTGACTAAATTTGATAAAAGATATCACAGTATCCAAGCAACAAAAATAAAACTGTATACAGTAATACACATTTGACACAGTGGACCTTTCAGTGTCAAATGTGTATTACTGTATACAAATAGTGACAAATGCTGCAAGTTCTTCAAATTATTTGTTATATTCAAACAATGATCCAAAACCCAAAGACATTCATTCATTTTCAATGATACAGAAAGGAGACTAGAGCAAATTATTGCCTGATAAAAGACTTAATTGAAATTGTTGAGATTCATTTCCAATTGATGACTCATCAATTATTTGTTTCAACTCTAAAATGCAGCTGCCACAATTTAAACATCAACATATTTAACATTAACGTATCCTGATTCCAATGTGCTGTAACACCACTGCGAGACAACATAAAAAATAATGCACGGTTGTGTTTATTCAAGACAAATAAAGAGAGCTGTCTGGCGCTTCTGGTGTTGGTAATGATTGGTTAGTCTGGAAAAAGCTACAGGAGGAACAGCGAGGTGGGCGGACAAGTCTTTGGATGACAGCGGTGCAAAGCACACATAGGGGGTCTCACGACATCCACCCACTCTGCATGGCAAGCTGACAACACATTTAGGGGCTGGACACCGAGCTCCTCCACAGCTCCATAAACCCACACGCAAACAAGCTCACACAGACACACGCAGGAGGATGAAACAGAGGAACAATGAATTACTGGTTGCTGGTAGACAGAACAGAACAATGAAGAGAAGGCGGACGTCTCTGCAGCCTGCTGCGCCGGAGTCGGGAAACTTGAGCCTGTTTTCTTACTTGTTTTACTGACTGGGTGCTAAGCTACACATAAATACATATACACACACATGTAAGGGGTCCCCACCCCTCAAATCACCACAGCATGGAACCAGCCAATCACAATGGTATTTTTATCGCTGTAACAATGGGCTGGTACATTAACAGATTACACTCTCCATTTCCCCCAGGATGTCAGCTTAATGTTTTCACTTTAGGGGGAGAGGGGGAGAGAGAGGGGGAGAGAGGGGGAGAACAAACTGCCTGCTGAAATGGGAGATCCAAACAAAAATAATACACAGTGCTAAAAACATGCTTGGGCATGATATTATTTTTAAAAAATCCTTCACAAACATGATCAAGTGTTACTATGAGCGGTGCTCTCCGGGCAAAAGCAACAAAAGGATATTTAATAGACGGACTCATTACAAAAACATGCACGCACAAACACAAGGTAGTGTGTGACAAGCAGCCCAGCGCATCTTGCGGTGTTATATCTGCACCTGCTGTCCCAAAGCTGCTCTGTTGTACCCAATGTCACGTGGCTGACAAGAGAGGGTAAATATAGTCCCGGCGCCCTACAAGGAGAATATCAAACACACTTTGGATCTGTGTGTGTGTGTATATTTGTGCAGTTGAGAGACAAAAACTGTCAATACCGATTTACACCTCACCTTCACCTGGGGGGTCATGCAAAGCTCTGGTTTAACAGGCCACACACTCACAAACACACAGAAGCAAACTGTGCATCACCTACATATAGTACATATACCTGTGCAAAATGATCATAACAAAGCATGCTGCCCTTCAGGGGTGTTATTACATACGAGGGAGGGGAGACGAGACGGACCTGCTATTTTTACTTCAGCAAACAAAAGAAGGACAAAACATCCTTAAACTGTGGATTTGCACAGTGAGATGCAAGCAAACAAGCCAAATCCACAAACAGACACACACACACAGAGATAAGAAGGTGAGAGGCGAGGAAAGTGTACGCAAATAATGAATAATGAGCGAGGCCGCTTCAACAGCCAAGCGATGTGCGTATAAGCCGTCGCTCAAGGAGCTGAGGAGAGGTTTTGAGTATCATGGAGAAGAGGCTGCCTGAAGGCGTGACAAAGAGTGAGGAATGTGAATTTTTTTGTCACTAAGGCACGCAGAGAGTGACAGCTATTCAAAACCGATGCATATATAACCATAACATGCATCTACCCCCTCCTCCTCTCTCCTTCTTCTCTCTGTCACGATGAGCCCTACCTATTGAGAACGCATCTTGAGGCTATTGACACACAACACACCACTGTGCACACACACTTTGCAGAGGAATATGTACAGTATTCTCTCTTTTTTCTCTTTTTTTTTCTTCCTTTTCTTTCTCCTCTAGCCGTCAAAGCCATGTGCGATAAGTCAGACTCAAAAAGCACGCGTTCGATCGAGCGTGGGTGGCAGCGGACGCGGCTAGTATAATGCGAGCAACATACTGATGAACAGACCCAGCTGCCTGCAAATCCTTGTGAGACAAGGCCAATCCGACACGCTATGAATCACAGTCAAACAGGTACCGGAGCTGGGCTACGAGGGACTCAGTCCCGCAGTACCATTTCCATACAGTCGCTGCACGGTGGAGCCTAACTTAGCTCGATCTTCCAGTGCTGATAATTCATCAGAATACAAACCAAATTTTTCCATCACTAGTCTGCAAACTTGTAGCAAAGCGGACTACATTTAAAAAAAAAAATAGTACTAATCAACATGGCCCAGTTACACCAAGGCTGTAGTAAATGATAACAGCCCTGCATTTTCTCATGATATGGAGATTTCACAGAACGGTATCTCAAATATTCACTTTTAACAGCACATGTATTTGTTTTCCTAGTTTAAAAGGATGTGGGAATTTACCATGTGCTACCTCAAACATTGAAAAAGAAACATCAGTTAGACATATGGAGTCTATCACAACAGTTAGCTGAAGCTGTTACAGGAGCTAAGACACGTCAAACGTGACAGAAACACAGTGAGCTCAAA
Organism: Collichthys lucidus; assembly: GCA_004119915.2. Lineage (NCBI taxonomy): Eukaryota > Metazoa > Chordata > Actinopteri > Sciaenidae > Collichthys > Collichthys lucidus. The sequence continues at coordinate 27,940,502 of CM014086.1, read as the reverse complement.
GTTAAAAGATGAAATTAATGAAGGGCTACGTTACCGTTAATAAAGTATACGTTACCAAAAATAAACATCCTCAAAGCAGCATCACCATGTAAGTTAATAGTGCAGTTTAACAGAGCAGCGTAATAGTCCCGGTTTCCATAATGCGCTTTTAGGAGACATTACACTCAGCTGCAGTCTAAGACATGAACGCTAACAGGAAACGTGTTTGTAGAATGTTGAAAAACTGGCTCAACACTGGACTGGATGCTTCACATATTTCACACACTCGCACAAACACACAACGGAGGAGTGATTGTTATTCTTACCGTACATCGATCGTGATGTTGGAGTCTCTCACTACAGACGCTTATGTTTCCTTAATGCAGCCTCAGTCGCTCATACAGACACACTGACGTGCCAAGAGGCACACAAATACAAACACACACACACTCTCACTCACTCTCACACACACACACACTGTGGGATAAATGCCTGCACGTGTGCTTGGGAGCTGAAAGTGCGCAATGTGATTGGTGCAGAGCCTGGCTCGATGCGATGAATTACACACACTATTCCACACACACACAGGCGTACACACACACACGCGCGTGCACAAAAGGGGGCTGGGAGGCGACGTCACGGAGAAGCGTGCCGTGATGACCTTGGATTTTCCCGTTTGTCTTCTGCAACAGCGCTCCTTCTCAAAAGGGGGGCAGTGCAGATTGCACACGCAGGCGCACAGACAAAACACACCTCACTTATCGTCATTTCTCTCAGTCCGAGAGAAATAAGCCAGAGAAATGGAGAGTGAGAGAGAAAGAGAGGGAAATATACACCACAAGGATAGAAAGAGAGAGGACCTCCCACCCACGCAATCTCCTTTTCTCCCTCTCTCCACCCCCTGCCAGCATCACTGTTTCCCTCCTCCGGTCATTAATCTTCCCGTGCCTCCTGCTTTACTTACTTTCAGTTTTTCCCTCCTATGCTTATGTAACTTTCTACCACATTTCCCTTTTCATTTCCATTTTCAACCTCAGTACCAAAATATTTCTGCTCTCTCTTTATTTTTTCAGGGTCGGGAAATAAACTTTGTTTGCCCTAATTTCAGGTGAATAAATATGCCAGCCATTTATCATATCAGTCAGATTTAGGGCTGGGTATCATTTAAAAATGTTTGATACCAGTACTCTTAAAACGATACTGATACCAACTGAGTACTTCATACGATTTTTTCCAGCTTGACTCGATAATCATGTGAAAAAAAAGCAATCAGTTGCGTAAATGTCACCGGCATCTCGTAATGATAACCAGCCAACTCCGCACGGCTTGAACACGCTTTACCGCCATACAAACTATTGGTGGACCAATCACACAGCGCATTGAATCGAAGAACGCTTGTGGTGATTGGCTGCGAGCAAAATCATAGAAACTGTATTTTTTTCTTGATCTAGGTAAAAAAAAAAGAAAAAAAAAAAGATTGTAGGTATCGTCTGACAGGGGCAGTTTTGATACTACTTGGTACCGGGTTGTTTCGGTCGATACCTAAAAGTATCGAGTACCGAAACCCAGCCCTAGTCAGTTTTTCAAAGCTATTAATTGCAGAAAAATGTGTGATTATATAACAATGTTTATGGGATCTAAATATAATATAGATCCCAATAATATGTCAGTGTTTGCTCACTCGCTTCCAGGTTTAATTTTCCAACTCATAGCGCAGAAATAAAACAATCCATTTCAGATGCGTCTCACCTGCACATGAATGCACGACATGAGCTTTTATGCACATGAGCACGCAGTTAGAACTGTGACAAACATAAAGCCACACGTGATGTTCACAGGATCAGCTCTAATGTACAGGTTTGTAGTGAAAGTATAACCCTGGTCCTAATGTCCTTGTAACAGCATGAAATGTGTGCCCGGCCGCTTGGTGGTAAATGATGGTGACTGGCTGTTCATCTTTGCGCTCATCCTTACAAGGGTTGCAAAGAGGTGGTAAATTTCCATGGGAAGTTAAGCTGGGGAATTTTGGAACTATTCAAATGGGAAACTTTCCATTGGAATTATGGAAATTTATGGAAATTGACAGGAAATTGGGGGGGAATTTCATAACTGGGGGTAAGCGTGCATCATGGTAAGCCTCATAAATGGTCCATGAAATGATTTAGCATCTAACCTAGCTACTGTATTAATATATTTCTACTTTATGTGCTGTTTGCAAGTTAAACATTAATACCACACCACAAATATATTTCCTCCATAATATCACCAAAACTTACTTCACTTTATGTAATCCATGGGCTCAAATGTGAAGCTTCAGTAGTCGAGAGTGTGGTCTGGGGTTGTGGAAATCATCTGTGCATGTGATGGAGGAATGCACAGTGCATGTAGGGGGCATGGCCTCAAGCCCTGCAGTAAGCAGTGTGCTATGTGCATGTGATTGAGGAGTAGCAGAAGTGGATTTGCATAAAATCTGGTTGTTTGAGTCAACATTATGCTAAAATGTGTTTCCCCCAACTACATTTAAGTTCCCTGTTCCCTTATTCCTGGTAAGTCTCATGTAAAGTTTCCAACTTTGAAAATTCCCAGAATTTCACAACCTTAATCCTTACATTGAATGATAATACCACCTTTGCATTTTACCGCAGCATGGACGAGAGTATGTTTGTGATGCTTAAAACTCCTTCAGGGGAAATTCATCTCTAACTTTCTAACTGCGAGTTTCTTTTTCGCTGGATAACAGGTGTCTTTGTGTGATATCACTTCGCATGAATAATCTTCAAAGTCACTTACAATCGAGCTTTGTTTTCCTCATCCTCACATGCCAGAAATTCTGATTGCTGGCAAGATAAGCAACATTCCCCGTGAAGCTACTGTATAAGTCTCCCTCTTTCTGATGCGAGAACAAACATGGAGAGCATTTACCCGTGTAAGGGTTTATGAATTAGTCAACATGAAAAAGGCAAAGTAATACAATAAAAGCCCACTCTGAAAAAAAAAATAAAAAAGAAATTTCCCTTTAATCAACCCTGTTCAACTGAAACCTGTGCCAAGTACCAATCACAGCCAATGCTGCTTTTGATGTTGGCTGACTGAAGTGCTCAAGAACCCTCTACAAACGAAGCTGAATCAATTTTACAGGACAGGAGGGAGCTCGGAGCAAGTTAAACCCCCAAACAGTCATTTCCATTTGTGAAATGACACATTTTTATCTGGCAACATGGAAACATTTGGCAACTTTTCAGTGAAATAACTCTCTGTCCATGCCACTTAAAAACAGAGAACAGAGGAGACGGTGTTGTCACTTACCCTTGCCGACGCGATGGTCCAGAAGGGTACGACAGTCCAGTGCCAGCCTCTGAGAGGCCGGGACATCAGGCGCAGGCAAGGGCATGGCAGGCAAACAAACAGCTCACAAACACGCACACACTCAAACACACACTACTCCTTTGATAGACACAGAAAACTTCCTGACCAAAGCCAAAAACATGCATGTAACACTACGAGCAGCAGACTCAAAACCTCTATTTGGTTAGAATTGTTCTAAAAACTAAAAACAAAAGTAAGTCTACCAATACGCACAACAAAACCTTCAATTTTCCTTAGCAGATAAGTTACTCACATGCATCTGCAACGGCTCAGTATGGCACAAACACGAGGCACACGCATGTGCAGACATACACTTTCTCAGTCAAGCCTGAACAGAAAAACCAACTTCTGCGCAAAGTTACACAGTCGAAACAAAACTCGCAAATTCACAGAGAAAGAGCCCTGCTGAACACCAACTCAACACGTCCGTCCGTCCAGGAGGTTTCTCAGCAATTTATGTCAGTACATAAGACAGATTGGCCCCGTATTAACGAAGAGATTAGCGATTAGTCCTTCAATCGCAGCTCTTGCACTCTCTGTGTCTGTGTGTGCGCCTCCTCTCATTAATAAACATCTCACTGACACAATGGACCTCACTATCCATCCACCCAAAGTCTCTCTCTCTCTCTCTCTCTCTCTCTTTCTCTCTCTCTCTGGGGCGAAAGAGAGGAGGGACACTGTGGGATAGCCATTCAGTCAGTGGGCTTGAGGTTGAAGGAATGTGGCCATCAGCAGATGCCAACACGGGCAAAATGTGTGGTGAGTGATTTCTTTGCAAATTCAGGGACAGAGACACACACACACACACACATATATATATATATATATATATATAAACCGGGAACACTGATGGAAAATTACCCTCACAAAACATTTCCACAGTCTGCAGTGAGTCACCGTGGATTTGGATTAGGCAGCTCATCTAGTTTCATCATCAGGAGTGCACTCATATCCTCAGCAGGTGAACAGGTGTATTAGAGTTTTGCTGTTGCCAACCTGTCATGTCGGAAGCTGGTCACAAGGCGGCGCTGCTCTTCCAGGTTCAAGAGAGGCAGGGGGGAGGGGTGGGACTTCAGCCCCCGAACTGAGTCTTCCGTCGGCGCTTCGAAAAATCAGGAAAACCGCTGGATTGTCTTTGGCCTGTGGAAGTTAGTATGCTCAAATTAGTCCAGAGGCGCTATTAAATATTATTGATGTTTTGTTTTGAATAAACACGTTAGGTGACAGGTGTTAACCTGAGCAGTGACGAAGAAAATGTTGTAACGGTAGAAATCATGGCAGTTATAATGAATTTAATGCTAGCATTAGCACTTAGCTGTCACACTCCCCCCTCATCCTCCTCCACATCCCAAACTGTATCTTCTCGTGATGAACTGTCCGTGTTTGGACTCTTTCCTCCTTAATGTCGCTCAGACTTCAAACTTTAAATCTAACAAGGATAACTCACGTTACTTAAAAAAGATAACATCCGGCTGTGCTAGCTGTTAGCTTTACGAGAAGCCCCTGTCTGCTTCACCCGGACAACATCAAACTGTAAAAAAAAAAAAAAAAAAAAAAACACTCACTACTCACCATGAAGTGAACAAATTTAAAATCCTTCACATGTGTGGCATACACACAGTTAACGCCAGCCACCTTCACATAGGTTTAACTATGCCAGGACAGCATACATTAAGACAGACCACCGATACTGGTCCTCTATCCACCAGCTGTTACCGGCTAAGCTGTTAATAATATGTGACAGCCCACCGCTGGACGACTGAGCTTTAATGTCTGAACACAAGGCGACCAGCGCACGGCTGTCCCTGTTTCACTGGGTAAACACTGGAAAGATAAACAGCTCACCATGCAGATACATGGGCACATATTTGACTATATACATGCCATGATATTAAAACGAAATGAAATAAAATAAGCATGACTGTAAAAGTCAAAATCAACATTAATAATAACATATATTGATGTGACTGTGCTTTAAATTTTTAGGAGAAGAGTTAATGTTTTGTTGTCATGCTTTACTTTTAGATTAACCACATGTTACCACACAGTGTCACATCTTTTCTCTCTAATCATTGAATGTAACCTCTTTTTCCCCTTTCATTCATATAAATATCGTGAATCTGTGCAGAGCTGTACCAAAGACACCCTGGTGTGATGTATGTAAAAATGTATAATACCATGTTTAATGTTACTGACACTTTGTCACAATTATAAAATTATAAATTTAGATTAGATTAGATATACTTTATTAATCCCACCACGGGGAATTTCCTTTGTAACAGCAGCAAAATTATAGAAACAAACACAATAAACAGACAGAAATATCTAAAGTACACAATAACCACGAAAAAGTAATCAACCTTCAAAAACAGACAAGTACTGAGGATAAGTGTGGCATACTATATAAAGAGTATTGTAGTGTAAAGTGACCACAGTGTAAGTAATCTTGCAAAGAAAGTGACCATGATATAAATATTAGTGTTATTTCGAGAGTGGTGACCATAATATAAATAGCATTAGAAAAATAAGTTACCACGATATAAATAAGAACTGCAGGTATAAATTAAATAAAAAGGAATAAAATAGAAACATAATTGCAATGAACATGAGCAGGAGACGACAACAATCAGGTGGTGCAGGTGTTGTACACTCTGACAGCAGCAGAGATGAAGGAACCTCTTCTTCTTACACCGTGGGTGTAACAGTCGGCTGCTGAAGGAGCTGCTCAGAGACCCCACAGTGTCATGTAGGGGTATAAGTAAAACAAAAAATAAGCAAAACCATGATTTTAAAAATCAAATAGTAATATATAATGATGTGACTGTGGTTTAAATGACCACACTGTGTGGGTGCATATTTTTGTGTCACTCAACATCTTTTCTCTCTAATCAGTGAATGTAACCTCTTTTTCCCCTTTCATTCATATAAATACCATGAAACTGTGCAGAGCGGTACCAAAGCTATCCAACCAGATCCTGGATTGCCTCCCACATCTCTAATTTATCAAGCCCTGCAAGAATAAATGAAAAGGATAGATTAGTGGTACAAAAAAGGCAGTTCTGATAATCAGATCTTATGAAAGGGCAGAATAAAGCACATAAATGAAAACACGTGTAAGAATACGATAGAGCCAAGTTTAATTGTCGCTTGTCCAAAAGTGCCAGTAGGGTTACGTCTTTGCTGTGTTACAACCTTTTGAGCTCATGCAGCGATATTTCTTCAGGTTTGCTTCTGATTCTGTCAGAGCTGACAGATTGTGATGATCTAAAATAAGTATCCTGCAGGCTGTACGTGTATATGGGACACACTGCTTTTTGCATCAAGTCTATTTTCTACCAGTTGGTGACAGCACTGAGTCAGGAGGATCGGTTTGCAGTCTCTGGGATTATTATCATGCCTAAAGATAGTTTCATTGCAACAAAATAAAAGCAAGTATTTTTCAGGACAATATATGATTAGTGTACGTTATCTGACACACTTTTTGAAGTCTAAACTTGGTTGCTTCATGCTAAGGCCTTTAGTTCCCGGGGTCTTTTTAACACCACTAAGGCATCAGGTCAGGATTTTTGTACTCCTATGCATCGTGCTGCTGGTATGTGTTTATCTGTTCAGCCCCTGTTAGATGTTATGTGTTGTATGGTGTGTGTGTAAGTTATGTGGCATGCACAGTAACCATTGCCCACCAACATTTTGCATGGGACCCTTTTTTAAATGGATACTACTAACGTTATGCTGAAGTAACTTTTCTGTTTAGTAAATACCAGATTGTCAGTAGGAAAGTTTCTCTGCTGTTTTAGTTAGTTATGGTTTAGGAGGATTTATTGGCAGGCAAAAAAAAAACGTTGTTACCTCAGAAAGAGCTCCTTTATATTTTCAGACACTGTGGGTCCTTTTCAATGTTTAACCACTATGTTTTTACAGTACCCCAGAATGGATAAACTATACACTGATTGGTTCTTTTGCATTTTTCATGAATTTCATGGCCACCGTAGGTTCTCCCACATGCTTGGATGGGGATGGTGAAGCAAGTGGTATTCAATTAGTTGCAATCTGCATCTTCCCCAGCAGATGCTACTAAATCCTACACACTGGACCTTTAACTGACCCGTACACGTCTTCACTTTCAAGAGCTTTGTGTGACTACCAACAACGGGTAGCATGCATCTATTTATTTATTAATTTTTTATTATTTTTTTTTTCATCTCTTAATATTTTATTTTTTTTTGCTGTCTTTTTTTAATCATATCTTTTATCATCTTTACATTTTATGTATTTACTTTTCTGGATCTTAACCTCTGTGGCCTTCCGTTGGGTCTGCTGCTCTGTAAAGCACTTTGTAAAAATAAAGGTATTATTATTATTATTATTATTATTATTATTATTATTATTATTATTATTATTATTATTATTATTATTAACCGTTCAAGTGAAATGCACACAAATAGACCTCTTCACTCGGCATAAGTAAAGTGTTTAGCAGGCACATAGGCCACAAGGTCAGTTCTGTTGCTGGTTTGGCTTGAGTGCTTACATGAATCAGCTGATTAGTGTGCAGCCAAAATGGTTAGCCTTAATACTAATTAGCTTGTAGGGTTTTCCCTGATAAGACTAATTCATCCTAACTCCTCTCTCAGGTGGACACAATTTCACCAGCACTCCAAATAGAGTCACTAAATAAAGTTACAGGCTGAATATTTACAGTAAACATTTGTTTCTGCTCATAGTGACCTCTCTTTAAATATGAAGGTGCTTTATTGCATCCTGTGCAAGTGTCAGAGAGTTATGCTGTGGTAGCAGTTATAGTAGAACTAATTGCCTTAGACCTGGCAGCTATTTTTAGGCGTAAAGTAATCAGCAAGAAAGGTCTGAGCTTCATGGTGGGGCAGATGGGAACTCATTAGATCAGCCTTAGGGGCCTTGTTCATTGCCTGGACACAATTAGCAACGAAAGTCTCAAAAACTTTAACCAGCTTACAACCATGGAGACCACAGGCCTGAGTACACTATCAGCCCAGAGAATGCTCATCATCATCAATGCTGAGGTCTGGTTGACTGTTTCACAGCACACAAATGTTTACGATGAACAGGTAAATTTATCTACAGAACAGGTGAATCTGAAGAGCGTAATGATGAATAGTGAAAATAACATTAAGATGCACCAACAACATAGCATTTTATCAGCATTATATAGCAAAAACAACCTGATCCACAATATGTAATGAGATGGTAACAAAAATAAATAAATCTAATCAGTTATCTAAGTAAGTTGTTGGGAGACCATTTTTTAGAAGTTGTAACAACTAGGAATTAAAAGAGTTTTAATGGATTGTGTGTGTTAATCTACAGTGTCCAACTTTTCTTCTTTTTTGATAAGTTACATTTTGTTGGAGTGCGTGTGTATGCATTTCATAAAGCCTAGTGTAGGAGCCATATATTGTTTTGTTTTTCAGTATTTTGGGTTTGATTTATTTGGTCTGGTTGCCACGGTGATGTGTGTGGTTTGGGTCACATGGGTGCCAGCAGATGATTGACATAGGTTACATTAGGGGCTGAATCACCTGCACTAGGGGAGGAGAGAGGCAGGTTAGGTAGCCGTAATTTTTTGTTGACCGCTTTTCATTTAGCTTGAATGCAATGTAATACATGCCAACAGTGTACGGTAAACCTCATCATCTCATCTCATTAAATACTTTGAAACGTACCTAGACTCATGGTGCTTCTCTGAACATCAGCGCGTTATACCAAGCATACAGGACCTAACCTCAGCCTCTCTAGTGATTTTAAATGATTTGGAAAGCCGCAATACCTAGTTTATATTAGGATCTGTCTGACAGTCCTGACAGAAGTTTGTTACAGTAACATTTTCACAAAGTGCATGTAACACTTGAGGGTCCAGGCAGTATTAGTTGTTTGGCTTTGTTTGAGGACAACAGGTGCCAGCCTATCTCAACTTTGTTGTAACCAGAGTTGAAGGAACTGAATGTTGTCTTCGTAGACATAATAGATAGCTTTCCGTTGACATGTCATTAACATAAACAGACTACAATGTACTGACACAAACATGGGTCAATACATTCTATTTGACTAATTCTGGGCGTATAGTATTTGTGGTGTTATCTTGGGGTTTAAAGTTGGACCTCCAGCATGAAGCTGTATCATGTCGTATTATATTTGAAATTCCTTTTAAACCTTGTACTAACTAGTAGTCTTCATTACATAAACATGCCATTAGTGTTTTTTAATAATATCCCAAAGCCCAAACAGTAACATGATGTTGTATGTGACACAAAAATACATTTATATTTCATATTTTATTCTCAAATTGTTGGTCAGATGGATGTGTAATGTCAGTTACACCTCCTTAAAAACACACACCTTTAAATGCTTAGTAAGGCAGCTTTATTTGCATTCATTTGCTGCTGAATCACCTTAGGGTGCTGTTAGCAGGTAGGAGATGATTCATCCTCTTTGTTTTCACAGTCTGCCTGGTTTTGTAGTTTTAAGGTAATGTTTTAAACTGTTTGCCCTTGTGTCTCTAATTGCACATTTGCGTACTGACATAAACAAGAGTACTATGGCAATATAGAGGCAGAAACTCTGCTTTTAGTCTCTATGATGATATCAGAATTAGAAGAAGAGTAACAGAGAAAAGAGAGTGTTTGAAAGAGCCTTTTAATTTAAGCGTCCACCCTGTTTTCAAATGATTTGCTTGACCTGGCCAAAGGCTGAAAGCATTGCATTTATCTTGATGCTGCGTTGGTGGCAAAGATCTTAGCTTTGCAGGCCAGTGAGAGTGGCTGCTGACTAAGTAATCCTCTTTGCACACATCACTCCCGCAGCTCTGCTTTTGCCAGTTGTTGACTTTATTTCAAAACAGTCCAGGCGGTGACCTACAACCCTGCCACAGACCAGACTCCACACATCTTGGCTGGTCCATTTTATCCCCCTCCCTTCATCCATTTGGGACACTTCATCACATCGAGGACTATTTTTGAATTTCATTGTCCCTTTCATGGATTGTGCCTTAATTTTGTAGATTTGCATACGATTACTGTGCGATGGGAAAAGTGGATTATGGCGTGCTGGGAGGAAATATATGGCAAATGCTGGACATGAGGAGTCGAAACACAACATGTAAAACAATACAGGTGAGTTTGGGAACTGTGGACAAATGTGTCAGACCAATAGTCTTCATTAGGATAAATGATGAAGCCACAAGACTAAATGCAAAATTAATATTTGTACTACAAGTGTTGCTGAAGTTTTCAGGCTTTTTCCTTTTCTATGCACCTTCTCACCCTACTCCCTACTTGTTTTCCCAGAATATGCACAGACTTTATCATAAATTTGAAATCATGCATGCATTAAAATGTAATAAATGTGTTTGTATTGTATTTTAAATGTTGCGTAGCATAGCAGCAATAACAAGTTACAGCATAGAAACGTTAATGCTGGTTGTGTGATCAAACAAATTATCAAATGAAATGCACTCGTTCACTCACAAGGTGAATATTTTCAGCTGCCATAAAGACACAATGCTTTACTCAAAAATGTGATTCTTCTGAATATAAAGTGTTTATCATGTCTAGTCCGTGCATTGTGGATACATGGTGAGAATCACACTGGTAACAGTGGACAGTGTGTGGGTGGAAGTGCAGCAGCTAGAGCCAGAAGGACCTGGAGGAGTTTAACTCTGGGCATTAACCAGCTCAGGTCTAAATCTGGCCACCGGATAATTTGTTGGAAAGCTGCCTTTCTTCTGGCACACACTGTGTCAACACGTGGAGCCTACCAGGTGGCTCTTTCCAACATGCTGGATTTGTGCAGCAATAATTTCAAAAAGGGTTTAAACATTAAAGATGCTTTATTATGATTCATTTCAGAAGGTGTAGACACATTTATCTGGGCACTGTACACATATTCTCCTGGTTTGGCATTCAAAATGAATACACTACAATAGATAGCAACAGCACAGAGAGACATCACTATTCCAATAAAATTATACATTTTATAATTTCTATAATATGATGGGTTAAAGTTAAAAAAAATACATAGTACTACATTGACCATAATACCATAATACCAATTAAATGTTTTTTTAAATATATAGAGCTCTGTTTGTTGCATGTTCCGTAGCTTTGCTTTTTTTCTTTGAGAATCAGTTTCAGTATTTTTTTCAGTATTGTCCTAACTCATATGTATTATAATAATATTGCACTTCCATAAAGTTGGGGAACTCGCAGGAGACAGAGTAAGAAAATTTTTTAAAAGAGCAGTGGTCGTGATATCTTGAGTTTTCTTCCTTCAAACCCCACACGTGCAGTTTGTAAGGCTTTTTGTTATAAATTTGTATTCTCCAAACCCAAGCTAACTCACGACTAGTTAACTGAACTCAGTGTATAAAATATGTGTAGTGTTTCTTTAAGAATAAATGTTGGTAGTGTGAGAAACAAACATGTCATCACTAACCAACATCTTTTTTCCTTCGTCCACCATCAATGTCTCCAGGATACGCCCTCCTCTTGATCTGAGACCATCAGATGAGGTCAGCTAAGGTCATCACCATGGTGACCTTCGCTGAGACGACACAGGTCTCCCGTATGGAGCTGCGTGAGCCGCCCTGCGTGATGGCGTCCCTATCCCCAGGGCTGCGGCGGAAAAAGATGCTGTGGCAGAATGCTGTAAAACACATCATTACCCAGCAGGAGCTCAGCGCCAAGGTGACTGACTCATCAGTGGATTTGCATCATTCAGATAGAAGTTACTGTTTTGTACATATTCCTCGACAGGTTTATGAGGACACTGTGTACTGGAATAAACATGGCCTCATTTTACACAAACCAAACTAAACTGAAACTCGTTAAGAGCATGAACATAATCTACTGGGCTGCTGCAGGGGTCCAGACCACCCATGCAGCACTGAAAAAAATCAATTCATTTAAGTGAACAATTACTTTAAAAGGCCTGTTCAATTACTTTATCACTTACCTATTCGCCTAGTGTTTTAGTCACAGCAGCCCTTTTGACATGAAAAGTTACCCACGATGCCAATTAAAGGTCCAGTGTGTAAAAATTTCAGAACAAGACAGAAATAAAATATAGTACTCATAACAATGTTTTCATGCATGTATAATCACCTGAAAATAATAATATTTTTGTTTTCCTCACTTAAAAATTTGCTTTTTATATTTACAGTGGAGGTCCTCTTGAAAGTTCAAACACCGTGTTTCTAAAGAAGCCCAAAAGAGACAAACTAAATACTAGACTAGACTAGACAGGGCCCTTCAAGTGTTGTTTCTACTTTACACTAGGAGATGTGAGGAGATTGCAATGCAGTGATTACACCTCTAGATGCAACTAAATTATACACGCTGGACCTTTAAGGTCCCGTTCCATTTAGGTCAAACAAAGTTAGGGTGCTGCTGTGATGCATGTTGGTGCTCACTGGAAAGTCTCTGCTGCAATAAATAGAACTGAACTTTAATTAGTATCATTGGAAACACCTGCACTGACCCCACAAAATGGTCTATTACATATGTAATGCGTTGACTAAAATCGGGAAGATTGATAACGATATCACCGTATCTAAGCAACAAAAACAAAACTGTGTACAGAGAGTCATCTTTTTGTGATATCAGTGTCAGTTCAGTGATGATTATTGAGAACTATAGACCATGTAAATATAAAGACACATCCATAATTAGTTTGTTTTCCACCATTGAGTAAATTCTGGACCATCACAACTAACTGATCACTTGTTAGAGAGATGGCAGTTCACTTCAAAAGTATACAGTGTTTCAGTCAACCCAACTGATTTTTTTGTTGTTGTGTTTGACAGGTGGGTGTTGAGCCAGCAAGTAAAATCTTTGTGACGGATACCTACATGGAGGAAATCAACAGACAAATACGCAACAAGGGCTTACGTGGAGTCCAGAAACGCCGCTCCTCAGCGTTCAGAGTGCACCCTTCCCAGGGCCGTGGATCTACCTGCACACAGGCCAGTGTCAGGGGTTCTTTTAATGACTACGCCAGCGATGTCGACTTCTTTGTGCACTGGGGCCGCACAATTCGTGGGGTCTACATACCTACCCTGAGGCACACCTTCAAGTCTCGTGACCTGGAGAAACTCTACCAGCAACACTACTCCCACCAAAGACGCAACTCACTCGCCATCACCAATGTACTCGATGCAGTGGCCAAGCTACACGTATTGGTTCTGTACCTGGCACTGGCCCCTGAGGCGGTCACAGACACTCTCCGTTGCTGCCTCACGGCCATTTTCATGGTGTTGGCTATAGCACTGTGCACCTTGGTGTTAACCTGCAAAAACTCTATGTCCCCACGGTGGCTTCAGTGCGCTGGCCTAGCCAGCTGGCTGTCGCAGACCACACAGGTGTTGGGAGGACTGGTGTATGGGCTGGAAAAAGACCCATCGTGGTATGTTTTATTCACGTTGTTTGCCACATACACACTGCTGCCATTACCGTTGCTGTGGGCCATCTGCGCCGGCTCCATCACCTCAGTACTGCACCTTCTGGTGGAGATAGTACACCACTACAATGATGCCATGCTTTTGAGAAAGGTGAGGAAATCAGCAGATTAAACTGTTGTGTGCCCCCCCCAAAAAAATATTACCTTGTGTATTTAAATTTATCATTATCAAAGCAAAAGTAACATTCTTGATGACTTACTTTACTGTCAAAGTTTACTATACTATGAAATATTTGGGTTTCTGGGTTGGCATTATGCCCCAGATACAGACAAACTACAGGTGTTGAACCACAGCTGCCAGTTTTTTAAATGTAAAAACAACATTTCAATATTTTCTTTGACTGTGGAACGCACCAGCATACTCACGTTTTGCCCAAGTAAGCCTATTTATGACAAAAACTTTTTATATTCACAATTATTACTCGCAACTACAGCCCCAGATGCTGTCTACAAGCCTTTCCCTCTGACATCGGTCATGTTAATTAAAAGAAAAAAGATTTCTTATTCCTTATCCTCTTCTTGTGCCTTATGCATTCGGTTTTTCTAGTTAAAATGTATTGTATGAATGCAAAATCTCTCTCGGATGCAGGTGTTTGCCAAAGCCCTGCTATACCTGGGTATGAACACAGCTGGTTTGTTCATCCACTACCTGACAGATCACACCCAGAGACAGGTTTTCCTAGAGACACGGCGCTGCATTGCGGGTCGCCTCAAACTAGAGCAAGAGAACCAAAGACAGGTGACAGGGACATACTCCATTAACAAGCTTTACGTTGGTTATACCATTATATACCACTGACTACTACTTTGCCACACAGGAGCGTCTGGTGCTGTCAATCCTGCCTCGCTTTGTTTCTTTAGAGATGATCGCTGACATGAGCTCTTTGGAAGATGAACTCAGTCCTCATGAGTTTCACAAGATCTATATTCACCAGTACAAAGACGTCAGGTACACACACACACACATTACATTACATTGCATTTAGCATGATTTCAGTTATTTTCAAGGTTTATTTAAGAGGATTTTAGGAAATGAGCTTCTCATGCTTGGCTTTTATTTTCATCACTGATAATTTTACAGGTCTTAATGTATATTTTCTTTTACAACTCCCTCTCTCTTCTTTGCAGCATCCTTTTCGCAGACATCAAGGGCTTCACTCTGTTGTCCATGAACCTGTCAGCACAGGACCTGGTCCGAATCCTTAACGAACTCTTTGGCCGCTTTGACCGACTGGCAGAAGTGAGAATTTGTTTTAGTTTTTCTTATAGATAACATATAGCATATTTAACACATTTCTTATTCCATCAACAGTTTATTTAATCTTCCCCCTGGTGCCTCATCACAGGAGCACCACTGCCTAAGGATAAAGATACTGGGCGATTGTTACTACTGTGTGTCAGGTGTCCCTGAGCCACAGCGCGCCCATGCACGTCATTGTGTTGAGATGGGCCTGGCTATGATCAACACCATACGGTCAGTCTTAACTCGCTGGAGTTCTTGAAGGGTTATATCATGCCATTTCCTGTAAAAAAAAAAAAGTACAACTCTTTGTCATTTTGCTTTAGGTATGTGCGGAAGGAGCTGAACTTCAACATGGATATGAGGATCGGGATCCACTCAGGCTCTGTGCTGTGTGGGGTGTTGGGTCTGCAGAAATGGCAGTTTGATGTCTGGTCCTGGGATGTGGGTATTGCCAACATGTTGGAGGCCGGGGGCATTCCAGGGTAAGTGGTCTCTGCTCAGCCCAGGTTACCATATTTTTATATAAAGCCACCTAGAG
Source organism: Collichthys lucidus (assembly GCA_004119915.2). Lineage (NCBI taxonomy): Eukaryota > Metazoa > Chordata > Actinopteri > Sciaenidae > Collichthys > Collichthys lucidus. Next base: position 27,924,885 of record CM014086.1, on the reverse strand, counting down.
CCTACTGTTATCCCTCTATCTGTGATAATATTTGCAGTCTCAATGTAGTAATAAAATTAAATTAAATTAAAATGACTCACAGAATTGCAGGCCCTCCATCAGACAAAAAATGTCCTGTAGATTTTGAAATGTAGTCAACATCTTATTTGTGATTTTGTCCTAGATTTCAGCAGGGATCCAAATCATAGAAACACTGCAACACAGCATGAAAATGAAACTTTTCTACGTTAGACAGGCTTCAGGCAAATTATTAATTTCTTTTTTTATGATTTCTTCTCATCAGTCATTTCCCCTGCTTCTGTTCTGTCTCATCCAGGCGCATCCACATCTCGAGGGCGACTCTGGACTGTCTACAGGGAACCTACAAAACAGAAGACGGTCACGGCCGTGACAGGAACGAGTTTCTGCTCAAACACAATATCGACACTTTCCTCATCTGCCCTCAGGAGGGAAATAACAAATTTGAGCATATCGAGCCTCCCAAAGTCCTGAAAACAAATCGAACCTGGACCCCAGAGACGCCCTTTGGGAACGCCATTAACATGAACAGTGTATGTGCAGGGATTTTATTGTTAGGCCTAGGTAGTAAAATGTTTCAATCCTAATTCCTACATGTTTGAGATTCTTTAACCTGATTTTTCTCACACCATCATGTTCTTCTCTTGCAGATCCTGGCCTCTTTTACAAATGGCTCACTGCCTAACATTTGGCACTCTACCTCCAGAGAGATCAACAAACGCATCAAACATGCTATTGAGGTTCGAAGCAGCGAGCGTATGCACAGGGAGCACATCACTCCGCTGACCCTGGTGTTCAAAGACACACACATCGAGGACAAGGTGACCTGCTGTGGATAAGGGTTCAAACTGTGTTTGGTAGGAGGAAACGAGTTTATGAGCACACATCTTCATCGTATTTTATCTGTTTTTGGTGGGTCCAGTTCTCCCAGATGAGAGATGAAATGTTCACCTCCAATCTAGTGTGCTCCTTCATCATGCTCCTCTTCCTCATGGCTGTCCAGATACTCATTCCTGCACCCAGGTAGGCTAGCAAAGTCAGCATGTCTTCATTTTAACTTCACTCTGTAGTTTTCAATGAATATGTCCAAATCAATTATATTTTCACATTAATATTACCTGGACAATGTAAACCAACAACAACAAGGTAAAATAGGTTGATCAGGTTAGTATGCATCGACCAGGTGGTATATACACTGGATGATTTGTCATGGGTTCGATAAGTTTTGGATTACAGCTTTAAGATGTAATAAATTACATCTGTATTCGAATATACTAAAATTAAATTTAGCTTTTTGTAATTAAAAATATCAGCTTTCAAACAGCCTCACTAAAAGTTTATTTTTTACTTTGGTGCCATCTGGTGGTAGTATTGATAATTAAACTTTTGAATCTTGACCCACATCTCCTTAATTTCCCACTTTTTTCAGCGTGTGTGTCACACACTTTTTTTTTTCCATTTAACCCGTTTAGCATTTTCACTGCTTCACTCACTTCCTTCCTCTCCCTCTCATCCTCCTCGGGTTGTTCTTCCTCCGCAGGCTTCTCCCAGCCGTCCTGCAGTTCTCTCTCTTCCTGCTCGCCTACGTGCTGTTGCTGTTGTTGGCCCTTGCTGAGGAGTTCAAGTCGGCTCCTGCATCTCTTCAGCAGTTCTGCTGCTGGATCCATGAAAACAACAGCGCACGCAACCTCCTCACCCTCACCGCCATCATCATCAACTTTGGTTTGGTCTCTATTGACATGGTGAGAGTCTGAACAACACAGGGCCAGAGTTATATAAAGTTTATTTTCCCTGACACAACTTTTTTTTCCTGCTGCTGTACTGTTTGTGCCCCCTCATATGAGGTGGATGATTTGCAAAATACATAAATGTTAGTAAAGTGGGAAGCACAGTCAGTCACTCTTACTGTATCTTATCTTCTCCTGTTACCACCTAGATGACAAGCAAACTACACTTCCAGGCACTTGAATCCAAATATAACCAAAATATGCTTAAAACAGCTTAAATCTTAATATGTCAAAAATAAGAAATGTGTGTCTGTGTAATCGTGATACTCCTTCTTTCAGTGATTTGTATATTTGTGTCCAGGTATGGTGCATTCTCACAGACACAGGAGAGGCTGATGTAATGGACAAAATCAACACAGCTTCGCGTCCACTCACTGTCTGCACTTACCCCGAGGTGAGGACAGCAGCGGCTTAAACATACGTGCAAACAATGTCCGTCGTCTCAAACATTTGGTCTCATATGAAATGAATTTTAAATTTCCACTTTGAGACAGTTATTTCATGAAAAAAATACATTCTGTTCAGCGTCTTCTTCACTCCCTCTGTGTCCTCAGGTGTTTGTATTGAGCGGCGTGATCGCCATGGTGACCTGTGCCGTCTTCCTGCGTCTAAACTCTGTGCTGAAGTTGGCGGTGTTGCTGCTGGCCGTGGCCGTCTACTCCTACCTCATCCACCTGGCCTTCCTCACACTCACACGCCACGATATGATGCACAGGTCACACAGCAACTGTTTTTACTTGTGTGTGATTCACTGTTTTATTACAACTGTGTTACTGTAAATGTCTCATTTTTAAATCTTTGTATTGCATCTCTCTTCATGAATTTATTTCTACAGGTCTCACTACGTCAGGAGAAAAGGAATCTCCATCCTTCTCATGGTCATGTTTATTGTTGCTGTCTTCTACAATGGACGGCAGGTAATGTCATGCTGCTGTTTTATTCAGTTTGTAATATTTTAATTGTAGTTTGGATTTTTTTTTCCAACCTGCATTATTAAGACCAAATGTCTGATGTCTCATTTTGTCCATCCTTTTACTTTCCAGTGGGAGGCCACAGCCAGGTTGGACTTCCTGTGGCGTCTGCAGGCCCAGCAGGAAGTGGAGGACATGAGGGAGTTGCGGGAACACAACGAGTGTCTATTGCACAACATCCTTCCTGTGCACGTGGCACGACATTTTCTGGACCGGAGCAACAACGATGAGGTGCAGAGATCCATGACCTCACCCCTGACTCTGTCTCAAACGATTTGTATTATTGCATCAAGTATAAATATACAAGTAAACTTTTTATTTACTGGGAGCCTTTAAACATTTCTACAGTTTATTGTAATTTTATCGAACTCTTGTCTTCATTTTCAATTCAGGAGCTTTACTCCCAGTCCTACGATGAGGTCGGTGTCATGTTTGCCTCCATCGCCGGCTTCAACGAGTACTTTGAGGAGAAAGAGATCAAACATGAAGGAGTGGACTGCCTCCGACTTCTGAATGAAATCATTGCTGGCTTTGATGAGGTGAAACCTCACATTTTTTGGTATCATAAAGAGAAAAAAAACATTAATTATAGGTCATCTTTCTATCTATTACAGAGAGATTGTTTGACCGACAATGTATAACTTCTTTATGTCTGAATGTTTCTTCTAACAAGCTGTTGGAGGAGTCGTACTTCCAGTATGTGGAGAAGATTAAGACGATCGGGAGCTGCTACATGGCTGCCTCTGGCTTAGCTCCAGAGGGACAGGTCAGAGATCCTCTTTTAGAAATTCCACTATACATTTACCCATCCATCATTCACCATCATTCCCTCAGTGTTTCTAACCATCATTCTATCTGTTTCTCTCTATCAGGTGTCTATGAATGAATGGAATCACCTGAGTGAGCTGGTATTGTTTGCACTGGCAATGCAAGAGACCTTGAAAGAGATCAACAGGCAAACTGGCAAAAATTTTAAGCTGCGTGTGGGTAAGTAGCTGACCTTCACACACACTCTCCAACCACTCTCTGCAAGCATGCCTGGTGTCATAGACACTACTATTAATACTGATTAATTCACTCTCCTGGTTATGTTGGACTAAAACAGGCATCGCCCATGGGCCAGTGGTAGCAGGTGTCATCGGTGCCACCAAGCCGCAGTATGACATCTGGGGGTCGACAGTGAACCTGGCCAGCCGCATGGACAGCACAGGTGTGAGCGGACGCATCCAGATACCCGAGACCACACGTAGGGTCCTGGCAGAGTGGGGGTTTGTCTTGGAGCTACGGGGAGAAATCTTTGTCAAGGGGGTGAGTGGACGATGCATGGAGACTGGTTTTTGTGTCTTGATGCTGGTGGTGTTTGTACAGTCTGTCATTGAACAGTATAGTAGCTAAAAGCTTTAGTGAAGGTCAGGCTCAGGCTTTTCTGATTGTTCACATGTTATACACGTAATAATAATAATTAAAAAAAGGGTGGAGCAAATGTTACCAGTCATATTTTTTGTTTCTTGATATGCCCAAAACATAATATAATTCACTTTTTTTGAAAATACAAGACTTTCACTGCATCCTTTTTTTAACCTTATACGCTGCTTGACTTCACACTCACCTACTTGCAGCAGTGAAAGAAGTACTAAAGATCTTTTACTAAAGTAAAAAATAACAATACCACAGTGTACAAATACTCTTTTACAAGTAAAGGCGTGCTTTCAGAATTTTACTTCAGTAAAAGAAGAAACATCAAAATATACTAAGAATATATTTATTATTAAATATATATATATATTTTTTTATATATATTTTTTTTTTTAATTATTTTTTTTTATTATTATTATTAATGCATTATGTGTACATCCATTTAATGTTCCAGCAGGTATAGTCAGAGCTAACGTCTATTACTTTATTTAGTGCAGGGCAGCCTATCCTATAAAATACAACAGTATTTATAATTAATCAGGATCTGCAAAGTATACTAAAGAGTAGAGTAGAATATAAAGTAAGAAGTTGGAAATACTTCATTACGTCAGTTTTACAGTACTCACATGTCCTGTTAAAATAGCTGTTATTGCACAGGTGTCCTTTAAATAACAGACTAGTTAAAGCTGCCTGAGCATTCACAGACATTCATTTTCATTTAAAATTTTTGCCCATTTGTAGAAATGTCCCTTTATATGGGAGACTTTTTGACATGTCACAGCAGGAAAAGCAGAAGTGCGAATAATAATAATAAAATTTAATTTAAAATCAGTGCTTCAGGTTGAGAGTCATGCTGGCTCTGACAATAAAACAAGGGGGACATCTACTGGTGAAGACAAACAGAGAGTCACTGCATTGTCTCTCACTGAGAAAGGATGTCAACGCTTTGTGACCTCTGCTGTCTCTGTAGGTGAGCGAGCGTCAGGGGAAAGTACGCACCTATTTCATCAGCACCATGCGCACCAAGAGGGCCAACGCAGCAACAGATGGCCAGTTCGAGGAGCGGAGAGGAGGACGCATGACACTAGCAGGAGTGGTGTTTGGTCTCGTCCAGGCCAGAAACAAGGAAAAGATGAGAGAGAGCAATGGGGGGTTCAGTCTGACTACCTGCAAACCTTAATGCTGTTAAGGTCAGATGACTGCAGGTAGAGGAGCACGAACAGCAGCCGTGTTTGCCATAACTCGGTTAGCTGCACAAAAGGACGGGTAGTCATCTAATTATTAAGTATTAAAGGATGGACTGTGCTTAATCAGCGCAGATGGGAAATCATTCATGTGTAGCTATCACACAGAATGATGTGTTACAAAACTGTCCTACTGTTCTCTTTTAGTCTGTATCTTGCAGACTGCTTTCTGTTTTTTATTTTAATTTTATTGCCATATGTAATCACATGTCTCTTTTTTCTGGCTGGGATAATTCTTCAGCAAATCCTCAGACCTCTAAGCCAAAACTGCAAAACGGCAGAATACCTCAAAACAACCAGCTCAACCTCTCATAGACTACCAATGGCCTATACAATACGTACTGCTGTTTTTTTTCTTTATCTTGCATCGTTCTTGCAGTTTGTGTCATTACATTTTTTTTGTATTTGTAAATTGGTCAACACAATCCAGCAAACAGAAGTCGTTTTTATTTATGAATCAACTGCTTCTTGGTTTCATATTGTACATTATTTTTCTGTATTTACCTCTGTGTGTAGCTCTCGTGTGTCTGCTGTCAGTGAATCTCTGAAAAATCGCACTTCAGCTTCACTTCAATACTCTCATTACGCTGACATCTGCAGTTATATTTGCAGGGTAACAGAGAACCTTAACAAAGGTGTCTGTTTTATGTCAAAACCACCTCCCATGTCGCTCCTCTTCTTGTGTACTGAAACCAAATGACACAGACGGTTGTTTTCATGTAATAATCATATAAAGACACTTTATATTGTAGGCCTGATACATGGTGTTACTGTAAATAAAAAATAACTTGTCACTGCAAACAAAAATGTTTTTTTATATATTTCAACTGAAGGCTTTTATTCAGTTATTCAGTATATCAAACTTTTTCAAAAGTAGATAAACTAAATTTTAAGAAATGTGTAAATTTTAATTCATGGTCAAAATGTAAGAAAATAACTGAAAGTTTTCATCCATGTTTGTTTTATAGCTCAAAGATTTGTATCTATAAAACAAAGCAAGGTTTTCTAAAATTGGCATCGTGGAAATAAAACGTGTAACAACAAAATAATGACATTGTGTTATTTATTGTTTGTTTGATATATAGTTTTTTCATACTTTTTACTAAAACATTTAACAGTCTTCACTTTCTGCTAATAAAACCAGTAATGGTGACAAATCTAACGGTGTTATTTTAACTGTGTGCACGATTCATCAATAATTTACACCTTAAGCACATTATTACCACCTGATTTATCTTTTCTTTCAGTGTTTAAGATTTGTGTGTCTGTTAGTTTTTATAAAATGATCGGTTGAGACCTCTGGACCGAGAGACAAGCGCTTGAAGACACACAACAAACAGACAACAGGTTGATCTTCAGTTGACGGTTTAATATCAGCGCTGAGGAGATCACAGACAATCTGCTTGACCATAGGGATGATCTTTACTGCACCACTGACACTAACTTTTTAAAAAACCTGAAAAAACATTTCTGCTTCAGATCAGCTGAAGCCTGCATGGCCCTCTTTACATGCTGGATGAAGCAAAGGCACAATCAAGCTTACATATGTTAGAGGTTGTTTGCTGACTTTACCAATCACCAGAATCAGAATTAGATTTATTGCCAAGTAGGTTTTCACATATAAATAATTTGTCTTGGTGCATGACAGTGAAGATAACATAAAAAATAGCATAAAGTATAAATACATGTACAATATGTTTTATGTCAGGTCATGTGGTGACAGTGTGCAGAATATTTTAAATGCACAAGATATTTATCATAATGATAATAATCAAAAGATAAATAAATAAAAGGTGTGTGATCATGTGTAGGGAAACTGAAACAAATTGAGTTATTGAGTATTTAGATTCCTCCCAAAGATTCATTAATCTCTCTGTTGTCTGGAATATTGAATATAACGCCCTTTATAAACAAAGATCATTTCTGCGTGGCTTCTCTGCGTGACTGCTCTGAACTCGACTATTTCTGCCTGAGACTCGCGCGGGTATTTCAGGGGCGCTTCCTCGATCGTCTATTGTGAGAGATGCATCACTCTGTAGCTGGAAACTACAGCTAGATTAAATGCTGAAGGCTTGCATAGATTACCACCACAACATTTACACTTCATAATGACTTTAATACAGTTTCTGAAATCAGAGTTTCAAGCTAAATTATTACAGCACTGCATCCACAAGATGTTGACCTACTTTTTGTAGAAGATATCCAGGTGTCCAGATGTGGATTGGTACTCTAAGATAAATCAAGTTAAGTTAAGTCAACTTTATTGTCAATGCTGCTATAGGTACAGGACATACAGAGTATTGAAATTTTGTTTCCCTCATATCCCGGTGCAAACAGCATAAACATGAAATATAAAATATAAGTAAAAGATGTAAAAAATCTAAAATAAAAATACACAAATCTAAAATATATACAAGCTAAAAGACATCCATGTGGCAATATGACACAGTGTAAACAGAATTATCAGTATAAATATAAGCATATGTATAGATATACGGCAGTATGGACAGTATTTACAGTATACACAGTGAGGTCTATCAAAAATGAAATATAAGATAAGATAAGATGATCCCACACTGAGGAAATTCACTTCACAGCAGCTCGTATACACAAGGCGGATAAGAAATTACTCATAAATAAGAAATATATTGAAAAACTCATGAAGTCGTGCTGGTGTTGAAGAGTCTGACAGCTGTTGGAATGAAGGACCTATGGTAGAGCTCCTTCTTACATGGTGGGAGTAGCAGTCTGTCTCTGAAGGAGCAGTTTAAGGCCTCCACAGTGTCATGCTCTCTTTTCACATGCTTATAGCTGAGCTCTTTTAAAGAACTTTTAATCTTAAATTTGCTGTTTTAATGATTTTAAATGACATTCTGATGTTTTTAATTAAATCTTCTCTTTCTATTTTTTTTTATTTCTATTGCTATTGCGTGTCTTAATGTCAAATGTTTTTCCTTGCCTCTGTAAAGCACTATGAATTGCCTTGTGTACGAATTGTGCTATACAAATAAACTTGCCTTGCCTTGCCTTGCCTTGCAGGAGGTGAGAGGAGTTGTTCATGATGGATGACATTTGCCATTTCCACCTCCCTGCTAATCTAAAAATGTTGTGATGATGATGTTGTGTTGGTGTTTTTGGTGACAGAATGAGACCTCCTCCTCTTCCTCCTCCTCTCTCTGTCTCTCTGTGGGCACGCGGGCTTCGCCTCTCTCTTGCGTTGATTGTTGTGGCTCCTCTTCATCCGCACAAAGTTCAGCCCTCTGCAGTCAAACCATCACATTCGGCAATAATAGCGACCAAGTATGGCAGAGTCTCAGGAGGACAAGCTTTACAAGGCGGAGTACGCCAAAAGCGGCCGTGCATCGTGCAAGAAATGCAAAGAAAACATCGCCAAAGACTCGCTGAGGATGGCCATCATGGTGCAGGTAAATGTGGCGACGTCTGGAGAAAGAAACCTGCCGCTAGGAAAAGCTGCTCACCAGCACCGCGTTAGCTTTTCTGCACGATCTGCTTCATCCTGCGAGCGTGGGGACTAATAATGAACCTTATGTAAGATTATAAACGTGCAGTTCGTGGCGTGGATTCAGTAGTGTCATGCTTTAGGCCCTCGTTAGCATTTAAATGGCTGACATTGTCCAACTCACAAAGAGCCCATGAGCTTCTCAGGAATGCATCCAGACATCCACTCATGTTTTTTATTATTGCATCTTCTTAAAGGCTGCAAATGTGAGTGAGCATCTACATCACAAAGTGAAAAAATCACAGCAGCATCATTACACACAGTGTAAAGTCAGCCTGCAGGATTAATGAACTAAAGAGGTTAAAGTCAGCCTCCTTACTCATCATGGCCTGTGGAGCAGCTCCAGACTTTAAAGTCACTCTGGATCGATGTGTTTTAATTCATGCACACATTCAACAAACCATTTAAAATAAGAGTATCTGTGTGTGGACACTAAAAAAAACAGCGTTGCTATGGTGAAATATCTTTTTTTATATATCTAGTATCAGGAATATTTAAACAGGTTGCAAGGAAGCTTGGTATTGTCACTTATTATTTAAAGAGAAGATATAAGTTATTCTTCTTCTTACTTCTTTTCCAATATGTATTTCTATGTTTAAATGTTTTGCCTTATTTTTTAATTTTTGTTTGCATATTAGAAATAAACACTTCGATCAGTCAATATGACCTCACATGTATTGTATTCTCTACAAATAAGATATGCCACGTAAATATGGAGAAGAGAGATCATAATATAATAGTAATAGTAGTAGTAGTATATTTAGTGCGTTTTAGTGTAATACTGTGAAAGGGGTTGGGTTGGGGGGGTGGGGTAGGCATGTCAGCTATGTCCCCAGAGGAAGTGGGGGAGAGGAGGATGTTAGAGAAGGCGACACGCATCATGAACTCCCCTCACCTCCTTCGTCGACAGACCGCTGCTCCCACCATGTAAGAAAGAGCTGCCACAGGTCCTTCATTTCAGCAGCTGTCGGACCTAATTTCTGATCTAACTTTTTGTATATGAGCTGACGTGACAGCCCACAAAACGAGTAAGGAAACTGCGTCCTGTTATCAGCTGTAACAGATGTGTCAGCTCTCCTCATGGAGGCAGACTTTCAGATGATGTAGCGCATCTTTATCTCTTGTTTCTGTCATTCATCTCTGCATCATCTCTTATTTTTGTGACTCGTTTTAAGACAATTTTTTATAAATTATGTTTTGTTTATAATCTAAATATAACCCCTGCATCACCGTGATAACGAGCAGTAGCATAAAGTGGACTTCAGTCTCGACCTCGCCTGTTTCTACGGTGACTTGTGACTGTACACACAAAGGTATTATTAGCTAAGGTTTATGAGATAATACATTTGTAATTTATGTATAAATAAGATATTTAAAAATGAATCATACAATATAAAGACTGTCACTCATAAGTCCATTAATAACTGGTCAGTTAATAGATCTGTCCTGTGTCTTCTCTTCCACAGCAGGACCGTCTCACGTTCATTGCTGTAAACATACACTGAATCTCCCCTGTTTTGTTCTCTGTCCGACAGTCGCCCATGTTTGATGGGAAAGTCCCCCACTGGCACCACTTCTCCTGCTTCTGGCAGCGAGCAGCAGCTCAGTCCACGGCTGATATCGGTGGATATTCGGACCTCCGCTGGGAAGACCAGGAGAAGGTCAAGAAGGCCATCGAAAGTGGAGGAGCAACAGGAGGTCAGTACTCGGCATTTAACATTTTGATTATTATAATATTTTATTGGCACGCACAACATGTACATGACTGTACAATCCCAGTGGGCCTTCATGGACATGATGGAGCAAATAAATGACCAGTTTAATGTCATCCCAGGATCCTTAAGCAGCTTTTACTTTTTTAACACAAAGTTTATAGAATTTAAATAATAATAAATGATCATTAATAATATTAATAATAATCATTAATGATGTGGCTACTCTTGGTTGACTTGAAAATCAAAAATGTACGACTTCCTTCTTGTAGGAAAAGGAGACCAGAAGAGTGGAGCTAAAGGAGAGAAGACGCTGAATGACTTTGCGGTCGAATATGCCAAGTCAAACCGCAGCACGTGCAAAGGCTGTGAGCAGAAAATAGAAAAGGTTAGCAGCCGCTTTTATTTCACTTTATTTTAAGTAACTATGTATTCAGTGTGTATATTCTGAGTCTGTGATCCTCTTGTGTCTCCTTTAGGATCAGATCCGCGTATCCAAGAAAACCGTGGACCCGGAGAAGCCCCAATTGGGCCTGATTGACCGCTGGTACCACACGGCGTGTTTCGTGAGCCGTAGGGAGGAGCTGGTGTTCAAGTCTGAATACAGCGCAGCCCAGCTGAAGGGTTTCAACGCACTACGAGCAGAAGACAAGGAGGAACTTAAGAAGAGGCTCCCTGCTGTGAAAACTGAAGGGTGAGACGAAGAAACAGAATAATTTTCTTTTATACATGTTAACATTTGGTCAGGTTCCGTCTGCTCCCTCTCTGTCATCACCACCGGCTACATTCGAAGCCTCTCTCTCTCCCACCGTCCTGCAGCACAGGAAAATAGCCTTGAACGTGTCCCTGTAAGCCGTCATTGTGTATGCATAAAGGAAGGGGTTGACGGCAGAGTTTGCATGTGACAGGATGATGGCGGCGAGCAGCAGCTCAAACGGCACGGGGCAGTGCGGGCACAGCAGCAGGAAGCAGTTGATTACGTGGAGCGGGATCCAGCAGATCGTGAAGAGGAAGAGAACGAGGAAAAGCGTGGTGGCGGTCTTCATCTCTCGCCGCATCCTGGCCGCAGCTCTCGTCTGTCCCTCCGTCCCCCTGCCACTTTGCTCGGACGCGATGCGCCTCACCTGCTGCTTGACCGTGACGAATATTTGGGCGTAGATGAGGAACATGATCACCAACGGGGTCAGCACGCAGGCGAAGAAGTTAAAATAGACCATGTAGGTCATGTCCACCACCAAGACAAAGAAGCAGTAACCTGAATCGGGTGGCGTCTTATGCCAGCCCATGAGAGGCACAAGCCCGATGAGGAAAGCCAGCAGCCACGTGGTCAGGATCACCAACACGGAGTTGCGAGGCGTCATCAGGACCTGGTAGCGAAAGGGCATGAAAATGGCTAAATAGCGCTCCACGGCCACCGCCAGCAGGCTGAAGATGGAGCTCTGGGTGAACATGATTAAAAGGCTAAGCATGAGCAGACACAGGTAGAGATTGTGACGCGGCAAACCGATATCGGTCAGGATGGCGCAGGGAATGGCGATGGCACCCACGCAGATGTCGGCGACCGCCAGCGAGACCAGGAAGTAGTTGGTGACGGTGCGCAGCCTGCGGTTGAGCGCCACCGCGGCGCAGACGAGTAGATTGCCGACGGTGGAGAGAAAGGTGATGACGAGCTCGGCCGCCATGTAGCCCACATTAGGGGAAATCACCAAGTCGGCAGGCGGAGGTGAGGAGGAAGAGTTCAGGAAAGGAGAAGGAGGACGGGATGAGATTCTAGTTTGAAAAGTGTAGAGGGTCAACGACGCGGTGCTGTTCTCCATGGTTGTCCTAAAGAGAGAAATAAAAGTTAGAGTTGAACAACTCCGTCGGGCATTGAAATGCAAGAAAGCGGCAAAATCTCTCGCCAGTCTACGGCAGAAAGTGTTCAAGAAACTAATGAGTCCATCATCATTACTCAGCCAGCAGCCACCCTCATACTGGACACCAGTCCTCCCATTAACCATCACGAATCTGAAATGCGATCTTTTATAGAATTCCCTTCTTCCCTCTTGATGTCAGCTGTCGTCTAATGAGGGATGTTTGTCTTGTTTTTTTGCACTCAGATGTAGACAGGGATGGTCATTATCCGACGTGTGTGCGCTCTCGAGGGGGGAGGCTGATAAATGTTTCTTGTCAGGGCAGGGTGGATGATATCAGCACCGACACCTGGGATTGTGGAGACATGTACCTGCTTGTGTGCGTGTCCATTAACTGTTGGAGCTCTAATGAATTAGTCTAATGAATGAAGGTGTCAGACTCGAGCTTGTTTGTTCCAGATCTTGCTCTGTATCCCTTTTGGCCTCATTTAGGAAGTTAATGTGGATGTTTTTTTTTTTTGTTGTTGTTTTGGTCCATGCTGAAATACAAAGACAACAAAAGTTTTGGTGTTTCTGTCTCTGTTCTCACAGGAAACGTAAAGCTGACGAAGTGGATGGCGTGTCCAAGAAACAGAAGAAGGAGGCAGATGACGTGAACAAAAAGCTGGAGGAGCAATTAAAGGTACCTTATTTTTTTTCCATTTTATTTCTTGTTTTGGAGTAAACATCACGTTTATATTTTGGCTTTTAATAAGTTTGTTTCGTGGTGTACCTGCAGAATCAGAGCCAGCTGATTTGGGGAATCAAGGACAAGCTGAAGAAGTATTGTTCAACCAACGACATGAAGGAGCTGCTGATTGCAAACAGCCAAGAGGTTCCCTCCGGAGAATCAAATGTAAGACAACCTCGTCTCCCCTCTCCTTCCCACTGTGCGTTATGTAAACAGCTGTAGCCTCTCTAATACCTGATGTTTTTAAAGTCACCGTTCCATGACACAGCATGTACGTGTTGTTTAATTTGCAGGTGGTGGACTCCCTGGCCGACGGCATGGCTTTCGGTGCCCTCGAGGCCTGCAAGGAGTGCAAGGGCCAGCTGGTGTTCAAGGGGGACGCTTATTACTGCACAGGGGACATCTCAGCCTGGACGAAGTGTGTGTTCAAAACCGCAACGCCCGTACGCAAAGACTGGGTCATCCCCAAGGTAGGTCACCTCATTTCAGGGCTCCGTTTTTTTTTTTTGGTTCTTTATATAGTACAGTGAATCTGTAGCCTGTGAGCTTTATTCATGTCATTGTAATGAATTGTTTCGTACAGCGGAGCACGGTGGATACAAAGATCAGGAAAATGCCACATTATTATTCACTCCTTTTGAATATTATGGCTGTATCGTTTTAGGAATTCCACGAAGTTCCCTTCCTAAAAAAATTCAAGTTCAAGGCACAGGACAGAGTTTACCCAAAGGAGGCTCCCACCCAAACGCTCACCGCAGCCAAAGCAGAACCCTTGGCCAGCGCATCCAGTGCCCCGATGGAGCGACTACCAGAGGGAGCGCCTGCAGGTTGGTGTAGAGACCTGAAATAATTAAAAATACATACAATGGCATTGTTTTAATGTTGTACATATATCTGTGTGCATAGACAAACCACTCACTGGTATGAAACTGTTGGCTGTGGGCAAGCTCAGCAAGAACAAGGATGATCTGAAGGCTGCTGTTGAGGAGCTGGGTGGAAAGATTACCGGCACGGCCAATAAGGCTTCTGTCTGCCTCAGCACCAAGAGTAAGTAACCAATCAAACAGTATGTCGGCCTTTCAGTTCCTGTTTTTAAAGCTTATATATAGGAAATGATAATAATGAATATATAATGTCTTCTTTATAACAATTTCACAGAGGAAGTGGAGAAGATGAGTAAGAAAATGGAGGAAGTGAGGGACGCCGGTGTGCGTGTGGTCTCTGAGGATTTCCTCACGGACATCAAGTCGTCGGGTAAAGCCCTGCAGGAGCTGGTCTCCCTGCACGCCATCTCCCCCTGGGGGGCCGAGGTCAAAGTCGAGTCTCAGGCTCCAGCTGCGGCCTCCAAGTCTGGAGCGATGGCTGCCAAGAGCACAGGCAGGGTGAAGGAGGAGGAAGGTAAATCAGTTATGTAAATGTAAGGTCGTGTATTCGAGGATTGACTCATTTAGACTTGGTATGTTATGATCTTTAGTTGTGTGTTTAAGCATCTACATGTTTACAGGTGGTAGCAAAACCAAGAAGATGAAACTCACAGTGAAAGGAGGAGCTGCTGTGGATCCAGATTCAGGTAGTCACGAGTACCCCGCATTGATTTTTGCTGTTATTTCTGTATCTTTTTTTTTTAATATTTAGCCTTGACTGATTATGATTTTCTTAGGTCTGGAGAACAGCGCTCATGTCCTGGAGCAGAGTGGGAAGATGTACAGCGCAACGCTTGGCCTTGTGGACATTGTCAGGGGAACCAACTCCTACTATAAACTGCAGCTGCTGGAGGATGATGTACAGAAACGGTCGGTTAATGAGGCATTAGATAGTCAGTGATACTGTGTTTTGTTTACTTCAATAACTTCAATAATAATAACTTGATTATCTCTCATGCATGTGCAGGTACTGGGTGTTCAGGTCATGGGGCAGAGTGGGTACCACCATCGGAGGCAACAAGCTGGACAAGTTTCACGACAAGAACTCCGCCATGGACAACTTCCTGTCCGTCTACAAAGAGAAGACCGGCAACAACTGGGGCGCCTCCAACTTTACCAAATATCCCAATAAGTTCTATCCCCTGGAGATCGACTATGGACAGGTACACACAACACACACGCTAAACTTTGAAGGGAGATATCCTACTAGTATCTGACTGCATCTTCTCTGTGTTTCTTGGCAGGATGAGGAAGCGGTGAAGAGGCTGACAGCGACAGCCGGCACCAAATCGAAGCTTGCCAAACCCGTCCAGGAGCTGATCAAGACGATCTTTGATGTAGAGAGCATGAAGAAGGCCATGGTGGAGTTTGAGGTATGGCTTTTTACGATTTGTGGCTGTGAAACCACATCAGACAGACCTAGCTTGTTACAGCCTGCATCATATGATCTTCTGGCGACGTGTGGAGTTTTGGTTGAAGTTGTTTTTCATCGTTTTTTATCCCCGTCTCGTCTTCAGATCGACCTCCAGAAGATGCCCCTCGGAAAGCTGAGCAAGAGGCAGATTCAGAGTGCCTACGCTCTCCTCACTGAAGTCCAGCAGGTCAGTAACCAACAACTCCTCCTGAAGGGTGATGCAAATGCTGATCCTTTCTGTTGCAATCCTTCTTCTTCGTAGGACTGGTGAATTTCAGTCCATTTGAACCTTTTTCTCTTCCCTTTAATTCAGTTAGACTATTATTTATGGCATTACTATAAGTAGTGTTTCCGTGCCAGTGGTTGGACCCCAATCTAGAGCGAAAGAGTAAAATCTAGAGTGAAATCTTTTTATTAATAACTTTGACAATGTTGGTCTTTCCTTATCGTAGGCTGTGTCAGACTGTCTGCCTGAGTCGCAGGTGCTGGATCTCTCCAATCGCTTCTACACCCTGATCCCTCACGACTTTGGCATGAAGAAACCTCCCCTGCTCAACAACCTGGACTACATCCAGGTAAGGACACAAAAAATGCTATATTTGACTGTACAGACAGTCTTGTTTTATAAATGGATCTCATAACATCCTCTTACTTCATTGTTCAGGCTAAAGTTCAGATGCTGGACAACCTGTTGGATATTGAAGTGGCATACAGCCTGCTGAGAGGAGGAGCCCAGGACAATGAGAACGATCCCATCGACATCAACTATGAGAAACTCAAAACCAAAATTGAGGTGAGGAGACCTTGGACGATGTGTTTTATCTCGTTGTGCTCTAAATTAATGTTCGGTATGTTCATATATGAAGAGATTATACACGTATGTAATATGTTATTTCACAGGTTGTTGACAAAACTACAGAAGAGGCTCAGGTCATTCTGCAATACGTTAAGAACACCCACGCTGCTACACACAACACGTACACACTGGAAGTGCAAGAAGTAAGTCATTTTTTGGGAAAAGCAATTTTAATATAACATTACAAATGCTCAGTTTGTATGAATCCTTGTTTATAATTTCTGATTCTATCACAAACTTTGTCCGTTCTCATATTTTACCAACGAATTTCCGTCTTTTAGATCTTCAAAATCGTTCGAGAGGGAGAGCGCCAACGATACCGTCCGTTTGAGGAGTTGCACAATCGCCAGCTACTGTGGCACGGCTCTCGCACCACCAACTACGCTGGTATCTTGTCTCAGGGTCTTCGCATTGCCCCTCCAGAGGCTCCAGTGGTGAGTTTTTGTTTGTGGGGGATCCTTAATTTGTTCTCATGCAGCAATGTAAATTAATAAATTGTGTATGCTGTAGATGCTCAGTCTTGTATTACATTGACCTTTTGCTTCATTTTCTCTAGACTGGTTACATGTTTGGCAAAGGTGTGTACTTTGCCGACATGGTGTCCAAGAGTGCAAACTACTGTCACACCTCCCAGTCAGACCCTGTAGGTCTCCTCCTGCTGGCTGAGGTTGCCCTTGGCAACATGTAAGTGACCATCTGAAAACCTAAACCTTTTTTTGTGCATCAACACTTGATAGTAATGTTGCTTTTTTTTAATGCAGGCATGAACTGAAGAAGGCTTCCCACATTACAAAATTACCTAAGGGCAAGCACAGCGTTAAAGGTGATAAATCTTTATATTTTTATTTGTGTTATGAAAACTAAACTAATTAATTGGAACATTTCAGTACCCAAGTTCCCCTATTTGTTTCCTCTATTAATGAGTAAATGTTATAATCTTGAAACCACTTTTACTGGTGTATTTAATTACTCACACATATCACCCATTTGCTTAATAATGTCTTATTAAGCTGATTTATAACTTGTGTTGTTGAATACTCCACCATTGTAGGACTTTTTGTAACTCATGTGTCTTGTAAATAATATATTAAATTTGTCTTCTGCTTTAATCGTTCATTAACTTTTCTTTTTTCTTTATAGGTGTGGGTAGAACCGCTCCCGATCCAAGCGCTGCTGTCACTTTAGACGGCGTGCAAGTGCCTCTGGGAAAAGGAGCCCACACTAACATTGACGACACAAGTCTACTGTACAACGAGTATCCTTTAACACTGACCATCTGGTTTGAGAATTTGATAATCATTTTGACAAATGCCCCCACATTTTTCCTGTTTTTTTTTTTGGGTGAAAAACTTCATAATCTGTCCATATTCTTATTGATACTGAATAAACGACATGACATTTAGCATGAGTTAAGTCAAAAAAACATCTGAAGCAAAACTTTCTAACCTTCTGAGTCGCTCTGATGCACCATCAGTATTAATACCAGGATAAAATTAGCTATTCTTACACAAGAGACAGATGAATTATTAACTCAGTGACTACTGGTAGTCACTGACTGTTGAGTTTAAGAAAGGACATGAAAGTAAAACCAGGAATTGAAACCTCTGTTGGTGGGTGGTGTCTGGTGGTTCACTGGTCCTAGATTTACACTGAAGGGCTGTGTCGCATCATGATCACTTACCTGTTATCTATTTTTTTTACCTCTCCTGTGAATTCTCCTTTTTATTTCACTGCGTTGATCTCTGTACAGTCTGTTTTCCTGAACTGTTGCTCCTCCAGGTACATTGTCTATGACGTAGCGCAGGTAAACATGAAGTATCTCCTGAAGATCAAGTTTAACTACCAGACGTCCCTGTGGTGAGAGGGCCTGTTTCCGAATCCTCTTCAGTGAAAACAAAGACCACTGTTGCCTCCGAACGCCCGGGCTTCATTCCCTGCAATAGAAGATGTTTGGCAAAGGAGCAACGCTATACCACACTTTACAGCGGTCATTGGAAATCTCTAGTCACTTTATTGCTTTTACATCAGGTTTACTAGCTGGCAGCCTTCTTCAGTAATCCTTTAGGTACTTCAATACCTACTTCAGAGAAGACGGACACACAGTTCAGTACAGTGGCTGAAGCATGGTGCATATAACATAGAAAGGTTTGGGTTTAGAAATGAACATCAGGAAATGTAGTTTTCTGTCTCATGCAGTCATCTTTGATTTCAGAAGGATCTTCATTCTTTAATAAATCTGTAGTAAATAAGGCATAGTACTGCAAACTTAGGAGTTTTGAGTTATGATCAACCAATCTGCAAACATACACAAAGTAATGTTCATATTTTGCTAGGGTTCCTAAGTAAAATAGCCAGTAAGATAAAACATTTTGTGGACTGTCTGGTTCAAAGATACTGTACAAGGATTGACATGTATATATGTGTTTTTGTTGTTCGTCCCTTTAACTGTCTTCCTTGCCGAAAATGGGAAAAAAAACAAACATTGTTATTAGTGTTTACGAGAAGTATTCTGTAAAAGAAACAACTGCCATTGGATGTGGTTCACTTTTAATTTTTTCTTTTTTTGTGTTTTCTTTTCGCTTACCTTAAACAAAATAAAACATGACTTCTCAAAATGTCATGCCAGTGTTTTATTTTCCTGTAGTGTGTTAGATTTTGAATTTTGAGTTGATTTGAGTGTGGAATTAATGTAAATATAAGTTTTAATTATCCAAAACAGACAAAAGGCCCTATCTAGAGCCTAAAGTGTTTAAGTTTGTCTATTCTGGGCTACTGTAGAAACATGGTAGTTGAACATGGCGGACTCCATGGAAGAGGACCACGGATAAAAGAAGGCTATTTTTAAGGATGCATACATAGTTATGTAGATTATATTCCATGTTTTCCATATTTTGAAAATGGAGCCTTACGCCACTGGACCTTACAATCAACTTCAACCTGGACCTCAAATTCAAGCACAGGTTCATTACTTTCTTTGCATGGGATTTAATTTCATTTAGATTAGATTTAGATATACTTTATTCATCCCACCACGGGGAAAATTACTTGTTACAGCAGCAGAGGAAAGTGTAGCATACACTACAGAATTAGAACAAAGTAGAGAAGGTAAAAAAAAAACAATAAACAGACAGAAATATCTATAACCTACACAATAAACACGAAAAACAATCAACCTTCAAACAGACAATTACTGAGGATAAAAGTGGCATGATATATAAAAAGAGTATTGTAATGTAAAGTGACCATAGTGTAAGAAATATTGCAAAGTTCATTCATAGGTTAACTTTAATGTATTGTATGTATGCATGCAATGTATCTATCTATCGTTTATTATTGACATCAATGAATGAAATGTAAGTGACAGTAACTGAAGTGCTGTATGAAACAATGGAGAGAGCTTCAGTGTCTACTCTGACTTCCAGTTTTAGTCAGTTTAACATTTTGTATGATAACTTGTACATATATATGCTGTGTGTGTGCATGTGTAACACAGAGTGATTGATGGTAAATTATAGGATTTTTTTTCAGAAGGATTCTCGTTCTTTAAAAAATCTGTAGTAAATAAGGCATAGTACTGCAAACTAGGGTTCCTAAGTAAAATAGCCAGTAAGATAAAACATTTTGTGGACAAACATACTGTACAAGGATTGACATGTATATATGTGTTTTGTTGTTCGTCCCTCAAAGCCGTCTTCCTTGCCAAAAATGGAAGAAAATATTATTAATGTTTACAGGAAGTATTCTGTAAAAGAAACAACTGCCATTGGACTTTTTTTCTTACCTTAAACAAAATCAGCTTCAACCTGGACCTCAAAGTCAAGCACAAGTTCAGATTCTCACCACATAATTACTTTCATTCATTCAATTTATTTAATGAAACCATGTACAGTATTAAACATAAATGATTACATTTAATGTACTGCACCAGAGTTAGTTTACAGCTACTTTCCATCTGCAGTCCCTTCGGGCAGACACAATTAAAACATATTACAATATTACAATAACAAACGGTACAGAGCAACAACAAAAAAAAAACAGACAGGACACATAATACAAAATACAAAGTTACACACAATAGCACATAACATACACCCACAATGTCAGTGACTACAGAGCTTAATTTCATAGGTTAACTTTAATGTATTTTATGTATGTATCTATCGTTTATTATTGACATCAATGAATGAAATGTAAGTGACAGTAACTGAAGTGCTGTATGAAACAATGGAGGGAGTCTACTCTGACTTCCAGTTTTAGTCAGTTTAACATTTTGCATGATAACTTGCACATATACACGCTCAGTGTGTGTAGCTGTATGTGTGCATGTGTAACACAGAGTGATTGATTGTGAAACATATATATATATATTATTTTTTATTTCTCAAATCGCCCTCCAGACAGCGTCCCGACCCAGAATGCATTTTGACAAGGTCTTTGAAAAAGCGGCGCGGCTAATTCAAGATGGCGGAGATGGACCAGCTGTTAGACGAGAGTGAGTAACATCAACAAATTCACGGAGTTTAACACGGCAAACACAAAGCGGCCCCCGCTACTGCTTCAAATACACATTTTGTTTGCTCATAAACCTGCTGTCGTTGTTTTCACCTGGCGGATATGGTTAAGTTTTTAAAGCGCGGAGTTCATGAAGTCGTTTTTTCTCTCTCTCTCTGTCTCAGACGCAAACAGACACCGGTTTAAGTCGGCTAACGCTCGTTAGCACGCGAGGCTAGCCGCGGCTAACGTTGGTTTGGAGTTAAAGCAAGTTACTTTAGCTCGACCGGGTAAACAAATAACGCTAGCCTAGCCTTGAGCTAACGTCTGCTAGCCTTTTTAGGTCGTAAGCAGCAATAACAAAAGGACTACTGTGACCTATCTAAGCACACACCCTGGCTACGAGCTATCTTGCTTTGCCCGGTTTAGTTTAATAGTCACCTTCCCTTTTTTATATTTAACGTCCGTTAGGTGAACGTTGCATAGTAACGTATCATCTTGACAAGCTGCCTGAAGGGAAGTTATCCGAGCTATTAACAGCTGAACTAGTCATTTCAGTCGATGTGAGCGTGGTTAGTGTGACTAAATGTTATCTCCCCGGTTGTAACCTGGTTGTAACGTTAGCTCGTTTAGCTCCGATATTGATCAGTCCACAGCTGATTGTTGTGCCCGGGCTTGACAGTTCAAACTGGGGTGTGAAGGCCTAACTGACTGCGCTAGCTGGGTCCAACTTCAGTTAACCTGCACCGGGGCTGCTGTCATTGTTTTTTTAAAACGACAGCCTAATGTTTAATCACATGTTTTGTTTAAATCATTTTATAGTTGGTCAACTGTGTTTTGTTGTTTTTTGTTTTTTTATAATGCCATAAATGTGTTTGCTGTGTATTGATTGTGTGTCCTCTTCCTCAGGCTCTTCAGCAGAGGCACTTGTCAGTCTCAAAGGTATGTGGCCAGTATTTTTAGCTGTCATCTTTCTGTACATTTGTTCCTGGCACTGTGTGTGTGTGTGTGTGTGTGTGTGTGTGTGTGTGTGTGTGTGTGTGTGTGTGTGTGTGTGTGTGTGTGTGTGTGTGTGTGTGTGTGTGAGTACATTGGGAACTACTACTGGGACCTGGAGTCACATTCCTGGCCAATGGAGATTTAAACATGCAGCACAAGTTTCCTGTTTTTTTAAAGTGTTAAAAAAAATCTGGAGTCTATATGGCATAGTGACAACCCTAACAGCTTTTGCATTGCATTTGTAGCTGGTGCAGTCTGGCCATATATATATATATATATATATATATATATATATATATATATTTATATTTATATATATCTCCCGCTGCAGTTTTGTTTCCATTTTCTCATGTTAAGACCTTTTTTTGTTTTATTATCTATTCCGACCCCACTTTTAGGTAGAAAAATTAATTTAAATCTTAGAACAGCTTTCAAGTCCGACGTTTGATAACTAGGTTTCTCGTTGTAGTATTTTGAATAAATGTATTTTTCCCTGTTTTCACAGAGGGGAGTCTGTCCAACACTCTGAATGAGAAGAACAGCTTCCCAAGAGCCCACAACACCAGGGGACGACATTCCTCCCTCACAATGGACACGGTAAGCGACGTGGTGTTAGTTTTAAAAAAAATTGGTGAAGAGGGAGCAGTAAAGAATTTTCTGTCAGACACAATATTATGAATGCTAATCTTCGACACATTTCATGACAGGCAGTAAAGTACAACACAAACAAATGACCGTGCAGTGGAATCGATAGAATTGTGCAAATTATAATTAAAGGAGAACATCAGGGTTAATGTATTTAATAGCATTTTATTGCGCTTGTTTTTTCGTCTACCTGTCCTCATGTCTAATCAGGGCATTTAATCTTTTTAAAATGATGTTTGAGCTGTGACCCTTGTATATACTGTACATGATTTGACTCCTTTTGGCTTGGGGACGAAAAAAAATCTTAGAAACCTTCTCTGGTTTGAAGGCAAGTAAAGAACTAACTTAGTATTCTCTACCGTAGAAGTAATGATCTGTGTTTCCTGTTTAATCTTTCAGGAGAAGTCTGAATTTATGTATTTTATTTCTGAATACCTAATACAGATACATTCGTCCTACTCAATAATAATTGAGTGACATTCTGTTACTCTGTAATTAATTTAAGTGTTGATTATCATTATATTATGTTATTATATTATGATCAGTGTCCCTTGATGATCTTATCAGCAACCGTTAATTGATTTCTGTCTTATCCAGCTGAGTACTTTATTTTCACTAAATGATGATACACCAGTTTGACGAGGAAATGTAGATTTGGAAGTTTGACGCATTCCTGATGTGCTTTTATTTTTTAAAATTATTATTCAATTTTGTACTAAAACAAAGTAGTAGGCAGTGACTTTGGATGTCAGCGGCTCAATCTGGGATTCTTCTCAAAACAATTCAGGAGGTTGTGTAGTGCAGAGCAGCATGAAGCAATGTGCTTCAGGTGGATAGTTTTATCTCACCAGAAAATGGTCTGTCACAAGGCCAAAAAGCAGCCAACTGCTAGTAAAATATGCAAGCGGCTGGTAGACTTGCTTCACTGACCAGCTGAAAAACAATGGTAATCTATTGAGAAACTGATAAAGTTGAATATTTAGCCTTTTGGACAGTGGATGGTATGCTTGAAACATATTGCCTGAATCTATCTGAGTATCTGCAGGGTTGAATTTATTGAACTACAACTAACGTGGTTGTGTTCAGTATGTATGTCTATGTATGTACATGAAAATCTATTTCTTTAAATTTGCACAAGAATCAAATGCATGTTTTTTACATTATCGGCACGATTCACAAACTTCTGTCCACATTTGTCCTTGCAGCCCACACGGAGCTCAAAGAGGAGTCGTTTATTTAGGGACGAGGATGAGACGCCCCAGCAGCGCATCCCTTCCAGATCTCCTCGGAGGAGCCAAAGGGTCACTACCACACCACAGGTGAAGACCGCATGATTTGTGGGAAGTCTGTTTTGTTTGTTGTTGTTGACAAATGTACTCAAAGTGTTATATTTATTTTTTTGTATATTTTTTCAGGGTTGGTTTGTTGATTTTAAAGTATTTCTTTACAGAAATTTACGAACGTGGTTACACCGGACAAGAAGGCATCCCAGAAAATAGGGCTGAGATTAAGAAACCTCCTTAAACTTCCCAAAGCTCACAAATGGTGCATCTATGAATGGTTCTATTCAAATATTGACAGGTAAAGTCTCACTTTCACCTTCAGAAGAAGAACAACAATTAATATTTGTTATCAGTTCAGAGATGAAAAGCTTTTTGATCTTCATAATTACACTTCACATGGTTTCAAAGTTTCTTTTTTTCTTTTCTCTAGGCCTCTCTTTGAGGGTGATAATGAATTCTGCCTGTGTCTCAAGGAGTCTTTCCCCAATCTGAAAACAAGAAAGTTGACAAGGGTTGAGTGGGGAACAATCAGAAGACTGATGGGGAAACCTCGGCGGTATGCTGCAATCTTGTGCCTCCACAAATTCATTTTTATTTATGATGGTTGTCTTCATTTTTGTCAGATATTTTAAAGTGTAAAATAGTTTTTTTATATAACGCATTTTCCTCAAACAAAGACTAAAAAGATGCACTATGCTTTGTTCTCTCATCCAGGTGCTCGTCAGCATTCTTTGCTGAGGAGCGGACAGCACTGAGACAGAAGAGGCAGAAGATGCGCCTGCTGCAGCAAAGGAAGCTGTCTGACGTGTCGAACTGCAAAGACCTTCCAGATGAAATCCCCCTGCCACTCATCATAGGAACCAAAGTCACTGGTGAGATGATGAACAGTCGCACAGCAGCCAGCCGTGCTTATTATCACTGCAGTCAAATGACCCGCAAAGCAGCCCAGGTCACGCTTTTGCCTGTTGTCTTATCAAAAGTGCACGACTCAAACATATTTTTATGACCTTATGATAAAAGAACCGTTAAGAGTGAAAGGCCTAAACCATAGATTGACAACATTGACTACATCGTTATGGGCAAATTTCAACAGTGCATGTAAAGACGTCTTGCTCATACCTGTACGATATTACTCAATATAAATTCTGATTTGTTCTCCATTTCGTCCACAGCTCGACTCCGAGGCGTCCATGATGGGTTGTTCACAGGGCAGATTGATGCAGTGGACACCAGCGCTGCCACCTATCGGGTCACCTTTGACCGTAGTGGCCTGGGAACGCACACTGTGCCCGACTATGAAGTCCTGGTAAGATTTGCCTGTTGCCTTGCTAAAATAACAGCTCCACTGTAAAGGTGTTTGAGGTTAGACACGTAACAAGTCTTTTTTTTTTTTTTTACCACTTGTGCTTTAATACAAATTCTAATGAAGCATCATTAAGAATTGAAAAAACATGAAGTTGACAAAATACAAAGATGTAAAAAAAAGGTGCTGAAAGGATTTAATGATGCATGTTTTGATGATTTTTTTTCCAGAGCAACGAGCCCAACGAGACCATGCCTATTTCAGCGTTTGCCCAGAAGCATCGCACAGCGCGCTACATGCAGAACCTCATGACACCGCCTCGAGGGCCTTACCCGTCCGCTACCACTCCTGTCCTCATGGTAAACTACATCTAGTGACAGATGTCCATGTGCTGTGTCATCACACACAGTTGTCATGGTGATATTTGACACTACTTTAAATCTGCTTCAGCTGTGAGTGTTGTCTACTGCAATGGCTACCTGGAGACACAATAATTCTGAGATGAGTTTTGTTGAAAATAATTTAGTACAAATAGGCGGTAATGCAAGTGTTTGCATGTAAAAGTATATTTAGATGTGCTGTCAGTGGACCTTACTTTACCATACAAAGACGCTTCAGGCAGCGTTGCATAGGGGAAAAAAGACTTGTCGTAGTGTTCTACTAATGTAAATCTAAAAAAATGTGTTACCTGCTGTTCACTTTTTGTTGAGCTTAATTAAGAAAATTTTAAAAAATTAAATTCAAAGCACATCAATATTAAAACAGTGGCTATCATAAGTGTTTTTAATGATTCTAAACCTCTTCCTCTAAATTGCTAATCAAGATAAATCTCTCGATTCTTGTGCTACCAGGACAATGACCCTCTTATCAACCAATCACCATGGAGGAACAAACTGCCCGGTGCTGAGGGAGATACTCTGGGAGGATTTCCTGTCAAATTCCTTGTACAAGTGGTAAACGCCTTCTGTCGCATACTAAAATCTGACATCCTAAGTTAAGATTTGTAACGTGTTGTTCTAATCAATTCTTTGACTTTTATGTTTCTAGACAAGGCTGTCCAAGATCCTCATGATCAAGAAAGATCACATCAAGCACTTGAAAGAAATGAACACAGAGGCAGAGAAACTGGTACGATCATCAGAATTTAAGAATAAAAGTTGTTTTAGAGATGCGTGTGTCCAGCCGAACTAACCAACGAACTGCTTGTGTTTCTGTGTTCAGAAGTCATACTCGATGCCCATTGACTTAGACTTCCAGAAGCGATATGCTACCACAGTGCTTGAGCTTGAACGGCTCAATAAAGATCTCAACAAGGTGCTTCATGAGGTTCAGCAGTTCTGCTGTGAGGTAAGTCAGTAGATGAACTTCAGCCCATCAATAACCATTGCCTCTGAAGCCAAGTACAGGAAAGTTTGCTTACCTGTGATGTATCATGCCCTGTTCTGATATTTATAGCTATTCATGTCCTCATCACTCTTGACCAGCATGAGAAAAATGAACAACAGATCGATGTTTAATCACCTATTTGTCCGTCCAGCTTGCTCCAGATCAGGGCATGGTTCCAGCTGACCATCCCACAGAGCTGCGGCGACGTTGTGAAGAAGAGGCCCAGCAGATGGTGCAGCTGAGCAGCTCAACAAAGGACGGACAGCAGAGTGTGACCAACCCCGGCCTCACACACCTCATCTCCCGCCTCACAGCTCTGCTGCTACAGATCAAGGTAGAGGAGGATGTATAAGTGCTCTCAAACCTGTTCACAGATTTTTCTGATGTACACTACAGTTCAAAGGTTTGGAGTTTGCCTGCTACAAAAGCTTTATTCTATACATAAAAATGGCTCCGAGGACCCCTTCACTCCATGGTCCTTCATGCTTTCAGGTTTGTAGGTTGTACAAATGTTATTTAGTTTGAAGTAATGTTCTACGTGGAGAACAAAAAGCTGCAAGTTTAACCAGACTGACAACTGAAAGTGCAGAAAAGAAACAAAGATCCCTCAGGGCCACAGTGAAACACGAATATATGAAAATCACCAGTTATGGGAAAAGAAATAGAAGCTTGGCATCAAAAATCTGTGCAGATATAAATAGGACAGGTTTCTGTTTCAAGTGCACAGTAAAAAATAAAGTGCTGCCTCAGCAAAGCTATTACTGAAACTTCAAAACAGAAATAGAGGCTTAGTCTGGGGTTAGCACTGTTAAAATGTAAGTTGGTGAACATCAAATCACAGTTTAAACCCGTTCAATGCTAATCACTGGATAGACTGCAGAGCACCCAGAGAAAAGAAACAGTTCCCCAAACACTTTGTTGCGGTTCAGTATTCTCCCATCATGCAGCATTGTAGGGACAACGACTGAATTGTTTTAAGTCTCTGTTTTTAAAAAAGCCATTATTGAAGGAAAGAAGAAAGACTTCATTATAACTGGTGACTCTCCTGTTAAAACAGGTGGTCGTGTCTGTTAGGAGGACAATGGGTGTTGCACATTATTTTGTCAGTGAGTTCTTGTTGGAGCATTTATGGTAATTTAGGGCAGAGAGATCGGCACAAATTTGGCATCAGTGTTTAAATAATGAAGTCTGTTGTGAAATGTTTGTCTGCAGACTGCACAATGTTTAGATGATATGGATAATATGCTCATGACTCTGATTTCGCCTGATTTCTTCCAGTGTCTGGCAGATGGCGGAGACCTGAATTCATTTGAGTTTAAATCTCTAACGGACTCCCTTAATGACATCAAGGCATCGATTGATCCCTCCAACCTCAGGTAAACAGACCCTGTAGTGACCCTACACGTGATATGATGCCATACCTGAGTTATTAGCATTCCTTATTGTTGTTGTAGTTAATAAAGTAATGTCAGTGTCACTACCAGTCATCGTTCAGTCAGCCTCACAGTACTGAACATTTCTTAAACATCGTCTTCTCTATATTTCCAGTTGCTTCCAGAATAACGTCGAGATCCACGTGGCACACATCCAGAGTGGCCTTAGTCAGCTGGGCAACCTTCATGCATTTGCTGCCAACAACACCAACGCAGTTTGAGTACCTGCGTCATGCACAGCACACACAGGTGCACACATACAGGGAGGTGTGGGCCTTTATCGTCTTTTGAGATGGTGCTTTCATCTGAACTGTTAAAAGACTATAAACAAAACAAAAAAAAGCTCCCATGGACATCGTGGACCACCACCATGCAATCTGATTTGGATGTCCCGGTGAAACGACTCAGAGCCCAGACTCCTGAAACCTCGTGCTGTGTGACGGGAGGGAGGATGTCATAAGTATTTTATCCATTTTATTGTATGAAAATGTTGGTGCACCCCAATTGAACACAAACCTGAAAGAGACTTTAAAGAAAAATTTCCACAAATCCACATCTCCAAACTCGATGGTAATTTATTGGTTTCATGTGCCAAACATTGATTCTTACAGTTTTTATAGTTCATATTTATTTATTTTTGAGTAGGTGTGTATGGTTATGAAACAATATTTTGCTATCTCTGAAGTTCCCCCGTGTGTGTTGTGTTCTGTTGCTCCACTGATGGTAAGCACAGGGAGGCTAAAGAATGTTTTATAAAATTGTTTATTGTAGATAATTGTACAATATCTCTGATTATTAGGACTATCGTCAGCATTTCTGCTGTGTATTCAGAAATGGCTTTTATAATTTTGTGTGCACTGAAAAGAGATTTTGGTATTTTTATAAAGGAGATTTCTGCGGTTTTGATGCCTTTTACTCCCTAAGACGATCTTAGCATTTCCATATTTGGCATGGCTGTTGCTGCAACCCCCCCCCACACACTAAGCCTGCATCACTGATGTAACCTCTAAAAATTCAAGTCAACAGTTTTTTCCTAGAGAATCTCCTTTTTCAGTTTTGTAAAGTTGTATATGAGAGTGCCTCAGGGCAGTTGTATATAAATGTTCCCGTCTTTTTATATTAAACATAATATTGCAAAGCAGCTTCTACTTTTTAGTCTTTTATTAACAGATGGAACTCATTTCAACAGTTTTATTACTATTTACAATAAATACACTTTTTCCTTTCACAAACAAACTCTTATGATACATGGTAGCTTTCTTTCTTTATATCATCTCTTATGATACATCACATAAACCCACCAAAGCCAGCCATGGCCTCGGTTTCCCAGTCGGAGTCTGAGTCGGTAAAGTCCTGTGCCTCAGTGGCGTGGATCGGGGAGAAGTGACTGAACCTGTCCCCTGTGGCCATCACGCGTGGATACTGCACTTGGCACCCGTTATCCTTTGGTGATGACCTGCTGAAGTTATTCTGGGTCGGGATGGGAGGAATCACGACTTTCATCTCTGGTCCGATGGTCTTGTTGGGTGGGAAGTTGTCATATTCCACCAGAACCTTTGGACCCTGGTTGTCATTCATGCTTGCGTCCATCTTTGGGTGATGCTCGTTCTCTTTGGGATACAGGTGAACGTTGCAGCACGGGACATTAACGCTCAGTTCGTGCCGTTGCATCTGCTCGGGCTTCGCTCCGGTTCCCTCCTTGTTGTCGTAGATGCAGGAGATGGACGTGTGTTCGTAGCTGCTGGGTTTGCTGGGTACACTGGTTCTGTGAGCGTCCTCTGTGTTTTGGTGCATTGTAGGTCTGAAACTGTCCTCAAGGGCAAAACCTCCTATCCTGTGAGCCTCAGCTCCATGACTGCTGTCATAAACTGAAAAAAATAAATGCATTTATAAGTTTTTAAAGTGGTAGTTTCCAAACAATTTATGTAAACTTGGATTATTTTAAATCAAGTGTCCTTGACAGCAAATTGCCATATTTATGTAACTGATCTGACTTGGGAGTGAAGAACTGAACCTAAAACAAACAAACAAAGAAATCTGACTGTAATAATTACCTTTCTCTGGGCCCATCCTGCTCTGAAGTTGGCTGAAGGGACCAGCAGCTGCTGGCGGTTTGGGGACCTTCATGGGCACGGATGAGCCAACTTGGCGACGAGACTTGGCCCTCCTGTTCTGAAACCACACCTGAGATTTGTAGGGGAAACAAACAAACGTCAGCACAGTTGTAAACACATAACCAAACACTGACGCACTTTGATAATGAATACCAGAGCTGGGATTTATAAACTTTCAGATACATTACCTGAATTCTGGACTCGGGTAGCCCGGTCAGAGCTTCCAGTCTCTCCCGTAGGTAGATGTCAGGATATTTGGTGTCTGAGTAAACCTTCTCCAGCACCTCAATTTGCTGCTGGGTGAAGTTGGTCCTCTTCCTCCTGTGGGTCAGTATTGCGACGCATTTATCCGCTCTCGGTACAGTGCTTGCAGAGTTGAAGTAGTTTGTAACATCTGTTGCTCCATAATCTGCAAAGAAAACGCACAGAAAGTTTAGTTAATAACGTTGGAGAAGCTGAAGTCATAGAAAAAAGGCCACTGGACCTGTGCGTAAATTACGCACGGCGCTGCCGGCCACTGACCTGAGTTCCCCATGCTGTTCATCTGCAGAGCTCCTTCGTGGTACATCTGGAAATGATTCAGATCCCCGACACGCATATTCCCATGAACAGAAGACATGATCCTCAACGGCTTTACTTCCAGCGACTGACCGAGTTTGAGACCTGTGCGTTCGCTTGGGGTTAAATCCCCCCGCGATCAAAGGTGGTGCTGCCTGTACGTGTGAATGGGGCGACCATCAGTGTCGGCTGGCACTGCAGCGGACGTGCAGCAACTTCAGACGTCTGCAGACCGGTGGAGGTGTGAAGGTATCACACCTGGGACGGTGGAGCGGCCGCAGGTCTCTTTAAAAGGTTTTTAATGGAATCTGCATGCTCAATACACATCGGCAGTGAAAACATTTATCCGCTTTGGAATGGACGAAGCAATAATGGACCTGTAGCCTTCAAAGAGAAGCAGTCGGAAACTGCCATTTCCTCCACGGGTTAGAGCCTCACAAGAGCTGCAGTTTGTTTTAAGACAACAGAAATACAGATTTTCTGTTGAATCTAATAACAATTCATATTATTTTGAGTTATTTAACAATAAATATAAACCATATTTCAACTGATTGTAGCTGCCGGGGTGTACACTCTGTGACCAGTTTACCATATGCATTAGGTATTTACATACACAAATATGTAATACTGAGCATATTTTATTAGTATAGCAGGACGTGGATACATCAATCAATCAATCTAATAACTTGAAAAATCTAATAATTCAAATACATTTGTATTTATTCTGACTGTGAATGTACAGGGTTGTATTTTTTTCTTTGGTGATGGCTTGTTTGTTACTAGTTCCCCATTACCTACTCTATTATAACAGTCGCTACTCTTCCTGGGTTCTCCATAAATACATATATATCGGTATATTTCCTTTAGGTTTAAATGTCAAATAATAAAATAATAATGATAATATAGTTGTGTTTTATAAAAGTCTATAGATGTCTGCTCCTCACTGCTGATGCAGTATGTAGGATATATACATCTTCTACACCGTGTCAGTGACAACAAAGTTAATCTGAATACACAAACCTCAGTTCAAAAGTATTCAGCAGTGGGCACTTGTAATGAGTAGGCCACCTTCATCTGATAGAGGGGGATCAAGTCAAAAGGTCAGGTAACACCACAGACGGGCTAATTTGTTCATCCATGTTTGGGCATGCAAGATTTACATGTATGTTTAAGTCCAAGTTGATTTTATTATGTCAGGGTGTGTTTTTTGCACATACTTTAGGCAATTATAGGCTCAATTTATGATTTATAAATCATATTTAGTGACTTTGGGTGTGGCGTGGTGTGGTTATTGCAATACAAAGTAATAACGTGCCTGATTTATGGGATACAGCTGTAACCGGGTTTAAGTCATCTGGGTGGATTGCAATTTTTTTTGCTTTTTTTGGGTGGGTAAATGAATTTAAGTTTGCATCATGCTCCTGAAAGAGCATTCTAGATGGACCTTAAAAGGTTTTTGTCTTGACAGCCATTGAGTCATCTCACATCCACAACAACACTTCTTGATCTCTGTATTTTGGCACATACAGCATCATTCAGATAGGATGTGCTTGTTGGTAAAGACATTCACAGTTCACAGGTTGCTTTGTCTGAGGGCTCTAATTGGGTATTGCCTGTGCGCACAGATCAGATTGCTATGCTAAAACCAGGCTATTGAAGTTCCTGGTCTTTTGTAATAGACAATGACTCTGTAGATCATGAGCTGAACAGTAAACACATTGTACATTTACCTGTGACCACAAAGCTCCTCAATGCACTCAATTAAAATATTAATTCAACACTGAAAGTGCAGGAAAACTGTGCACTTTTACTTTTAGTGTTTCCTTTTTAGCTTGGCAGCCCATAATATAAAGTTCATATTTTAATCAGATTAAAATAGTGCAGTTTTAAGTTAATTAATGCCGATATGTTGTTGTAAACAGACCGTACTTTCAAACATCAAACAGTAAAAAACACTTTAGGGATTTCTACTGGCCATTTCCAGTTGGCAGCTGACACTGTAGACACAAACAAAAGCATTCACACCTTCAAAGTCTGACCACCGTTTAAGCCACAGTTTGACCTGACCACTATACATTTAGCATGCAGACAGACAGGTAAATTATCCTCACAAGTTTGCAGCTAGATGTTAAAATGTCAGCTGTCTTATGGGTCATTGTTATGAGTTCAGTCTTTGTGTATTTGAGGAGGTATAGTACATTTATAGTGTCCTAACAGAAATGTGTGTTCAGTGTAAAAGTGATCATAAGTAGTAGTTGAGTGTGGTGACTCTTGTCTTCTAAGCACATATCAGAGCTGGATTGATAAATCACCCAGGCTGATACATTAACAATTGATATTAGTTAGAAATTAGATAAATTGATAATCGTTGTAACAAGAAATGTCAGTACAGAAATGCCAAAGATATGTTTGATGTCATTTATAAAAGGGGTCCCAATTACATCACAAGTCCTGATGTTTTGTGTTCATAAAAATGACTCTCAGCCAATATAATGTTTTTATAGAGGCTAAAATGTAGCCAAGATATGTTTTATAACAAAAAATATATTTCCCCATAAATCCCTAACACTAACTTAGAAATCATTAGAAAAAAAATTAATTAGTCATTGTCCTAATTATTTACATTAAATAATTACATTATTACGACACATCTTAAGAGCAAATGTAACTTATATTTATTAGGCTATATTATTTATTTTATGTTTTATAGACTTTATAGTATGTCTAATGACAGGACAAATTCCCCCTCATGCAAATAAAGTTTAACCTGATTTAAAAGACAGATGTTATGTCACATTTGGCTTGAGTAAATTGAAATGAGTGAGTGCTCATGTTTTTGTCGCCATTTTTAAATAGTTATTGGCTGTTTATCTGTTTTTTTTCTTCAAAAACAACATTTTATTATAGAAATACACAGATTCAATCCTTTTGACATGACATACTGTATGTATGTGGATGACTACTGCCAGGGGTCTTACAACCATACTAGAGTCATTCCACAAAACGGGTTTTTGACAGTTTTAGATATAAAAAAAACCCCACACACACTAAAAAAAGCACAGATAAATGTTCATCTATTCATTTTTACTCATTTTATTAATCATATCCCAAGTACACTTCCATCAAAGACCACAGGTGGTGTCAACCAAAAAACCCCCCCAACATAATTTCTGATTTAAATATACATTTTAAGCAATAGTTTTTACACATTTTTAAAGAGAGAGACGTTTCAATTTTTATAAAAGTTTTTAAAAATAGATTTTCAACATTCAACAGGGTGAGAGGAACTCAAATCGTACCAGTTTCGTGGAGGGACCCACTAAAATGTTAGTTTTTTTTATTGCTTTTAACATTATTTTGTCACATTTTGCATAATATCCATTATAAAAAAGAAAATATAGGCGTTTTAGTTTGTTAATATTTTGTTTTTCAAGTGAAATAAACGAGTGAATTACAATAATGTCCTTGTAACGATTATGTTGATGTCAAAATAGAACAAAATATGGAAATAATCTGGTTTTATGATTTATTTCTGTAAACAATTATCGCAGCAGTTAAAGCATCGTCATTATTTACATTGAAAAAAAAAAACTCAACCGGAACTTCCGCCTAGTCTAAACGGAAGTAGGTACGTGGCCGCTTCAGCTGACAGTCTACATGATGGCGACAGAGGTTCAGAGCGGCGACCTCGACAGCGCTACCTCCAGCCGGCTCGAAGTTTCCATCGATGGCCTCACCCTTAGTCCCGACCCGGAGGGTGAGCAGAGCCAGGTCGAAGAGCCGGACCCTAACCCCGAGGAACCCGGGACAGACACGCCGGGTACCGACGCCGCCGCCGCTGAAGGCGAAGATGGAGAGACTGGCAAAACGGCGATAGAGAGGAAATGGGGCTTCCCTCTGCAGGAGCTGTACGGGATGGGCCTTAAATTCTTTAAAGGTATTTAAACCGTTTATTTTAAACGGACACAAACGGCTGACGTTATCGAAGCGACCGTTAAAGTGTGACACCAACCGCTCGCTGCCGTTAGCCGTTAGCTGTCACCACCGGGCTGCTGCTGCTGCTGTCAGACGCGACGTTACATTAGCTCACACAGCTAACGAGCTAATAGCCAGCTATTTAAAAAGGTAAAACAAAGCACAGCACCTCCGAGTAGACCTTTAGTGTGTGTGTGTGTATTTGTGTGTGGCCTCCCGTCCCTGCACCTGTCTTTGTGTTTGAGCTCGTCGTGAGTCTTTTAAGACTCTGTCCGCTAACGTCAGAGTCGTATTGTTAGACGATATCCTTTTCGCTTGTGACGAGTTGTTTGGGCGCTTTAAACACGCCCTGCCCTGACACTGCTGCGGCTGAAGGGAAGCCTGTACGTCGTGCTGCTTTAACACGGCTCCTGGTCAGCTAAATAAAAGATAGAAAAGTGTTCAAAAACCAGCTCCACACTGCTACGCGCTCAGCGCTTCTTTTTTTTAAGGTTGCATGACCCACTCGCCTGTTTTTACAACTGCCTCCATGTATCCACACCACTCCCTGCTGCAACTACTCAAACAGGAAATCCAAAGAAAAAGCTCATGTTCTGCATGCATGCAAACTGGAGGCTATTTTATCTTGACAGTGTGCATAAGACACCAAATATAATTTTGCACTGCCTAACCAGCTTGAGGTGTATATCCTGTTTGCTTTTAGTACAGTGTAGTCCATTGTTTCTTTGCAAACACCCTGACCATGGTCATACAGACTGTGTTTAGTAGCACTTCTGATGACTATGCAAACAGGTTTGGGCCTGGTTGCGATAGTAATCTGTGCTTTGTATTTCTCGTCAGGTAGGGATGGGTCAAATTGTGTAACCTGCATTCGTAAGTCTGGTTCTTGCCGCAAAAGTGCCATGAGGTTGTTTTTTTTTTAATAACAGCGTCCATTGTCGTTCAAGAATATGATACCCTGTTTGCTACTACAGTTTCTACTACCATGTTCTACAGAGGTGCGTTGTAGTATTCGCCCCTCACATTGCTCCCACTTTGCCGCTCTCAGATAAAGATGGCAAGGCCTTCCACCCGACCTACGAGGAGAAGCTTCGGCTCGTGGCTCTGCACAAACAGGTGTTGTTGGGCCCTTATAATCCAGATGCTTCACCGGAGGTCGGCTTCTTTGATGTGCTGGGTAATGACCGCAGGTATGCATGCATGTCACCAGTGCAGTGTTAAGATTTAACACTATTTAACATTTATATTTGTCTTTCTGATTACAAAATATGTTTGAAAATGGTTGTTTCCAATGCTACATATTTAAAATTTACTTCTACTTACTTTAAGTCGTCGTCATCTAAAAAGAAGTAAAACCATACTTTTGATGGCCGAGTGCCGTTTGCCCAGCTGCCCATTTGATCCATCGTCACCTCCATTCTCGCTGTGTTTGCAGAAAAGAGTGGGCCTCCTTGGGTAACTTGGAGAGGGAGGACGCCATGGTGGAGTTTGTTAAGCTGCTGAACAAGTGCTGTAACCTCTTTGCTCCCTATATCACCTCACACAAGATCGAAAGGGAGGAGCAGGAGAGGAAAAGGTAAGGCTTCATTTCCCCAGAGAGTGATCCCTCTTTGCTACTCTCCACTTCAGTCTGTCCTATATGCAGCAAAACTGTGAAGCTGCAGGAGGAAATATTGGACATTTATTGACTGGTGTATGACATTTTTTAAAAACGATTTTAACCATTGGTGTCATCTATACTATCCTCTATCCCAGGAAAGAAGAAGAGGAGCGCCAGCGTCAGGAGGAGGAGGAGAGGGAGCGACAAAGGCAGGAGGAAGAGAGACGGAGGCTGGAGGAGGAGGAGAGGCTGAGGAGAGAGGAAGAGGAAAGGAGACAGGCAGAGGAGGAGAGGCTACGGGTTGAGCAGCAGAAGTATGTGTGTCTGCAATCACTGTGTGTGTTTGGCTTGCAGCATATTGATTTGACTTCAGCATGACTTCTATATAATCACCACACTCGCCTGACACTGATATCTATAGGGGTATTGTCTTTGCAGCTCTGGTGCAGGACAGTCAGGGCACTTAGAGTTTGTCTGAAACCTGCTCCACAGTCCCCATACTCACCACAACTCTTATCTCTATGTCAAAACACAAAGATTTTCCACTGTCTACCATTCTGTTTCCTGGATTTCCTTCCTCACTAAATCTTCTCCTGTGTTCTGTTTTTTTTTCTCCCCCAGACAACAGATAATGGCGGCATTGAATGCGCAGACAGCAGTGCAGTTTCAACAGTACGCTGCTCAGCAGTACCCCAACAGCCCAGAGCAACAGTTGGGCCTCATCCGACAGCTCCAGGAGCAGCACTACCAGCAGTACATGCAGCAGCTCTACCAGGTCCAGCTGGCTCAGCAACAGGTAGCATGCAGCATACACAGAGAGACAGACTTTGATTAATTGATTTCTATTTTTAGGATTTAATTGGAAAGTATTAGGCTTAGGTATGAAGTCCTTGTTTGGTGACGCTTTGCTGGTGTGAGACAAATGAAAAGAAAATGTAGAACATCTATGATGTAACCGGTCTAAAATGCAGTGTATTGACTCAGTGTTGCCTTTCTTTCGTCTCAGGCGGCCTTACAGAAGCAGCAGCAGCAGGCTGACATGATGGTGCAGGGCACCATGGAAACTAGCAGCTTTAACAGTGGTGAGCCCATCGCTGCCTCAGCAGCGAGGTCTCTGTGTGCAGCTTCACTGCCTGCTGGAGAAGAAGCCCCAACAGTCAACGGAGGCCAGTCAGACTCTTATTCAGAGAGCATGGACCGGGAGCCAGAGCCAGAGCCGGCAGAAGAGGTCTCAGAGAATGGGCCGTTATTAGGTTGGTGGGCTGCAGATGTGTTTGTCTCATTTAAAAAAACAACAACAACAAACTGCCAGTGTTGACCTCATGCAGATAGAATCTAGATGTTCCTAAATTGTTCCTAACAGTGAATAGTTTCAGGACAGATCAGGGGAGAAGATCTCTGTCAGACGAACAAAGCTTTATACTCAAATGGAAACCTGATGCTTATCTGATGTGTCCTTGTTGATGTGACCTGGAGGGCGGAGAGGGGAAGAGCTGAAACAGGTGATACATGATAGTCTGCGGGTTTCAACCAACCACACGTACTGCGTACAGAAAAGTACGCGCTCACACGAGAAGTGAATGAGGCCAAAACATACATCCTGATCCAAGTTAATCCAGTGTGGCATGCCGCTCACTCAAAATAATGTTGTGAGGAGAGATGGAGGAAACCTCGGTATCTAAAAAACAACATTAGCCATGCACCAGGCTCTCCCTCTCTTTTTTTCCTCTCGACGTAGAGAGCCTGTTAGCTGTTTTACTTTCAGTCTGTGTATGCTGACAGGAAATCACTTATTAAATAATAATGTAATATTTTTTTCCTGCTAGGAAATCTGCACGAGCGTATTGTATGTTTTTACAACAGATAGTCCTAAGTTCTTCTCCTCTGATCCTCACAGCAGACTCCCCACCAGTCATAGCTGCTCCTTCCATGTGGACACGGCCTCAGATCAAGGACTTCAAGGAGAAAATCCGGCAGGACGCAGACAGCGTGATCACGGTGGGACGTGGCGAGGTAGTGACAGTGCGTGTGCCCACCCACGAGGAGGGATCTTACCTGTTTTGGGAGTTTGCCACAGACTATTATGACATCGGCTTTGGGGTGTTCTTCGAGTGGACGGATGCTGCCTCTGCTTCGGTCAGCGTGCATGTGTCCGAGTCCAGCGACGAGGATGAGGATGAAGAAGGTGAGGTGTCAGTGGGTGGGAAGTCAGTGTGAATAAGCCTGCAGTGTTTCTGACACAGGTTAGGTTGGATGCTGGAGAGGGTAGTATTTTTTATTTTTTATTTAATGTTCTTCTAGTAAAAATATGTTAATAGCCAGTTTTACTAACCGTAAAGGTGTATGTGTGTGTGTAGACTGAAGAAGAGGTGAAAGATATGCAAGGAGATTAATATTCCAAGAATTAAAAATGTAACTTTGTAGCTGTTAGTTTCACTGTTGGATATAAAATATTGTAGATGCATTGTGATTCCACTTTTGATCTTTGCCATTTTTATGGACATCATATACTACATGCTTTAATGACAGCCAGGTCATGGTGGTTATTTAAACTTTAGTATTTATTTTGTAGTTTTCCTGTTAGTCAGAGCCTCTGAAGAGGTTTACAATGGTGTGACATTGTAAATGAGGACTCTGCCTAGGACTATTATATTATTTTATTGCTGTTATTGCTCTGGCTTCCTCCCATAGTGCAAAGACATGCTCTTAACAAGTTAATTGGTGACTGTAAATGTGAGTGTGATAGGCTCCACGATGCTGATAAGTGGTTACAGAAAATGGATGAATAGTTTCATAAAGAATATGTGAAACTACTCATTCATAAAGCTCTTTTATTAAATTGAATTAAACATTTGTGCTTTACTCTCGAGTGCACCGTGAGAATTTCAAAGGAAAGAAAAACTGTATTGATCACAGAATAGATTTTTCTTCAGTGCTCAAAACCTCTCATCTAATGTAACTCCATGGCATTAAGGTTAATGGTAGTGTTAGATAATGTCTTTCTCACAGCAGCCATTAGGAATAGGATAAACACAGGTGTTACCAATGATACTAATTAAGGTTCCATTCAGGTCAAACAGAGTTAGGGTGCTGCTGTGTCGCATGTTGGCGCTCACTGAAAAAAGTCTCTGCTGCACTAAATAGAACTGAACTTTAATTAGTATCATTGGAAACACCTGTGTTGTCCCTACTATTCCATGTCAAAGTGGCTGCTGTGGAAAGAGTCTGTTATGGTGAGGATGAGACCGCTCATTTTAACTCGATGCATTGTTCTTGTGTCAACAGGCGATCCTCCCAACGAGGAGGAGAAGGCGAAGAAGGAGGCAGGGAAGCCCCAGGTGGATGAGATTGTGCCGGTGTACCGGCGGGACTGTCACGAGGAGGTGTACGCCGGCAGCCACCAGTACCCCGGCCGCGGAGTCTACCTGCTCAAGTTTGACAACTCCTATTCACTCTGGCGCTCCAAGAGTGTTTACTACAGAGTCTACTACACCAGATAAGCCTGAATACAGACACAGGGGGAGCCAAGGAGTGTGTATGTTCATATGTGTGTGTGCGCGTGTGTGTATGTGGATGGAGATCTGTGCGATGACAGCCTGTGTGTATGCGTGTGTGTACGACGTGTATGTGTGAGGAAGAAAGTGTATCTGGATTTATTCTGGATAAAACCACCAGAGGGAGACAAAGATACATCTGGAGCCCAAGTTTGGAGATTGGACTAATATGTATGTACTTTATGTGTGTGCGTGTCCTAAGATGCACCCATGCTAGAGCCCGTCATCGAGCCCTTGGAAGAGGAGTGTGTATTCCTGTTGTATATTCACAATCTGTCCTTGCTGCGCTCACATAGACCAAGCTGTATGACTGCTCTCATATTGTATTTTACCACTCTTCACCCTGGGGTCCTCTTTTGTCACCACCCCAGCCCAACACTGTCTAGCGTGGCCTTGTGGCTGCTTCTGCCCCGGACTGGCGCTTTCACAAGCGGAAACCCCGGCGAGTCCAGTGCCCACCAACTGTTTCCTGTTTGGTGGTAACGGTGGTTGTTTATCCCACAAGAACACAAAAATCAAATGTAATTCATAACACTATGTTCTCTTTGCCGAATCTCTCTCACACACACATTAAAAACACCAGTGCACACAAACTTAATCATCCTTTTTTTTGTTGTTAAACAGTAGTCCGTCACTTGCTTCCCAAGCTAACATGCATATATGAAGAGTCTACAGGCAACATCTTTATGAAGGACGGGCCAGAAGTCATTCCATGGTTTAAGTGTTACAGGAGTGAGTATAAAATAGTACGGACATGGAAAAAATGTGTCATCTCAGTGTGATACAGAATAAGAAGTTCAGGAACAAACAAATAAATATTGGCTCTCCCTCTGTCCTGCAAATATTTGTTTTTATCTGTGACACTGTTTCAGTTTGTTCCACCTGTTGCCTCAATACAGCGGCACCCCTGTTTTTTTTTAAGGTGAGACCACATGACTTATTGCATTAAATCAACTGTCCTCGTCCGGCGCTCATCTATCCTTTTATGAAAGAACCAAGAAAAGGGGAGCTAGTATTAAGACAGACGGATATTACATGTAGATTACGTGTGAGGGGTTTCTCTGTGTGTACTCTGTTCTGACACACAACTGCAACTAATACAAATTGTATGTTTTTGGAGGTCATGACGCACTGTTACATCTCTGCAGCTTTCCGAAATCAAAAATTCATTACGCAAAACACAGTGTTGACGTGTTCTGTATGTTTTTTTTTTTTCTCTTCCTGGTATGAATTACCCAAAATTGTCATCTCAACGTAAGGTATCGTGAATAAACTGAGATTGTGTGGTCGCTTACTAACTCAGTTGTGACAGAAGTGTACTCAACTTTTTTTTCTCTTTTCTTTTTAATTTGTTGCCATAATTTAGATTCCTTGTTTAGTTTCACGTTGCATAAGGCGTGCTTTGTGTACCGACCACATCGCATGCATTATGAGCAATGTGTTGTTCAGTAGGTGTCGGAGACATTTATTTGGTTTCACAAGCTGTATTTGTACATTTCTGTGTGTATGCAACCAAACTTTAAAAGATGCGGAGGTAGAATAACTTAAGTTGAGTAATCTTCGATGTCCCTGCTGAGTATCACTTCATCATATTATTTAATTAGAGGCCACTCCTTGCCTTCTATCATTCAGTGGTTTGTGTAACCAATATGTCACTACGTGGCTTAACCGAGCCGTAAAGTTTAAGAAAGTTCCTGTATGTTCTGAAGTTTGACGTTTGTTTCTTTTTTTTTTTTCTTACTGCTCACCAAAATGGTTTGAGCTGACTTGTTCAAGCCTTGTATGTAAATAATTCTATAAATGAGTTTATGTATGGGTTTTTAGATGTGGAAGAAGGCTATGGTTTTGAGAATCAATGCACTGTAAAATATGGTGAATGAGATATATGTATACGTTTTACCCTGAATGAAAGTCCAAAACTCGTAGGAAAGCATAAAAATGTAAGACTCTTATCGACATGACCGACAGAAAAGCTCATCTTTTTGCATTGTTTTGAGTTGTTTGGATCTCTTATGAGTTGCAAGATCTTTTTGGGCATATATTTAATCTTGATTAAACTTATGTTCATCTGTAGAATTGGATAGTTTGTCTATTTTTGTATTCCCACTATTTTAATTTGATGGCCTTTTTAAAAACGGAAACAAAAATTGTTACTAATGCTGCTCCCACTAGAGACAAAAAAAACAGGTGTAACAATAACATTAATTAAAGCTGACATTTAAATGGTACTAAACCATTGTTAGTTTCATGATCCATCTGCTGTTAACAAGTCAAAATGTGGACTGTCTTATCGCACATTCTTACAGTCTGTCTCGACACATTTTTTAATTCAAATTACATTTTTTTAGAGATCTGATCAGTGGAACACTGTGAAAAGAAATTGCTGCTGCTCAAGACTACCAAACACAATTGGGATATAATTAATTATAGTTTATAGTTTTTTCATAAATAACGGTGACATTAAGTAATTAAACTGGCATTTAAAGGTTAAAATCCTCAAAATGATGGTAGGTTTGAAGTTGTTGGAGAGATTAATGTAGAAAAAAAATATTTGTAATGTTTTATAGCAGTTTTCTTTAGAAGTGGACATTTTGGTCCTTAATGACTTAAGAGAGTAGTAAATTAAATAGAGGCATGGGGGTTAAATCAGCTGCTCTTTTAGTTTCAGAACAAATGTTTTGAACAGAAAGAGAAGACAATGTTCGATTATAAGGAAACAAAAAAAATTCCTTGAAATAACAAAACGTTATCGGCTACTTCCTTTTTTCTCACCAGCGGTCAAATGTGTCATCCTCATGCTGTTTTCCTGTCAAACACATTTTGTGCTAAAGGAGTGACAAATGAGGATGTTACTCATCTCTAGCAGGACAAACGCATGTTTTCCATGACTCATGCGGGATGTCACTTTGATTAGAGCTGCGTTGACTTTCCTAACTATAATGTTGAGTAACTGTTAAACTGGAATTTGGAGATTGTGAAAATACAGGCCTGGGTTTAAATGTCATATTAGAGACACACTTAAAAGTTGCTGTGTTCACTTGAAGACACCAGGGGGCACATTAAATCCCACAGAGACACATTTTGACAACTGGACATTGTTAGGTAGACTTTGAAAGGAATCCTCTGAACTAAAGCAGGGTGACTGGTATGCTGTCAATGATGAGGGACTGCCCTTTGGAATTTAAAGAGCAGCAGCAGCAGTGGGAATGTCAGGCGGTGGACCGGACAAACATGCCTTGTTGTACACACAAAGAGGAGATAAATCAAGAGACAAGTGTTCAGAGAATGTGTTGTCCATGAGTTATTTTAAAAAGATGTGAGAAAAACGACAGACACCAGCCGCCCGTAAACGCATCCTATGTCCTTAACTAAGTTGCTAAGCAACCGCTGACAGTATAAAGAACAGACAGCGCATGCGTAACGAACGACTATGCTAAAGTTAGCTGAACTTGACATTACTAAAATATCAATAAACATCAATTTTTACAAGTAATTCAAGAGTTACCAGGTAATAACAATTCATACACCCATAAGATGTTTTGCTGTTAGTTTTAACTTTATCTAACTAGCTAAATAACCTAAATATGAAAGCTTCGTTAAGTAATTCAAGGTAGCTACACTGCGTCATTACACAAACAGTTTTTTTTATTTCGTCATTTAATTAAGGTGAATTATTCATTTAAAATAATCGTAAACAATATCTGTCTAAATTGTATACATAAGTATAATTTGTTTTATGGGTTAATTCATGTCTTGACATAAATTAAGACACTTTTAAAAGGGTTGGCTATGTTTGTGTGAAGTTATGTGGGAAAAACCTATTAAATATATTAACATTAAGTCCATTGACCTGCCTGAACCTGTTAACTTAAACTGTTCTCAGCTCGTTGAGGTACTTATTAAAGAATTTAGAGATAATTATATCTTTAAAAGAAGTGATTTAAAGAAATTGAAGGGTAGGTATTA
Organism: Collichthys lucidus; assembly: GCA_004119915.2. NCBI lineage: Eukaryota > Metazoa > Chordata > Actinopteri > Sciaenidae > Collichthys > Collichthys lucidus. The sequence goes on along the minus strand of CM014086.1, from coordinate 27,881,134 downwards.
GCCTCTCTTTCATTACCCCTAATTTGTAGGGAGTGCTATAAAATAACAAGTAAAAATGAATGCATTGTGCCAACAAGCAGTGGTTCATATTGTGTAATTAAATATTAATTTTAGCTTCATGTTTATTTCTTTATCTTTTTAGTCCGGCTGGTTCTTGTTTGGAGTTCCGGTCCGTGTTTTCCATCCGCCCGCTGTACTGACTTCGACGGGAGGCAGGTAAACTCTCCTCCTAATGTGGCTCCGGTTCCAGTCGCTACAGGTGGTTGTAGTATTTTCCGGGTTTTTATTTGTACTTTTTTTTCTCCTCCATACTTTTCCTTGTGTGTTTTCTCCCCCCCTCCTCTGCTCTGCAGCCTGCTCTCTGTCTGGTTGAATTTGAATAGACTTTGGGAGGCAACGTCTCTCAGTGTACAGCAGCTGAAAGTCCCCATGCTTTTTGAAAAACAGAAAAAAAATAATGGCGGGATTGATTGTTCAGGGTTGTTGTGCCTCGCATGTAACAGCAGCTACAGAGAGGCAATGCGTGTTGGATTAGTTTTAAAGCTGTGAGTTTGTTTTTTTGCGTTTTGGAGTTATTGGTATGAAATAAATATGCCCTTTCATCAGAGGACCATCGAGCCGCGGCGTGTTACTAGGTTATCGCCGAGGGATGGCTGGATACCGGTGGAAGAAAACGGGAGACGCAAGCTGCGAAAACCCGTGTTGTTCTCGTCTTTGGATGAAGTTGGCTGTCACACACTGACTAACATAATACACCAACTTTCCGACCTTTCTCGACATGCCAGCGACATCTTCCTGGGCATCGAGATGGAGGCAGGGATGGTGTTCAGGAGATCCTGCAGGATTCATTGTCGGCTGCAGAGTCTGCAGGTTGAAATCAGCAAGTTGGATCCCAAGAAAATCAAAATCCGTAAGTTTGAAGAGCTGCTGCCTTGTTAAGTATAAGAGTTAGGATATATAAATCTAAATTTCTGTCACCATAGACTCACTATAAACTTCTGCAACCCACAGATGTGAAATATACACATCACAAATGCCATAAAGTATAGTTTAGTTAGTATCATTTATCACCACAGATGTATTTTGATTCATTCCAGATCTAAACATGAAGTTTGATTTGAGACGTCTGACCTTGCATTAATCTGTATCTGTAGATCTTTTGGACTTTTGCTCCTCTGTCACAACAACACAGTCGTAATTGGTGTGGAGAGGTGATGGTCAGGTCCAAGGTGGCTGTCACATTTTGTCCATAGAAAGAACAAGTGACTGGAGTGACCTGTGTCTCCTGGACGCATGGCTTTGTTGGCTTTGTTTGTCCTGATCGGGACTTTTGTTAATACGGCAGAGTCCTGTCAGGAATGATGGATCCCTCTCAACGCACTCACCATCTGTGTTCAGGTCTTCATAGGACACCAAGATCACAGGAGGGGGGCTTTCAACCTTTTACTTCTTGCTGTTTTATGCATGTAAACAAAGTTGGTCAACTCAAAGATGCCTGAGAAGTCAATTTGCTGCAGCTACCTTTCAGCTGTTTTGTGATTTGTTTTTAATGCTGCCCCACGTAGGCTCCTGCACTGTGGTTACATATTAACTCAGACTTTGACTCATACTGTGGTGACTTTGCCAGCTCAAAAGATTGATAGACACGCTCGTCATTTCGTCTGCTCTGACAGATTTTTGAGCGAGCGTGCTACTTTAAACCCCTGCTTTCTATTTAATAGGTTGTTATGGGGGGTGCTGTGTATCAACATGGTAGTTAAGGGATTACGTTTCCCATTGATTCTTCCGTATGGCTCCTTTGCAGCATGTTTCTGAGGCAAATTAGATGAACAAAACAGAATTCATAAAACGAGTCCAACTGCTGCGGAACAAAGGCAAAGTAGGAGGATTTAAATTCTGAGTCATTAACTTTTGTTTCCTTTTTCCTGTCCTTCTTATCTATTCACCATGCATTTGGTCTCTGACTCACTGTCTCTCTCAAACACACACACACACACACACAGATTCAAAACCTGCTTTCAGGGAAATGATAAGCAGCGTAGACGGTTCCCAGACACAAGCGAATGTGATGTATGATGAGCAATGTACACCTATACACACTATATATCAACCTTTACCCATCAACCTTTAATTAATCCCCTGTGTTATCGGGTGGCATGACTCAACTGCTCCTGTTAAAGTTTTAAATGCAGTCCTAGGTGGGGCTGGGAGTTCCTTAGGGTTAGTTTCATTCAGGACGTACACTTCAGACATTCATTCAGAGGAGGTGTGAGAGAGCAGACTGGAATGCGGTGTGTTACTTAGCCCATCTGTAGCTGCCAGCTCTCACATAGCCCCAAGGCCAGCACTGCATGTGCGGAAGCATTGAATTCAGACTCACGACTCTTTCCACACAAACAAACACCTGTCTCATTACTCCAGGAAGAGAGGAATGAATTTGAATATGTCATCACACAGAACAGCTGGTGAGGTGGTTTTGAATGAAAAATGTCTGCGTAAAGACAATTAATTGACTTCTTACTAAACACACCTCAATGCTTCTTTTCTTTTTAACCTCAACGTTTGTTGCAGTCAGGTATTATACACTTATATCATCTTTATAGTTTGCGTGTAAGCACTTAACTGTGACCTCTCGCTCTGTTGTCTTCAGCTACCGTACCAGGATTCCTACTCTAACCCCAGGTCAGAGATGGATCATATTACCGGAGAGGGGCATAAAGAGAGGCCCCTATATGCAGGGGGACTGACACAGAGGGAAGGATGTAGAGACTGTGTGTGTGTGTGTGTGTGTGTGTGTGTGTGCGTGCGCGCAGCATCTCGTCTCACTGTTTGTCTGACTATACATTCAAATGATCAAGAGGCAGTTTGAACAGGGACACGATAGGCAAATGGGATTTTCCTCCCTGTGCCGATTTTCTTTGTCTCTTTGTGTTGAAGTGTACAGGTCATTAGGTCGGAGGTCATAGGTTTTCCCTCAGAGGGGAACACCTGACACTCGAGAGTCAAAAGTTTAAACAAAGTCTAGTTTGGCTCACTTCTGCTGCAGGCCAACCACCATCTCAGCTCAATCAATCGCTGCTGCCTCACTGTGATCTGATCTGATTCAGAAAGTAACGCACTGTGTACAATCCCAAGATGCATGGCTAGTACATCGTGCTGTGTGTAAATATGAGAAGAGGACTGTAGGAGATGATAAACATTTGCAGCTGAGATGAGAAAGTTTATGGTTAAAATTTCCAAATAAAACAGACAGACGGCGCTTGTAGAAAATGTTATCAAGCACTGTAACTCATGCTAGAGTTCAGTAACTTTCTGGATGACTCTGGCATTATCTCCACAGCAGTGAAAGGGATTTAGGATCCTGAATAATTTATGATCATTGCATGTCAGGCTGTGCCAGGTGGGTCTGATAAAGTCTTGGCTTCAATCTATGCTAGACAGAACAACGTCAATTTTTAGACCTGTCAGATTGTGTAGTGTTTAACTGTAGAGCTCCAACGTGAATAGAAAAAAACATCAGCGTGCGTCATCCATTGTCCATTGTGAGCACTCGTATGTTTTGAAAAATAAGAAAACAAACTTTGGCCATAGTATTGATACTTCTATGCATTGAAAAACCTGAAAATATGAACTGGAGGAGGCGAGAAGAGTAAGACGTAAGCCTATGTTAGATATGTTTTTAGCAGTAGCATTACACTAGTTTGCTGGTGTAATATGCATAATTTCATTATGTCATAGTTTTGGTTGTTTTTACACATGGTTTCTAGCGAGTGGTTCCCTTTTGAAGCCTGTTTCACGATACAATCAAAGACTACCGCTTTTGATTGACGACCAAAAGATTTCACCACATTTCATTGCACATTGTAAAGTGTCTGTAATGGGTGACTTTTGAGCCTCGCCCACTGACAGGTCCCAACTTTTGATTTTTAAGTGAAGTGTGTTAAACACCAAGCCTCCTCTGCCATATATAGCACTGGGGTGAATAGGGAGTGTGCTATTTTAATGATGAAAGTAGGTCGATCTAGTGAAGGTTAATTGGAGTTAGAAGAGACTTAGGGCCTCCCTGTCAGATATCTTCATACCCACTAGGTACCCGCTGGTGTGGGGCTCTGAAATAGACACAGACACACATATATTGAGCAAGAATTGGACACACGTTTCCAGCTGACCTGCTGACGTCCACACTCAATCTTCCTCTCCTCGACACACATGCAAACTGCCTGTGCATTCTTCCCCACATCCCTCAGTTATTTATAGACGCATGTCTTTGCCCGTCTTTCATCTGTAGCATGCTATCATATTTAGTGTGTGTTGCTATGTTCAAGTGCTTCTCAAGGACCTGTGTGTCTGCTTGTGTATGCATAGGCACATACACACTTGGCCTATCTGTGGATGGACGTTTTGGCTCAGGCTGACACCACACTGGCAATGACCATGAGTGTTTGTGCATAAACAGTGCTGCCCGCCCGGTAATGACGATAACGATCCAAGTCCTGCCCCTTATCACACGACAAAGAATAACGCACCACAGTCACGCCTAGATAAACTAATTGCTGTTTATCGTTTTTCACCATCTTCTCACACACAGACACAGACACACACACACACACACAGTTTATCACCCTAGTCACTATTCACCCAGGCCTGCCATGGTCCCCCTCCATTCACTGACAGAGAGCAGTCATTACGCAGCCAGAATCCACAAGTCAGTTCCCACAGGGTTCGTTCCAGTGGAAGGAGCCTGGCCTGGTTCTAGAGGTCGACCCGGTCCCATGAGGAACAAAAGAGATGGGTCAGGAGGGACGGAGCGAGAGGAGAAATGTGGAGAAAGAGTGGGAAAGTGCTGTAGAATTTCAAGAAGTGGAGGGTTGTTGCTATTGAACTGCATCGGTCTTGAACTTTGTGTGAATGTGTGTGTGTGTGTGTGTGTGTGTGTGTGTGTGTGTGTGTGTGTGTGTATACATGCAGCCGCCCTCTCTCACGCCTCTGTGCAGACAGCCCAGGATGTGTCGCAGCCCTGGCTGCGGCATAGAGGAGTGTTAGGGAGTAACAATGCAACGGAGAAAGAGATGACTGATGAATGCAAGTGTTGTACTTAAATCCCTCTTGTGTATTTGTCTTTGTGTATGTATAACACACGCACACACACATAGACACACACATACACGCCCTACCCTGAAATACTTGTTGATCATCACGTGTCCCATCTCCAGCTGCTGTCTTACAGTTCCTCTGCTCAATAAAACTAAATCTGTCAGAGACCGATTTGCTCTTGATGGTATGAGACAGTGAAGTTAATAAGAAAAAGGCTAAATTTAGTGTGTGTGTGTGTGTGTGTGTGTGTGTGTGTGTGTGTGTGTGTGTGAAGGGGCTGAGTGGTTTGAGCAGTAGTGTTAAGCCTGTGTAGACTGCTAGGAAGTCTGTGAATACCAGATCACTCTATGGTATATGTAAGTTTATTTTATCCATTACACCACGCTCATCTGATTTTCACATTGCAAGTTAGTTCACGCCTCTGTTTTATGGTTTGTTCTGTACATAATAAGGAGTCTTAGTGATTTTCTGAGCTAAAGACATGTCATGGGACGCCTTTAATATATTTATATATTATTTTACCACTACAAATATCCTTTAACCAGTGTTTTCTCAGACTCTATGGCTTGCCATCATGCACAGTATAAAGTCTCCGTCAAGATTTAATCACGGCCCATCTATAACCACACACACGCCTATGTTCACACACTCAGAGGAGCCACATGTAGAACTTGCAGGTTGGCAGTTGTGGGTGTTTCAGGGTAAATCCAGGGTTTAACCAGCCAGCAGGGAAATGAGCAAGATTTAATTCCCACTGTGGTGACCTCTGCTTGGAGGAGTGGGACACCCCTCCATGTTCTATATGGTTATTTGTAGATTAGATGCACAGAAACACTTTTTTTGTGTATGTGTGAAGTGATGACACACTTTCCTTGATTTTAATTTCACTCCTTCAACACACAGTTGGTACAGCAGCTGTCCTTGCTCTTCTCCACCAACAAAACTCCTTTTTGGATTAGTACATATTTAAAATCAGAGTATCCTCAAATCATTTAGTAATTTTCTACCTTTCAGCGTGGTCAAACTGTAGAAATGTTGAATATATAATGTACAGTATATGCACCTTTGTTTGTATTTGTTTATGGATTTCACATTGGATGCATTACAACAGATTTTTATTGCGTTGCTGTACGTTTTGAAGAGTTTAAAGTTGAGGCATAGGTCCAGATTTCACACTATTGTTTTGGAGAAATAATATCACCAATAACCAGATGATCAGGTCTAATTGTGTTTCCTCTGCAGAGCCAAACAAGAACTAAACTGACAGCAAAGCTCGGGTGAAAGCTTACGAGAGCAGATGAGCTTGTGTCAGGGTTTGTTCCCTTACTTTTCACTAGGCAAATTAAAAAATAACCATATACGCCTTTAGAGAGACTTTATATTCGTATACAACATCTGAGAAAACACTTCCACGCTTGTGTTGCGTGAGGTTTATGTAAGCCTGCGCACAGCTGTGTCATGATGTTTAAGCATATTCCATTGTCACTCACTCTCCCTTTTTGCCTCGCTCCTTCCTCTGTTTTAAAGTCTCTTCCTCTCTCCCCCTCTCTCGTACTCCCTGTCCCATATTCCTCTCCCTTTCTCTCATCCTGTTGTTTCATATGGCTTCCAGACCTTTCCTCTCTCATCTCTGGCCATCCTCTGCACTTTGATCTCAGCCCTCACACTGCCATGCTGACCACAACAAAAAGACGAGGCCTCCACTCGCCCTTCAACTATCGCTCGCTCTTTGTCTCTCCTCTGATATATGTTTTTTTAAAACCTCTTTTTATCTCTTTCTTACCACATTCGTTTTCTTTTCCCATCAACATATTTTTTTTAATCTTGTTCTCTCTCTGTAACAATAGAAGAATGTCTATCATAAATCATACATTATGGCAACGCTTTCCATCATCTCGACGATGCCTTGCGCTGCACAGCACAGACTCTAACCAGCCAAAACAACACCTAAAAAAGACAGGGCTACTTCTATTGCATGGATGTGGTTTGAGTATAAAAAGAAAACTTTATTTTACAAATTGTGCCACATTGCGGTCCCCCACGACACACTCAAACACCCCTAACCTCTTTTACCACCGTACCACGTGATAAAGAATCATGAAGATAGAAGGAGATAATGGCTGCTGCAACTTAAATCCGCAACCACATGTGTCAAATATAGTAAGAAATGTAATTCTCCATGTGGTCATTTTATATAAACTATTCGAGATAAAGATAATGTCCACGGCGATTTGGCTTGGGCAGTGCTACTCACAGCTGTATCCAACTTAAACACAATACGTAGCCAATAAAACAGTACAGCACTTCATCAAACACATGTATAATAAATTCAACACAGATATGTCTGTTTTTTTTGACTGTCAGTATATATCAATGTCTGGATATGAAGTTAGCTGTATCAGTGAGTGAGATTTGGGTCGTTTTAACTTGTAAACCTCCATTTTCATGTTTTGCCCTTTTCGTCTTCTTCTTATCTCATCGTGCGTTCAGGCTTTTCATGACATGTCATCCATTGATCCTACAACACAATGGCAACTACTGTATGGTTTCCATTAATATACCCCTTTCACACAAAACAGCATCTTGGGAAAACCCCATGTTTAGAGTTGGTATAAATGGATCCAGCGCAGGAACGTCAGTGGTGCGACATGGGTGGTTATATAACCACAGTGTAACTGTACTATAGCAAGCCCATGGGAGCGTTTCAGAACTTTTCAAAGGGTGACATAATAAATAAAGGGATCCTGTGAAGCTACGCAATAACCACTTTTGATTGGCACTGGAATATAGGATTGAAGACATCCTGTCTACTATTACAGTGTAGCAATGATGCGTATGGCGGGTGGACAGACAGACAGGCACACATCCGTACACTACGTAATGACACAGAGCAGCAGGTGGGAGCTCATCTAACAGGAACATAAAGGCTATTGTTACTGCGTCTGCACTTTACTTTACTCACACTGTACATACACACACAAACAGAGACACACAGATACAGACTCTTTGACCGCCTGCGGAAAAATAAACAAGGATTTTCTGTCACATCTGTCACTTGTGCCATTTAACCAAAGCACACACGGAAACACAAAGACACACGCACACATGCACGCAATCGATGTGAGCGGTACGTCCTGTAGCCATCCTCGTGATTCATGCTAGAAGCTGTAGAAACGTCCAGCAAATCAGACCTGCAGAGTACGGACCACAGCCACAGACAGGGCTTCCTCCAAACCTGCTCTGAAGGCTCAATGCTACAGGCAACATTTGAATTTGGGATTAAACTGAATATTTGTTTTGAGAAATGAGTTGTGGGAATATGGGACGTTGGGGTGGAGCTGTGGCTATATTTGTATTGGCAGACAATTCATTAGAAACAGCTGTTCGTTGGCTGTTTTCAGGCATATTTTTAGTCTTGTCAACATTAGACAACTTGAATTTCGTCAGCTGGATAAACAAGCTGAGATCCAGTGTGTGTGCCAAGGCTTTGTCTTCAGGGACAGAATTTGTTTATTTATCATTCACATTGTGCAACTTATGTCTGACCTGTTATGTGATGGAAAAGTCCCAGATCTAAGTCAGCTGGACGTGTGTATCAACTATCAGTAGTGTTAGTGTAGATGGTGTGTTACTGTTGTGCGAGATTTGTGTTGCCCCAGGGTGTCTTTAAAAACGGAGTGGTCGCTATGAGAGTTGGAGATTACCACCAGAACAATACAAGCGCTCTTTAAATTTCACTGCGGCTTGTGAGATCCTTTTCACTTTGCCAGTTAATATCCAATAATCCAGTAATCTAATATTTGGTAGTATTAAGGGTCATCATCATCATAAGACAGTAAAATTCTTTATTAAATCTTGTTTTTTGTTTCATAACAGAACTTTATTACATAACTTTGTTTCCTGTCTCGGTCACCTCCCTGCTCTCTTTGTAACTGAACGGCAACACAATCTGTTGCCCCCAATTCCTGCCAACGGCCAAAGGGTCCATTGTCAGCATGTTGACCTAGTTGACCTAAATAATATACGGGGAAATTTTCCTTACATACAGTAAAACTATCTCAGTCCTTTTGACTAGCTTTTATTAGCATCATAAACTCCATCATCCGACTTTCAATTTAGCCACGACGAGATTAAAAACAAAACACTGATAGTTGTCTTTCTCTGCCTCTGTCAGCTGTGTGTTAATGATTTAACAATATTGGAGTACATTAGCATATATTTATCTTTTTAGGGTAAATTCTCTTAGTTTCTTCTCACTCTCACTCACTGTTTGTTTTGGACGTCTCAGCCCACACCTGTACACTTAGACACAGTTTGAAGAAATGTAGCACACACCCATACAGGGAGTTTTAGATGGTTTATTGACTTTGGTAATTTGTTTTATTAATTACTCAAAACAAATAGGACATAAGACAATACTTTTGTCTCTCCCTCTCTGGCCTCAAGCAGATTCTTGGCTCAATCGTCTATCTCACTCAGTCTCCACCAGAACGCTGCATGATGGTGTGTGTCTGAGAGACTGTCTGTCACTGTGAAGTATGACATGCTCTGCTCAGGAATCCCCACCGACTACTGAATCTTCCTCTGTAGCTGCCCGAGCTGTCTGCCGCGTCCACAGAGACCTCATTGTGTGTATTTTTTGTGCGTACGTGTGCGCACTTAAACTTTCTTGCCCCCCTTAAAGCGTTCATCCATCAGGATTTCCCCTGATACACAAACTACTATTACTCAAGTGATATTTGCATCTCTGGTTTTTGTGTTGTGTGAGCTCTTGTGTTGTGTGATGACCGCAAGCGATTGGACCAAAATCAGTTATTCATATTGGTGAGAAAAACAACAAATAAGATGTGTATCTTTCCTCCTTCCTTTCCTTTCTTTTATTTTTCCAGGTCTTATTCCTCTCATATCTTCACCTTGTGTCCTTTCAGTTTTCAATGTTTTTATGCTGCGTAATGTTTTCTTCTGCAGCCCTATGACTCACTGACGAGTTTAAAACAGAGTGCAGTGAAAACAAATCCATGCCACTTGTTGCGTAATCTACATCTCCTCTGCACCACACTGAACACACACATACAGCAACCCAAACACACACACACACAGAGTGCTGCAAAGTGCTTTTATGGTCGTGATGCACTCTATTAAAGATAAAAGATGCTGGAAAGAAAAACAGGTCCAAGGACTGGTTGCAGCACACACACACACCATCTACACTCAACCATTATAACATGGTTAAACACATCACCGGTCAGGGGCCTTGACGTGGTGCTGTGGGATCATAATTCTGCTTTTTAATGTACGTCATGGGCAAAACTCATTAGACAATAATACATATTCATCTTACAGTGAAAATGATGACCTGTTGGGCATATAACTGAATTTAAATTTTAGCTTTGCAACACTCTTAATAGCATCTCCATCAACTTAAACCTGCCAAATCTGCTTTGGATAAAAAAAATAAACTTGCAAATAAAAGGCCTATTTTAGATGAAAATAAAGACAGAAAGTGCAGTAAGATTCATTTGTTAACACAGATAATCACAAAATGTGGCAAAGTAAGTTTGCTTAGATAAAATGAGTGATTTAAAGTCATGAAACTAACTCAGATGCAGCTTTATATATGTTTACTCAACTCAACTCAACTCAACTTTATTTATAAAGCCCTTTAAAAGCAGCCGCAGCTGACACAAAGTGCTGTACATAAAATAAAATATGAATAAGACATATAAAACAAAGAGCAATATAAAAACAATAATAAACGATAAAACAATATAAAAATAACAGAAACAGAGTCTCATGCTGGGTTAAAAGCCAAGGAATAAAAATGGGTCTTAAGACGTGTTTTAAAAATGGACAGTGAAGGGGCTTGTCTGATGCGTAGAGGGAGGTCGTTCCATAATTTAGGACCAGCAGTTTAAACACACGCAGCAGCATACAGATGTGCTGCCATCCAAATATAAAGACTAAAAACTCAACAACTCATGTGAAAGTGACACTGGAAGAAGAAGAAGAAGAACTGAAGAAGAAGAGACTCAGCATTTAATATGTTGCAACACTGGTGTGTCAGTAACACATTGCAACAGGGTGTATCGCCAGTAAGGGAACACTTTATCTTTTCCGCCCTTATTTGTCTGGCTCGACCATTGATGAGACTAGAGTTGCACGATACCCACGGTATACCCGGTACCCCGCGGTACCAAATCATACCCGTCGCTACTATACTAGAAATTTTACATGACGGTACTACCGTGGATTACTATACTACCGGTGCCAGTCTCCGCTACATAGCGGCCGCCTCTGCCCTCCTCCCGGCTTCTCACTGCATGCTACTCACTCGTAAAAAAAAACATGGCATGCGCTGCAACCGAACTACACAGCTGCTGAATGATTGGCTGTTTGCCTGTTACTGGTGACGTCCAGGGATGTGATAGGCTGTTGCACGCTGGGTCCGCCCGTCTGTTAGCTGATTGGCTGTTCGCATGTTTCTGCCGGCAAGCATGAACTCCATGAAGACAGCTCCGCTTCGATAGAAACTCGCTTCAAAACAAACAACAAGCTAAAGTTCTGTCTCGCCCAGACACCAGACAACACACTCACCGTGGCAGAAGCACCGGGCCCGAGCAGCGAGTCTGCCGTGGCGTCTTTGTCAGTGGCAACACTAATTTTGCTTAAAAAACAAACGTTGTTGTTTCAAACTAACTTGTACAAATACATTGCAGTTTATAAAGATAATAATAATAAAAAAAGGCCGCAGTATCGCGGTATTACCCGGAACCGTGATACTTTGTCTGGTATAGTATCGTGGTTACTCATTTTAGTATCGTGACAACTCTAGATGAGACTCACGCGGGATGACCACAGACAGAGCAACACCTTGATTTTTGCTTTGATTAGTGTTTTATAGATTTATTAATAATGCTTTCTTGCTGGCAACATGTCTGCTTCAGGCCTAAAAGAACAATAATGCGGATAGAAAAACAAATTTCTTGTCCCCAGTGTTGATTATCATCAAAGAGTTGCTGAAAGCTGCTTCCTGCTCGCCACAGTGTGCTTTTTTTTTTTTACTCTCCACAACCATTTGGCGACCTCGCCGAAATAATCTCGTGACCCCTTCGGAGGTCCCGACCTATAGGTTGAGAACAAAGGATTAATGTAGAGTAAATGCTCTCTCTCACTCTCACTCTCACTATGTAATCCTACACATCTGTATGTCAGTGTCCTCCTAAACATCCAGCTGTTTTGTGTGGTTGTGTGTGTGCACAAGAGTGAGTGTGTGTGTGTGTGTGTGTGTGTGTGTGTGTGTGTGTGTGTGTGTGTGTGTGTGTGTGTGTGTGTGTGTGTGTGTGTGTGTTGAAAAGAACAAGAGCACATTTAAAAAAAGGCCCTCCCATGCCACACAGTGAGAGGGGATTTTCGATTCAGTGATGGGGATTATGAGGAATATGATTTCATTCGGCTACAGAATGGTTAATCTCCTTTAAGCCCTGCTGGAGTCTGCACGCCCATTCCTGTTACTGCCCAGTATGGGAGGCAAGAGGAGAGCGCACGATGGGAAACAACCTGTGTGTGTGTTTGTACATGTGTCTTACCTGTTGGGATGACTAAGACGGGTGCGGAGACATGTAATTATGGATAAAACTAATTGCTTTCTCCTCGTTAAGCGAATGTTGACATTTGAACTTGTTTTATGAAGTCAACGTGACTTCATAAAACATCCAGTCAGTGAATCCTGCTCATGTATTACGGCCACGGTGCCATTTAGCTGCTGCTGTTGTTGTTGGCCTGACTTTTCTTCTGTCCCAGACGTTGAGGTTTGTGCTGGTCTGCAGATTTTTTGAGATGATAAATATAAATCTGCCTTTTTTTTTTTCTTGCCCAAAAAACTTTCCCCTAAAAAAGACAACTGCGACTCTCCTCAGAAAAGTGCCTTGCTCAAGGTATTTCAACCAACCGGTGTTTAGAGAGTCAAAATGTCGGGATATGAACGATCAAACCGTGTCGACTGCCAGCTTGTGCTCGGGTGTATTGACTCAGCTGTGTTTTTGACCTTCTCGTTCTGTGTGTGTGTGTGTGGGAGGGAACTGAGCAGGCTATAACCATTACGGCTGTTTGATTAGGTGTGTTCCCTACCCCGAGGTGCTTTTTCATAAAAGGTATCACATGCTCGGGGATGTCCGTTCAACAAAGCTTTCAGTGTGTGGTCATTACTCAATCATGTATTCATTTTCCAATATTCAAATCCCTGCGTAGATCTGTAAACCTAGATGGGCAGAGTACACCTATTAGATTTTTTTCTGCCAGTTTTAAAGTATTGACACTTCTGTCATTGTCAGATCTCATAACGGCAAGTCAAATATGTTTAAACTGAGCTGTAAAATACAATAACAATATAACTAAAGCCCCAACTAATTATTAGTTTTATTATTGATTCATCTGCTGATTGTTTTCTTGATTTCTCACCTGTAATAATTTATGATAATTATAAATTAGGCTAAAAAACGACTGATCAGTTAATGTATAATCATTTCAGCTTTCAAATTAACATATAATATTTGTTACATTGGTAATCCATGTCCAATATTTCTACATTTCTATGGATAAATGCAGAAAATGAATATGGATTGATAGACTCCACATAAACAACGGATGTTGTATATTAAATATTTAGGCTTTTTATGGCAGAATGTGGCACGTAGACTGTTGAATGTCCAAAAAAAAACCTTGAGAGGATGTGAGAACATCGGCTTCAGCTGTAGGATATGGTGGATAACAGTCTTGTGCAGTGATGCTGCCGTATCAGGTGACTATTATTGTGCACCTGTCAGTGGTGTCATCTGGGCTGAAGTCATTGTAGGCCAGTTTCACTCATGTTGGAGCCACTGCTGTTTTTTTTTTTTTTGAAGGGTTGAGTTTCTACCTCAGAGCGATAGCAGAGCGTTTTGTCCGTGTTCAGGGTTTGTGTGTTTTCAAGTCGCATTGTTTCCACTGTAATTGTGCGGAGTCGCGGTGCTCAGGGTGTAATTTTAGTCCCAACTCCTCCTGCTTGTTTTGCTTCACTTTATCCAAGTTATTGTTCCAGCACAAATTACGGTGCTTCTTTCCCATCAGATAAGTCAAACATTTTTGCTTCTTGTGTGTGTATATGTGCAGACTTTAACTGGATTTATTCGGGTGTATATTGTCCGTACTACCTTCAGACAGATCAGATGATCTACACTTTGAAAAGTATTCTGTCACCTTCCAAAACACCGACTCTTTCCATCTGTCTCACTCCTAAATGCACCAAATCACCCTTAACGCTCTCTCTCTCTCTCTCTCTCTCTCTCTCACACACACACTCAAACATAGCTCCTTCGTTTGATCCGTTAACCCCACTGAGGCCCACAGCAGCTTAACAAGGCGGCACCACATAAAAGAAACACCCACTCCCCCTTCAACCCCAACAATGTGCCCTTACTGTCTGCTCAAATCGAGCTGATTTCACCCCATCAGCAGGCATCTCCTACCGTCAGGGCTTCACCTCCACCTCCACTCCACCCCCAACCTCTTGAGGCAGTTGGAAAAACTTGGTCTAGAGGCCCAAAGGTCCTAGTGGAAGATGGGGGCAGGGGAGCAGGTTAATAAGCCCAGTAAAGGCTCTTGGCCATGGGGAGCAGAGGTCCTCTGGGCCCTTGATACACTGGAGGCCTGGAGATGAGACTGAGGGTCTTTGTTGTGGGAAGACCGAGGCAGTGATGAGCGGTCTGGATGGAAATGTCAGATCCCCTAGGGCTGCAAGGAAAAAGAGAATCCATCCATCAATCTTTCTCTTTTATCAATCATTTATGAATAAGCCTGGTCTTTGCTATCTTCTCACCAGATTTGCCATTTTGTCTTTTATGTTGCCGCCTCTCTCTCCCACCCTCTCTGTCTTTGTTTTTCCCTCTTTCACTTCAGCTGCTTCTCGTGAAGTAAAAACAAAGAAACGCAGCACAGAGACTCCACAGCAATGCAACAACAGAACAAACCTGTCTGTGACCTCCTCCCTCCGTAGACCTTGAGGACTCCTACACACAACTGTGGAACAAAACGTCTGAGTAATGCGGTTATTAAAGTTCGACAAATGCTACATTTCAACAGTGGAGAAGGTTTGCTGAAAAGACTAAAGAAATCGATTACAGTTGGGTATCAAACAGCTGGCTCTGTCTTGTAAAGTTATATTATTACGTTGCAATGTCGTTCTATGGCATTAAGTGTTGTGAGTGTGAGTGAGTGAGTGAGTGAGTGAGTGAGTGAGTGAGTGAGTGAGTGGGGGTGAAAAAACCCACCCAAGATTTTGAAAGTGGACATCCGGAAACATTTAGGCTTTTATGAACTTACAGTAAAACACAAACTCTATAGAAACATTGATACTTGCTGTCTACAGGCAAACCAAAGCCGAACTAATGGAGCAAATTAATAAAGCCAGTTGAGTAGCCAGTCCATGCTACAGTAGTATGTTTATGTACTGAGGTGGGTCATGCAAATACTGGTATTCAAAGACTGTGGCAGTGATCTTTGAAAGAACTTTCTAATTTATCTGACTGCTGATGGATTTTTTTTTCCGTCTAGTTCCCAGTTGGTTGTTTGTAGTTCAATTTTAGGATGATGTCCTAGTTAAACTCCTTTCAGTGTAAGCTTATTAATGTAGGAGCTCTGAATCAGGACTTCTTGTATTTGGAGCAACTGCCCAGCGAAAAAAAAAACCTCATGGTGTTAAAGGGTTTGAAAGGATTCAGTTTCAATAAGTGGAATAATATTTGATAAAATACTTTAGTAAACAATGTTTGAAGCTACCAAAACGTGGTCGATGGCTGCGTCAGACTGTCCACCAAATATGATGAAATCCTTTCAGTCTTTGAGATTTCCAGGTGACATAAACACACAACTGGAGATGATAAAATACCTGTTAGTCTGTACAAACGTCAACTCAGATTGAATAGTGACAGGCCGTCAGACTGGTGCACAACATCAGCCATTTTGAAGGTGAAACACAGAATACATTGAAGCTCTGTTCACTGAAATGTTTTCTTCTTTGCCTTTTGTTCACTTGCATTGGACTCGACTTCAAAACTTTAGCCAGTCGTACTGTGGTATTTAGCCCATTGCATTTCCTCCGCTCCCCCCGTCCTTCTCTCTCTTTTCATGCATCTGTTCTGAAAGAGTTTTTTCTGGACTGATCTGTGTGCCGCTGAGGCTGACAAGTCAGACAGAGCTATACACAACAGAGAGAGGAAAATAGAAGCTAATTCCCTCTGGCAGACCAGCGCAGTTACACACTTTAAAATCAAACACACACACACACACACACACATGGACTCTTGGCCAGTCCTGAGCTCTCCCAGCAAGCTGACCATTCTGCAACGGTCACAACTTGGTGGCTCAATAGAAAGAGAGCGAGCTGAGAAGAGGGAGGGAGCGGAAAGGAGAGGGTAAGGTGGAGGAGGAGGAGGTGAGGAGGTCAGAGAAGATAAAAAGGTACTAATAGAAGTGTTGGAGACGGCTTGAATACAGAAAAGTTCTAAAGTCTATAGACATTTCATAATCGACCTTCATTAACATTACAGCATCATCGTTGAACAATGGATGCTCTAGCTGACGCTTCATCTCAGCTGCATAAATTGTATATATTACTTAAGATGTGGCTTAAAAAATGTTCCCAAATATAACAGTTATGTCTACACACTTGTGAAATGCCTTTAAATGTATCTGAAATACTGTAATTTTCAGGCCAAGCTTGTGATTTACAGTTTTTGGAAAAACACTAAATGTGTCCCAATGCTACATTCGCATCATTCTAACCGCTCTATTGTTGCACTTTATGCCATTTGTGGCGTAAAATAATCTTTAGCTATGTCATGGATGTGACATTGAAAAAGAGCACGGAGGGGGCGGAGAGAGGATATTCAGAGAAGAACAGCGTGGAGGTCAGGAAGGGGGAAGGGGCAAGATGAAGGGAGAGAGGGAGGCGAGGAGAGGAGAGGAGAGTTTATGGTAAACAGCTATTAACAACATAACTGGGTGTCCTAATTGGGCAGGGAGGACTCTCCAGGAAAACAGCTGTCTGTGTGGCTTCTTAAGGCTGGGGGCACTAGGTCAGACGGAGCCCCCTTAACCAGCTAAGCCATCTAAACACACACACACAGACGCACACCCTCGTGTCTCCTCACCATATGGGAACCCAACCCAGTAGGCCTTTCATGTGGTTGCGGGCTGAGTAAGGGATGGGAGGGGAGGCAATTTCAGGAGCAGGGAGGTGACACACAAGAGGTCTAAAGCAGTTCTCCTCTTCCACTCCTCTGCGCCTCATCCCTTTGTTTCTGCTCAAGTCTTGCACAAGTCGGGGTACATGTTTTCTTCTTCTTTTTTTTTTTAGGGGTTTGAAGCAATACAGTGGTTTGTGGTTTGGGTTCAACCCCAATAGTTTCCCATTCTCTGCCAAAGTTTGGGCGTAGTGCTTTGGGTGTAGTTGACTAAGTTTTACCACATGTGCTCTTAAGCAATTAAAGGTTGCACCCCGATACTTTGTGAGAGGGAGGAAATGCAAGTAGATTGGCTTAATGAAAGGCTTCATGCCAAAGCATAGGCATTGATTATTCCTGGAATTAATGACCTAATTGTGTTCATCCGTAACGTGAACATACCCCATGAAAAGTGGCCTTTTCTAACTCTCCTTGTCCTTCTACACTTACAGTATTTTGAACCCCGTGTTGAACCACAGAATCCTGTTTTACAGTGATGTGTGTGTGCTGCCCTTCCCATTTCCAGCCGCTCTCGTTTAATCTCTCCTCCCCATCACCCAGCCTCACACAGAAGCCCATTGTATGAGCTCACGTCTACCAGCCACTCGTAGCACGGCCCAGACAGCTTGAAACATAGTAAAACCATAAGCGCACACACACACACGCACACACACAGACACACACACACACACACCGGTTTGTTCTTTCTGGCTGCTTCTTCCTCGTAGGTCACTGGGACACTGTAAATGGAATCAGGTCACATTTTCATACACTCGTGAATGCAGACTGTTATATCATTGTAGTGTCAGATAGTCAAACTTTGCATTTCCCTTTTGCACATGAACACTCATATTTACCTTGCTAAGAATATCTAGCGTCCATCTCTATCTGTCACCCTTCAGCAAATGTGTAGCTCTCTCTTTCAGCTCGAGTTCCATTGCTTTCCTGTTGATAGTTATGACAAAGATGACCCTAATGATGACAGAGAAGAGCTCCATATTGTGGTCAACATTGAGAACATTTATAATAATAATTATTGACCAGTTGTACGGGTAGAACATTTTATTGTTTCACTGCACCGTTGACACCGTAAAGGCGCTACATGGAGGTGATTAGTGATCACGCCACCAAACAGGAAGAGTCCTCTTCCTCTAGCACAGCTAAAAACAGATGACAGAGCAAAAAGTGATGATGGAATAATGACTCCTAAAATTTCTGTCCTCGTCAAAAGAAAAACTCTGGCGGGAGTTGAGAGAGCAACATCCCCTCTTCCTTTTTTTCAATAGGAGCCGATGCAGCTTACAAGAAATGCGACCTTTGTTTTGAGAAAGTTTTGCTGTGACGCGATCCATCATTTCTACCGCATTTTCTTCAGAGCCGTTTACTACAGTATAAAAAAGTACCCTGTGGAGTTTTCTTGTAAACAAACAAAAGTTATGCTTACATTCAACAAAATGCGTTGTTTTCATTCGAGTCAGTAAGAAGAAGAAATGTAAGTGTAGACGTGCCAAACGAGGTTTGAGGTCATTTAGAAACTGTATCTCCGTTACAGGATTTGTTCACCAGAGACTACTGACTAAAATGTTTTGCTTAAAACAAACAAACAAACAAAAATATATATATATATATATCTTTATCACCATTGTTTATCTTCTGTGGTTTTGGCTGATATATTATCTAATATCAGCAGCAGCAGCCTCAAAAAATCAAGCTGAAGTTCCCAAAATATTCAGATTGTTCATATGATATCAGTGAAACTGTTTGCTAGAAAGAAGTGGAGTCACTCTGTTGGAGCTACAGAAACACTCGAGCACCGTTAGAGTGGAGCTCCTTCCTTCCTTTTGAGTAATGTAGTGCGGCCTTTAATCACACATCAGACAGGTTTTTAATTTTGGCCACAAGATTTACATCAATTAGTGACTGATTTGTCATTTTAAACGGTGAAAGTCGCAGTCAGTGCCAACTACAAATGACAAGCTGTCAGCCTGCATGAATGTTATGTACGCTGGCTGCTATTTGCGAATGATAATTAGCATCCCTTAAGATCTTTGCCAACCTCAATGACTGAACACTCTAATTTACACTTGGATATACAGTAAAGTGTACTGTAGAGCTGGCCGTGTACCAGAAATGTATGGTAGGATCACACACACACACACTACTGTTGCCCTTACTTCTTGTGTTGCCTGTAGCATTTGACACGAGTTGAACCCCTGAGAGACTCCGCAGAAACTGTTCCTGCTGCCTTTTCAGTGTGGTCAGCGTGTCCTGCCGCTGTGCGGTGGTGACATTTACTGATAATACCATGTCACTGTCTTTTCTCTGCTGCAGCCTTCTTCTGATACAGTCCAGACCGAGCAGCAGCCTCCATGGCTGTTAAATGAAGTGTCTCAAACTGCAGTTTCTCGGACGGACACTTCAGACTGGCTGCAAAGCGAGTCTCCATGATATCTCTATAAGCCCCCATATTATAATGTTGAACTTTAGGGCTGCTCTCTATAGCCGATTTCCCTGATCATGACACTGAGGGTGAATTTTTAGATAACTTACTTGTTAAACCGAACCGAACCGAGGGTGTCATTCCCTGTACAGATTGTAAAGCCCTCCGAAGCAAATGTACTTTGTGACTTTGGGCTATACAGATACAATCTGATTTGATTTGATTTGATTTGATTTAAAATTATATTTAGATTAGCTGTAAGACAAGATGGCGACGTCTAGAGCTGCCACACTCACACACACTCCACGAGTGACGTTACGGATACTACTACTACTTTATGATGCAGAAAAAGACCAAAGACCATGGTTCCTCATGGCCCAGCTGCTAACTCCAATTAGTCCCAGAACTAGTGTCAGACATTAGACAAATTGATTCCTGTTTTTATTGCATGTTTGCATTTTTCTGTCTGTGTTCATTCCTCCGTTAATCCCTTTGTTTGACTAGACTCCGGAATCGTGGGATTCACGCATGATCAAATGTCTCTGAGCTCAATCAAACATTTTGATTGCTTCATTCTGCGGTCTCACTGATGCCAGAAAACAAAGCTTGTCTGTGTGTGTGTGTGTGTGTGTGTGTGTGTGTGTGTGTGTGTGTGTGTGTGTGTGTGTGTGTGTGCGCGCACCTCCGTATCCTTAATCGCGTTTAAGTGTGTCTGATTGAAGGCTTTGGCGACTTTTTCTCATGCTGCTAATGAGTGTGAATTTGGCATCAAATGCTCACAAGTGTGAGAAAAGTCACGCACTGTCTGTCTGTCTGTCTGTCTGTCTGGTCACACACACACACGCACACATACGCACACACACACTCGGTGTGAAATAAGGGGTTAAAATGCAAGGCGGCCCATGTGGCAGTGTTTTCACTTCGGCGCGTCATCTCAGACCAAACCCATCCAACCACAGCAGCACAGCTTCACTCTGTGTGTGTGTGTGTGTGTGTGTGTGTGTGTGTGTGTGTGTGTGTGTGTTGGCATGTTAGTGTGTACTTCTTCATATTCAAAACACATCCTTAATGATAGTTGGCCTATTCAGCATTTTAGAGAGAGGTTTGAGGTTGTTGTGCTGTTTACTCTTTGACTCTATTCTTTTTCATTTAGCTCTGGTCTCTGTTTTCCCTCTGTTCCATCATTTCATGTTTCTCTTTTGGTATATTTGTCTCCTGGGATGTAAGGGTAAGTGAAACGACATGGGAAAAGCAAAAGAAGGAAGAGGAGGAAATCCTTTCTCTTTGGAAATGAGTTGTGGCTACCACTCACTCACTCACACGTACTGAATTGATGACTTGTACTCTCTGGCAGAAAGAAAAAAGTTACAATGACGTGAGAAAAGGAGTGTGAGTATTCGAAAATAAATGGAGCTGAAAAAAGGAGATTGTGTAGGAAAGGATGGATGGTGAGATTATTCAAGATACATCCACTGTAAGTGTATGAACTGAGGGTGAAGGTGGAGAAATGGAAAGATCAAGACTCCAAGTGATGGGTTGATTGAGTTACACAAATACTTTTATCGACTCCGTTATCCGCCCGATTCTTTCATGAATTCCTTTTATTGATTCCTGAACAATTTTCTATGCCTACGCACAATTTTATTCTTTCTGACTACATTGTGATCAAATCTGAATAGTGTAGAAACAGCTGTAGCTAGAGTCAACATTTTCATCTCTGTATTCATATCCAAAGAAAGAATGTGCTCAGTTTCCCCATGTGACGCTAATATTAAAACAGGATATTTACCTCCGGTAGCGGACGTGACGCTCGGTAAGGAAGCAGCACTTGTGCACCAAGTAATTTATTAGCACCGTTATCATCCTCCTACATGAAATGATGCCATGCTTTGGACTGCTTCTTCCTCTCTGCCATTAATCATTCTTGTTGGAAGTCTTCAGCAGCATGGATGCACGAGTTTGACATCATTGTTTTGCAATGTACGACTCCCGGAAAATATGCCGGCATTGATAAAAAGTAACCGATAAGCTTGGAGGTATGCGATTCCAATGGATCGGACAAGTTTGGAACCAGTTCTCAGTTTCTACTCCTACTGGTGAAACACTTTGAAGACTGCAGTTGTGTTTGAGTTATCACAGATGTGAGCATGCACACCCTTTGTAAGAAAAGGTTAAAGTAGTTTGTTCTTCATTTGAACTGATAGAAACGAAAAAAGGGAGCATGTTGATGTTAATTTGTAGGAACATTTTGACATCTTGATGCCAACCCAGATTTCCTCCTCTTTTTCTTCTCTTGGCACTAAAGTTAACCTCCTCTACCTGTCCACACTCCAGACTCATGAATTAACCCTTTGTCAGAGATGCATTTCCCTGCATCCTGTGGGAGATGCGCTGTCAACTACATCCTGTTCCATTTCCTGTCCCTGTCGCCATCCTCCCTACACCACAGACCCCCGACCACACCATTTGAACCTCAGAGGAAGAATGCTCTTAATCGGACAGCTGTCACCTCCCTCAGATTGTTCCCTCCGATTGTCCGGGCCAGCGTCAGCGGCCACAGGATGTGACACGTCTCTCGCCGCCGCTTCCTGCCGAATTGGAAAAGTAGAACACCAGTGATGAATTGGCTCGCGGAAAGGGATAGTCAAAAGGTTTCCGGATGCTTTGCAAGTTATGATCGAGGCAAACAATGTAAGCACCAGTGCTGGTTGTTGTTCACACACATAATTACATTTTTACTGACTTTAAACATACTGTAGGTCAAAGTTAGGCATGCAAATATGACGTGGTTGCAGGCAACATGACAATTTTCGTCTGTCTCGCTGATCACGCCTGTTTTAGTACTGAAAGCCCCTCATAATCACGTTAGGTGGAGAAAGCTCTTTGTCTGCTCGAGGACTGGAGACGAGTAAATGGAGAGAAGAGAAACCGTTGAGAGAGGACAGCTAGAGAGGGCTGAAAAAGACCAAGAGGCACAGACAGATGGTGAAAGGATGATGCACAGACACGAGGGTAAATGTAACAACATGTTGAGTGGTGAATAAATTTGTTGAGGTGGAGTTTCAGGGCAAAGAGTTGAAGAGACTCAGGACTGTAGAGCTGCACACATACCTACCTAAAGACATGTAAATTTGCACATGAAAGTCAGGAATCAAAGCCGGGTGGACTTCTAAAATTCAATTTGTGTGCTTGCAGCCGAAGCCCTATACAGGCCTCGTTCTCCTTCACCAAACTGACTCACGTCAAATTAAACCTGACCATTCTTTAGGCTTGATTGAACAGCGCGCTAAGCCCTACAAAGAACCCATTTCAGAAGTGTGTGTGTGAGCGTGCTCTTGCCTGTGTATGTGTCGATGACCCCCATCTTGATAGCTGAAAGGGGCCTGAGGACCCGTTTGGAAGTGTACGGGCCATGCTGCATCGCCCCGGCAACAACTGCCACTGGCAGATAGCATCCACATCACCGTAGCAACCTCGGGGTTGGGAGGTTACCGGTTAAGGGGGCCCCCCTTGAATGCACCACTCCCTCTTCGCACACACCCCTTCTTCCTTTGTGACAGGTTTTTTTTTTCTTTTCGATTGGTCAACGTGTGTGTGGGCTCTGCACGCGTGCAGCGAGGCGGTGCAGAGTGTGATTGTGAGTGAGTGGGTGTGTGTGTCAGTGTGTATAGTCTTTAAAGTGCCATGGTGCCATGAGGGGCCAAACTTTGCACTAATGTCTGTAGCAGCGTAGTTGACCAGGTAACATCATGCCTGTTAAAGGGATTGGGTTTTTGAGCCGGAAGCAAAAGAGGAACCCATACGAAGGTAGGAGTGTTTGCACGTCCTTGTGTGAGTGAGTTTATTTTGTGGGCGCATGTGTGGAAGAAAATGATTTGTACACACTCACACGTGCTCACAGTGAACCCAGTGGAAGAATCAAACAGCTGAGGGTGAGACAGGGAGCTGAAATAGTAAGACAAATGTGTGAACAGCGTGAATTGGAAAGAGGAGGGAGTGATACGACACAAAGCTGGTGGTAATATTCAAACAGTGCAGACTGGGAGCTGTTGGTTTGCTGGGATGACCTGTAAAGAGCAGCAGGACTCTGAGTGGTGGACAGAGGAGTGAATATAAAGTGATGGAGAGATGAATGGACTGGTCTCACTGCAGGTGCTTGTTTTTATGCAGCTCTCTGATTTATGCATTGGCAGGTAAAGGAATGTGTATGCTAACAGGTACAGTGGCTTTATCTAGACTATTGTTTTATTGTTCACAGCTTCTTGAGTTATGAAAAACTGGTCCAGCTTGCTGGTCTGTAACTTGGCATTGTAACAGGAGTATTGTTGGATAATCTGAAACCCGGATGTTCAGATTTTAATGATTTTTAAGTGACACAACAACCGGTTGTTTCTTATTCCAGTCTCACGGTCTTAAGTAGGTCAAAGGGTTTCTGAACAGCAGTGGTACCACACGATGATGTTATTATTTATTACAGTAACACACTGTGACTATTTTCTGTCCGTGTTTTAATAATTTAACCTGTATCGTTTTATTATTAATTAGGGGTTTCATATTTGGAACACATGACACGCTACACCTTTCAGACAGTAGAGAAAAGTTGGAACACAAAACTTACATGGAGCTTGATGTATTTCTGAGTCTAAACAAAGGATTAAAAATGTTTTTCATTGAGGCATTAATTCATGAATAACTTGGCAAATAAAAATAATTTTCATGAAGCTGATCTAATTGAAAAGATGTTTTCTTTTAGTCTGAATTAGATGTTGATTGAATACATCCAGCCTTAATCTTAATTAATTTAACACAACAGTCCTGTAATACATTCAACACAGCTTATATCTTATATATTCTATTATATACCTGCGTCAGATGGATTTTGACTCTTTGAGTGACTTTGGATGGTTGTACTTTAAGATGAAAGGTTTCTTAAATTCGTCTGTCTGTAACAAAATCAAGATAATTAGCCTAAAGTCAGATTTATTTATTGATGATCTGTTGTTTTTTTGATGTTCGATGGTATTTTGTGGTTATAATACTGATTTAACTATGTAAAATTTACAGAAATAAACATAAAATGTTCTGCTGTAACATTATATTCTTATTCGACATACCAGGAGTAATGTGTGAGGACTGCACTCGTCACTGTTCAGTCATCCTTTGTGTAGCAGGAGGAAAGATTTTACCGGTCTGTGTCATGCAGCAGCTTCTCTCCTCCCCACATACACAAATCCCACACCACCCTTCTCCACCCCACTAACCACATATCCAAGGCGTGACTTTGCTTATTAGCAGCGCTGCAGTAGTATTCATTAACACATTTCTCTCTCACGCATCACACTCTCCCCACTTCTTTCTATTTCAAACCTCATTTTCTGCTGCTTTGCAATTATTACCTTTTTCCCTTTTCTGTGTGTTACTATTTTGTCATGCTGTCACGATGTTTAATTTTCTTTCTCTGGCTTAACCTTTCTTATAAACCACTCATTTTCTGGTCACGTCTCTCTCTTTTTTGCTCCTTTTCTCTCACATGGAAAAAAAAGTGTAACCTGAATTTAGTACACAAGCTGATGCTGCACAACCAGATTCAAACATGGCATATGTCTTATGGATGTAAATATGAACGGCACCTGTACGGCAAAATTTGAAAAAATTCTCTATGTGATTACTGTGATGACTTTTAGCTACATGTCTGATCAGTCAAATTGAGCTCTCTGGGATGCAGATGAGCAAAGATTCAAACCAAGATAGAGAATGCACTAGTGGTAGATTTCCATCTTCTTCTTCTGTCACTAATTAGACAGTTATTCAGTTAGTAGCTTACTGAAAAATATGCACCAAAAAAAAAAAAAAAAAACACGCCTATGACTCACGCTTATGAACATTGTGAAAGCAAGTTATGGAGAATTTCACCCCGCTTTGTTACTCGATTGAATTTTTATTAGTCCTTTTAAAGAGGCTGGGTCACTTACGTCAATTTTGAATCAAGAAAACCACATTTTTATTTCCGATTAAACATTAATCGCAAATCTTTTCTCTAACCCTGTCATTTCATGGCGTCCTCGGGCCTGTCTCCTGTTCCTCCTCTTCACATTAGTCTCAATGGCCTTGACTGACTCATATAACTCAGACGTCACCATGGTGTTTTGTTCTTAACTTTCATTTCCTTTGCTCCATTCCGTTCTTCAGCGATTTACTGAACTTACTTCTTGAAAAAGTCAGCTATCACTGCAGATTTTAAAAGACCGCACTGAGGTGTGTAAACATGAGCATGAACACTGGCACGGACGCATCTTGCCTTTTGCTGCCAGTAAACCGACAAACGTTTCCTCTTTCTTCACAAGATATTTAAGTGCCTGTCAGCTGTGTCACTTCTTTATTTCCCAACCTCTTGACAGCTTGTGATAACCATCCATCATACTTTTTTGGAAGCGTCTTGTCAAACGGTAGGATAAGCAGACATGTTGTCACAGGTCACACAAACAAAACTGTCTGTGCTTATTATGATCCTGATGATGATCGCGCTGTTCTCCCAGAGGTTTTTGTTCTTACGCAACATGATACAAACAACTGCTCGTGTCCTGATCAGAAAGCTGTTTTACTAATTTGCCAGTGTTCAGTAAACTAATTCATGAAAATTAACACTAATTATAAAGTGATGGTAACACGTTGAGGGAATAAATTCACACTTTTCATGCTGAAAACGAAATATTTATCTCGTGACGAAGTCTACAGTGGTTAGCGCTGTTGCCTCACAGTAAGAAAGTCTGTGGTTTGAACCCTTGGCTGGGGCCTTTCTGAGTGGACTTGGTACTCAGATTCCTCCCACAGTCCAAAGCATTTCTACGGTTTCTTGTTTCAGCTGACACACCTTGATACTGATCTGCAATAAGCTATTATCAAGGATGGGAATGTTGCTATTTTGAACATTTAAAGTCGGTTTCTCTCAGAAAAATAAAACATTTTTCCAGATGTCTGTTTGATTTGAGTAGAAGGAGAGGAGGCTGGAGACATCACATTGCTGTAGCTATTGTCCCTGCAGTGTATTCATAGCATCGAAGACCTTGTGGTCGCTCTCCTGTACTCTGACCTGGCAGTGGTGGAACTAAGTGCCTGTTGAAGTACAGAAGAATAGACAGTCACTGACTGTCTTCCACTTCAGGCTGAAACCACCTACCATCTACGTATACTAGCTGTGGACGGGGGCGTGGTGCATCAGCTGCAGGAGAGAGGTGTGGGGAGGGCTCAGGAGAGCAGCGCCAGGTGAGCGTGATTGGCACACCGGTACCCAACTAAATGATAATCACTCTCGCCCCTTTTCCTGAGTTAAGTAGCGTGCTGGACGAAGAGAAGAGAGAACGGAGAGACAAGCACGCGGCAGACGGCAGCGAGGACGCCTGCGAACGGCTGCAGCGTGACACTGTGCGATACTGAATAAAATAACCCATTATAAATCAGCTTTGGTCTCCGACTGGTCTGTGCTGGAACCCACAGTGGCAGTGAGCGTGTCACACTAGCACTGAACACGATTTTAGGTGTTGGTTTTGAGAGCAATAGTCTTCTAGTTTTTAATGACATAAGTTTGAATGCACTCATTTAAAATTAAAGTTATCTGCCAAATGAAATTAATGTCCTGTGTTGTTGCTCTGCTCTTCTCTCCACATGGTTTTGCTCTGGGACCTCCACCTGACTTCTTCCTGACCCCTTTATGTCCTTGTCTGCACAATTCAATAGGTAAGTTCTTTTATTTGACACACTCAACTATTTTTCATCTGATTCACGATACAGCAGTTTTCTCTCGAGGTCCAGATGTTATTGTAATACTCACTTCACTTTCTATTTTCTTTCTTTCTTTCTTCTCTCTCTCTCTTTCCACTGTATACAATTTACAACCTAAACTCCCTGTAGGCTGTCATAGTCATAGATTTGTTGACTGAACGATGTACCTTTTTAGGAATGTGGTTTATATGAGGACAACTGTGAGTACACGAATACGTGTGTACGAATGTGTGTTACTCAGGTAGTGGAAACAGCCCGAGGGTTGTCCTGGCCATGTGAGAAAGTGAAATAGTGCCTGTGTGAGATCATTAACCTCAGTGTTTTGTCAATGCTATATACCATGCAGAGCCCACAGGCGCCGTTCTGTTTTCCTGTGTGTCTTTGTATAACTCTCACACACACAGTCATACACACTCGCTCACAGAGACTCCAGCTCCTGCAGCCATAAAGTATTTCCTCACTGTAGTGCACTGACCTGCTCTCACACCCCCCCATGACCCGTATCACCTCTCCTCACACTGATCCTCGTTCTCTCTAGCCAACAGCTTGTAGCTACAGCTGACTCGTCCAACTAGTCCAACCACTTAGACCCAAAGATTTACGAGCCATTTTTATTATTCCAACGGTGGAAAAAATGTTTTTGTAAGTAAGTGGAACCTCCACTTCTGGGTCTTTTTTTTTAAGGGTTCAGGAAGTGTACAGAAGGTCGGAGATAATAAACACAATTTGTTGTTATGAAAGTCTTTTTAGTCAGTCTGTTTTTATTTTATAAAATAGCACAGGGACGATGCACAGTGATCAAAATGATTGTAAATGTAAGACTGTTTGCCAGAAGGCTAATCTTCATGTGTTCTCCTTTGGCCAGATGTTGAATTAGTCTTTGGCGCATTAATGATTAAATGGATGGGGGTTACCCACAAATTATCACCTCAGATCATCTAGCAGTGAGGTCGCAGACTGCAACCAACAAGTAATTATGAATTTTATATTCCATTTCTGTCATATTCTGCAAATAGATCCTCCTAAATCTTACACACTGGACCTTTAGGACTGAATCTGTTTTAAATAAATGGACATAAAATTAGTATATGAAGTTGATTAATAAGCAGTGATTTTGATTGATGAATGGAAAACAGTTAGGACAGTTTTCAGTTTATTTGTTTAATCTGTAAAGAAGCCACCTGGTGAGAATTTGTTCTCTTTATTTTTCCAATGAAAAAAGCAGCTTCTCCTCTATAGATTTATATCCGTCGTATATCTCCGGGTGCAGACGTTAATGTGTGTATTCAGGTGTAGGTATATGTTAAGGACTGTAGAGGCTCTCCTGGGTTTTCTCCCTCTGAAATGAGGTTAAGTGTGTGTGTGTGTGTTCATGCGCGTGCACTGTAGTGCTGTAGGCTACACTGAGACTCCTCTGCGTCTCTACAGGTTATCAAGTCTCCTATTCTCAACTCATTATACAAGCCTTTGGGCAAGAATTAGATGAACTCTGTTCTTTCCCTTCTCTTCTCTTTTTGTGGAAGTGTTTGGCTCTTTTTGTAGATTTTGTCACCACAAAAAAAGAAGCCAATAAATCAAGAAGCCCCTCAGCGTTCATAGAAATAAATATTTATGATTAAATGAGCTGGAATCAAAGTTAAGATTGTTATTTATGACGATGTGAATCCTTGGAAACTGAACTTATCTGCATCATTAGGACTATGTTAGTTTGGCTTGATCATATTTTGATTGATAGTAGCAATATTAACAACCACACAACTGTCAACAGTATGTGATTTAAAATATTGCTGAATCCTTCCTTGGAAGCACGTCCTATCACGTTTTTCAAGCGGTGCCCAGCCCACATCAAACCGCTGAGGAAAGCATTGATGGGAAACATAAATACACAAATCTCTCGATCTCCCCGTCTGCTCAAGATGAGTAGCTGATTGATCAAACAAGCTTTTCAGGATGTTTAATTTGTCTTCAAACCTGTTCTGTGACTGACTGAGATTACGTTTTATCAAGGGGTCGCCGGCAAAGCAATTAATCCGTCCAATTATCTGACACTGAAGCAGATCCAGCTGTGAGGCAACGGCCTTTCATGGTGTGGGGAAATCCGCAGCTATGGCCTGGTGCTTTTAATGATGAGCGACGTCGTCTAGACAAGTGGGAGGTGGAGAGGTTGCCCCTAGAAACATAGCAACTCAAAGCGTGTCACCCACTAATAACTATATTTACACTTTTGGCTGAACGGAGGCTGTAGCCTTCACTTGGCCATGTGAGTCAGTTTTAGAGTATCTTTTGACTTTATAACTGGACTTTTGTTAAAGGTCTCAAACATCAGATGTCTCACTCCACTAATGCAGGAATCCTATTCAACAGTTTGCCAAAGAGTGTAAATAAAGCTTTCTTCTTTTTATCCATTTCTTGCCTTAACTTTTTTTTTTATCAGCAGCTTTCAGGGATTTTAATTTGTCTGCTGTTATTTCCACATGCTGGCAATAGTCACATTCATCTTTCTTCGCTTCCTACATTGGACCTGTCGGTTTATCTTCTCTCCAAGTTGTTTTTGGCAGTCACCAGTGTGTCACATGCAGCCAGGACTTAATACTGAAGGGGTTTCCCTGGTTTTCAGAGAGCTTGAACCAACCGTAACCTTAGGGTGGAGGATTTTCCATGCGATTAGACGGGTGAAATCTCAACACCACCATCACTCTTAAAGGTTTTCTATATATAACATCATTAAAACATAAAATGAATATGAGAAATGCCGCAGAATCTTGCATAAGAGACCTTTAAAGCATTCAAATTGCAGTCCATAGCTGTTATATCTCAGTTCTCCAGCATATCGGTAACTGCTTTATGTATTGTTTTAATTTGTTTGTACTTTGTATAAAGTCTTCTGTGGCTTTGCTGGAGTTTGATAGATGTGGTATTTACCTGGCAGGGAGGCTCTAACAAGAGGTTAAATTATGGGTGGTGTATATCAGGACTTTAAAGTCATGATTTAATAGTGCGTCCGGCATCTAGAAAGGGAATAAATGCATGAACAATAGTAATTATATTCATCAACCCGTGTCAAACAAATGTCAGCATAACCTGCAGTTGTTCAAATATTATAACAACCTGAGGTAGAATAGTGTGGGGCACTGTTGTAAGTTGTAGTTATGATGTTTTCTTCCCAAGTACCGAAGAAACTTAAGCCTGTTTGAACACAGTCAGAGGCCTTGAAGGAGGAGAGCTAGTGGAACATGAGATACAATGAAAAATACACAATACCTGTCTTGGGTGCATTTCATGTTTTCATTTTTCTTTGCTAGAAAAACAATATTCATCTTTGACTAGTAACTGAATACATGTGCGCTGTTGAGGTGTGCAGTTTGAGCGCCGGGGCGTAAGTTCACAGATCAGCGTAGATTGGCCTCGTAGTCCTTTGTTGGTGGTCACTTGATTGGATTTAAAGCGTGCACAGGCGGACACACACTAGTATGAGCGCAAACACATGTACAGAGATGACAGTGTATAAAATGCACACCCAGACACACGGACGCCTGCATACAGACAGAGACTCACACCTGTGAGAAGCGTCAGACACGTGCTTCAAGACAAACAGGCATGAAGACCGGATATACACAAACACACACAGCGGGAAAGTCCCCACGTACTGTGTCGGTGCGCCGTGGGTGGGTGGCCACGACCGCTGGCCTTTGGCTTTGAGTCGGAGGTGGGCCGAGAGTTTGTGTTTCACCCCCTCGACTCAGAGACACAAAGACAGGCTGTGTTTGAGAAAAGGGCGATTAGACGAGGAGGAGAGAGGTCCAGAAAGAATGGTAGGAGGGGAGGTGGGGGGACAGTGAGAAATGTTGAAACAGTGATTTCTGGGATGCGTCAATGAGATTTGAGATCCACAAACAAAGAGAAGCGAGTTGAGGAGGGAAGATTAGCCAGGGACGGAGATAGATGAGACAAAGGGATGTGGAGAGATGGAGAAAGACAGATGGGGGAGAAGGAAAGAGGGAGAGAAATGAAGGGTGGCCAGATGGAACTCTGCTCTCAAACTTTGACAGCTCGTGGGAGGAATCTCTTCGGGGAACTCTATTTCTGATTGGTGCATCTGCATTTGGATACGCGTGTGTTTTGACAGTCTCGTCGTGTTATATTGTTAATCATAGCATAGCAAATATGGACTCCCTCCTTGTTTATATTACTCTGTGTGGGTGTGCTCCACTCAGACACTCTATTTTGAGGTGATCTATTGTGTGTGTGTGTGTGTGTGTGTGTGTGTGCTGGTCCACCATTACACCCATGGTTTGCCTGTAATGTGCCTTAAAACCCCAGTGTGTGTGTGGTGTGTGTGTAACGGCTGGAAGTCAGCGCTGCCAGCTGGTCTGGCTAGTAACTGCTGATCTGGATCCTGCTCCTAAATCCCTCACTAGCTGGTGGACTTGCTTGGGGAGCTGTTCTTGGATCAGGAGTAAGGAAAGTAAACCAGTGAGGTGGAAAAGAGGTTGCAGACAAGAATCTGTGTTGGTAAATTAAAGCTGGTCTCAGTCCAGATTTTTTTAAAAGGAGGCTTGTGCTGGGTTGATGCAGCGCTATGATGAGCCAAGATGAGCTCAGACTAACGAACAATTTTGAGTGTGTGTGTGTGTGTGTCAGACAGCTCACAGCTGTAGAGGGCAGAAAGCCAGACCTAAAGTCGGCCCCTATTGTCACGGTAACGGTCGGCCTGCCGTCTGCTCAATCAGCATAATTTACTCCGTCTCTCACTCACGCTGTCTTTTTGTCTTGTTATTATGTGTCTCAATCACTTTCTCTCTCTCTCTCTGTCTTTTTTGTCCCTGTTCTTTATTCTATTCAACTCCCATCTCACTTTTACACTTAATCACTGTCTAATTTTATGTCCTCTTTTATCCCTCCTCCTCTCTAAACCAGCATTAATACCAGAGTGTTTCTGGATACTGTATATAGGGTGTTTCTGCTGTAGGCACGATGGGCCACACACACTCACAATGTACCGCTGCTACTGATATTTCACACATCCTGTTTTTTGTGAGTTTTCCTCTCACTGGTGTTGCTCGTTAAACGGTTTTATATATGTAAACACATGGCGTATAATTCTCACACCTCGTAGTAAGTCGTAAAATCGCACATGCTGAAAAAAAACACCTTAACTTTCACGTTTTCTCTTTGTTTGTTTATCTTTTTCTCACCCAGTTTGTCACACACGCTCGCACACACAAAGAAAAACGGGAGTAGTAGACAGTGGCACCTGTAGTACGCAGGCCCCAGTGGGGTTTGGTTGGCGTGTTGCCAGATTGGACTCCTGGTGGGCTGCCAGATTGGCTGTCAGCACATGAGCTGAACTTTGTCTTCGCTTCTGTCTGAGCGTTCAGACCCTCCCCCAATCTCTCCCCCGGGAGTCCAGATTAATTTCTGTAAGAAAAAAAAACCCCACAGTAAAACCTTGGCCTCTAGTGGTTGATCTGTTGTTGTTGTTTTTTGTTTTAAAAAAAAAATGGTGGTTACACATTGTTATAGTTTAAAAAATGTGGGGAGGCCCAAGGAAGGAAAACACTCTTGTTGTAAAGCCCTGGGACGAATGGATTTTTGGAATGTTACCGTAACAAAGTGGCTGCAAATCCCAGACTAGTGTAAGCAGTGACATGAGTGTAATTTTCTTGATGTTTTAAAAAAAATAAATGCAATATGTTCAGTATCTGGATGTAGGAGCCGGCACAGGGGTGTGTGGTTGTGGTTGCGCCTTATTTTTACCTGTGCACTTGAGTTTGCACAAAAAGGGTGACGGGTATTTTCTTTTGACCCTCTCGCTGTTTATTATCACGTTTCACTGTGTCTCATCATTCTACTTGGACGTGGACTTCCTATGGATTCTTACACGTCATAGTAGGAGCCGACTCAGCCTCTTAGCCACCTTTTTAATTCAAAGTTGCCACTACAATCTCTTTTTATTTATGTGTTATACGAGACTTGTCTAAAACAGTGTCCTGGCATGAAACAATTAAATACATGTGGTAAAATGCACGCTCAATATGGAATAAAAGCAGCTCCTATGCATGCATGCACACACCTGAATGGTATGTACTCATACTGGCTTGAGAGACTAGTAGCAACCTGTAACGTATCGGACATTAAACATTGGTGAGGCAACAGAAGAGCTATTGAGAGAGTTTCTTCAGCAGTGAGTCTGCTGGGATATCACGGTGGGAGGTCGCTGTTGAACAGACACACATGTTTTGTCAACACGGAGCTCGTTTTCTGCACATGAACGTGACACAACATCCAGTTCACAGACATGAACAACAGCAGACAACCGTCATATGCGCAGGAAAGATGTATACACGCATGCGCATACTCAAACTACAGTGAAGCTCAAAGATTGTCTGTGTATGTGCGTGTAAATATACAATTTACTGTACAAGTATGTATTCATGTATGAGCATGTGAGGTATAACTGTACATTCTTCCATCCTGACCGGCGCTTCCCTGAAAACAGCTGCTTGTCAAACTGCCGTCACCGCTCAGGTTTGTAAAGGAAAAACACACACGCGCGCACACACACACACTGCGAGCAAACACCTGTGATATTCACGAACAGGTTCAGCCACATGTCAGAATTACACAAGCCCAGTTCAAACACTGTTGCAATGACAAACACGCTCCCCTGCAGTTGCGAAAAATGCGCTCAGCAGGGAACTCCTTTCTGTCGAATCACACTTCACCATGTGTCATCTTTACCGTACAGAGTCCTAAAGAAGCTGAGTAGAAGAAAGTAAAGGTCGCATTGAAGCGGATACACAAACTCTAAATACAAGTCTTCTCACTTCTCACTTGCAAATCTTCACACGTCACCCGCAGATTTATTCTTCAGTTTAAAATTCGCCATCTGTACATGATTTCATGAATACCATAGTCTGCGTGAAAACTTCAATGCATATGCAAAGCACATCTGGTCTCAGGTCTGCTGGAAAAGCTCCTCCACTCAGGCATGACTGATCAGGAATGCACAGAGTCGACCGCACCCTTTCTCCCCTTCAACCACTGGACGCAGGCCTGTTGGGCGTGTGTGTGTGTGTGTGTGTGTGAGAATGCCCTGCTCAGATTACCAGAGTTCATTTGTCTTGTAAGCTATAGTGCCACTCCTTTCTCAAACTTTTATTCTTTAAAAGCTACGGTATCACTTCATCACTTTTTTCTCTCTCTCTCTCTCTCTCTCTCTCTCTCTCTCTCTCTCTCTCTCTCTCTCTCTCTCTCTCTCTCTCTCTCTCTCTCTCTCTCTCTCTCTCTCGGTCACGCAGGCTAACAGAGACAAAGCCCCTCACCTCATAAATCTACAGCGTTGAACGCAGGGAGTCTTATGAATGCTACACATATGATTACACACACACGCTCGTGCTGGACTCGGCTGTTTTAACAGATGTGGCTCAAACGCACACCCGGTTTGTGCTGTGCTTTGTCTTAACCATGGTGTGTTTTGTCCAAGTGTGTGTGTGCAGGAAATAAATCCAGCATTCTTCGGTTTGGTGCACGAATGTTGAAATTTGCGCCCCAAACAAATGTGACCGACTCACAGCCGTGCTTAAGCTCGGCGTCAGCGGCTGCTTTGTGGTCAGGCGGTGAGAGTTCAGGGGTCAATACCTGCTTCACTTTTTCTCTTTGTCTCCACGGGTTAAAGCGCACTCACACATGACTTTTATATACACACACGTACACTCACACACTTTCCTAATTGCATGCACTCAGGAGGGCTGTGTGAGAATGGTACTGGTTCCAGCTAAGCCAGCAGCTTTTAACAGAGAATAATAGAATTAAGTAACACACACACACACACACACACACACACACACACACACACACACACACACACACACACACACACACACACACACACACACACACATACACACACACACACACATAGTGCTTTCTGCTGGAATAATAGATGTTGGGATAATGGAGCACGTGGCCGGAGGAATGAGGGGATTTGTCTTCAAACCAGAGTGAATAGACGAGAGTTGACTCCAGGGGTTTGGACCAGCTTTGCTGCTGTCTAACTCCACACTGGACCCTCTATGTGTGTGTGTGTGTGTGTGTGTCCTCGAATGGGCTGCACCACAGAGGCCAAATATAGGCCTTGAGTGTTTGAAATAGCGGTGTTATCCCTGACTAAAGATTGCTATCTTTGCAGACACACACACACACACACATATGTATTCAACTATACTACTCCCTTCAGGCAGTGAGGTAGCATTGTTTATTGACTTGTAGTCTGATAGTCGTGTTAGATGTGTACACACTTTTCTGGCTCATTTGACCTTTAGTGGTCCCGAAGACCCAAAAGCTACACTCACTGCAGAAGACTCGTCAGAGGAGTTTCAGTCCAATGGTGTCCCCGTGTGGTCGGAAATAGTGATTACACTTCAAGGCAAGGTTTAAAGGAATGGACGATTAATGTTTAATGCTAGTATTGAAGATCAGTTTCTGATTGTTAAAATGTGAAACAGTAGTTGCATCGCAAGTGTTGAATGTTGCATGTGAACTCGTTTAAAAGTTAAAGATGGCCTCCCAATCCCTGATGCAAAACAGAAAAAATAAAAACAGTCTGTTAAAATTTTCATGGCCTAATAAATTCCAATCTTGACCAAAACTGTTTAATCAATTTCTTTTACTAACACGGCTTCACAGCTTAATTAAAGACTGTTTCTCTTTTTCTCTCACCGCACACATCTTAAAAGTGAATTTGAACTAAATAGTAGCCTCTACTTGTTTGTCTGCACAGTCCTTTTTAGCCCTTTGTGCTGAATGCCAGTACAACTCGCTGGCTGCGCTTGTTCCTGCACAGCTCTGCTCTAACCAGCATGTGTGCAGGGGAAGAGAGCCGAAAAAAAGTAGTACAACAGTTTCAAAGTACAAACACATTTAGGTCTGCGTTCATTGTTTGTTCATCTGTTGACGGTCTTCTCAGTTAAGTTAGAAGGCACTAAGAGGGCTGTGTGATCGGACTGAAACTCAACAAAATATTCAGTTAATAATGATGCATCACAAAGAAAAAGAGCGAGGAGAAGAAGGAGAATAACTGAAACAGTTATTGATTGTGACAAAATAATTAAATTTCTTGAAAATAATTCATATTATACAAAAGAGCTATAATCTAAATATATATAGTATAAAAAAATCATCTTGTTGCAATATTTCTTTCTGTTCAACATCCACAATAACTCAGGTTAAATAGACTTCAAAGCTTCAGTAACACTATCCACCGCCACCAGAGGGCTGTTGCCAGGTTACCAGCGCTGCCATGCCCTGTTCCGCCCTGCGACGCCCCCCGGAGGTCTAAAGTTGCTAGGCAGCTAACCTGATAGAGACATTTTATACTATGACTCACCTTTTCCTCATCCTCCTTATTTATTATCATGTGTATTAGTCACTTTCGTTCTCTGTCATCTGCCGCCTCCCCTGGACCGCAGTTTGATCAAAGTTGACTTATATAAGAGCGTACCTTCTTCTTTCTTGTGTACTGTGTGTGTGTGTGTGTGTGTGTGTGTGTGTGTGTGTGTGTGTGTGTGTGTGTGTGTGTGTGTGTGTGTGTGTGTGTGTGTGTGTGTGTGTGCGCTTGTTCATTGTAGTGAGACACACAACAATAATGATGAAGGTCAACCTTTCTACCTCCCATCATTCATGGTGGCAGTTTAAGTGCATCATACCACCATATGAGGTTAGTCTATGGACTCTAGTGACCTTAGTGGCTCAGATGGCTAATAGAGTGAATTGCACTACACACACACACACACACGCACACATTGACACCACATGCATATGGATACTTGTGGTAAATTTTCCGCCACACACACTATACATTAATGTTATCCCAAACACAAATCATGTGGTTTTTTCTGACATGCCACATAAACCCACTTTGAAATAAGAAAGCAGAGTCTCTTGTGTATTACTGTCAGCGTGGATGACACATCACCTCTTCAAAGCCTCATGGGAATTCGAGGAGGTTGCCTACACACTTGCCACACGCACTCAAGTTTCACAGGTTACACAATTTGATATATATATATATATTTTTTTTAAATTCTTAGTTCAGCACTGATGCTCTTTATCAATCCTGCTAATGTATGATTGCTGCACGTCTGACAGTGAAGGTCAACTGTAGGACAACTTCAAAGTTTAGGTGTAGGGTTTCAGACGTTCTTTGAAAGTAGTTTTTAATGAAGAGTTGTAATAGTGACGAGAATACATTGAATATATGTCTGTATAAGGGAAAAGCACAACAAAGAGGACTAAGATAAACAACATGCTGCCAGAGGAGGTAAAGGCTAAGCTCCCAGGTTCAAAGAGAGGTCAGGGTTCAGAGTTCATAGCATTACAGGTCGAACAGTAGTCAGGAGGTGACAGCCGATAACACTGTGTTTAGTGTTGCGTAAAGATAAGAATAGGATACTGTCCACACACTCAGGAAGACAGTCTGAGGATGTGATACTACATCTAATCAATGTCTTTATAAGTCTTTTCATCAGGGCACTCATTCTTGTCTCTGTTTGTCCTCCTAGTCCTTGATCTTCTTTCCATTTCCTGCAGCGGGCCTTGCCTCCACATGCAAAAAAAAAAAAACTAAGTGACTCAATGAGAATGGAGTGTGGTTTCACAGACTTGTCTCCCACTCAAAGGTGGGGTATGCGCACATCTGATTAACAGTATTTTTCTCATATAAATGTCAAGATGTAAATTAGTTCCCACTATGTCAGCATCGGCCTTTCAAGGCACAGGGTGATTTAATACAGTAGCTGGAGTGTTGATTCTCAAACCATGAATTGCAGATTTTTTTTAAACTTATTAAGAATGTGCCACTTTACCTTTTCAATACTCACATTACATCGTGGCTTGATGACACGCTGAGGCAATCCTGCGCATACCTCTAAACCCCTAGCAGAGAGATGGAGATGAATTTGTCTCGCTCAGAGTGTTTCAAAGTTAATCATGTCATTTTCTGAACTCATCTGACATGTTTCAGTCGCTTCAAAATTGCTGCTTGACTGCTCCCACGAGTCAGCGTGGCTTCAGCACATTCAGCAGACACACTCAGTCCTGGAGCTGAGATAGCTGATACTGCTCATTCCTACCTGATTTTGACACCTAATTTTATAAACTTGTCAATATTTTTAATCATATAAATTTGGCTGGGTGGTTAATAACACTTTTTTCTTTGGTCTGACAAACTCAGAACACATTTATTCTTACTTTACACAGACTTTAATAGAGAAAATAGGTCATTACAAAGATTAAATTCAGAAGTGTGTGAGTGTCTCTGTGAATCTGACCAAATAAAATAAATAAACAAAACACAGCTGACACTCAAAAATGCATCTGTACATCTGCTGTGTGTTCAAGTAAGGAGAAGAGGCCCTGCGTTCTCCTTACCCTTCAACAAGATTCCAACACCTCCTGTAGGCACTTAATATAGAACATACTTCTAGGAGGGGAAGCGCCCTAATTTAAACCATAACCACATCCATGCATCCTCAACTCTGACCCTTAAACTATATTTTAATCTAAGACTAAACAGAATTTTTTTTTTCAATGATCTAAATCTGATTGCAGTAAGGCCAAATTGGGCAAACCAGTCACGTTCCCCAAAAAGACAAACTGTCCCAAATCAACTGGTTTGGCTTGAAATGTGTCCCTAAATGTGGCCTTTTTTTGACAAAAACACACACAAGTACACATAAACACCAACTCCCATATAACTGTCGCCGTAAATGCGGGGTGCTGTCTGGTAATAAAAGCCTTCCTCTGCGGTGTAGCTGAACCCCTGTGTTTAACTCGCTCTTTGGATGTGTTACTGCTGAGACACACACACTCTGTGAAACTGTATTTACTGGGATTTGGAATTTGGCAGACGCGCTCGCCAAGTGCTTTTGTCTGTTTTTAGGAGCGGAGTAAAAGAAAAAAAACACAATTGCGGAGCGGCGGATGCAATAAATGGCACTTTTGTGTGTGCGTGTGCTCTCGTGTGGTGCATCCAGGTAGACTCGTTTATGTGCAACAGTGTCGGTGTGTATCGATGTCAGGCTTTTGATGTCTGATTGGGTTACTTGGCAACCGGGTCTCTCTCATGTCACCATCTCATGTGTGTGTCACTGTGGACAGCATGATAAGTGTGTCTGTGTGTGTGTGTGTGTGTGTGCACTGAGGTGAAATTTATACTCTTCACCTTTGTGATGTTTATTCAGCAGGATATATCATTTGGTTGGCTTAGCTGCGTTCTCCTTAATTTTGAGTGAAATTACAGGATTTAGCTTTTTCACAGTCAGATGTTTTATCTTTATAATCAGCGGATTCAAAGGGCCGCCTCATTCACTGCATCCACGTCGTCATCTGTAGTTGTAGTTTTTTTTTTGTTTTGTTTCTTTTTACTCGATTTCTGAGAAATATCACACTGTCATGACGATCCGCTCTTTAACTTTGTATTCTGTGTCTTTTTGATGCAGGGGTGTGTGAATCCAGTTTATCTTCTAAAGCCCTTTAATATGATCTGATTTCATGTAATTTAGTTTTAATTATGCCGGTAGCTTAGGGTTAGCCCATCACTGTCTGCTCTTATGTTTACTCTGCCTCCTGTCTCCTTTTCTTCTGTGTGAGAGGAATGTCCCAAACTGGCTATGCGACCTGTATAGCCTGTTTAAACAGCAGCTTGTTTAGAGTATTTATCATTTCAATGCTAATCACGGGCCACATGCGTTTTATGACATAATAACATGATGATGTTTTGCTGTTACGTACTCACCTCGTTGAACCTGCAGAGCCTGGTGCTGAAATGATGCTGTTACAGGTTAAATTACTATTAACTCAAATTGTCTCCTGTAGAAATTTTGTATTTATTAAAACATTAGGGGATGTCGTTACATTACATTAATAGTGATGATAAACATTTAAGTTAGCCCCATAATTTGACGCATGATCAGCAGAAAAACGCACAAGATATACATTTTCTATCAATAGCTCACACATACGACTATGTACAGTATTCTATAACTGCAGAAGAAAACAGATCAAACTTATACAAACAGAAATTCAGGGTTTCTTAACAAGTACAAATGAAATCTTACATGCTCAAAAAGGAGTAGGAAGAAGTATACTTATCTCTTACCTCTACTTTGTAAGGTAAAAAAGAAATCTTGATTGTTTCTTTAAATATTTGATCGAGGTGTTTGTGAATAGGCTACATAATTAGGCAACAGATCAAAACTAAGCTGACAGTTGTCAGTCTGTCAAAGGCTAATCTTGACGAGAAACAGCCGAACAGAAGCTGTTAAACGTCCGGTTGAGCATATTGATTATTGTCACTGCTGCCTGTCTGCGTGCAGCTTTAAGGGATTGAAAACGAGGAGATTTATGAATGACGCAGAGGTGGGGGTTGAACCAGGATGCTGACCTCTTATGATGACCTCTGACTTTTCAATTCCCTTTTGGGAGTTCTGGTACTAAAAGAGCTTTTCCTGAAAAGATAAAAATCAATCGACTAAACTGGTCCTCACTCCATCTCACATTTTTGCCCTGTATTTATTGCAGATTGTTTTCCATGTTCACTTGAATTCAAACAAAAATAATAATTTCCCCATCAGAGCCAGTTAACATCTCGCCCTGTGCTGCTTCAATCACTTATTTTCATTCCCCCTTCATCACTGCACATTAGAGAGTAATGCAGGTTAATCATTAAAGGACTGTGGCCTTTTAATGTGTCATCATGTGGACAACAAGCATATAAATGTGTGTGTGTGTGTGTGTGTGTTTCCATATTTGCTCATGTTTGTAAGTTAAGCTGCGACATCGGTATTAGGTCGTTGTCCCTTTGTGTAAACAGCAAGTGCTGAGTTAGTAGATTTCCTCTCTAAAGGGAAAAAGAAAATGAGTTCAGGGACCTGTCAGAGCGATGGGAGGGGGCTTTAAAGTCTAGGTTTACACATCCACAAATCTGGCATCAGCTTTCAGCTCTCTAATGGATCCACCGAAGTAGTAAGGAGTTAATAACAACCTACTTTCTTTAGTTTTCTATCTTGAGTGGGAAGAACGAAGTGAAAGGAATTGATAAGAGTCACGAGGTGACTGTGAAATGTGTGCTGCACTCACATAAAAACACACTTGCACACAGCACTGGGTTTATTGTCACACCTTGGTGGTCACACACTCCCTTTGCGGTTACACTTGGGTGGGAAAACTCCACCTTCCGAACACATTTGTAGCTCCCCATAAAGACTTTGTTTTTGTCCCTGAGGGGCCTCTGTGTGCTATTTTAACCTACCTCAACTATATGTTGGTCGGCTAAATATATGTTGTGTATTATATTTTACAGAAAAATAAACACAGGTTGTATATTTATCTTGAAACTTTTTGAAAACAAGCACCACTTCAGTGCGTTCTCTTACGTGTATATCTGTGTCGGGTGGGGATGTTAAGCTATGTTGTGTTCAGGTACTTGAAATTAGTTGTTTAACCAGTTGCTTCCAGCACCTCAGGCAAATCTGTGCTACATTAACACCACGAGAGCGCCCTTAATCAATCTTTACATGCAGTTTTGTGCCTTAAACAGGCCAAAATAGTTGTGGTTTTCTTGTTTCTCCTTAGAGAAATCGCTGCAGATGTACAGTATGTTCTTTTATAGTCTGTGGCTGTTCAACTTAAAATGTATTTCAGATTGAATTATGACTTGAAATTAATACTGTCAGTAGCTAAAGGGGGCTGTATTAAATGCTGCCTCTTTCTCTCAGAAAAGGAAGCACCTGAGGAACTAAAGACAACGAAGGATAACAAGGAAAGTAAACAGAAGGAGGTGGAAAAAAAAAGATGTGTGAGGGAGGGAAGAAAAGGAGTGAAGTAGGAAGGGAGGAGTGGTTGCCATGCCGGCAAACGAACGGAGGGGAGGGACAAAGATCAGCGATCAGTGAAAAAAGAGGGAGGGAAGGAAGGAAGGACGGACTGACTCGTATTTCAGCTACTAGGGTTGGGTGAAATTCTAACCATATACTCACAACACGCATAGTCGGTCACACACTCTCGGGGACCAGAGTTCAGGGAATCCTCATCAGCACATAATTCTTATCGGCCCGCCCGCCCACCCGTCCGTCACGCTGCAGGTGTGGACTTCCCTTCCTGTTTCTTACTTGTGCGGATCAGCTGATTGGAGATACAGATCCAGGCAGCTGTCAACACCTCAACTTTTTTTTCCACACATCAACATACTTGGCATGCTTCTTCCTCGTCCGCCAGTGGCAAAGATACACCGGAGAATGCGATCAAAACAGCACGAAGGGGAAAAGGAAGAAGGTGTTGTCAAGACTTTGGATGAAATTCTCTGGAAACCCTGAGCGATGGTGTCATCTTTGCCTCCAGGCATCTACACACACACAAGAGAGGATCCAAATTTGGAGCTTGTGGCGGGAGGATTTTATACGCGAATGTGTTTGTGCCAGGGTGTGAGTATGCATGTAACTTCATCAGGCTGGGAATAGTCCCACGGACGCTGAAACCTCTTAACCTCCTGGTCTGGCCTGGCAGGAGATGGTGTGTGTCAGCTGGTGTGTGTGTGTGTGCGTGCTAACACACATGATTGTAAATAACAACCGTTGAGTTGCTGTGATTGAAAAGTATCTTAATGTAATTTGGAAACATCTCTCCTCCCTGTCATGCACCACCAAGGAGGATTACAGCCAACAGTGAGTATGTGCTGCAAAGGGGGTGGTGATTTTCCACATTGCTGGATTTCTTAATTACCCCTTTGGGTTCTGGGTAGCACGCCTGGAATCATTAAACACAAAAGAAAAGAAGAAAAGGAAAAAGAGATGATTTAAGTTTGACTTTTGGCTCGTGACACAGAGATTAATTGAAGGAGAAAGAGGCTGGAAGTTGAGACTGTGCAGGTCGGAGTCATGATGTGGAACTGTGCGGAGAAAGTGAAGGAAAACTGGGCTACGGCTGAACTTCCACCTGGATCTAATTTAATTCCAAACGTTGAATCTGAATAGTTTAAAGCATTTTAGCATGTGTGGAGGTCTGGATTTTGTATTTCAAATGTTAGGGTCTGGATTTAGAGGATCTGAGGATTAAAACTTGGCTTTAAAAGACGTTTTCATCATAAACTCTCACAATCTTGGACTCTCTTTCCCTAATTGAGGATGAGAGGGGAGAGGAGGTCCTCTTCCTTTCGAAAGGAGAAACCTGCGGGCCTGTCCCGGGCTCTCAGCTGGCTCAGCGTGTCCACCCTCTCCCGCCAGAGCAGGCGCATCTTCCACAGCCAGAATGAGCTCCACGCCGTCCATCACCGCCAACCTCACTCGTACTCGCACACGCACCTTCACGCCGCGGACAAAGACGAGCGGGATGATGATGACAACTGGGTGTACCAACCTCAACACAAA
This sequence comes from Collichthys lucidus, assembly GCA_004119915.2. Classification (NCBI taxonomy): domain Eukaryota; kingdom Metazoa; phylum Chordata; class Actinopteri; family Sciaenidae; genus Collichthys; species Collichthys lucidus. The sequence continues at coordinate 27,837,140 of CM014086.1, read as the reverse complement.
ATAGGTGAGAGAAGAAAGGATGGATGAAAATGGAGAGACAGATCTTTGTCTCTGTTTCTTGTGTGTCTTTCTATCGATGCACGGCCGTCCAAACCACGTTTTGCCTTGGCCCTCATCCCAACTTGTCACAATGCTCCGAGTTCATTTGAATGGATTTTTGTTCTCGCTCTCAACCAGGAAGCCAGTGAATGACTTGTTTACATGCACAAGCAAAGCAAGAAGTGGGTCACTGTCTTTTTATGGCCTCTTGTTCTCCGTCTCCACCTCCCTGGCACTTCCTGGTTGCTAAAGGGAACGAGCGGGATGTGTCCGCGATCAGCGAGGCTGTTAGGAGGTCAAAGGGCACTTTGTGTGCGTGATAGGTAAACAATGATGATGTGTCTGGCCGGAAGCAGGTGATGTCACGGGGCACGGTGATGTCACAGGCTGGTGGCGATGTGAGCGCAGGGTTTGGTGCCAGGGAGAGGGTTTGTGTGTGCGTGTGTGTAGACTTGCATATCGCATCCCCCAGACGAAGTAATGATACTGTAGAATAATCAGGGACGTTTCTAATTTATAATCGGACATCATTTGACTGAGGTAAGAAAGCCATTTATGCTTCTCGCACTACCTCAGGGGTATTGTGTTTCCTGATTGGGCTCATCACTTATTGATTAGTTCATTAGCTGTGTGTGTGTGTACATGCATGTGTGTGTCTTTGGCCAGCGGTGTCAATAAGACTTTGGGGACAATGGTTGTAACTGTAGCCTAACCTTTGGCAGCAAGTGGAAAAAGACACTGACGCTCAAGACTTTCTTCATTAACTCTGACCCGTACTGCTGTCGCCTGTTTCAGTTTGGACTCAGACATCAGTAAGCACAACGAAGGCATCCATAATTATAAATGAATAATAATCAATATTACCCGTTAAAATTATGTTTAATATTCAGATATATGCAGGATGGTGTCAGCTTTTAAATTAAATAAACCTTGACACAACGTGACAAAACAGTGCAATGTTCACTATATTCACGGTACATGCACGTCCATGTCCATATGCACGGTTCTGTAGCAGTCTGCACATGACTATTTAAACATGATACATAGCCAGCACATGTATATTAGCCCACAAACCCGTTTTGTTTATTCCAGTTTGAATCTGACTTGTGTTCATTTGGGCAGAACCGAACACAGTAATCGTGTTTACTTACCAAAACAGCCACAAGGAGACCCTTTAGAGGAAGCGGTCGGTTTGTGGGGGGAACGTGATCCATGTTGGGATGAGGATAGCCAGAAAATGAATCCATGTCTGACCTGGATTTGATGCTGAATATTTGGGCAGACAAGACTTTTTTTTCCTGTGTTTACTTTCTTACTCCTGTCCTGTTTAACCAAGGAGCAAACGTTCTCATGAAGGTTTTAGTGAGATGATTCGGTTCCCTTGGGCTTTAGTCTGATTGAAAGAAACTGAACCAAGCGAGAAGACATAGAGCGACCGACTCATTCACTGATTGTGACCAGAGCATACATAACTTATGCATAAGTTATCTTGTTTTTAGCAAGCACAACGATGATCTGACTCAGCTGAACTCTGCAGCATACATAATGACAGCCTCCCTGTGAGCGCAAAGCTTCTGGAGTAAGACCTCGTTCATAACAGGCGAATCTGCACCAAGAGAAGTGACGTAGTTCAAACTCAGCCTCGATTCTGCATGTTTATTCACAATATATTTAATAAATAAATAATTGTTTTCATGCGTCTAAACTAAAGCAGTTCTTAAAGACTCACAGGAATGTGGAGCTCGTTGCTGTCATTCATTGCACGTCTCACTCCTTTCTAGTCACTCTGTCACCTCTGAACCTGCCCTCTTCTTAAAACGGCTCAGGGTTGCACATCGCCGGCATGGTTTGGAGTCCTCACATTTTTTTCTCAAAGTCATAGAGTAGGCGCCGCGGTCACCATTTTGGAATGTCGTCATTACTTGTTGATGCAGTTAAATGTTTGTCCCAAATATTTTCTTTATCACAAACCTGCAGATTTGTTTGGATATTTTTAAACATGCTTAAAGCGATATCATCAAGATCAACAAGTACAAGCCTCAAAAAAACGTTGTATGCATACATATTGTATCTATTTGTTGACGATAATTATTAACTCTGCTCTGTTAGTTGATTAATTCTTATGATTCATCAAAATTACAGGAAAACTTAAAAAAACTGTGTCATACATGTTGTTAAGGTGTAAATCAAACCTTTAATAATAAATGTATCTGTATGCTCTGGGTGATTTCCACATGAAGTAAACAGTGATGGTCCCCTTTAAACTATAACATGTGCAAAAATGGTCCTTGTCGGCCCTTGAGACAAATCTTTACGTGACTGTACAATACCAAAAGTTTAATCTTTTATTTTGAATCCATCGTGTGCATGTCCGCTCCCTCGTGTAGTCCTCAGAAAGCTCTTCTTACGTTCTGTCTTTGACACGTCTCATTTTAAGTCTTCACTGTTAATTTAACAGTCCAATAGGTTTCGAGTCTCCCGATTGATTATTTAATGAGTAGAGTCAGGAAGCAGCTCCAAATTGGTCATTTTCAATCTATGATAATCGAGCTTTTACTTGTTGAAGCTAAAAGGAAGAAGTGTTTATTGATTTTGTTATATTAATTTGGAGATTGAGAGAAGACACTGGAGGATGGAGAAATGAGTTAAAACAGCAACAAGACTTTTGTTTTTCAGCCTCTCCAGCTCATTTTTTTTCTGTCACACGCCCTCTTTTTTTTCTTTTTTTTTCTTCCTCTATCGTACACACAGTCTATTTCTTCTTATAGCTAATTCTAGACCCGAGACAGTGTCAGAGACAGGTCAATATAAAATGATTCCATCCACACACACATATACTCACACATACTGTACATAGGCACACTGTACACCACACAGAGGAAACGTCTCATAAGAATACCTCTCTAGTTTGAACCTGAAGTATTTATAACATCTGGATCTTGCTTCCAACACGCTCGCCAGGACCCATTACAAGAAACATGGGCAGCCGCGCACCGTGCCTGTGTGTAAATATAGCCCTGAAATGAGCGCCTGTGGCTCCAAAACCTGCAATTTTGACGCAACCTCCAGCTTGACTGGCTGGGTGTTTGCCCGAGTTGCCAAGGTAACGGGTGTGCGAGTGAGCGCTTCCTAGTGTGGTTGAGTTTGACCTTGCTATTGGGGTAACCCTTAGCCAATCATGTGTGAAAAGCCGTCTGTTACACAAGCTGCTATTGGATGTCCTGGTGAAGACCTGACGAACTTTAATTGAGAATTTACAAACGGAAGAACACAAAACTAAATGTTTTGGCTGTTTTTTAAAAATATTCAGCTTCATTTGTAGAGTAATACCATTCTTATTTAGTCTTAAAAGAATCAAACTATACTCAATATCGTTTTTCATATATTAGTGACTGTGCTGCAGGATTGACAGTGCTCAAACTCACTGTGTATAATATGCACTATAAGCTAAGTTTCATAGTAAATACTTTGTGCAGTTAGTATCCAAAAAGTCCAGTCCACACTAACAGAAGTGTTTATAATGAAGTGCACTTAAACTGCATTTTTGGGGATGCCAGTTTGAAATAAAAAAAATCTAAAGTTTTACAAGCATTTAATGAGTTTTAAGCATTTCAGCAGAGAGCAGCATGGGTAGGAAAGGACGAGAGGGGTGTGACACGGTACAAAGATCCCTGGTCAGAATATATGGTATGCATCCTAACCACCAGACCAGCAGGATGCCTCAAAGATTTAATCCTTTTTTGTCTTTACTGTTTTATGAGACGTTCCTGAAACTCTTCCAACCACCATCCAGAATATGTTTTACTTTTTCCTGCTGTGAGCTGCTCCTCAGTTTTCTTTGTGCGGAGAGTTGTGGGACAACGGCGTGCCCAAAAATCAAGTAGATTTAGTATTCATGTTGACATCTCACATAGTCAAAGCCTGCTTAGATTTGGTGTGTCGTAAAATAATGTGAGACACATTTCTTCAGTGATTTCCAGCTGAGGACTGACTCTGCCCGTAAGGCCTGAAGCCTGTAGGTGGCAACAGTGGTGGAAAAAAGGTGATTGTGTTATTGTAGTTCGGTTCGACTCCCTCCTCCTCTTGCTGTCTTCTCTCTGTCTTCCTTGCTTTGTCTCAGATATAAATGGACACACAATGCCCTGATCAATCTCCTCAATCAAACATTGATCCCCCCTCCCGCATCGCTGTATGTCTGAATCAATCAAAATGTATTCATAATAGCGGCCGTGTCAACGGACAGATCAGATCGGGCTCCCTGGGGCAGGCTGCTGAAGTCCCTGATCTCATCTGTCTGACTTGGGATGTGGGCTTTACATGATTACTTCACTGCTTCTTACAGTATATACTGTTTATGTGTTGTGTACAGCAAGTCCCCACATGAAATGAACATGATGACTCATTGAGATTTCTGCTGTTGGCACGTAGGAGTGCATCATGTTAACATGGACGTGGGGAGATTAAAGGATTTAGTGGTTTTTGCGATGTGTCATTACAGTATGTTACTGTAGTTTTCTTCAAATTAAGGGGCCACAACATATCGACGCAAATATTTACCATAACAGCAGTGTTGTTGGGGCCAGAACAAGAACTGGGTCTTGTATTATAAAATACTATTAATGAGCTTTTTACGAATTTAGTCTACGTAGGAAAACATATTTATCTAGGTTAGATGCGTACAGAAATTTAAGAGGATTCAAACATGTTGTGTAACAGTAGTAGTGTACTTTTTTTTTAGTAGTTTTGGAACAGCTAACGGACTGACACATGTCCAAAGAGCGATACAGACTCTACATCATTATGTAGTCTGTGTGTAAATCCAGATTAGCAGATGATAATTCTGCCGTGGGGGTGAGGGGATGTGATTTATAAACCAGCAAGGCCTCATTAAAAAGCTGGTAATGTGGCCCACAGCCCGGAGCGTATACACACTCCTACTGTACACGGAAATATATAGTTACGTGCACACTTAATCGCGAAGGAAAGATGTGTTTAACTGTTTCTAATCAGCTTTTTTTCTTTCTGTCTTTCTCTCCTATGTGCGGACAATGATACGTCGATTTTCAGGTAAGTCAAATCTTTTGCTCTCTGATCCACATAACCTCTTTTTTTATGCTGATCCCAGATCAGACCTACAGAACCATACAAAGCCTGTCAGGTCACACTCTTAGCCGGCATTACGTCGCATTTACCTGTATTTCCAGTAAAAAAAACAACTCTCTGACTTGCCCCACCCGCCTTTTCTGTATCATATTGTATGTATCCTATTACCTTTTGTATTATGCCATCTAATCCGTGAATGCTCTGACTCGATGGTGAAAAAGGGGGAGGTGGAGGTGGATGATTTCAGTTTATAAAGGGGATAAAGGTTTAGAGGGCTTATGTTGATAGGATGCACTGATGTTGTCCCAACACAATTCAGAGGTTAGAAATTATAATCCACATATACAGGAGCTGTGATGATGTCATGTAAAAAGAGACGACCTTTCTCAGTCGCCTTGATCGCAAATACAGTGATGTTTTTCAGTCTATCAATTTGTTTCAACTTTGCCGTCTGGTAGGTTCAGATTTTTTTAAATTCCATGTTCCTTCTTCTCGCGTGACAGCCGTACAGTAAGTGTTACGTTTGGCACAACGCGCTTGCTTCTTATCTGCACATGTTTTTCAGTTTTATCTCACACTGACGCAGAGCTCGCAGTTGACAGTAACAACACGTTATGTCTGTTCTGCACCGGGTACGATAGAAGACGTGCAGCACGCAGAGTTATGGACTGACGTCGAAGATAAGATATTGTCTAACGTGGGGCCTTTGTGTACGATTGAAACACTATCATAGACGGCTGAATCATGTCAAAGACTGTATTTTGGAGAGCGACAACAGTGGTCAGTTTGGAATGCCTCTGAATACAGTCTTTATAGTTACAGTACAACCGCCATTTAACCAGAGGACCCGTGTTGCCACGCAGTCCAGTGCTGACTTGTCCTAAAGAGGACCTTCTTTTAAATCAGACTTACAATAATATAATACAAAATCTAGGCAATAATAAGTAGTATTAATTATAATTAGAAAATTCATTTAAAGTCTAATAACTAACAGATGAATAAATAAATATGTACTCACTTTACTGCTTTTAAAGCATGCTTGTAACAAAAAAAAAAAAGCTCTGGAATTTGGATGAGCCTTTGAAGATTTTGAACCTTATTAGCAATATAATTAAATTAATTGTGTTTTGGAGTGATGACAGTCAAAATAGGCCAAGTTTCCTCCCAGACGGAGCACAGATTTTCAGATTTGTATGTTTCTATCCACTTTATCGATACGACTTGAATTGAATAAACGGCACAAAATCAAGTTGATGGAAATGCACTTATTGTCACTTACCTACTGTATATGCTGTAACTTTATTCGCCTGAATGAAAACAAACAAAAACATGCTCTAAACACTTTTAAAATAGGCAACAAATTCCACCTCTGTGTGACTTTTACGACTTCAGCTCTGTGGAGCGGTGATTAGGCAGACCTCAGGAGTTTCTTCGGAGTCGAGGGTTTTATGGTGAAGGTTAAAGTTAAAGCCATTTTGGGGAATTCAGCGTATAATTAAGGTGGAGGTTTGATGAAGTCAGATTTTATTGTCTGGTCTGTTGAGGGATTTGTATGTGTTTTAACTGCTGATTATTTCCAGGGTTGTGTTTTTGTGGCATTTCATGCAGTCCTGCAGAGGGGCTCCATGTCACTCCCACCGTCACACTCATACACACTCATCAGCTTGTAATTGGTGACATCTGGTCCAGGCAGACGTGTCGCTGCCTGCAAGCCAATCTGGCATGGGATTAACATGTTCATAAAACACACACAAGCACACTTACTCTGGTATGTCTGACTAACAGGCCTGATAAAGAGACTTTCCATTAATCCCATGGCTTTCATATATTATAAAATCCTATATAAAGGATTATAACCTGATGTGATGAGTAGTTTAAATGTCACTGTAAGCCCTTATAATGCTTTATGATGACATAAATTACAGCAGTGGTTGTGAGTAAGAACACAATAATTTGAGGTTAAGTGCCGCTGCAATTACTCTAACCATTATGCATGAAAGGTTACAGTGCAGTGAACGTGATGAACATGGAGCCATCACACAGCTATATTCTGCATGTTGGAAAGCAGGTTTTTATATATTAGCTGCAGAATAGAAGTCAATGCAAATGAAAGGCAGCATCGAGTTTTCACCATAAATTTGTTGTGATTACGGAAGTCACCAGGTGTCCTATTAGGCCGAGCGCGACTCCTCTGATTAGTGTTTAAAGGGCATGATAATTGCCGAGTAATGAAGGAAACTGCAACCTCGTAATAAGTCAAACTATTACCCTGTTTAATGAAGCTCGAGTGTCTTTTACATTTATGTCTCTTTATCTTTAAACTTTATCACCCTGAAAGCAGAGACCTACTGTGTTTTTGTGTGAGTGTTAGAGGAAGCCATTACGGATCCTCATTGGAAATCAATGGCATTTTGTATTCGGCCGTGTAGTGTGTGAGTAAGCTAAACTTTGAGTTGACACATTCGTTGTCTGTCGTCACTGCGTTTGGATTTTTGGAACCACACAGCCTCCATTAAAGGTTGCTTATGCTCCAGTGCTAATTGTGTATTGATTGGATATTTTTGTCCTGCTTTCCTTTTCAGGGTCTTTTTCTAAATAAAATCTCTCCTTAGCTTCTGCATGATTTTTGATCTCTGCTTCTTTTAAGTTATATTATTTTGTCAGAATGTTTTAAGGGCACTGAAGCCCAGATCACTGTTGTTACATTACGAACTCCTTCTGTCGTAGGCAAAACAGTATTTTGACTTTTCCACCGTCTGAGTGAGTCAGTGTTTCTGTCTCCCCTCCGTGTGATGCTTCTGCTAAATCAGAGCGGCAGACGTGGAACTTGTGGGATGCACTCAGCTTGTAGCGGCGTCTGATAACAAACAGTTGAAATGTGGGGATTAAAGCGATTATATTTGATCAGCGCACAATGGATCGGCTTCAACCCGGGGCCCCCTGCCTCCCTCTGAACTGCTGACTGCCCAGATTCTCTACAATCACAATCCTCGACGAGGCTGACGCTCAGTGTGCGATTGTGTAATTTGTTTTTAATTTCGCCTGCCCCAATAACATCATAGATCTTGTTCAAATTCATACTATTTAATAGCTATATGCTTTTGGGTTAACTTCTGGCCTTAGAACAGTAATCATGGAGTGACAGCAGGTTCAGGAGTTTCAGATCGAGGCTCTACTTCTTAATACTAATGGGGGCGGAGAGATGGGGGGGTTTGTCAGCGTTGTGGAGAGACTTTAAGAGATGCAGAGAGAGAGAGAGAGAGAGAGAGAGAGAGGGGAAGCAGAGCGGGGGGGTCGCACAGCAGTTTCCTGCAGTGTAGAAGTTGGCTAGCCTCCACTCAGAGTGTGTGCATGTGTGTGTGTGTGTGTGTGTGTGTGTGTGAGGGGGGAAAAAGAGAGGGAGGGAGATGGCGAGAGAGTCAACAGGAGAGAGGAGTGTATGTGTCGGGATCTGTGTGTCTGTGTGTGAAAGCTTTGACCGACTAGGACTAGTAGAGCAACAGAGAGAGAGGGAGAGAGGAGAGAAGAGGAGAGAGGAGGGCAAGGAAGAGGAAAATCAGGAAAGAGTGAAGACCAGAGAAAGAAACCACTGTTTGTTTCCTGCGGATAAATGGGGATATAAGTGAGGAGCCATGTTCTGTCTGAAAGGTAAGTGTGTGTGTGTTATATATGTATGTGTCTGCATCACCTCTGTATAAGTTTGGGACTTTCCCCCTTTAGACTCTCTGAGACAAAGAAAAGTTTGAACTTCATCTCTCTCCTCTGTGTGGAAAGTAATCTCTGTCACAGCGGCGTCCTCAACACAATATCCTTCCTCATGTGTTTTCCTTTAGTGAAGGAAACCCTCCTTTCTCTCTTTAATCATTCCTTCCTTTGTTCTTTTTTTTTCCTGTCTCTGACTTGTTCAGGTTTGCTGACTTTAATCCTACCTCTCCTTTTTCCCCCCTCCTTTATCTATTTGCTTTGTAATCGCTCTTCTTCCCAGTTACACTCATTCTTTACTTTGGCGGGAGCGGTACTGATATGAAACCTCGCTGTGCATGAGCTTTAAATTGATCAGACTTTTGTATATTTTAGCCACGGAAAAAAGATACGTGCGCGTTTGTGTGCATGAGTGTGTTTTGTGCACAGTAACAGCTGGCAGAGCAGCAGTTGCTGGGCTGCTGCTGTCCTGCAGAGCGGGGCCATGTGTTGGCTATTACTTGACTGACCAGCTGAAGTGAGATAAAAGGTACACTGGTTCATCTTTTACTGGAAGCCTCGTTTTGCACACTGTTGATATTACAGCATACTTTATGCTTTATGTATGACTTTGTATGTATGACTCAAGCTCTTTGCTTTGCACACAAACACTGACCTCACCATCAGTCATGTGTTACTGTGGGAGTTTTCAAATAGATGCTATGCCACTGTTAACACAAAGCAACACAGCAGTACTGATGCTGCATGTAGGAGTTTTTCTTCCAAACATTCTGCTGCACAGATGTACGAACATGTTTACCTATCTTTCTCACTTCAATGATTCTGCATATCAAGAAAATGTGAACATTAATATAACAATGTTGCTCATTCCTGTAAGTATACGCCAGCTCTACACTGTTTGGTCTGGTTTGCACTTGTGTTCCCCAGCAACCAATAAGCCAGAATTGTATTGTACAAAATGAACTCTTCACATGCAGCGAATAAAATAATAGGATTTGTTGAAGATGTGCTCCAGGCGTTGCAATACATGCAATAAAACGAGGAACAAAATGGTGCCTCAACTGCTCTTATCTCCGAAGTGATGAAATCATCCTTCATGTGAGCTCCAAGAATTTTCTTCTCTTCTGTACCCTGTAGATTTATGGTTTTCGAGAAATGAGCTAATACAAACTGAAACACTGCGAGTATCCCAGTTCATCAGCTGTGCGCAGTGATTTATGTCAGTTACAGTTTCCACACTGTGTGACTCTGGTCAGATTTTGGTGTATGGAGAGAAACAGATGTGGGAGTTGTGTTGGAGGAAGAAAAAAAAACTTTTTGTTAGATGAAGTCATTTTTAAACAAGATTTTCTGGTTTAACTTTGTATGTTTGACAAACCTAGTTGTATCGTAGCAGAAAGGTCTTTTCATTTATACATTTACTTTGTTTAAGAGTTCACAAGCAGCAGCAGCAAATACTGTGCACGCCAGTAGATTACAGTACTGTACATTGGTTGCCAGTTACAGAATGTCTGCTTATGTTACAAGTTCGATTGCCAGCTCTGAGGCAGATGTGACACATACTGAGCCCATGTTCCTCCACATCCAGCTGTGGACAGAGTGGATTCTCATCTGTTTTGGCGACTCCCCCCTCCTCTCCTCTCCTCTCCTGCGGTAAAGCCTTGCATTTTAGTGTAAGCCCTTTGCTAGCCGCCCAGACCACTTGGTGTGGCTTTTGGTATGTTACATAAGTTATTTCTGCACTCCACTCCACTCCAGTAGAGTACGTTAAGGAGACATTAGATGGGGCTAAGTAGGGATTAGCTAGAGTGTTTTTGGAAACCTCATCCTCACTCAAATTGGAGGTTTCCCACAGTGGTGGGGGAATGGAAATGCAACATTTTCTGTCAATCTTGGTGAACGTAAGCCCTGTCGAGCAAACATATTGCAGAGATTTAATCTGACCTCCTTGTTGTGGGGTCAGTTAAGGGCAGCTCGGGCCATGTCCAACCTGGAAGAACAAGTCCTTGGTTCTTGGCTCCAGTTTTCCCAGGTTTGTTTTCAAGCACTCTGATGTTTGAGCGTTATAGCAGCTTCAGATATTTTGGTTGCGGACAACAGTTGAGGGGGAATTGCAGATGTCCCGACACAGCCAAACAGACATGCTTTGTTGATGAAGTATGCGCTTGGTTTGCATGGAGTAGCCTGAGCCATCATCCAGTTTGAATAAGTTAAGTGTAATTAAGTCATCATGTGAAGCATTCGTAGTCTTATTGTCTTATAAATTAATTCGTTTTTGGACTGTTGGTCCGACGAAACATTTGAAGGCATCACCTTAGACTAAGAACTTTTCATTTTTCAAATGATGAATCACTTAATAAAGTAAATATTGAACAGATAAATTCATAATGAGAATAATAATTTGTTGCAGCCCGATGACTATTCTAGTATCAAATCAGGTCCATCTAAAAATGAGTAGCTGGTAACTAAATGTCCCAGTATTGTTCAGACGTGTTGGCACATGCTGGATCATGTTTTGAAAATATGTCTTATTTAATAATTTAGTAACAGTTTAATTGAGCTTTGACCGAGACAGATACTGGTTATACAGGGTTGTTTGTGAACATCTGTGTACGCTTACACCCGTGTGTGTGTGTGTGAATTGAATTCCAGGAATGCGAGTGTGTATGATTTCCACACACTCTCGGGAGGACAGCAGGAGCTCAGTGTGTTTTTTCCTCGGGCCGGCCGTGTTAGATTCGGCCTACAGGGCAGTGACCCACATAGCGATATGTCTAAACCTATATTTAACCGAAACTCCTTCATGGCATTTCACTCAGAATTCTCACCAGCTATATGTAGCTGGACATCAGATCAGAGAGGCTGAAACTTTTTTTTAATCTCTGTTATTATTAAAGCAGAAACGTTAGATTAGTTGCTTCAGTTCAACATCTCAACAGTTTACAACTAGCTTTAGTTAATAGTTTCAATATTTCGCATTTTTGTTACCACATCAGCTTTTTATGATTTAACAAACATTTGTATTTCTTTGCGAATAACTGAACCTATGTAACTCACTAAGGCTTTAATATTTCATCATGTTAGAGGAAACAAATCAAAATCAGAGATGCTTTTAATTTTGCGGAATCGTTAACTTTTTTTTTTTAGCAACCCCATTAAACTTCCTCGCTTGTTAACCAGTATAGTCTTTCAATAAACATCGCACCTGTGCCGTGTGTCTGAAAACGACCGTGACCCTTTAACCCAAAGCCTGACCCTCTACCTTCCCTCTGGCCTTGTGGGTAGCGGTGTTGATTGATGTTCCCACACTCAATGAAGCAGGCTCCTTATCTCCAGTTGAGAGGAGGAGACGAACGAGGTGTCGAATGTAGACCGTAAAATAAGTGTCACTTAAACTTGTCGTATGTTTCTATTTACATTTTCTTTACGTATTTAAGTTTTATGTGTTTCAGTCCAGCTGTGTATTCGTATCGTGGACACACTGTGATCAGTTCGCACTGAGCTACTGCAAATAAAGTTTAAATGTCATGAATATGGGCTGATATAGGTCCTCAGTTTTAGGACACTAATTTAACTCTCTTATGCTGGCTGCTAGAATCTAAGTAATTATTAGATTTGTATTAGCTAATTTACATCATATCTAGCTTCTAGCAATTTTCCTGCAATGTTTAGGTAGATAATTTAACTTTAAGGTCAATATGAAGTACTTAAAATTTGACGTTAAAATGGCCTATAAATTAAGTCACTCTGTCTACGTGATTATAGCGTGTGACAGGAATCTTAGAATGAAATGTTCACCGCTGTAATCAAGTAAACCTCTAAACCAGAAAAGGAGATTTCTGGTCCTGATATGTAAACAATAGATAGTGAAGGTCCAATCACCTCTGAATGGACTCAGTCGGGACTCCAGGGAGGCTTTTGTCTTCCAAAAAGAGTTTACAAAACAATGGATGAGAAGTTCAGAAAAGTTCAGAAACTTGTTGGAGTCAGTCAGAGGGACTTGCTGTATTTTTGAGTTTGAAACGAAGTTTCTGATGAGTTAAGCTGCGATGTTTCCAGGGACAATGCTAAAAAAAACTTTTGTTGTGGGTTTAAAAAGACAATAGCCGACTCCCTGTGGATGATGTGGGGATGACTTCCCCAGACAGAGGACTAACTCAGCGTGCAGGTGCTCCTCATGCTCCATTCAGACCTATGCGTATCCATGGTGACCATTGTCCCTTCTCCAAAGCCTTCCGCTTTGGCTTCCCCCACCCACAAATACACACACACACACACACACACACACACACACACACACACACACACACACACACACACAAACACACACACAGTCTTAATAGGCACAGTTTATATGCATGTAAACACACATGCATTGATACATACACAACTTGCACTGTCACAACTTGAACTCAGCATGCATTGTTCAGAATTGTTGCACACACACACACACACACACACACACACACACACACACACACACACACACACACACACACACACACACACACACATAACTCCTTACGAGTAATAATCCTCATTCATGGGCAGTGGGCTGTGAGAGTCTGACCGCCATGCATGCTGGGTTCTGGGCAAGACTTGAACATTTACCGCCAGCTAGCACACACACCTAACATTTGTTCTGTGTGTGTGCGTGTGTGTGTGTGTGTGCGTGTGTTATTCACACACGACTGTCACCACCACAAACATACATGTTCTTTCTTGTAAAATGTCTATAATGTATGTTTGTCACAGTAAAACACCTCCTGTTATGATGTTATGATGCTGTTATGCGTGACTGTACACCTCCTGATGTTGTTCCCTGTGTGAACTGTATGACCCACTGTGTCTGTGTCTTTATGGATTTTATGGCAACAACAGTGTTAAGTGCAATTTAGGCCAGGGTCAGAATCTTTTGGCCCAGACTATCTGTATCCACACAGTTTATATATATATGTGTGTGTGTGTGTGTGTGTGTGTGTGTGTGTGTGTGTGTGTGTGTGTGTGTGTGTGTGTGTGTGTGTGTGTGTGTGTGTGTGTGTGTGTGTGTGTGCGTGCGTGTGTGTGTGTTTCTAGTGGTTTTGGTTTTGTAATCAGTTTGTGTGTTGGCTGACTCACCATGCTGTGGTAATGATAACCATCAGTAATGGCTCTTTTAGCCGCTAGCTATCTGCTGAGGCTTTGGCAGGATATCAACACACACACACACAGCCACACACACACACACACACACACACACACACACACACACACACACACAGCCTGTCCCGATTCTCAGTAGGTTTTCATGAATATACTTGGGCCACAACTAGAGATTATTTTCATTGTTGATTATTCTTCTGTTTTGATGAATTGTGTAATTCGTATCACAGTGTTCCAGCATTACGGTTAAGTCTTCAGATGTCTTGCTTTGTGTGACTGACAGCTCCAAACCCAAATATATATTCAGTTTACAATGACAGAAGACTGAGAAAAAACAGCAAATCCTCACATTGGAGAAGCTGAAACCAGATAAATGTTTAAAAAAAAATATGATTCGTTTATCACAATAGTTGCTCATTATTTTTCTGTCAATCAACTAAACGACTAATTGTTTCAACTTTGGAGTGTACTTTATAAAGTATTTGTTTGGATATGTCAGTCCAAACACACTTAGACTGACTGGCACAAAATGTTCATCACCACCAGAGGGAGACATTTGCTTCAGTGTTCCCAGATAGTTTTTGGCCTCTTTTAATTATTTTTTTTTCTTTTTGATCTTGTTTTTATTATTTTATTCTGGTGGTTGACCTTTTTATTTGTTAATGGACCAACGCTGTAGTAACCGGTTTTTATTCCTGCCTCACAGCCAAGCTGATAAACACTCTTTGACCTGGCAAGTTATTCTGTTGTTTTTTTACCACTAGTAACAACTCTATCCACTCTACTCCTTTGTTTTTCATCTGTGTTTATCTCTTTGTTTGCTGCACATCTTTTTTCTTTAAATCTTGTGTCAGGTATTACCTCAATCTGTGCCTCAATCTGTCCAATTAATTTCATCAGAGCTTTGAAACTTGCGTTTATTTTTTCCACTTCAAAGAATTAGGTCATGAATATTTTCATCTGGATCTCTATTCATGTTAACAGCAGTCAGGTGAGGATAAACCTGAGGCAGAAGCTTTCCTTACACTCGAATTTGCGTCATCCAATTCAACTAGCTGACACACAACACGCCAGGTCTTCTTGGACTTCCACACATCTGAGCACTGGAGGTGTTGTAGTTAATTATCTACAGCCTGGTGTCCATCTGTGTTGTGTGCTGTGTGTGTCACAGTCAGAGGATCGGGCTGGAGGCTGGATAATCTGGGTTTACAGATTAGAACAGCAGCGTTGAGGAGCAGAGGAAAGAGGGAGGCGGTAGAGCTGAGAGGAGAGGAGAGGCTGCGTGGACAATGTCGCTGCTTGGTCTCAGATAGGTGGAGAAAAATGCCGGAGGATGCTCTTAAACATTGCAAACATGTCTGAACATTGGAGGCACACATTTTTTTAACCTCATCTCTGATTTAACAAAATTAGGCGGTCACCATCTTTGACCATGAGCTGCTTTCTTGACTTTTTGTGGATCTTCATTTGCACAACTTCTGGCAATGCTTCTGGGTCGTAGCAAAGGAAAACATTCTATAACCACAGTTATTTGCAATGAGGCACTGCCCTTTGTTTTTCAAACCTCATTTTTGCATCTTCGGAGTATTTTCGAAAGTTCCTGTGGTCAGTTTAGGGTCCGAATTATTGTTATTGCAAGCTGCCGGGGTGTCTGCCAGACGTCCAACTGATAATCATGTCGGATTTTTAATAGCCTTATGCTGCAATAGTTCTGTGAAATATTTGTTCTGGAGTTAAATCTTGTAATCTAACACTGTGCACAGCCTTTCTTTGTCAGGCAAATCAATGCAAGTCAATAGGACCCCCTGAGAAAGGGAGAGGAAGGACAAAAACAGGAGGAGGAGAGTGAGGAGGAGACAGAGGGGGGGATTGGGTCCCCTGTGGGTTGCAAAAACCTCCAAACCTCCGTCCCATCATCCTAGAGAGGGGGAGGCCTATTTAGAGTTTGGGAGCAAAGGGGGAGGTCTCCCACACACCCTGAACAGTCACCCCTCCATTCCACCACCTCAAAGTGCTTGTTCAGAGAGAGGGTCGTGCAAGAAGGAGGAGGAGTTGGGGGTTTTGGTCCTGGATAGATCAGGGGAGGGTGGATGTTGTCAAGGGTGGGGGGTTTAGGTCTTAGCCGGGGATGATCACATACGTGCACTGCCTTTCCTCGGAGCCGGTGGTCAGCTGCTGGCACAGGGCCTGCTATGAGGACCCCCTTGGCGAGAAGCGAACTCTGTGCTCCTTCCAGCCCGCCAAGAAGATGGGGAACAGCCTCCAGTCCCAGGCCTTCCCCGGCCCCAGGCACGCCAAGCCAGAGGGCAGCCTGCGCAAACGTCTGCTTTCGGTGTCCAAGGTCCATCAGAGGCCGGACTCTCTCTGGACACCCAAACCACTGCTCGGACCAGTCACCAAAGCCTCAGCGGATAAAACACAAACCCTCCAGGATGGCAAAGGTACAGACTAGAGAACGGGATATATTCACTGTCATGAAGTTTGTTAGCTTGAAGTTGTAGAGTTGGAGCAATGAACTGCTGGAGATTTGAACTGTTTTAGTGTCTAATTGTGCCTCTATACTCCAGACTGTTGTCAAGATTTGGCTTTTGTTTTGTTCCCTCTCATTTCAGCTGAAAGACAATATGATTATAGGGGTTCTTGCCTTCTGCTTTAGAGCTGGACTCCCCAGGTAGCAGCCTCTGTGAGCCTCTTAGTAAGACTTAACATGATACCACATTGCTGTTTTGCTACAGTACTGATTGTGGTATTTGCCTTGGCTGGGAAACAGACTCCTGCTTTAGAGTGATATTGGTGGGAATTAATTCTATGCTGTATGTCACAGTCCCAGAGAGTCACGACACATACAGTGGAAGCTTTTCCCAAGCTGGGCTTTGTCTCTTCTTATTAGGTGATTTCCATCGCCCTGTAACGGAGTGATCTATGCCGTCTGTCCTTGTGCGTGCAAGTCTGCATCCTTACATGTATGTGTATGTGTGTCGCACTGGGCGTCACGTGTGGCATCAGTGCAGATCGTGGCTTTGTGACCTCGGAGACCTATGGCCGGTGTGGTGATGGGGGTCTTCCAGGCAAGAACTGGACGACCCTCAGAGAAAAAGGCTTTCATGGATACTGCCACAAATGTTTTAATATGTGAGCTGTCATGTAGCACATATTTAAATTGTCTGTCATGTATCCATGTTTGTGTAGAGATGATATAAAGTCTGGTTCATTATATGCATATTTAATGGATTCATTACCGTGCTTGGACGTGTGTTTGCGGATGCATTTATTCACTCTCTGCATGCGCCACATTCATGCTCGCATTCAAGCCCATGCTTCACTTTCTCTTGAGACAGTAGGGCATCATAACTCCCCTGGGTGGGCACCCCTGGGAACAAGACACAATAGCTAGCAGCTGGAGGTGATGGGTCGTGCCTGCAGGGAAGTGTAACAGAGCTGACGGTATCGGGGTGATGGGGTGACTGGGTTACAGAGGTGACCCACTTTCACCTCTGCCACTGCATAAAGGAGCCATCAGGGAGATATGAGAGAGTGCTGAGGGATCTGTCACATGATCATTATTTAGTAACAAGGATACTCATGTGGTATAACACTACTAAAGAGTGCCAAATATAAAACGAGTTAACCGGAAAAGCATGGCTAAGATACATTTTCTTTGCATTAAAACTTTCTGTAACTTGTTTTCTGTTGTTCTTGTTATCCCATATTAAGTCTTCATCTATCTATTCACTTTCCAATGTCCTTCTGCATGTATGGCTACCTAAAATGGAATCACTTCTTCCTGTGCGATTAATGTAACAATATGCTGCCAGACGAGTGCGGCCCGTCCTCACGCCGTCTTTAGCTAACACGCCATGACACCCCAAGATGTCGGCACCATGGGTACATTATTGTCTGGGCTCTGTAGGATGAATCAACCTCCCCAGTCGCTCTGTATTCATGCACCGCTGAACAGACGACCCTCAAACACGCTCACATTTTTTTTTTTTTTTTTTTTTTTGGAGTTTGTGCGTGGAGTGTGCGTTTGTTTTCAGTATGCATGTGCTTGTTTCTGTCATGCCTTCAGTTTACCTTCCAGTCTTCCATCTGATTCTTTACATAAATCTTCACCTCGTTTTCTTTTCATCTGCTTTTTCCTTTTATTTTATATCAGTTTAGTGGTGGAGCAGGTGTTCTGGATCCCCCCCCTATAATCCCTCGGTGGGAAGGCAGGTTCAGCTATCGACCAACAGCTCCCAGAGGAAGAGCACCTGAGGGAGGCCAAGCTCGTAGAGTAACTAGATGAGGCCAAATGAAATGGATTGGCTGCATTTATGGGGGGAGGCACTGCTGAAAATCAGTTAGGGTAATATAATTGTGGTGGTGGGCCTCAGGAGGGGTTTGGTCTTGGCCTCAGCTCTTTGTCGTCGTCTTCACTTTGCTGTTTCGTTCACAACAAACATAGCTACAGTTCCAATCTTTTCAGGGCGATACAAACCTGGGCAGTTCCCGCCACAATTGTCAAAGTTGCAGGTTCATTTCTCTTTATAGCCACCCTGTATTAAAAAAATGTATGCTGTCATGGCACTGTAGGTAGGATGTTAGATGAAAGCTCCAGTAAATTGCAAAAGAGGAGTTTAAACAAGCTTTTAAGGTAGTTTCTCTTCTCCTTCTTTTCCCTCTCTAGTTACTCTAAACCATGTTTTTTCACTGTGTGCAGAAAACCTCCCGTCAGAGCAGCTCGTCTTTTTCTCTTACTCAGGGATTTTCGAGTTTGAGGTGAAACTCCATTCATAACAACACAATGAGACGTGTTACTCAGCCATTCAAGACTCACATCTACACTCATGCACACTCCAAACACAGATGAGTAAAGACAAGTACACCCTTAGTCCTGAATGTGCATGAAACTCTCCCCTCCCTCCAATTGTAAGTTGGAGGTGGCAGAACAATGGAGTAGAGAGCATGACACACCGCTTAATGAGATGGAGAAAAGACGGGGATTTCTCACACACACACAACACACACTCACACACTTTCGGGAATTAGGGGGTCAGAGGGTTGCTCTGGGTCATTCAACTGTAAAATGGGTTAAGGCTCTGTTTTCCTTCAAAGCAACTCTGTCTGCCTCAGTCTCCCGCTCGATGTTGCTCTCTTTCATCGATTAAGTCTTTAACCCTGTTTGTGTCTGTGTGAATGAGTGCACGTCTGCTCGTTTTTCTTCTTTCTTTTACATTCGGCCGAGTTAAAAAGCTGCAACAGTCCCATCTTCATCCCCGCGCGTATATCTCTTTAGACATTCATTTATTTAGGAGATGGAGGACGTGAAGGATAATCAGTGGGTAATAGCTAGCTGTGTATCTAACAGATGGAGACCTCTCAGCTTGTTAAAGGCCTAATAGGTAAAGGCTGGCTAGTGATTGGATAAACAGGTGCTCCTCCATCATGTGTGACCAACGACTAATGAAGTCATCACTGACAAACACTGGGAGGTAATTGAGTTTTGTGGGGCTCTGTCCTCGTTGGTTTCCATAGATTCTGTGTGTTTGCCTTTTATTTTTAACCTTTGCTGCTTAGTTTTTATTGCTGTGGAGTTGGCGGCACTCTTTTTTATTGTGTGGCACTTCTTAATCTTTCTATATAAAAGATTCTATAATTTGAAATTGCTGCTGTTTAAGACCAGCAGTCCAAAACCCGAATCTATCTAAGTTTACTGTCCTCACAGCCAAACCTCACGTTAGAAGCTAAAATCGCAGAATATTTAGCATTTCTGTTTTAAAATCACTGGAACGATTGATCGATGAACACATTTCTCTCTGTTAATGTCTTTTGTACAATGAGAAGTTTTCATAGGATCAAAAACATACCTGACAGCGCTGCTTGCCTGCTTTTTTGAAGCTCAGAATGCGTTTTGTTTGAAGCATTTTGTGTAAATTAAGTTTATATAATAAGATTTCGATAAGTCATATGTCTAAAATGTCTTTATGCCCCATAATATATCATGTAATTTGTCAAGTGTAATCAAAATATGGCAAACACCCGAAGACTTTTTAATAAACAGGTGGAATTTTGTCCTTAGAAGCTGGACTCAAGCTCGTGTTTTTTTTTTGGTGTGTGTGTGTGGTTTGATTGACAAATTGTTTTGATGGGTAATCTGGTCAGATTAATAGTGTGCCTCTGGCCTCAGCTGGCTTTTAATTTGGGCGACTCGAGGAGTATTAATTTCAGGAGGGATCAGGTGTAAGGAACCCCCCACAGCCCCATGTGTGTACAATTGAGATTTATTTAATGGCTTGAATATGACATCAGGATGTAACAGCCAAGCAATCACTTGAATCTACAGAGACATTTATCTTCCCATTGAGCAAATGTGTCAAACACAAGGCAGGATGTTTTTATTGTTTCTTACTCTTGTTTCTTTCTTTGTGTCTTTATTCCTGTCAATGAACCTAATGAACTCAACATTTACGGCTGTATGTCCAGTGCGTTCTTCTACCCCTGCTTCCTGTTGACAAAGGGAGCCTCCTGGAGGTCGGGTCAGTGTATTGCACTGTATGGCACCCAGATTCTGGAAGAACAAGATGAAGAAAGCTTTTTGATTAGACGCCATGTGCAGATCTTTAACTAGTGGATCTTTTTGGTTCCCGGTTGCTCCACCGTGGAGTCAAAATAAGTACAGGAGCTCATGGTTTGCATGTATGTACAGCATGTAAGAGGCATAAAGGTATATGTGTGTATAATTATTGAGGTGAGGTGTCACCTTTTTGGTTCAATGCAATCAGTTAATAGGCTGGCTATATTTATGATTGATGGTGAGGTGTGTGTGTGTGCTTTCTTGTATTCTTCTATGATAAATAACTGTTTTCATGCACACAGACAAAAAGCAGTGTATTTGTCCGGTGTACAAATGAAGGAGTCATAATTAAACTCTTCTGCAGTGGAAAAACAATTCAATAATGAACGGGTTTGCCTTCACTCCCATAATGCCAACAGACAGAAAACAAATGCGATTTCAAGTCTTAATCTGGCCCGTGTTTGCTCCGGCAATAGCCTTTGCCCTCTCCTTTAACGCCAGTCAGTTCGACACTGGTCTTGTTGTTAGTAATTGAAAAATCTAATTGTGCCCGTAGTGCAGGATAAGCGCGTTTAAGCACTCAGTGGCTGCGCCAACCTCAGTCACAGCTCATTTCTTTAATGAGCGCTGCTATTAGAAGGAGCTTTTTTCCACCTCATGCTGCTTCATGTCTGGCCCTCTGAGGTTTCTGGCCCTGTTTGCCCTACTGACCAGTCTGCTCTCTGTCTGCACACATCGGTACATTCCTGCCGACTGTCGACTGTATAGTTCACAAAAAGAACATTTAACCGAGAAAAATTACCTCTAAACTTCTCAAAGAAAAGGTAGCTTTCATTTATTACAGTAAACCATCTGAAAAATAATCAGCAACAACAAAACAGTGATAAATTTTACATTTATTGATGCACGGTTTAATTTGATCATATCAAAGAAATATGAATATTTCAAGTCGTTTATTGTGCCCAGTCATAGCTTTACAAGCCGCCGCTGCAGTGCACTGTTGGTTACTTTTACTGACATCATCTAATCCATCTTATCCTTATCTCTCTAACTCTCATCAACCACAGACCCCCTCACTACTCAACCATGTACCCCAGCCCCAGTGTCCCTCTTCCTGCCTTCTCCTCAGCTCCAGGCTCCTTTATGTCCCAATCAGCTGGAGCTTCCATTAAGCCTCAGAAAGCAAAGCCAAGACTCTGAAAAGCTCATGTTCCCCCCATCGAGGCTGATTGTAAAAGAAGAGAGAAGTGAGTGAGTGAGAGAGTGACGGAGGGGGGAGAAAGTGATTTTAAGAGCCTCTTTAAATCTGTCTCGTTAATGAGTTGTCCTCGCCATGGCAACGTCTCTTTTTTGGAGGACTTTCCACTCCACGTGCGTCGATGGATTACGGTTAAAGACAAAAAAAGGGAGGGAAATTGCAGAGAATGGGAAGCTACAGTCATTTTCTCTGTTTGAAAAACCACAGTGGCAAAGTTTTATTCTAATTTTGTTTGTTTATAGAAGAAGCTACATTCCCAGACTGTTGTTAACCTTCCTAACCAGGATGGCACTGGAAAATCACACAATTACACTTGTGTAGTTGTTGCTCCTTTTCACCACAGGGTGGCGTTATAATACAGACAAGCAGAAGGACTCGTTCCGTAAATGACACTTCACTGCTTTTCGTCTTTCGTTTCAAAGTTCATCACCCGTAAATCATCAATTTTAGCCGATATAGAAATTAGAGTGCACATTAAAACACTTTAGTGTGTGAGACAAACCTGATCAGATTATGGTAATTACTAAATAAAATTACTTTCCCGTGGATTAATTGCCCATCAGACAGAACACATTCATGTATACTCACCAGAAAGAGACACATGAGGTGTCACGAGGAATTTAATTTGGAGTAATGGCGGTCTTAAATTTGGGGTGTATTTGATCAGGGAGCTGGTCTAGTTTCCCCCCAGGGCCCATTAGGAGGGCATGCTCGCTGCATCCAGGAGAGGTCTGCTCTCTCTATTAAGGCCTCCACCCCTTCATTATTGCTTAGCTGGGGGAGGCACGGGGAGAGAGGGAGGGGGTGGTTTATTAAAGAAGGAAGGGGGAGGAGGAGGAGACAGCAAGGGGAGGGGTTGGGTAGATTTTGGGGGTCCTGCTTTTTTTTCCCAGACGAGTTCTCAACACAGGATTATCAATGAAAGAAGCAAGGCTTAGCACATGCATGTGTGCGCACACACACACACACACATACACACACTTACTTGAATCCCTGTTTGATAGGCCAGATGTGTGCGTACACATGTGTGTGTGTTTACATGATACTGAGCTGCATCATAAGCCTGTCCTGAGACATATTTAACCCCATCTGGGATTACAAGTGGATCATAGCTGCGTTACTACAATGTGACATTTATCTGAAGTAATTCTGACAATAACGATTATAAAACAATGATAGTTTTAATCTGGACACTGAGCTCTGTCGGCGTCCAAGACCTCTATCAGTATATTACATCAGAATGATGATATACTGTTTATCACTGTTGTAAACAATGGGTCAGTGGCATCGGAATTTATGATTAGGTGGAAATGGTTCGTCTGCCAAGATAATATAATATATGACGTTTGACGTTTATTACTCGTTCTTTTGCTCCTGTAATTATTTATTGCCTTTGTTTGTTCTGTGCGAAGTCCATGTGGGCTTGAGAAATCATTGTACTTCCTCGTACAAGTGATTTTAGTTATTCGAGTGTTGTGTGTTGTTGAGGATGTAGTTCACTTCATTTCAGTTGACACAGCTACCAGAGAGGAGTTATAAACTGGATCAATGTTACAGGCCTGATGAACAGAGCCAGACACGCAGTGTAAATCTATTGGTTAATTAATAACAGTAATCGATGCCAGCCACCAGAATTTTCATCCAAATTCAAAATCTAACCTCCCGATTTGTGCCCCTACCTCGAGGCTGAGTGTCTTGTTCACTTCCTATATATTTGTGCTCATTTAGTTAATTTCTATTTTTATATTGGATGGTTTGGTGTTGCACCCTTCTCCCCACATGACCTACTGTTACTAATTAGAAGCGAGGTACGATGTGGGAAATGGGTCAAATGGCATAGTGTCAATTTTTCTCCAGTGGTGGATGAACTGTAGATAAACATATACGCACACATTGTAGTTTGTGCGGCTTTAACCCACTTCCCATTGGTGTCGGCACTCGCTCACACAGTCGGCTTTCCTCGTTGTGATGCAGGCTCCAGCCCCAGGTGGCTTGTTGCTTTCTTTGTGCCCTTGAGCTACCGAAGGCACTTAACCTAAATTAGCTCAGTCTGCCTCTGTGCCTCTGTGTCTAAATCAGACAAGAGCATGAGCTGAGCACGAGGGTCGCCATAAGCAGTAAGTGACACACCGCTGTATACTCAAGTTATTGCGTACAGAAGCATAAAGTAAGGAACATTTATCACCTCACCTCAGGTTTTTTTTTCACCCGGCTGATGTGTTTTGCAGGTGATTGGAAATTAAACTTGTGCTGTTGGTTTGTTGGTAAATCACTCTTGATTGGAGTGTCAGCTAAGTGCCTTCAGCGTGAAAAATTGGCGCTAATGAATCATACTGTAAAAGCAAATAAAGTAATATTCCATCTGCTACCTTGATATCCCAGTGTGGACGTTATTCACAGCCACACTTTTAATTAAGTTTATGTGTGTGGGGCTTGAAGGTCTGCAGAAACGCACATACTCAAAGTGAAAACAGTGGACAACCCCAAGGTTAGCACTCTATAGTGCGTCGTATGTGAGAAGTTAATTACAAAATTGGATTAATGACTGTGTGCTACTATGATTCAAATATAGGAGGGAGGATAAACCATCCACACGCACGCACGCACGCGCTGAGGCCCTTAGGAGAGAAGAGCCAACAGCCGTGGTGTTGAAATGTAGGTCAGAAAACCAGTGTGTCAGCCAACATGTGCTGGCATCCCTATGTGGATGGTGTATGTGCATAATAAGCTGTGTGCGATTACATGCTTGTACGCATGTCTACTATAGGCACATGCACATGTATTGTCTTGTAACCTATATGTGCACGAGTGTGTGTGTGTCAATAGCAGAAACACACAGGGGTGCAGTGGTATAGACTGTAATGTGTGATCAGGTCTGTTGTCTGAATGTAGTAGACTGTAGAAGAAGCTGCAGGCACACATTCACACATGAACAATAACGTGTACATACACATGCACGTGCAGAGTGATGTCAGCCTGCTGTAATGCACAGAGCACACTTAGGCCTTGTGGTTATTGATGTGTAGGATCCTCAGAGGGTTCACTGGAGAGCGTGAAGGACCAGGAGTCAATATGAGCGTAGACAGTTTGGCTGGATGGTAATGGCATATAATGTAGTCTCGGGGCTACCAGGGGTCTGTCTTTATGTTACACTAGCAGTTGCTGGATGGAGCTTTCCACTGGGAAATTATTATATGATAGCATGTCAGACATGTGTAACACCTACATAGTCAGAACAGGAGCGGCTTTGTTGAATAATTGAAAAAATGAATGCTAAGAAAACTGCTGAATTGATTTTTTTTTTTGTTTTAGCCAAGGTCAACACTGAATGACTTACCTGTCTGCTGTTCAGCCACAATGCTGTTCAGCTGCGACACAACACAAAATTCAAAATTCCTTTCAAATACTTGAAAAACATGCACTGTTGTCCTGCCAACTTATAAACTTTGCTGATTCCAGCAGAGGGCCTGTTTCAGGTTCTTATTGTGTTGCCAACTTCAGGGGTGGCGGTGACAGACCAGCGAGGTTAAATTGCATTCGATTTAAAGCTCCGTTGCCGGAGGGAAATGGACGGTTAGCTACAAATCCATCGTGACGGGGGGACATAAAATGTGTCAAGTTAGCAAACAAAACTGCCACCCTCTCTTGAAGGCACCAAAAACCACTCAGACGTTACAAATCAGCCGGCTCGTAAAATAACAGCGTTTTAACGCCCAGTTGAGGGGCTTTTTCATTGTAAGAGTGACCTCCCTTTTTATTTTTGGGCTGTAAAACTTTGCTCGTTCAATGAATGTATAGGAAGGACTTGCACGCCTCCTTGTCAGTTGGTGCGCTTCCAGCTGTTTTAACTATTAGTTTACCTTGTCTTTGTTTTAAGGCTTTTGCTTTTGGCATGCTGAGGTACAAAGTCGTGCACAACAATGTTTTCAGCACAGCTTCGACTCTAATGCTGTCTTGTCTGTCCTCGTTCTCAAACAGAGATACATACATCCACTATCTGTTCTCTCTGTCTGTCTTTCTCTTTCATCCTGGCTTGAATTTCAAAGGGGGTCGGTAAAGGAGCAACCGGGTCAGACGCCAGGGGAGAGAAAATTAGGCATGACGGCCAAGCCTGCTGGGCCTTTGTGTATGTTTGTGTGGATAATATCTGTTTTTATTGAGTGTCTACCTATGGATGTTTTGCACTCACACTCCATCTAGGCTATCCCTCTCCTCGCTTCATCTGTTCTCCTGCCCTCCACCCCAGATTTTTCTCTCCCAGCTGCCTTTATCTCCTCTCTCTCCCTCTCTTTTGTTCGTCTAAACGCTGCCTCTTCTATCCTGCCTCGCATCGCCACTCAGCAAAATGGCCCTCCCTCTGCCACATCAAAGAATCTTTAAACATTTTGTGAATGCAAAAAGAAAAGACACAAAGAAAAAGACTGGAAGCAAAGTCTTTGTGCAAAGTTTTGCTTTTGATACTATCTCCGTTTTTCCTCCCCACATTCGTATTGTGCTTCCCATTTCAAAGACATTTCTCTGGTTCACACGCATGTCACGCCGCGTGAAGAACAACTAGAACATAAAACAGCAAATACACATGTGCCACATCATTGATGGGATATGCACATACATATGCTTGTGAAACATGAAAACACACACAAGGATCAGAGGTTGATCATGTTAGTGACGGTGTGTGTGCATGCCCAGGGCGTAGTTTGTGGGGTGTCACCCAGGACTTGAAGGGTTTTTCTCATGGATCACAAAGAAGCCTACAGAGGGAGGGGCCCCCGCTCGCCTTTCATTAAGAAGAATAACCCAGCGTACACACAGGCACACTCACAAAATGCAGCGGTTTTTATTGAATTCAAATAAATAAAATCCTTTTTTTTCTATTTTGCACACACAGACACACACAGTAAACTGTGGACTGGATTGTACCTCGCAAAATCTCCACCACACACACAAAAACCTTCGACTAAACCAAGTTGTGAGCCCCTACCGTAGCTTTCTGTCATACATTTGTCCCCTTGAATCTGACCTCTGTAACCTCCACCGTATTCTGCATGCAATCATGCAAATATGCTGCCGATGGGGCCCATTCAAGACCACCAAAAACAAAAAGCCTTGTTGTGGCCATTGACTTTCTGGCGAACACACAGGAGTTTGCTGTCCGCATTGACGACAGTCGGTTGAACCGGCTCGTAGAATAAAGAGAGCGTTGTTGGTTTAGCTGTGTGTCTCGAGGTCGTTATGTATCTGTGTTTCTGTCCTAATGTTTATGCGCACACAGTCACTAATTGAGGGCAGCTATGGGATGTGACAGAGTGTGCGTGGATGTATAGGCTTGTGTGTGATGGAATCCCAGCTGCTTCAATAGAGTAGGTCAGACGGAAACACCAGAAGGAGTTGGGGGGGGGGGGAAGAAAGACTGGCATTACCCAGAAACCTCTGTCTGCTGAACAGACAGAAGTGCAACCGAAGAGAGAGAGAGAGACAGACAGGAGGGCTGAGAGGGAGACGGCGAGAGTTTGGTGTCAGAGAAAGGTCATTAGAAAGTCCCGGAGCTTTATGTGTTTGTGATGCGCGGGAACTTCACCCTGTGCTAAAATCATTAGTGCCAGAAAAACAGTTATCACAGCTTGTTTACACAGCCCAGCCTCTCCGTCACTTTGGTTTCAGTGTCTGTTTGTGCAGTGTATCTTCTGTTCGAGAGAGAGTTGTGTTTATTCAGGAGTGGGTTTGAAGTTTAACTGCGTTTTAATGAGCGCTGCAGGGAGTTGTTTCCTTGTTATCCACTTCTGCGTTCACATGAACTGTCATTACGGTTTATCAGCATCACGATAACGCTGTTTTTATTAGGCGCTGTAGAAACTGTATATACTGTAAAGTCTGCTTCAGTATTTCCTTATAGATTATTCATGACTTACTCTACATCTCAGGGAAGACCAGAGCGATCTGGTTTCCATTGACCCCCCGGTGCTGAGCGTTCATTCACAGACATGTAGGGATGAAAGAAAGGGGGGAGCGGATGAGAGAGCGAGTATGTTGCTCTGCGTGTTATAAATTATAGATTTTCATTCACAGAAAAGGAGAGAAGGGACGGATGAAAGAGAAATATGTATTTATTAGGGGTGTGACGAGACACGAGATTGGGTTCACGAGATCGAGACGAGACGAGATTTTAAGAAAACTAAATTACAAATATGAATGCCTGGACAACAGACTTTTATTCAATGAACTTCATTTTAATGAACTTCTTAATTAACTTCTTCCTCTACAGATTGAAACTAAAATAAAATGTTATAAAAGTTGAAATAGTAAAAAAAAAAATATATATATATATATGTCTCTCGTTATTGCTGTGGCTCTGGCGCTTGACGGTGTGAGTTGAGTGTTGAGTGCATGTGTTTTCCAGCTGCTTGTTGGACAACAAATCTCGCGAGACCGATTTCCAATCCGACGATAAATCTCGCAAATTTTAATCTCGCGAGATCTCGTCACACGAGATCTCGTCACACCCCTAGTATTTATTTATTCAGTTTTTCAAGGCGCATTTCCTGTTTGAGCCAAACTCTTTAGATTCGAGTAGTTTTTAATAATCTATCTATCTATCTATCTATCTATCTATCTATCTATCTATCTATCTATCTATCTATCTATCTATCTATCTATCTATCTATCTATCTATCTATCTATCTATCTATCTATCTATCTAGACAAAATAAACAATCTCACAACATCTTTTTGGTTACTTGAATTGAGAATTAAAATACTGATGCTGCACAGATGCAATAAGGAATTGAGTTTCTTGTTAAAAGGCATCCCGTTCATTTATTCATTCTTGTTCACTGTCTCTCATGTTCATGTATGAAACAAATACTTTTCCCTGTTTTACTCCCCTTGTATTCTCCTGCTTATCTCCACCAGGTTTTCTACCTGTTAAGGGGAAGGTGTGCAAGGTCAGAGTCTGAACAAGAGAATACAGAAAAAGAAAGAGATGAGAGAGGGGGGGAGTAAAATCAATACAGGCTAGATTACACTAGAAGCCATGCAAGCGTTGATGCCTAAAAGAAAGAGAGGAGAAGAAGAGGAAGAAAATTGGGGATGGAGAGAGATTTGACATTAGTGGATCAGGTAGAGTTAGAGAGGCGATCAGCTTATCTCTCCCTCTTAAGTCCAATTAGAAAAATGAAAGCTGAGACCTGACAGAAGAAGAGAGAGGTGTATTAATCTGTGTAAAAGCCAGGTTTAGGCACTCTGGGAATATGGCCAGATGTTTGATAGACTATGATACTGAACGCGAGGGAGATGTGTGTGTGATTTGAGGATTGATAACTAGGGCTGCAGGGAATTGTAGTTAAATCAGTCTGAGAATGTGAGAGAGTTTGTGGAGCTAATTCCCTCTGCCAGGTTGACGCGGAGATCCAAATGAGGTGTGAAAACTGGAAGGCGAGGATGAAGAAAGGAGGAGCAGCGATAGGAGGAAGAGCAGGAGCCTCTCATCAATCTCGTTCCTTTTATTATCACTCTGCCACATTCACCCTTGAGCCTTAATAACGTATGGTGAAACCAAGACTTGTTAATTATTCACATCACCCGTCTAGTTTCTCCTTCTTTCTTCCGAAGGTCACCACCTTTTCACGTGTGCACGCTGCTGGTTCTTTATCAAAACGAGATGATCTGTCTCACCGCGGGCCTTGATGCTAATGAACGTGCTGAGATTTCGTTCGAATGTTGACAATTGCTTGACAATGTCATTAGTTTAATCACCAATCTAAATAATAAAATGGCTACAAACCCACACAATTTACGACAGCTGTACTTACCTCAAAGGAATAAAAGAATATTATTTGCACACAGTTACTGTCAGGAATTTCTATGAATTATTTAGAGCTGCAGCAATTCCTGTTAATTTGTATCATTTAAGACATTTTTCAAGTAAAAATCAGCTTTTTTTGGTAAAGAAAATTGAATATCTTTTGGTTTTAGACCAAATAAGACGTCGCCTATATGACAGGGATTTTTAGAAATGAATGAGAATAAGCTTAGCCTCAGCTTAGGTGATCAAGATTTATTAATTGCATAACCTCGGGCTAATATAACTAGGACTGCTTATTAATCATGTTCACAATAATCCCTGATTCCTGCTTGTTGTGCAAAATAAGCTCTTCCTCTGAGGTCCAAGCTTCATCCACTTAGTCTGCAAGCTTCCTTCATATGCTGCTTAGAGTACGAACAGATGAAAGATTGATACTGTTTGGGTCGGTGTATACGGTGGTGGAGGTGGGGGGAGTCTATTTTTCGCTGGGATTGAGCAGAAGGATGTATGGCTGAATGGTTAGATAGCCCTAATCCTGGAGCTGGCCTAGATTAGACGCCCTCCCTCAGTGGATAGAGTTGTTGACCTGTCTGTCACGCCGTGTGCATGTGTGTGTACGTGCGTGTGCGCTGACACTGTGCCGAGAACAATAGGCTTTTTAATGAGTGATGCTGCTTGGACTCGCGTCTGCATAAATGATCCTAATACTGTACGCGTGCCAAACAGTACGGATACAAGCCAAACAGAGGCTACTGACAGAACATGTGGATGATCCCGTGTTCACTGTCATACTGCTTCTTCAACTAATGATTATTTGTTGGTTAATCTGTTGATAATTGTTTGTATCAAGAGAATGTCAGAAAATAGAAAAAAGTAGAGACCCTCACAATTTCTTGATTTCATATTGCTTATTTGTTCAATAAAAAGTCCAAAAATTAAATGTATAATACATTTACAATACATATACCGGGAAACGCAGCACATATTTACATTTTATTACCAGAAACCAGTATATATTTGCTATATTTGTTTGATAAATTACTGATTTTATGCAGATATATTATTGATTAATTGGTTAATTGTTTAAAGTCCACAAAGACTACTCAAACACTACTGCAGAGGCATGGTTCTCATTAGTTTATTATTGTAGAGTTATTGTGGCTTCATCGTGGTGACTTGAAACCGTTTCAGCCGTAGATTTCAGCCTGAAGCTGACTTGCTTGTAAATGTGGATTGTACGTGAACTTTCGAGTGACAGGTTGAAGTCTCAAGATGAATCTGACATGTGCAAAGCTACAAACGTGGCTAATATTAGCCACGTTTGTAGCTTTGAAACTAACGTAACATAAAGACAAGAACATCCCCAAAAAGACTTGATGTTGGTAAACAAATATATACGCCAACAAATCCAAACGCACTTCAGAGTCGGGCTGAAATGTTCGGATGACCAGAGGACGGGGAGAGATAAAGAGTGGAAACCTTTTACCCACAAATTCAGGGATCATTTGCAGTCCCATTCAAGCTCTTGTTGCAGCCCACTCCCTCCCTCCTTCCCCATCACACACCGCCTCCCTCCCCTCATCAACCATTTGCACTGAAAAGAAATACGGCTGTGGAAGGAGGGGCAGCCCTGCCCTCCTGGGTGTGTGTGTGTGTGTGCGTAGGTGCACATTTGTATGAGTTTGAATGGGTGGTTGCCAGAGTGTGTGTGTGTGTGTGTGTGATAGATTGTGAGCCGATTTGACAATGGGAGGATTGTATGAGATCTATATTCATGTGGCACAGATTCATGCGGCCATGTGCGGACACAGCAGGCTGAGAATGATTCAAGACAGAGGAAGAGGGGTTGATAGAAAAACATCCAGAAGAAAAAAATTAGATTTATGTAGAAAAATAAAAGCACGATTTTAATTGTTTTCTTGTTTTAGACACCTTTGATTGCTGGAAACCAGGATAGAAAGCGTGTACGCTGTTCCAGTTGTTTTACAAGCCGTAAAATGGTACAAAATGAGATCAAACGAGGTAAATGTCAGCGCTATCTAACAGTATTTCCTGTTTGCATGACACTTATCGTGCAGGTGGAAGCTGCATCCTCCTAAGAATACCTCCTGAAAAGCTCAACAAGGATGTAGGGGTGCCTGATAGTTTAATTAGATGCATAAATATTCCCCAGATGAGCCTGTCGTGGCGGGGAAAACCTGCAACGCACTGATTTCTCTGAGAGAGAAAAGAAATGAGAATCATCCTTCACGGTGTGTGCCCTGTTTGTTCTAATAAAGCATGTTTAACTTTCAGCTATGTTCCGAGTCCTGCAGAGAACATAGGAAAGAAAAGTGTAGAGGGAGGGGGAAAAAAACGTGCGAGAGAACGACTGATGATGAGAAATAAAGGGAGAGGCAGCCAGAACTCCTTGGTAACCAAAGCACAGAGGAACAGAGGGGCCGGTCCTACACCCCTCCTGCTGAGTGTGTGTGTGTCTCCAAGGACTGGACTGCCTGAGGGAGGAGGAGGAGGAGGAGGAGGAGTGGTGGACTGTGTGTGTGTTTAGAGAGGGAGATAGGGGTAGTGGCTCATTGTCAGCATAGTAGACGCTCACACACACTCTTCGCTAATCTGTCGCACAGCGAGAATGTGAGTGGAGTAGAACGGACGCCAACCAGCATCCCGTCTTCTCTCTCTCTTGTATCACCGGGATTTGTGGAGGTTTTGCACCTTACGCCAGCACTTTTTTTTTTTTTTTAAAAGAGAGAGACACAATCGGAATAATGGTGTTCATCGGGACCTCGTTAAAATCTGTGATTAAATACTTCAAAAGGAAGGGTGAGATATGTTTACTCTTTATTATATTGATCATTTATGTGCCGTACAAGTAGTTTGGACTTCACGTGGAGATTAGATCAAACGAACAGCAGTTTATCTCACATCAGTAATTGTATTTATGTTTGAGCTCATTTAAATATCCATTTTAATTAAAGCTTTTCTGTATCAAAAGTGGACACATGCCAGTTGTAATGATGCGTTTCTTTAATTACACCTAATGGTTTCTTGTGGGCATGTAGCTTCACTGCTGCTGAGCCCGGAGACAACCCTCTGTTGCACCCTGTTACCAGGTAACCACCGAGTCAAGACTTCAGAGTCGACAACTATTAGCACTAAATGACCCGACGGTGTTTGTAAAGGTGGCAGCTGGAAACACTGAAAATCACTGCTCCTCTATTAGAAATTGTTGCACTTTGTTCTTTCTTCTTGAAACAATTTTGAACTTTTTTTTTTAATGTGTATTTAGTTTTAAATGTTTCATCTGGAAAACATAGTGGCTCTGTGTGCCATGGGTGTACAGTAGATTACGGTTAGGAGGATTAGTTAATGATCCAAGGCTGTTATTTATTTTTTTCAGTGGCTGTGTATTAAGCACGTGAGGATGTTTAACAAAGACCTGCTTGATGCAGGGCAAGCAGCTTGTGTTGACTCTAATCCTCAGGTGTATTAATAGTGTGCATGTGTGTGTGGCAGTAAAGACTGAGGTGAAATTATTAATCATTACCTCAGTGTTTTTTTTTTTGTACTTCTCACATCTTAACTTAACATCTTTACACGTGCTTGCACTTTGCTCTTAACAGTCCAGAGGATCAAGAGGTCCACACAGAGCAGTACTTCACCTTTTCTTCGTAATACACAAACTTTTTAGACATAGAATAAAGTAGAATTACAAATTTACTGAACTTATAAGTTTAAAAACTACTACTCAGAAGGCTGTTCGGATAATATAATAAGATTTTACAATCTCAGGAGAACTTGTAAAGAGAAATATTCCATCAAATAACTATTGACTAAGATGATTTTACACTTTATTTTGTAAATAACTATGTTATATCGCTAAAATGGACCTGACCCAAGCCTGTGCTGACCTCTGTGAAACACAGGAAGTCGTATTATGCATGAAAGTCAATGCTCTATTGGCTGGTGGATGATTGGGGACCTAGTTGAGGATTAACACCGATATATTGCCAATACAATTTGATCACTGTTATTGATCATAAGTCTGTTGTGTGTGTGTGTGTGCATGCAGAAGCACTTTCCCCGGGATTACTGCATGCAGCAGCCTCTGCTTTTTTTGCACCTTGTGGCCTGTTTGAGTCTTTCAGAGTTTTCAGTAGCCTGTTTACACTCAGTCAGTCTGTGTTGGTTAATGTGTGCAGGGAAAGCAGGGATGTCAATGGACAGAGGGATTAGGAGACTTATGAAAGACTTTCGCGCCACAGTCCGGTGTGTGCGAGACTGTGTGTGTGTGTGTGTGTGTGTTGAGGGACTAGGGGGTATTGTGGTACTGAAAAGCCTGATGTGGAGACTGATGCAGAGGGACAATACAGGCTTTGTGTCCATAGTCCCCATGTCCTTGGTCTCCTATAGCCTGGCCAAGGTCTATTCAAACCCCATGGTCAGAGAGGAGAGTGGGGGAGGGCTACCTGTGCTGAATGGGTGTGGGATGGCAAGATATTTGGAAAAACAGGCATGTTCAACCCTTATTTATCTCTGCGAGGATGTTTTCATACATAGCTGGGGCGTCACTGCCTTGCTCATAGGCACATTGTGAGTTATTTTTCGACTGGGTGGCAACGTCTGACCCAGACAAACTACCAACCTGTTATTCTAACCTTCACATTTCAAGTTTCCACTGAGCTGTGTGTGTCGGTGTTTTGGTCTCATGCAACTCTCCGGTCCAGACTTGCGGTCTCCAGAGTTTTGCCTCGTGATTTATTCGATTTGATTATTCAGACCAGCGCAAACAGCATTTGTAACGACACTGGTAAACAATCACTCTGTTTACATATACGCTCTAGCAGTTTATCCCCAATACACACCCTCATACATGTTACCATGGGTGTTTACGTTGACCCCCTTCTCCTTTTGTCAAATTTGCTTCAAACATTTGCAAATGAATTTCTTGCCACATCTGCATAATTATGTGAGACTGCAACATATTCTATATAATTTTCTGCATGCAGTGTCCTGGCTGTTAACACCCTGCTCATATGGCTGTTATAGCAAACAA
The DNA here is from genome assembly GCA_004119915.2 of Collichthys lucidus. Taxonomy (NCBI): domain Eukaryota; kingdom Metazoa; phylum Chordata; class Actinopteri; family Sciaenidae; genus Collichthys; species Collichthys lucidus. Next base: position 27,802,486 of record CM014086.1, on the reverse strand, counting down.
GCACTGCTGGTCAGGTATTTGTACTTTAACATGACTGCACATGCATGCTTTGAATGTGGCAGCAAACTTTGATTTGTAAATGAAGTGTGTGGGGACATGAATAAACACAATGACCCCTCTCCTCTGCTGAAAGAAACAAACTGAGAAACAGTTAACGACTGAGAGAGACGTTAGTCACCAGCAGGGACTTAACACACTCGACTGTCTTCTGAAATTCATCCATAAAACTGTGTTCATCTTTGCTGCTACTCATTAAAATCTCTGACGGTCATGTAAGCAAAGTTGGACTGGTCAACATAAGGGCTTTAAAGAAGGACAGTGCTGATGCTTATCAGAGGTTACCTGTATGTCAAAGCAGTTACACAAAGTCTCACACTTTCTCCAACAGCCAATTTGCAGTCATAGGGCCCCGCCCAATACCTCGGAGGTCTTTAGTCCTCCCCCACACACACACACACCCCGACACACTCACTATGCATCCTACTATGGCTCATTAGCACCTGTGAAGAAGCACTAAAAAAAAAACAGTTAACACACTCCCAGCCCCTCTTTTAACCCGTCCCCTTCCTCCTGATTCCCCCAAACAACTCCCTCAGTCCCAGACTGATGGACATGTTGTGATGATCGGGACAAACACATAGCAAGTCTTACAAACTTGTAGATAGATGGAGTTAGTTCTACACCCACGATCACCAACTTTGGCTTGGATTCGCTCACTTGGTAAGCCGAACTTTTAAGTGTGCACGTTTGTCGTTCTTGATATCTACGCCTTAGTCTTGGGTTCAGTTACAAATGTTTCAACTCCTGGATCATCCTCATTACAAGCCATAGTGTTTTGTTAATGTTTCAAACTCAGAGAGGCGCTCTAGAATATTACAAACACATATCAAGGAAAGGGGTTGTTTTCGCTGTCTCACAAAGGAACAGATGGTTGGATGTCTTAGCCAGCTGTGTATGTTTATCTGTTTTTAAATGATCTTGAGATGAAGCTGGATGCTGAACATATTGAGTGAGTGCAGTCTTGTTGTATATTTTCTCTAAAGGGGTTTCTCTAAGAACTTAAAATTTAGCTTTTGTATGTTCTCAGTAGCCATATTTCACCCGGTTAGTGTTTCCCTCCAACTCGTTCCGTCCTCCCCCCTCCTCTGACTTGTGTGGCCTACTGTGTGATGTCTCAGTAACGTGTCATGTTGTTGGTGTGGAGTCTGACACCTCGATGCAAAGCACCACCTTCCTCTTCCTTTTCTCCAACAAATATAAACAAATCAGTCTAGGATATATTTAGTAGTCCATCATTTACTTTTACCACCCCCTTTTACACAGAAGTCTTACATATTTTAACTGTTTTCTTCCATGATGATTTTATGATGATCCATCACTAGATCCACTGGGGTCAATCAAATTGAAAATATAACTCAAGGTCTGTGTGTTTCTGCAGCGGTGTCTAACCTGGACGAGGAGAGCAAGTGGACGGTTCATTACACAGCTCCGTGGCACCAGCAGGAGAACGTCTTCCTACCAGGCAGCAGGCCGCCCTGCGTAGAAGACCTCCACCGCCAGGCCAAAGTCAACCTCAAGACCGCCCTGCGAGGTGAGAATCGTTGAAATTGGACTGTTTAAAGAGTTTTTATAGGATCCACCATGATCACAGACACAGACAGGGTTATGAATCATTTGATGTGGAGGAGGTGATTGCTTTGTGTTTGCACTGTTTAAAAAAGATGGATACATACTAACATATGAAGTGAAACACAAGCTCAAGTTAACAGATGCTTTAATATTGCGGAAACTAATCATATCTTAGCTGTTGATGGTTTCTTTCTGTGTTGAAATAAGGCTTATGAGGTAATTTGGTGACGCTCAGTTACAGCCAGCGAGGTCAGTGCTAGTATACAGAATTTGATACTGGGTATAAATTATTATATTATATTCCATAATGTATGAAAACTTAAGACATAAAAATGTTTTTAAAAAAAGCTTAGTTGTTGATATATTAGTGCTGCAACTAACAATATATCCTCATTAATGATTATTTAGCTAATTACTTGATCAACAGCTGGAATAATTGTTTGGTCTATATTAAAATACTAAAAAAAATGTTTTTTTAATTTACAGTGAAACAAACCAAACAAAAAAATACATTTGAGTATCTGGAACAAAAAGATTTTGGTTATTTCTGCTTTGACAATAACCATTAACTGACCCATTCAATGCTTCAGTGAAATCACCGTTCCAATAACAAAGCGATATCTCAGTGATACTCAAAGATATCTCCGATCACTTCCATATCAGCTAAATGAACCGAAAGATACACAGTGACAAATCTCACCTTTGGGAGTGTTGCAGGACGTCATCATCGCATTTGTCTTGGCATCAAAGTAAAGGTCAGCTGTGTTTGTCTACAACACTGTTAAAAAAAAAGTCCAAACTTGTCATTTGTGTTCAGCCCAAAGTTTGGCCAACGACACAACAGCGTGAGATCCTCTTCTTTCTGTTTGTCCAGCACAGAGAGTCGAGTCACAGCAGAGTGACAACTGTTAAATATTCCCACAACATTCCCCTTGAACAGGGAAGTGGCAATACCAGTAAACACTGGCACCTGTTTGGCTGAGAGTTCCTGAGAAAGTTGTATTTTCAACCCATTTCTCAGATAAAAGTTTGAGAGACGTGTGTGAGAAAACACTATTAGTGTGTACACGAGTGTGTATACGTGGGTGGAGGTGTTACAGTAAAGGCTTGTTGTTTACATACTAGGGTGGCCTTGTGTGCCAGCAGATAAATAAGGGAGTGCTAAAGGCAATGAGAGATAAATAGGGAGGAACTGGTTGTAACCTGATGCTTACGGTGTGTAAAACATGAGTCACCTGCTTCGATACGCACACACACACACACTGTAGGTTTTCTTTGTCTCTCCCATTGTTTGACCCCTTTGCTGTTGCTGCTGCCTAATACTTCCTGCAATATTGATGTTCCTTGGTGTGCAAACACCACCTGGGAGGTTGCATACATTCAGCTAACCCCCCCTCCATCCTGTCACTGTCCTATCATCTTGTCACCACCACCCAGCCCCAGGGGGGCTTAACTGAAAGCCAACAGGTGTCCAATGAGAGCACCTGTTCTGTCCATTTGAGTCTTGATCAGCTCTTTAATGCCTTGTTGAGTCTGGATGTTACACACCTAATTACAGCACAGCCATAAGGAAAACAGTGTTAGCTGAGGTAATAGATCTGAGTCGTAATACACTGTGTGCCGCCCAGTTGGACTCAGGCATAGGAATGTGTTGTTTCTATGGTTGAGACAATGTAGTGCCAAAGAAAAGGGCACGTGTAACCAGTCCCTAAATCAAGTGCCACCAGCACAAGCACAGCAAGGTACACGAGTCCTGCCTTCTGCTCTGCAAAGCAGAATAATCAATAAGCAATCAGATGGCAACATGCATCCAACTCTGTTGTTCCTTTCACTCACACGGAGTTCAGCTTGTGTGTTTAGCAGTGAGGCTTTTGCAGGATAGATTATGGTAAACGTGCCAACAGGGTCCAAATATATCAGAGAGGTTATGCAACAGTTACTGTCAATAATATCCCAATTATGTGTTAGTTGTCAGGTCAGACAGAAGATAAAAAAAAAAGTTTATCTCTATAACCTCACAATAACCTCACAATTGTCACCTGTTTTCATCATAATTAGCTTTGCATATAGCACTGACAGATAAGTTAACTAACATTACTCTCACTGCTCTCATAATGTTTTTTGGACATGGTAGGCTACTGTGAAAAGTCCTCAAAACCTGCTGTGTACTACACGCTCAGCTCCAAACAGCAGACAGTTGGCAGTGCTTAAAGTGTTGGTAGAGACTAAAAAGTGTCACATGTCAATTTGTATCCAAAAACATTATTATAGCGTGAACACAACAAAGGTCACTGGGTCACTGCTTAAGTGTTTGACACTTAAACTAGCATCATAATATTTAAACATAGAGTTTAGCTTTTACACTGCTACTTCAATGACCGTCTTTTGTGCATTTTTTGGTGAATATCTGCAGCACCGAATGTTCACGACACCACTTAGGCTATTACTAGATTTAAACTGTCACTGTTAAATATACAGATTTGGACATTTTTGCCCTCCATATCCTTCAGTCTTTACGCTCGTCTTCTCTCGCCGTCACGTACCGGTCCCCTCCCTTCAGCTCTGCCTAGCAACAAGCGGCACTCGGCTCATCAACGCTTATTTATTTTTATCAACCGTCCCCAATCACGCCGCACCAATCATCCTAACCGCTCCGCACCCCGTCATCATCATCCTCCTCATCATCATCGCTGTGTTTTCTTTCCAAATCCCACTCTTCCACACCGCTGCCACATCAGTCTACCTTTGCCAACCCCATTAGGATCCATTAAGTGACAGTATTAAACATGCACCAGTGTGCCTCTCCACAGAGACCGGCTGTAATTAGCTATGGAGATAGATGGCACATGAAAAGGGGATCAAAGGCAGCATCACTGAGGTCCCAGGGTAGGAGGAGTGATGTGCATGTGCTTTGGTACACGTGTTATTCACCAAAAGAGATTTTGATGGTGCATCACCCACTAAAGATAAAAGACCAGGGAGGATTTTACATTTGTATGGAACAGGGAAATTATACAGAGAGACGATGTTTGTCAGTTGATGTGCCAGGAATATTTTTCATATTTAATGAGAAATGTAAGGTTTGTTCTCACAGTTTAGATTTCTTTATCCTTATATCTGTGTGTGTGTGTGTGTGCAGCTAAGCCCGTTAAAGCAGAATTACATGAGTATAATTAGCTATTAAAAGACTAGACAAAGGATGCATTAGTAGATATGTGCACAGGGAGAAAGAGAGAGATGATGTGCTAAATGCCCCCTTAGAGAGCGGAGGGAGGGGGCAGGCGGGTAGGAACAGGAGGAGGAGGGGGAGAGAGAGGGACAGTTCTGCCATCTGTGTGTGACAGACTGAAACTGATACCCCCTCCTCTGGTTACACACACACACTCGTTTGTAAGCTCTCTTCTTCTCACACATTGGCGCGCACACATGTACATCACAACTCCCATCGCAGCAGGTGGTGACGGGAGGAAGTGTGAGCAGCATCCAACCGAGAAGACACTGATGCACTGACAAACATCAGTACAGTTTTTGTTGTCTGTGTAACATGTCTTTTCTGGTCCGTCCTGCAGAATGTGACAAGTTGAGGAAAGATGGTTTCCGGAGCTCTCAGTACTACTCTCAGGGTCCAACCTTTGCTGACCCCTCACAGTCCACCAGCAGCCTGCAGGACGACGAGGATGACGACAATGATAAGAAGGTATATGTACGCACAAACACTGCGCACAAAAACTCATCAAAGGTGTGACACTCGCTACATTTTGTGTATAGACAGGTGAGCACAGCAGTGCTGATTCAGCAGCACAGGAGCTCACCTCCAGTGATTAAAACAGTATCAGGCTGCCATCTGGTGGTCAGACATGAACATACATGTTTTACTCCAGTTTTCATTTAATGAAAAAAATTATCGCCTGAACTGGTAGAAACTGGTAGGACGTTCCACTAATGGGGAACAACAAACAAGAAGAGTCTCGATTGCCTTGAGAGTACGCGTAGCAGAGCCAGGCGTCATTCATTTATTGGAGCACCGCAACAGTCGTGTGGTAACAAATGCATGTATAAGGGCTTTGAAGTAGGTGGGTGCAGCACCAGACGCTATGTATATATTTATAGATATTATATTGTGGCAAGCAACATAAGAGAGAAGAAGCAGCTCTTAGTCATTTGAACTCTTTAATGACATTCAACACAGGGCACTAGAATTTAAAACACCATATACGCTACAGGCTGTGAACTGTTTTCAGGATCACGACTCTAAAAGGTTGTGAACTGCTGACCTAAAGGTGTAGGAACCTCACTGACTTTACTATAAAGTTATAATATCAGTATATTATAATATAAGTTATGAGAGAGTTGAATTAAAGGTTAAACGTTCACTATAATCTCAGTTGGGAGAGACAGAAACTATTATTTAATGCTCTTTTTACTGACAGATCATTAGTGTGACGTGAAGTGTGAATGGTTTGACAGCCTGATATCTCTCATCTCCATGTGATATGAGGGGTCCTGAATGGGTCAGCGGGTCTTTCTCTGTTATTATCAGGGTCTCTTTTGTCCTCATGAGCCCAAAGAGGGCAGCCACTCGTTTCATGCCTGCCTCGACCCTCGACCTTCAGAGCATTCTGTTGTTTTTCCAAACTGTCGACTCCAATCACTCGTTATCTGTTTTTCTACTTTCTGCATCCCTCTCTCTTTAACCTGAGCCAATCCCCTCCTCCTCCTCCTCCTCCTCCTGCGCCTTCCTTTCCCCTTCCCATTTTCCGCTGTTTGTCCCCTTTATCCGTCACTTCCTGTTGCCCTGAGGCCAGTGAGCCTAACCTTGCCTGACAGCAGCCTCAAAAGGAGAAACAGGGCTCCTGTTTGAGTCACAATGATGCAAAATAACAAACCATGCTTACAACAAAACTACAGCTCAGATCTTTTCTTTAAATCCTCTGACCTCCCCCATTCTGATGCCTCCCTCCATTTATCCATGCATGTATGAAAGCACTCATAGCCATCTTCTCTGGCCAGTCTCATGTTTGCAGTAGATGATTGCTGGATATATTTGGGAGACTCTGGAAACATTTTCAATTTCTTACCAGCTGTTTTTTCTCAACCCGATCCAAACGACTAATAATTCTGTCTTTTATCAGGACAGTTCGGGGATCATTTGTGTTCATCGCGCTCTCAATTTCTTTGATTCGAGAAATAACGATTTCAGAATCTCAGATGGACACTGACTGACTGACCTAAGCACTCAGCCAACTGGAAGTTGATGATTTTCTGTCGACTAACGGCTCACTTTCAAGACTGGATGCAGCAGTAATAGCAGTCTGTTGCTCCTCTGCAGTAAATCCCCCTACACGGCCGAGGACTGTTAGTGTGGGAACGCAGTTTAATGCATGAGTGATTCTCTCTCTTTCTCCTCGCTGCTGCTGCTCTCTTGCTTTTATCCTGCCATCGCCAACTGCTCTGTCAGTGTACTCTGATGGATGCGTGTGTGTGTGTGTGTGTGTGTTTTCATTTGGGTTTGATTGATCGTGAAAAATATTTACAGCACCACAAGCTACTAAAAGGTCACAGCAGTGTAATATACCAAAGTGTATGTATGTGTGTGTCAATATGTCCCATACAATCTGCCTGTAATAGTTTTGGGCAATTAAGTTCTCTCCTGTATTATTCCTCTCACACTTTTTTTCCATTATCTTGACATTTCACCATGACATTTTTTTATCCATCACTTCTGAGCTTCAACAAAATCTTTGTTTTTCGCTGCCTTTCATCAGAGCACGTTGTATTTCATCCCTCTCACCTCTGTCGCCCCCTCTTCCTGTCTTTTCTTTCCCTTTCCCTTCCCTCTCCATTCGACTTATTTCCTCCTCACATCTCGTCTCAATTACCTGTCGCCGTTATTCTCTTTCCAATCCCTGTTTCTATTACCTCTCTCCTCCCTCTGCCCCATTTCCTATCCTCTTTCACCTTCCCTTTCCCGTCTCTGCTCTCTTTCCATTCCCTCTTCGCTCCTCATTAACCCATTCCTTCTCTTTCTCATCTAGTCCACAGCTTCATCGGCCGAAGACAACAAGTCTCAGCTGTCCATGAGGCCCCAGACCCCCCAAGGTGAAGGAGGGGAGGGGTCTGAGGTTGACGGACAGGTGGTATGGAACAAGGGTGCGCCTCTCCCCACCCCAGAGGAGAAGATGAGGCAGACAGCCAAGGCCGTGCCCACAGACATAGTTGCCATCAACGTCACAGGTATGACCTCTTGGAAACAGGAACTATTTTGTCTATCTTTCAAACATTAGCGTGTAGTGACCGATCCTCATCAGTGATGGTAGTGGAAGTGTCCCGGTCCTCTGAATAGCTACGTAGAAAGATCAAACTAGTCTGAGTTTGATCTGGTCTCACTTATCCCCGGTGTCGATTCTGTAACATTAACCTCTCACCACCAATCACGGACTTTGTTTTGTTTGTCTCAAGGGAATTTTCTGACATTTCTGACTGAGTTAGATGAGAAGATCAAAATCAGGTTCAGAGTTTACAGCCTTACTAGCTATCAGGTATAATACTTGCATCTTAGCCTGCTGTTATTTGCTAAGTAAGTAAAGTACGGCTGACGCTGGGATAAGAAATATCATGATTTATGGTGGTTAAAGCATCAGCCATAACAAAAGTATTGGACAAATGAAACATTCTGATCTGATGATAGCTCTAGATGAAAAGTTCTTACTATAATTTAGGCTGAAATGTAATAACTCGTATGAGCGTTTGTACCAAACAAATCCATCAACACATTCGACAGCCAGAAGTCTCAACTTGCTGGTGGCAGCAGAGGAAATGTGAAGAGATTTCCAAGTCAGTAGGCCCACAAATATTTGGCATGCGTCCAGATATTTTATTTTGGAAGTGGTCATTACTATCTCTAGAGCCACGTTGCTAGTGTGGCTAATAATGGTCATATTAACATGTCACATCTGATTGTGATTTTATCGGACTTCTCATCTAATCTCCAGTAAGGCAGCCTCATAAAGAGAATGCAAAATGTCAGACTGTTACTTTAATCAACCCTCTGCGGCTAAGTGGATAAAGACCAATCAATTACTGTATCCAGTCAGCCGCAGAGAAGGAAATAAACTGTGTCAGTCGTGGATGTCTGCCTCTCCTCCTGCACCTCCATACTCTCCCCTTCCTTCATGATTCTCGGAGACTGACCTTCAACTTCTTTTATGCGCGTTTGAATGAGCGTTTGTGTGTGAAAATCGTTTGACAGCTTATCCAAAGGGTCAAGGCTTCTCACTGACTTTATGTCAGATCGCAGGGCGTATGACAGATGAACACTGGTACACAGCAAAACGTGTCTCCCTGGTTAGCATGTCACATTTTACAGTGATCTACCACACGAGCCAACACATGCTTAAGATGCATAGCCAGCCCTAATTATAAATATATTACACTGTAGCTGGTGTCATGTTTCACTCATATCAGACAGACATTTGCACAAAAACTCCAAAAATGGCAGCTCAGTATCAATGTCTGAATATTGCTGTTGTCAAGACCAGTATAACTGCAATGCTGTCAACGTTTATACACTGATGAGTGTTGAATATGGCCCCGCTCCACACAAATCACTGTTGACTTCATCGCCTGCCACTTCAGATTACTGAGAAAGACAGAGTAAATCACACACGCACATGGACAGACAGACAGACAGAGAGAGACATGAGAGAGTATTCTGACGCTCTGAGGGGGAATGTGAGCGACACTATCTGCCCTCATATCAATTTCTATTTCCCTAACGCCTGCAGGCTGTCACCAGCCCGCCAAATAGTAGAAATAAGCAGTTCCTAGTGAGATATTGCATCTTCCTTCAGGGAAACTGGACAGAGAGTGAGACGGATATTGAGAGGAATAAAAGCCTGAGTGTGTGTGTGTGTGTGTGTGCGTGCGCTTGCTATACTTCATATCTGTCATGTGCATGTATGTGTTTTTGAGCATGCACTATACATCTCACATATCTTACATGTACTGTATGTTTGCACTGCAGTTACTTATACTCAGGGTTGGAAATAAACACAAACCATCAGCCAAAGATGCAAAGCCTCTCGTTGATCAGCTTGGCTAATAAATAAGTGAAAATAGCTTGTTATAGCAGTTCGGCTGATGGATGAAGAAGGATCAAGTCACCCAAATGACAAATAAATAAATAACATTTTTTCTTTCCTTTAGTGGTACAATCCAATACAGATACTTTAAGTTTAGATGTGTAAGGTGACCCTGCAGAGCTCGAGAAGACCTTGGACAGAAGAATTTGTCTACATGGGATGATATAACCTTTTTTCAGATACATCTGCATCATCGAATATGTTGTCTGAGCTCACCTGGTAGAGCGTGCGCTGCATGTACAAAGGCTGTGGCACTTTGCTGCATGTCCCTCCCCCGTCCTTGCTTCCCTTCTTCAGCTGCTACTTTGAAAATGAAGGATCAAAACCCCCATCAGAAAAAAAGAATTATGTTGGCTGATAAGTAACGAAAAACTGCCGTTCATAAAATCTGAAAAAGTATGTTTAGAAACAGTGTCATGGTTGCATAGTTCATCAACAACTATCAGCTGTTAAATGTCACAATCAAATAAATCTGATCACATAAAGATTGTTGGTTGAATTATCATTACCTTTTTAAACTCCTAAATATTTGATACCACTAGAGGGAGAAGAACAATGTGTCTTCCTAATTTGGTTGAACTGATCCTTTAGGTTTCTCGCCCTGTTGTTATTGCATGTTGTAAAAAAAACAAACAAACAAAAAAAACTTTCTGCATGTTGTTGAGTTTGTTCCTTTCAACTAACCGACTTCTGTTTGCCTGTGTGTCCGCCTGCCTTGCTCTCGCCCTCCCGGCTACCAGGGGCAGTGTTTGACCGACAGGCGAGCATCCGGCGCTCCCTCATTAACACTGACACCGTGTCCCGCCGGCCCAAGAAGGTCAAACGCAGAAAGACTATATCAGGGCTGCCTGACAACTTCAACCAGGAGCTAGGTATGGATCACTGCGGGGCAATAAGTTGCCCTCTACTGTCCACAGACCTGTACCAACACTCTGGACAAGCATCCCTCCTTCTTTACTACAACCTTACTCTGTTTTTATCAAGACTAACTGTGTACATCCTCTGTGTACACCGGTATTGTTCTGATTAAGTCATACCGAGGGAGAGGAAATGACACAGTGTTGGATCAAGGCCCTGTAGACGTTTCAGTTCTACATCCAAAGTGTCCTCATTTGCTCTCCTCCACCCTCTTCAACTGTATCCACAGCAGGAAACCAGTAATGAAATCATTTTCACTAGTTTTGTGGTTTTAATTATTTCTTTTTTTCCCCTTTTCTAGAAACATTTGCCCTCATGTCGCATAGCAGTATTGTAGTCTCATAATCCTTCAGGGTCAACCTCCTGCAGTCCTTTTCTGTGAGGGTGTGTGTGTTTGTGTCTTAATCCTGGTGTCGTATTGATAATCTTAGCATGTGTCCTATATGTGTTTTACTTACCAACATGTACTGACAATGTGACGATGATCACAGACACCTAAAAAGCCACACGATCCTCTTTTTTTGCTCTGTCAATATCAGAATATATGATCCACAGTACCTACAAAAAGATGAGGTCTGAATAACAAATACAAAGGTTCAGAGGTCCCCTGCCATACTCAGCTGAGCTGGGTGTTAAGCGAGCTCAAAGCTTACTAAGCTGACACTGTGCTGTGCTGACGGCACCGCATCGTCGATGTTTTTATTTACACATCTCTGAGCTTTTTTGAATGGCAGCAGCGTTTACGGAGAATGTCATTTCTCTGTGCGATAAGATCACCGAGCTTGATAGGAAAAGAGCTTTAAAGTCTGGTTAGTGCTCAGCTGACGACAGCCTCTGAATGTCATGATTACTGGGCCGGGGTAATTGTCCCAGTGCTTCATCCCCTCCTCTCTTTGCACTATAGTTGCCTGCGAGAGTAGACCTGCAGCTTAATCTATCGCAGCAGCAGCAGCAGCAGCAGCGGCGGCAGCCAAGCTGTCACTCCAGCTTTTAGCAAAGAAGGAAGAGAGTGCATGTGTGGTTTAGAGAGAGAGAGAGCGAGGAAGGGGGACAGAGGGAAGAAAGGACATGCGAGTGTGTATGTTTTGGGATACGAGCATCAACAGGAGAGCCACCACAGAGAGAGGCACACTAGCCGTCCTCTCTCGTTTTACAACTCATTCTTCAAATTGTTTGTTTACTAGCCGGTATGTTCAGTGTGTGTGTTTCTTTGTCATGTCTGCAGCTCTGTGTGTCCTTGTCTCTATGTCTGTCTGCATATTTTGTATACTCTCTCCTATATGGCAGTGCATGACATGTCAACATTTTACGTTTGCGTCCTTGTATGTGTTTTCGTTTGTTGGCTGCCTCACACATTACCAGCTGCCTGTTCTGGACCCCAGCGGACTATTTGTTTTTCTATGAGACAGAGTCAGAGCCAGATTAAGACGGAAAGCATAGTAGGGAGTCTCTGTCTTCCCTCATATCGTTTCCTCCTTAATGAAGAAGACCAGAAGTTATTATCGCATGAGACATGGTTATAGAAAATCAAATTAATTAGCTTCCCTCTGACCACAGTTTATATGACGGTTTAGCCAGAAGAGCAGAAGGAATTGTGGTTGAAGACAGATTAAAGAGGAAAGAGAAGAGAAAAACAGATATTTTGAATCATGTGTTTATGTTATTTTCTTTCTTCCTGTGACAGCAGCAAAAGGACACGGCGGAGAGCTCCGGCCACATTCCATGTTCATCCCGGGACAGTACTCCACCTTGGGAAGAGTTGGAAGCGTCAACTCAACGCTCCGGCGTTCGCAGACCAGAGACTCTGGCTGCCAGACAGAAGAAGTAAAGATTGTACCGCCCTCCATGAGAAGAATTCGGGCTCAGAGAGGACAAGGAATCGCTGCTCAAATGGCCGGCATTACTGCTTCCTCCTCAACAGGAAGTATATCCATCGCGAGTAGCGACAGCTCTGGGGTCTTGATGATGCCGCATCACTTTAACGGAGATCCTTCACGCTTTCACAGTCTGCCCCGTCAAGGTGCCAGAGTGTCCCTCAGTGCTGACCCCATCTATAGCAGCACCCCGATTAAGTCAGAGGAGCAAGCTACGCCTCAGAGGCAGATCGGAAAGCTGCAGGTCGACGATACAGCGGTGCACATGAGAAATGCTCCAAGGACAGGCACACTTCCCAGGCCCAAGTCTCAGGAGTTGAGGGGGACACAGGCCAGTGATTGGGGTGGTGGTCCAGCGTGTGTGGTCTCGCCACACGCTGCCTATTCCACCTCATACATCCCCAACGCCACCCTGTCTAGCTCCTCTGAGGTCATTACCCTCAACACCTCCAGTCAAATTTCCCACTCTCCAGTCTCTGCCTACCCCACAGCTCGGCCGCTCAGTCTGGCTTCCTCCACCAACACCTCCAGTCCAGCAGCCTTTGCCCAGAGCTCCACCTGCACCGCCTTGGCCACTTCGACCCCGACTCGTACACCACAGGACGGCAGTCTGGTAGTCGCAGCACCTGCTAGCGAGTCAGGGCACTCAGACAGTAGCGTACACAGCCACAGCACCTTGGCTCCTACGCCGCCATCTTGTCTGCCAGAGGAGCAGTGGATATACGATACGCCAGAAAACGTAGTGGTTCCACATCGCACTCTGACCTCCAGCTGCTCCACTCCTATAAACCAGCTGTATAGCAGCCTGGACCTCTCCTCCAGGACCACTACTGACTCCAGCTCCATCTATTCCCAAGACAACGATGGATATTACACTTCCATGCACATGGACTCGGGGCTGCGCTCTCGCAGCCATGGCAGTCACGGTGCAGCAGCTGGAAGGGCCACCAGGCACAGCATGTACGAGTGTCGCGAGATGGCCAATCAGGATGACTCTGGAAGCTTGTACAGCGATCGCTCCCTGTCACGCAGCATTTCCCTCCGCAAGTCCAAGAAGCCTCCGCTGCCCCCAGCTCGTACAGACTCTCTCAGGCGCAAGCCTGGTGCGAAAAAGCCCCTTGGAGGTGTCAGCGCCATCAGCGGAGGTAACGAAGCAAACGGAGCCATGCTTAATGAGACTCTGATCGCCAGCTTGCAGCAGAGCCTGCAGATGGGGCTGAGAGGAGGGAAAGGAAAAGGGGCTTCACCTTCTTCGCCCTCTCACAGCCCGAGCAGTGACTACGACGACCCTTGGGTGCTCCGGCCACGCAGTCAGAGTAGCATCAGTGCAGGCAGCTCTGCGGCGTCACTGGCAGCCAACGCCAACTGCGGCGGCGTCTCTAACGTGTATTCGCTTTGTCACGTCACGCCTGCTCAGAGTGAGACCAGCAGCTTGCGCTCGGACTACGCCGATTCCTGGGGCTACTACATGGACTACCCTCGTAACCACGGAGACCAAAGGGCGCAGACTCCTCCGGTCCACGTCGTAGATAACATGTCGGTCGGGGCTCACCAAGGTGAGCTACACAATGGAGGTGAGATTCACAGCCAGGCCCCAAGAGCTCCAGGCCAGGAGGGAGCTTTGGCAGTGAAGCCCAAAATCTCCACCTCCTCACCAGACAGGGTGCACAGACTGACTTCTCCATCCAGCGGCTACTCCAGCCAGTCCAACACGCCCACAGCTGGAACCCCGGTGCCCTCCTTCATCAGGTCCATGTCTCCTTCGGGCAGCCGACCCAAGCCTAAAGTGCCCGAGAGGAAGTCATCCCTCCTCTCCTCTGTATCCATCTCCTCCTCTTCCACCTCCCTTTCCTCCAACACCTCGGACTCACTTAAAAGTTCCGGACCTCCTCCTCCACCACCTCCACCCCTGCCCCTATCCTCCTCCTCAGCTCCCAGCACTCCTCTCAGTGCACCTCCACCCTTCCCTCCACCTCTACCGCCAAGTGCGGGCACTCTTTTGCCAGCTCCCCCATTACCAACTACTCCACAAGGTCCAACTCTGTCCCCACCCACTGCTTGCTCCACCTCCCCTGAATTCCCACCTCCTCCATCCCCTGAAATGTTAATTCACCCTAGTTCATCCTTCAATGGGAGCTTCAGTCCCCCTCCACCTCCTCCTCCTCCCGTCCCCTCCTTGGGACCCCCACCACCTCCACCACTGCCTACTTTTGTCCCGCCGTCCTCCTCTCCATCTTTTGTGAAGGCAGTGAAGGATGCTCCTAATCCAGCTCCTTCCAGCAGCCCCACAAAGTCATCTAAGCCCCTGATCACCCCGTTTGCGCTGCAGAGTGTTCAGCTCCGCTCTGTTAAACGCCCAGAAAAGGAGATTAACGGCAAAGCAGACCACACCAAAGCTCAGGAAACGGGGGTGGACCTCCTTCAGGATCTAAAACCCCTGACTCTGGAGAAGTCTCACTCCCTGGAGCATCCCACTGTGTTACCCCTGTCAAACTACTCCCCAGACGAGGATCCACATAACTCCTCACCATCACCTGTGTCACAGCTCTTAGAAGAGTTGTCTTTAGACTGCAGTATCACAGATTACACGCCAGATAGCTCCGTCATGAATGGAAGCTACTTCCTCTCGAATGGAAAAGCCAACGTTGAATGGCGGGACTCGTTGCCCAGTCCCCAACAGAGCTCCCAAAGCTCTCCCGTCAAACAGAAGCCTCCAGCTGTCTCTAAGAAACCCAAAATTTCTTTCCTCCCACCATTTAACTCTCAACCAATGAACGAACAGCTTCCATCTCAGCACGAGGTAGACCAAGTAGACGCGCCGCAGACAAGACAAATAAAAGAAGAGGAGAGGGAGAGTAGAAGTGAAAAGGAAGAGGAGGAAACTTCAGAGAGCTCCGAGCCTTTCGCAGAGAGCAGCGAAACATGCACAGTGAGCCAGGACGAGTCCCACATCTCTGCTTTTGCCAGCCAGGAAACAAGTCCTGACCACGGGCCACGTTCCAACGGAGAGGCTCATGAAGAGGACGAGGAGGAGGAGGAGGAGGAGGAGGAGGAGGGAGATGGAACAAGCAGCACGACTGGCTCCATCAGCTCTAAGGAGGATGACACCGGTGAGTCTGAATACAAAAAAACGCTGGCTTCAGATGTTGTCAGTCAAAACCTTCATTTACTTATTAGTTAATCCCATTACCATAATCCTATATAGTCGTAGCTGTGTGGGCAGCACCTCGGGCAGCTGTGAAATTCATTTTAGCCTCTGAAGCAGAGGATCCAAACTTCAAACCACCGGCTTCTGAAGGTTAACAAACTGTGAAAATAGTGCAGGAGAGACTCTTATCGCTGGGACAGCACAGCTGAATTCATCCTCTTGAATTCATCCTCTCTTCTACTCATCCTCCTGTATTTATATGCAGACCTCTCTTCTGGTTACTGTCCCTTCATTTTTTCCCGCATTGCTATTTTCCTCTGCCCCCCCACCCAGCCACACACCTCAGCCTCCACTGTCTACTCGACTCCTCTCCTCCATCCATCCTTATTTACAAATATCCATTTTTGCCTCTCTGCTTTTTACTCTTTATTTGCTGTTTATCCCTCATCCTCACTCAGCCCTTTACTCTCTCCCTCTCTCTTTATCTCTGTGTCCTGCTCCCCTCTTCTTCTCTCTCTCTCTCTCTGAGGTAAGGGAGGTGGCAAGTGTCCCAGGGGAGATGCTTCTCGTGGTTGGAGGGAGAGGGGCGTGTGGTGGGTTGGGTGGGAGGAAGGGGCTGCATCGTATCAGAGGGGAGGGGAGGGGAACAGATCTGGTAAAGGGGATGAAGTGGAAGGATGGAGAGAGAGAGAGAGAGAGAGAGAGAGAGAGAGAGAGAGAGAGAGAGAGAGCAGAGAGACGAGAGAGAGAGGAGAGAGAGAGAGCGAGAGAGAGAGCGAGAGAGAGAGAGAGGAGAGAGAGAGAGAGAGAGAGAGAGCGTAAAGTGAGACTGCCTGCAGCGGCTCAGGCAGCCGGAGCTCAGACGTGAGCGCAGAGGTTGAGAGGGGAGGGGGAGAAAAGAGGCTAAACAAGAGGAGAAGAAAAGAGGAGAGACAAAACGAGAATGTAAGAAGACAGTCCAGATACTATTAGACTGCCAGCATAATGTGCCGGGCGGGAGTGTGCGAGTAAACCCTAAGTATGTGTGTTTACTCATGTTTGTTTCTCCGTCTCAGGTGAGGTGTTCGACTCCAGCACGGCTGAATCGTCTCCGGTCCCGTCAGCCAACGGGGAGAACATGGTGACCCCGACTCCTTCGCGGGCCCGAACCACAGAGGACCTCTTTGCTGCCATTCACAGGTACCATGATGCATTTTTTACACCTCTCGTCACTCCTTCATTTACCATTACTCCCAACTTCTCACCTGCTCCCGATATATGTAATTCATTACACCAAGCTCGTTTGGTTTTCCTCTCGCACTCTGTCACTCCTGTCCGTTCCTCTCTCCATCTTCCTCCTCGTTCTCCATCAGCATCTCCACCCCCCTCGTAAAACCACAGTGCATCACCCTGAACTCTGAGCTCCTTCCCCACCTTCATCCTTCAGCCCATAATTTCTCTTTTTCCATCTTCATCCCCCTCCTCTCCTAATCCTCTCCTCCTCCTCCTCCTCCTGCCCTCCACCTCTCAGTCATAACTTTACCGAGCGCTGTCCCATCTGCAAGCATAAACATCTGTCAGATAGCTGCTCTCTGGAGTCCCTCAGCTCCGGAGAGAGAGAGAGAGAGAGAGAGAGAGAGTGGCTTTTTCTGTCGCTGGTCAATCAGGACCGATTCGGGAGAAGTCAAATGTTTACCGAGGCATCTGTGTTAGTGTAGTCACATTAGCGTCGCTCATTCTCAGCAGGAGAAATAAGGCAGCAGCTTCATCCATAATTTAAATACTCGACACCCTCTGGTCCTAATCTAGGTTAGAGGCCACCAGAGAGATTTCTCTCTCTGTCTTGCTCTGCCGTCTCTGGCATATATTGCATACGTGCTTCAAAAAAGGCGGCAGCACGCACATAAATTTCTCATGCAGCGCGCCAGTTTGTGTTTCACGGTCACGTGCGGCCGCAGTCGGAGTTCTCTTGAGCATCACAGGATTTCATTTTCACGGCATTTCATTCCTGCCGCCGCGCCGACAGATTGCCGATGTATTTATGGCGCCCGCGGCGTCACGCGCGCGAGTGCGATTTATTGTGCAGTTTAATTACACGTGAAGATTGTGCAAGCATGTTTGTGAATGTGTTGGAGCTGTTTGTTTACCGCTCGCTTTACTGGTCTCATTACACCTGCTTAGTGTGGAGCATTTAGAAGTGATGACAGACTTCCTCAACTCACAGATTTAAGAGTTCATTTTGAACATCACATATATATCATTCAAATCTTTTCCTCTTCTCTTCTTCTCACCTGTTCAGTGCCCATGTATTTCCACTTTAATCTCACTTCCTAAATCTTATCCCTCTCTCCCCTCTGGGAAAACAAAATGATGAACATCTTGAATGAAATGCCTTCCCAGCCGCAGCACGAAATACAACTTGTCTAGAGGGAGATCCTCCGAAACCAATCTAATACAGCCGAGAGAGAGAAATCGATCAAGTCGTCCGAGCCTGGGTCTTAAATCGCAGCCTTGTTTACCTCTTTCACTCAGATCGGCATCACCGCCTCTCCACTGTGGCTGTATGTTTGTGAATTTAATAAACCGTGAGTTCAGTATGTAGCCGTCATGGTTGACTGGATTCAGGTGTGTGTGTGAGAGAGAGAGTGTGTGTGTGTG
Source organism: Collichthys lucidus (assembly GCA_004119915.2). Classification (NCBI taxonomy): domain Eukaryota; kingdom Metazoa; phylum Chordata; class Actinopteri; family Sciaenidae; genus Collichthys; species Collichthys lucidus. Next base: position 27,784,139 of record CM014086.1, on the reverse strand, counting down.
TAGGCACGTGGGAATGTGTGTGAGAAAAGTCTTACGTAATGCTGATGGGTTAATGTGGCAAGGGGACGATGCTAGATGGAGGTTGAATTCAGGGCACAGACTGATATTTTGCAGTCTTTCTGAAGCAGGACGCTTCGGTACTTCTCTCCTCTGGTTTGACCTTCACGAGTGTTTCCTCCACAGGTTCTTCATCCTTTGTGGCAGAATTTCTTTCTGGAGATCTAATCAGAGGATTACAGATTTTGTCTCTCTGCGTCCTTCACTGCTTTCTTTACTTTTAGCTTCAAAACCACCTCCCTTGTCACAGAATCTGTATTTCTCATAATCACCTCTGTCTCTCCTCCTTCTCCCCCTCCTCCCTCCTTGTGCAGAGGGGGCATGCAGTGGGTGGGCGCATTCTTTCTAGAGAGGTGCGAAGTGGCAAGTAGCCCCCATGCCTTTTAATTAGCAAACCTTGTTTCCGTGATGCTACCTTTGGATCAACAACAGTGCAACCCCCCCTTCCCGGACTACAGATTAATAAAGCTGTCCCCCTGCTCGCACCTAATCCTCCTGTATTCTGCCAGTTGCGGCTTTTCTTTTGCTATGCTTTGGTGCAGGAGTTATAGACAGTGTAGGCCGCGTGGTGCACCCAACCACTCTGATACCCCCTGCTGAGCGGAGGCTGAATTGTCCTCGTGTGATTAAAACTGCTTTGGGCACATTTCCCAGTTTGTGTTTTTTTGATTAATTTCATTGTGCCGCGTCTGAGCTTTCCTGCAGAGTTGCAGCGTCTGCAGCTTCTCCTGTATAAAAAAAAACGCATTGGATTTTCTTTAACGAAAAAATGTAGAACCTTTTTTTTTTCTTCTCTCTTTCTTTTGAGCGCCCACACCGCGCAGTGGTCCTCATTGTTTTACTTCAAGATTCATGCTGTGTTGCTAATTGCTGGGGGCAGAGCTGACATATGGCAAATTTGGGACAAAGATTTCAGTCGTGTGGGCCAAGTTTTTTAAGTGCGGTCACTTTTTTTTAGCTATGACAACACAGAAAGACACAAGACTGAGCTGAGCGGCCTACCAAAGCTTTCTGCTCAGTCATGTCATTTAAATTTGATCAGTTGGATTCGACAAAAACTGGCCCCGTCTCTTGCGCTTCTTCTTCAGTTCAACATTAATTGCCTTTTCAGTTATTTTACTTTGTGCTTGCACTCACTCGCTCTGCAGAATTTCTACAAGCATGTTAATAATTCACTTTTCCACATCTTATCCTAGGTCGAAGCGGAAGGTCCTGGGGCGCAAGGAGTCTGAGGAGGACAAATCCCGGACTGGCTGCCACCCACAGTCTCCACCCGTCACTCCCACAGCCATGTCCCCAGGATCGGTGTCCTCCTTGCCTCGGCAGACGGGCTCCATCCAGCGCAACCTCCGCAAGTCCTCCACCAGCAGCGACACCTTCAAGGCCCTTCTCCTCAAGAAGGGCAGCCGCTCAGAGACCAGCTTCAGGATGTCAGCCGCTGAGATGCTTCGCTCCACTGACCCTCGCTTCCAGAGAACACGCTCCGAGTCAGAGCTGGACCCCCCGGCTGCTTCGCCCTCCTCGCCAACCGCGCCCCACAGCCCCTTAACCTCCCCCGGCCGTGGCAAGAGGGCAACGGATGAGTGGAACCGCTACGACGCCTTTTCCCTGTCCTCGCCGACTTCATCGTCCTTCTCAATGAGCGGGTTCAAGTACGGGCGCTCGCGCACGCCGCCCTCTGCCGCCAGCAGCAAATACAACGCACGCAGCCGAATCCTCAGCAGCCCAATGACAGTAATCTGTGAGCGCGAGGGGGAGCTGGCTGAGAGCGAGTACGGAGACACTGCAGAAAGTCTGTCTGGACCAGCAGCACAGACTCTCCCTGTGCTCAAAGACTCCAATGGCACTTTATCTGAAGAGAGCAGAAGTTAAGGAGCAATGACGGCCCCTCAGACGGAGGGAGCTGAACTCACTCATCATAACCAGGGTATGGGGACAGGAAGAGGAGCCCCTCTTAAAGACACCTTCCTGAGCCCCACCCCCTCCGCGCTGCCGCTGAGGGAGTGGACATGTCGGGTCCTGATGTGAGGTCAGAGGTCGCTCCATCATGGACCGGCTAAACTTAGCCTGAAGTGAAGAACCGGTTCTGCCGCAGCTTCTCATCATCTGCCACGATTCTCACCCTCTCTTTCGTTTGGTGACTAACCCTCTGTGTTAAAAGAATCGTGTTTCTTTTACGCCCGGTGTTTTTAGTTTGTTTTACATTTGTTGTTTTTTACTTTACCTTGTCTTTAACACGCAGGAACCCTTTAAGTTACTTTGAACGTCGAGGTTAAGATGAAAAGGTGAATTGAAGGAATCGAAAAAGTCACAAGCTGTTTGCTTCACGTTGCTGCCGTGGTGCTACATAGCCAGGCAGTTGCAAAGAGTGGAACAAGGCGCTCGCCTTGTGAATCTTCAGCTTTAGCGTCTCTCCTGTTGGCTCTGGAAAGTGTTTGAGAGCGCCACGATTTGCAAGTTTCGGCTTCAAACAGCCTCATGATAATAACGTGGAAAGAACTCGAGGACGTGGTACAACTTCAGCTACGGTTATCGGCAGGTTTTTTGCTTTCTGCTCTTAGGTCGGCCGGGTTAGTTTGCAGAGCTGGTGTGTTCAGGGGGCCCAGAGGAAGTGCAGAGGGTTCAGTGCTGCCACCCAGTGATGGACAGGAAGTGACACAAAGTGTTGGGTGTTAAATAAATATTTAAAAAAATCAATCGAAACATCAGATTTACTCTCTACTCATATAAAACCTCCATAAAATGAATTCTAGTTTGGACATTTCACACTGTGCATAGGTGTTTCTCATTGTTTGTGAGTTTATTTTTATGTTTTAGAGATTTGTTTTTAATAAACAAGTGATGTCATGACTTGTGTTTGGGAGTTAAGTATGAATCTATAAGTGTAAAGACATTAGATAAAATAAAAATCTAATTTTACTGTCTGGGTCTGTCGGTGATCACGATAGCTACCAAAGAACTGAAAAATGAATCTGCACGTGAACACAATCGGAGAGAGCGCGGCCGCTCGTCTGACACATGCATTTTGGTCCGGCTGTTGCTAAAGTTTGCTGAGATCTAATAGAAGTTTTTTAGGGCTTAAATGATTTCTATAATGCTGTTATACTTTTTTTTGCAGTTCTGTATATAAATCCATAGAGAAAGGAGTTTTACGTGTACATTTTTAGAGCCCTGTGTTTGCTGGAAAGGGAGTGGTTTCCTTTTTCTTTTCTTTTTTTTTGGTAGATTATTTATTTTCACGTAGCAGAGCTGCATTACATCACGATCAGAGCCGACCAGCGAGGTGATGAAGGCGCGAGGAAGGGCCACATTTACAACGCTGTGACCCCACCGGGCCATTTCTTTCCCTTTTTTAAAAAGGTGCTTTAAACTTAGAAAAAAATGCAATAACGTCAATATTTATGCTTCAGTCCTAAATCTACTGCCCTTAATCTCGAGTCATGCAAACTGGTGCCCACAGCTGAGTAAATGTGGCCTCTTCAGGGTCATAAAACTGAGGTGACAGGCGTGAGACTTCATAACCTCCACAACACCCCAGTGGTTTAATCACCTGTGACCAAAAGTGTGTCTCCCAGCTCCTCCTGTGATCGAGCACTCGGTGGGGCCCGGAGCTCGTCTCATGACAGGAAACGTCTCAATCTCACAGAGAGAGAGAGAGAGAGAGGGAGAGCTTGTGAAACGACGAGGCGACAGAAGAAGTCGTGAAGTAGTGTGGAGTGGAGCTGAAGGCAGGCTGCTAACACTCTTGTTGTATGTCTGTGTAATAAAAACAAGGTGATATTTAAAGAGCAGGTCTCGTCATTTTTTTCTGTGTGTGTGTGTGTGTGTGTGTGTGTGTGTGATTCACGGCCATCTGCCAGCCCAACGCCCCAAATCACCAGCTCATTAGCGCCGTCGCCATGGCACCCTCACTCGTCCGTCATCTGGAAAGCCACAGAGGCCATCGTTCAACCCTTCCTCTCCCCGCGGGGTGATCAGTTATGTCCCAATCTGGACATCCTATTAGGACACAGCCCGTAATAGACCTTTCCACTGACTTCAGAGCAGCGTTAAACCCTCCCTCAGTTCACATCCCAGGTCCCAGGTTTTCAACGTCTCACCATGTCGAGCTTTCGTTCACAAGGGCACAGAAACTCTGACCGCCTCTTAGTGTTTACAACGAAGTCCCTCCCCACCTCCAATTCAGCAGAGTCACCTGCTGCTGTGACGCTGCGTCCATCTGGCTGTCAGACAGAAATCAATACAGACTCCTCCCAGCTATAATCACACTATCGACACCCTCTCCTCTTGTATTCAAGACCCTTCGTATAGCGTGCTTAATGTGTGACGTGACAAATGACACAGACAAGTCTGTATTGACTCAAGAGTCTTTGTGAAGGACTCCGCCTGGTCAACAGGTACAGCTGTAGTTATTGAGTTATTAAAAAGCGGTGTACTTGTTCAGGCGACATTATGGTTGTAAAATTACATCAGAGCATCTAAAGGACTGTTTCAGTGATTTTCCAGATTTACATTTGCATTATTCAGAGCTCAAAGCTTTTTCTTATGCCAGTTCTCAAAGAAAATCAACTTGCAGAGACTTGACGCTGCCTAGAACAGATACTGTATTATATTGGAAACAGTTAAAGCGAGGTGTTAGTCACAAGCTACGGTGTCGGAAAATCAAAAGCTGTTGGCAGCTGGGTCTAATCTTAGACATCAGATCTTTGCCTATCGAGTAAGGGAACTCTCGTCTCCCAAAGTGAGTCTTAAAAACATTAGAACGTCTTTCAAAAAGATTTTAAGTTTCTTTTTAAAGTTTTGCGCCAAAAAACTGTTTTATTATCTCATTTCGAAACTTGTGATTCCTTTAGATTTATTATTTAAGACACCTGAAGGGAGTCCTACCAACAGGGCTGGGAACCACTGACTTGCATTTATCGACATTCCCTGTCTGCTGCTGCAAAGACGACAAAACATGCAAGCAGATAAAGGTGACTAAATGTTCACTGTACACATTACCTCTCTCGGGTTATAAAATCTTTATGAATGTGACAGTTTGCTGCCTTTTTCGTCACATGACAGTGAATTAAACGTATTTCCTATGTATTTAGGTTCTGAACAAAAGATATCTGAAGTACTCTGTGGAGCTGTGATGGCCGTTTCTCACTACTTTTAGACATTTTATATGATTCAGGAATAACTGAAATATGAATTAATCCTGATAACTGTAACTAATTGCAGCCTGGAAAGACTAAATTAAACATAAACAGTTGCCAGCAAAGTAAATTTAACACACATGCAAAGAAAGAATACACACATACTGACACCCACACTTTTGGCAAATAAGTTTGCAATATGGGACGTGTGAAAAAACACGTGGCTTGTAAGAAATTCGCTTCTTACAGTCGAGCTGAAAATGAAAGTATATTATTACGCGTCCTTCACTCATCATGTAAGCCGATTCAAACATTAAAACAAAACAGTGAACCTGATTATACACTTCCTATCTGCAGCAGTGTTTCACCTCAGCCAGTGAAATCGATCGACTGGTGAACAACAGATGAAGACAGACTCTGTGTGTGCGTGTGTGTGCAGAGTATAAAAAAAAGATGTAATTTCTGCTGAGCGTCTGAACATGATAGCGGGAACAATTCTGCCACAAATAAAAAAGAGTGACTCAGCAGACATGAACCTGACTGGCGAGAGAGAGGAGAAGGTGAGGGAGGATGAAGGGGCGTGCGGGAGCCGTGGTGAAGATTTCATCCGGCTGATAAAAGGTCACGATTATCAGCGTGTGGAGGACGTCTCATAAAAGAAACTTAGGGCGAGGCTTTCTGCACCGCGTCGTTCAAACTGACGTTTGAAAATCCCATCACGGAACGAGGACGGCAAAAACATAATTACACAGTGACGCTGGAGGTCATCAATCATTCGATGCCGAGTTACATTTATTATGGATGAGATAATAAATTTTACATTCTTAAACATCATTTAGAAGTCAGTAATATCGTTCATGATTTATATCAGTGCAGTGTCATCGTTCCCTTATGGAGTACCATGTAATATCCCTTCTTTTCTACTACATGATGAGCTAAACATGTCAATATTAATATGATTTATTGTATTTTAAAAAAGGGGGGTAGGAAAAAAAAGCTTGTAAATCTGTGAGTATCTCACACACCAAGCATCATAAATGTTTATAAATCTGAGCTTAAAGCAGACAGGCAGGAAACTGCACACTTATTAATTCATCTTGGAGACGTGAGTGACTCAGGTATGACTAGTCGAGATTTACAAGAACTCAGCTCAGTCCTTCTTCATAATGAGTGTGACGGCAGCTCTGAGATCAGGTGAGCTGAGATTTACCAACATTTTGTCAGACGGTCGCCTTCACAGATCCGCTCTCATGTCAGTGACAGGAGACAACATCTGTGTAAAAATACAAATATGAAGCTTCTACAGTCTGAGTCAGAAGATCATGAGGATTTCTTTATAAAACACAAGTCTTTCTTTGTGTTTCCTTGCTGAGCAGGCATAACATAATTGATGTAATTAGATAGATACTCTCTTAATGAGACTAACTCGGTTATAGCTTCATATTGGCTCAACTTTTAGTTGAGTATTTTTACACAGAATGACTGGGTCTGGACGTCTGGATCACTTTGCAGCCAGTACGTACTTATTGTAAAGTCACGTTCTTTCAAGTTTAGGTGATATAGATTTATCACATTATTGCAATGTCAACTTTTTTTCCCCCTCACCTCAAAGAATAAACGCAATAAACAATGTCCACGAAACCAAAACAGAAAGTTAGTGTATTTCTAACGAGGCACTTTTGTGGTTTTTGTTGTAACGAGATGCACCAAATGTTTTTTTTTCTGACTTTATGGCTCCATCTGCTGGAGAAATTGTTCCACTGTATCCAGTTTTTCCCTCCTGATGGTTTATTAATTGACTCTAAGAGTAATCGTCTTGTAATCATCTGCTTTGTCTCTTCACTGAGACTTTCAGTAAATCTATAATTCAGTAGAAAATTAAACAAAACAGACAAATGCTGGCTGTTAGTGTGACCTTGAAAACTTCAATTTCATCCATCATACCTCTAACTGTAATGTTTTTTTTCTCCTTTGGACATTAATAAGTGTCTGAAATTCATCAAGTATTATCAAAAGATATATTATTTGTGTGGCTCTGTAGTTATAGTGTTGTAGAGTGTGGCATGACATTTAAACTTCCTACTCCTGCTCCTTTTTGAGGACCCAGACCTCGTTCCTGCGGTTGGTCAGTTTGAAGGGACTGTCGTACCCGGCTGCGTAAAACGGCTTCTCCATATACGGGACTCCATCTCTCTGCAGGCTTTCCATAAGTTTCATGAGCTCTTCACGCTTCATTTTCTCGTTGGAGAAACCACCGTATGTCCTGGAAGAAGAAGGAAGACGAGAAGACTGAGTACTGCATTTAAAGTCTTATATATTAATGCATGTTTGTTATGGTATCTGCAATCATTTGCAACTATTTAGTAACACAACATCACCTTTAATTAACAATTCAATATATAAATGCTGTCTGTGTTTGTACTCTACCTGACATAAGCTGTGAACTCTTTCCTCTGCTCCACATACACCTGCGCGTCGCTCGGCTCCGGTGGACTGTCCTGATGCTCTTCCGGGATGTAGAAGGATATGGTGAACTGAGATTCACAAGCAGGGCCGGCTCCAGGATCCACGCGGCACGACACGGGGGCCGTCATGTCCACGTTCACCTCTGAGGAACACGGATAGAAATTTATTAGAAAAGAAAGACTATAGCATGTGGTATGCAAGTGCCCTCTAGTGGTAGGTAGAATCTCTTTTTAATATATTATTTTTAATATAAAATATAATGAATTATTTTAATTGATATCTCTGGAATGTAACTTAAAATAAGTTTCCTTAAATATTTTGTGTCAATATCAGCTATATCATAGTCACGTTCATGCACTTAACCATGATTAGTTACAAGCTATTTTAACAGCCACATGTTTGAAAAATACTGTATATAACACGGGTCCGACATGTAAGAGACGCACAGATATCACATTTTCTAAATAAACCCTCGGCTGCCAGCTGGTGAATCAAAACTTCAGTACGTAATGACACCTGAACAGACGGTGGACATAAACATAACATGTGGCAGATGTAGAGGATTAAATGCTACATGTACAGATCACGCTCTCTTAACGCCGCAGACCTCAGGAGTCAACAAGCACAAACAAAATATATTCTTATAAATAATGCTGGTGTGAACTGCTGAGTAAGACAAAGGCAGCGGTGCCGTTACAAACTGCTGAGTAAGACTAGAGTACACTTTTTCATTGACTCTTGCATTTATTAATCGACTCCCTTGTATTCACACCGGTTCACTGTGCAACATTTAAACATTATTAGCTTGACTCCATGTATTTAATAATGTTTTGTTGATTTAGTCGTTGGCTTTACATCAAATTTCTTTAACCGTATGACAAAATAATAAAACATTTCAACACCTCTCTGAAAAATAAAGAACAGCACTACCTCCACAAAAGAAGTTGCATCAGACATCTCAGGTTTTTGAATCACGTCCATTTGGCATGCTGGGGGGAAAAACACTGATGAAACTCACTGCTGTGATTGTTGCCTTGAATGTAGCTGAAGAGTCGGCGGAAGCCGGTGTTCATGGCTGCATCCCACTGCATCCCGCTCACAGTGGTGCTCACCCACTTAGCGGCCTGGTAGATACGAACCTCATAGTCTTGACCCTGCAAAACACACATACACACATTTAATCAACAAGGTGTTAGAAACTAGTGAAAAAGCTCATGATACATACAAGTCTTTAATAAATCACAGACTTTATTTTGATGGCTTTTACCAGAAATGATGACCCTACAGTATTTAGATGAGTCAATATTTTACTGTTTTTTACAACAGATGGTGACACTGTAGTGTTTACATGACAGGTCACATTACTGTACGTGTCTTATTAACAGCTACAAATACAGTTGGACTGATTTATATTTACTGTAGATATCATCAGTCAGCTTCACACTTTGGTCAATGCATCCATATTATTTCTATTATTAACCCTCTAGTGTAACAGGTGACAGATACTCAATTTAAAACAGAAGTAATATGAAGAGAAGCAGCAAATAATTCTCACAGTGGAGAAGCTGAATCCAGCAAATGTTTAGTAATTTCATTTAATAAGTCACTGGGTAAATGATTAATTTTAATTGATTAATTATTTAACTAATCTTTGCAGCACTAGGTAGAGCAGAAAACTTACTAATGTCAAAACTCCTTAATATTCAATTCATGATGCATTAAGTTATAAAAACAGTAGCAGAGTAGCAAATATCTACAGGAGCATGGGTGGAAGATTTGACATTTCTGCTTGTAAAATTATTGATTTGTGTCGACTACACATTTTTAGCAGCACATCTCTTTGGTCATATGACAAACAGCCAACATCAGGTTAAAGGTTTGGGTATATAGGGTTATATAAAGAAATCATTTACCGGTTTCTCCTCTGCTGTGAATTTAGGATTCTGCAGACCTGTAGAGAACAGAGCTTGTCCCACAGCTTTCAGCATGTCTGATGTGAAGATGTATCTTTAAAAGTCAAATATCCACAAATTTAGAAGTTTTTCCAACCACCAAAATGTCTCGTATGCAGAGATAGGCAACATAAAAGCTCAGCCTGGTTCATACACATTAAGTCACATGAGACTAGTTATTTATTCATGCGCATCTTGGCTTATGAAACACCTGTGGAAATACCTATTTAGTTAATATAATAACAATTCTTCATCACCTAACCCATCCCTTTGCTAAATCAACATTATAATCTTGCAAAATGTATGCAGAGAGAAAATTACCTGTGAATTCACGTTGCTTGGTTTCTCGCTGTCAGGCTGCACAGTGCGTTTGTTTTCCTAACATCGTTTCCGGTTACATAAATCGGGATTCTGATTGGCTGGGCGGGTTGAAATTTCAAAATAAGAGCACTGGATCTTTAATGTAAACAATACGGAGTAAATAAAGAAGTGGCCTCTATGCAAACATTAGTTTGTGTGTTTACTTTGAGCTAACAAACAGACCTGCAGCAAAATGGTGCAGGGTTCAAGGCAAATCACGTACACGCACCAAAAATGTCCGCTCAGCTATTTTAAAAGCAAAATAAAAAAGATAAAAAAAAGTTCCTCCGGTTTCAGTTATAACCACGTCTTAGTAGACATAAAAATAATTAATAATTTAATTCTTTTGTTTGTTTTATTTATTTATTCGAGAGTTAGCTAACTATATCTTTAAATAATAAATACGAAACTGCAGCCGTTCGCTTATCTGAACATTAAAAAACGGTGCGACACTGGCTTTATTCAAAAGTAATAAAAATCAACATATGAACAGCTCTTAAGCTCACCAAATAACACGTTATATCTCACTTTGTTTAGTGCGTAAATAAAAAATATTGATTTTTATTGACATTTAATCATTTAGCTTGTTAGCGCTTGGCTACTTCTGGGCTCTGAGCAGTTGCCAGGCAACCATCAGGCTCATCCCTGAAGTTACTGCTTGCACTAACGAGCATTTTACAGCTGTAATTACTTAAATATATACCAATATATTTGTAGTAATAGTTTATATAGTGGCCCTTTTAGTTTTAGTACAATTTTGGGTTATCATGACACAGCAGGAAACTGCCCCAGAGCCCCACTATGGGTCCTGTGTGTGTTTCCATTCAGTAATTTAATTACTTCCACATTATTTTGGGAATTGAATTCTATACTATACTAATAAGGATAGTATAAACTGGGTCCTACATTATTGGGTAGCTCTGTGGCCAAGTATAAAAATTTCCCTCTTTAACACCATCATTATTTTAGATTGTGCTCACATTGTGCACTTCACAAAATGCAGACACCCTGGGTGGATAGTATTCCAGTATTGGAGTACAGGTTGGTTTCTCTATTAAAATACTTACTTAGATATGATATCTAAAATGTGCTGTGTGTGCTTTACTTGATGGTAACTTGAAGGCAACAGTCTTCATCCAGCCATGGTTATCATCACTCAGACTATAACCTAATTCAAATTACACCATGCAGCTGCAAGCCATTCAAGTCGGAAGAGCATCTCCCATTTATTTACTACATTATTATTATTTACATCACATGGATTGATAGCTAAACTTTACAAGAAAAAACAAACAAACAAACTCATTTGCAACTTTTTAAGAAAGACACAAGCGATATGAGGCACAATCACGAAGAGAGGTGTCGGAGTAGAAACAAACCTAAAACATAACAGGACACCGTCTGAATTTTTAAACACACACACACACACACAATTGGTGTGAAGGAAGCAGGTAAGAACGGGAAAAATCTGCTACATCTGTAACTGATGAACGTTGACATGATGGTGGAGGATAAAGTTCAGCATGATTAACATGCTCGTTGTATTTAGGCTTCGGCTACAGTTTTTGCAGACCGAGCCTGTTGGTGTGAGAGCCTGGACTAAACCTGCTCTCTATGGAGATGAAGAGAGGAGCAGTTGTTTGTGTTTCGAGCAGGTGTAGAGGGAGGCAAGCGAGACTGTGTTTACAGACATGGATGCATAGTTTAACGTTTGTCTAGCTATCATTATCCAAATTGCGGATGCATCTATCTTGCGATGTACGCGCACGCACGCACACACACACACACACACACACACACACACACACACACACACACACACACACACACACACACACACACACACACACACACACACACACACACACACACACACGCGCACAAGCTTTGTGTTGACGAGGAAATGTAAAAATCTCATCTACAGGGACATGCAATGCAATACAGAGACAACAGCAGCTTTTTGTCTCTATATTGTCCTAAGAGGCGAGTCTTATTCGTTACAATTCAAAGAGCCAAGGGCAGTGGAAAAGGCAGAAAGACAGAGTGGTTTGTCAAACGTCCGTTGCTTACACAAAAGAGTCCAAATGTCACTGCTAAATTTAGCAGCAAACAATTTATCACTCCAGCTCCAGAACTCCAGCTACAACCTTGTAATTGTTTTAAATTTCTCAAAGCGACGACATTAAGAGGAAAAAGGAGGGCCTTGGCAATGGTCACAAAGCAGTTTTATTAATTGATATTTAACTGGACAATAAACAGGGATTCATGAAACACTTTTTATAGTTTATTAACTATAAATGATAGTGTTGACCTGTGTATTAGTAGGTGCATTTATTTGGCTGTACAGTCTTTTATAAATCCCTCTTTTACTGTCAAAATAAATATCAATTATGGCTTTGTATGAACCATTTCTAAGGCTCGGTACTCTTCATAAGTTAGTGCATTCTGCGTCTCGGGTTGTATCTGGTGAAGCTCTGGGCCTCCGTGAGTATTTCAGGGCTGGTAATTCTGGTGGACGAAGCTCAGAACATCATTTTTGGACAGTTTCTCAGGATCCACCCGTGTCTGAGAATCATGGACTATCACCCCGTCCACCCAGGCCCAGAAGAGCCGCTCAGAGTGGCAAACACTGAGGAAAAGGACAAAGGAAGGACACCGGTCATTCATCAGATCATTGCAGCTGCGATTATATATTAAACAACTACTTTTTTTCATATCTTCTCATTCAATTGATCAAATCCGAAATAAATTAATTCACTAGAAAAGACAGTACATACTGGAAGGGGGCAGCAGAGTTGGGCGGCATTTCATAGGTGGACTCCTTGGTTGTCTTATTATAGAAGAACTTCATCTTGGAGTTTTTACTGTACGCCATCGTCCACGGCTCTGCAGGATGAAGAGGGAAGAGGCATGACTCTACAAATACTCCACAGGATTGTTAGCTTGAGCTTCGACACACAGCAGTTCAAACTAATTTAAATAAATTACCGTTGACAGTCTTAATGATGTAAAGGCCAGTAGGAAGGAAGTGTCGGTCATCTCTGCCGGTGTAAGACAGACGAGGGACTCCTCCTGAACTCTTTGTCACCTTCATCTCTAGTCTGGATGAAGAAAAGAAGAAAGGATCATCAGCATTTATAAAATGATCACATGAAGCTTGGCCTGATATTTTATGGATTATGTTGACTGGTGGACAGTACCTGACAAAGATTTTCTCCATTTCCTCCAGCCTGTAAACTTCCTTTACTCTGTTTGGGGAAAAGACGGATGTTACGTTTAAGACAAAAACGACTCGCGACTATGCTTTGAAATTATAATTTTTGGGGTTTTCCACAAAAATACACATATTTATACACATTTCAAATGCTTCTAATCCTTCTCCCTCTCTAAGCATATATTATCTATGAATGTGCAAATATTCGTTTAACTGTGAGGTTACAAAATCATGTTTGTACGTACATGTATGTGTCTTAGACTCAGATATACTTCACCAATATTTGTCAGCATCTAGAGTACTGTCAAAAGCCCAAGTGTTAGATGACTTGTTGACTATGTGGGATTAACACAATAAGAAAATGTGTCATTAGTCTTAAACTTCAGGTTGAAATCCACATAACAGTGCCCAATAATGTCCTTTGTAGTATGTGTAATATTGTCTGTGTGCACCCTTCAGTGAGAATGAGATCCCTGCAAATGAATTACAAAGCAACATTTAAAATGGTTAAAGTCAAATTATTTAAGAAATACATGAAAATTTGATAGTTATGATTAGGACTGACGTTGGTCAAAAGATTTAAAGCAGTGAAAGTTGAATAAAAAATATGCACTTATAATATTTTTATAGCACTTTTTAGAAAAAGAACATTTTTTGCACAGAAGGGTGATTCGCACTCATTTTTTAAAAATAAACTGACACTGCTCAAAAAATAATAACGCATTCAAATTAATGTTGTTGTCAATTATTGACATATCCAAGGGTCTAATAGTCCTGCCTAAAAAATTAGTTTGTACTTAGTGTGTAGAAAATTCTCATATTTTGTGCTTTTTTATCATGTGGGTTCATGTTCCCAAAATGGCATTAAAGGGTTAAAATTATTAAGAAATACATGAAAATTTGATAGTTATGAATAGGACTGAAGTTGGTCAAAAGATTTAATGCAGTGAAAGTTGAAAAAAATATGCACATATAATAAATTTATAGCACTTTTTAGAAAAAAAAACATTTTTTTTACTTAACGACCGCTCGCACAAACTTTTTTTAGGGGAGCACGAGGGTTACGTCAATACCTGATTGGGTTCATGTCTGGTCTGCTGGGTTTGGCCACTGCCTTCACAAACTTCTCAGCCATCTGAATCCTGACAAACAATGGGTATTTATTTATTAAATTATAATAAAATCAATAACAGTGTAAGAATCAGTGACACAGGTGATGCTGTCCTACCTTTGGTTGAAGTGCTTGTCTCTTACATCCGTGCCATTCAGTACTAAAACATCCATTACGTGAACTGCGTTGATTCTACGCTGAGCTTTGCCCTGAAAACCAAATATACTGTATTTATAGATCATGAGCAGCAAATGATTAAGAAACTATGATACAACCAAACTGCACGTCATCTAGTGAGAACGACCGTTATTCTCTCAGCATTAACAGAGATACAGCCAAGTTTAAAGAGGTTGGATAGAGGCTCCATATTTTATCCATTTAGCCCCGTCTCCTCTTCTCACCTCTCCTTTCAGCTCTTGGACGATCTCCACGCTTAGAAGTGTATCTCTTGGCAGCTCCAGCTTGAAATTCTCCAGTTTCCTCCAGCGCAGAGGCATCTTCCCATCCCATGTGTATATCTGAGACTTCTACACAAGCCAAGGTGAAATGGAGAGGAGAGATTAAAAGGTGAAAACAGCTTTAAACACAGGCTACCAAACAGTGACAGCTCAGATAACAACTACAAACATTAGGGGTGAAGACACTGGCCTGTCAGCGATGGATTTTCAGAAGAAAAGGAAACACTCTTACACATACAAAAGCTGAATCTGATGATACTTGTCTGGTGTCTCATTACAGTCTAATAATGAATATATAAAAGCTGCTATCTGATATCAGTCATCAATCATTACTACAGCACCGTAGGACACACACAAGTTCAAGACTCGCATATCGTTTGGTTTTTTGTGTCTTTGAAGACTCACCCCGAGCGCCAGGAGGAAGATCTGCTCCCCACCTCCCACAATGCACCTGTGGTCCAGGATGTGACGCAACTTCTCGAGAGTGGTGGAGTTGAGAGGTGTGAGTTTAGACTGGAACGACTCCACGTCTGAATTCTGAGGTGCAAGAAGTGTAAAGACAGACAGAAAGTCAGACAAGGACACAGATTTAAACCAGCTCATCTATAATAAAAATATTATAAATCTTGTTTCAGAATCAGATTTTGGAGCATCTGGGAAGTGGAAAAAGAACAGAGCACCTTTAAAAGCATTGTATTATTCCCATTTCTTTAATCCCAGATTTATTAACTGACCTTAACCAGTTCATAAAATTTGGACTTTGGGTCTGAGGAAGCAGGCGTGACTCTGGCCTTATCAGGGACCTGGAAATGGAAACAAAAGGCATTTATAGGAGGAATGACACATAAGTTATAATAAACTCTTTTAGTCTAAATCTTGTATCACGGTTCTTTCACTCACCCCCCAAAGTTTCAGACACTCTTTCCTAATGTCTGCTTGGCGTGGCTCTGAAAGGGTCCTAGAGAAACAAACACAGTTAGTTGTAGACATAAACCACATGACACATGGCTGTACTGTAACACAGATGAATGCAGACTACAAGGACGGTTACTCACGGGTCTACGACAAAGGCATGGATCTTAGCCAAGGCCTTGATCTGGACTGCACAGAGGCTGCAGTGAGAGTAAATAAAATCGTCAGTCACTCGGTTTGACAAAAAGAGGTGAAGGCCTTTGTGAATACTGCAAGTCTCTACCTCTCATTGGAGTTGACCATAAACTGGTAGAAGTCTGTGTCTTCTTTGATGATGCTCAGGGGAACGACATCCGTGACGTCCCTTTCCGAGTTCTTCAGTTGGTTCAGTTTCAGGTTGACTCTGAACATGTATTCCCTGACGGCATCCGAACCGGGCTTCAGGCCACGACACACTACGTACCTGCAGAGGGTGACGAGCAGAGAGAGAATTACAGATGCAAAATCTTTCTTCTAAATTTATATCAAAAATTGGATCTATAGCAGAGAAACGGTTTGATTTCCTCTAACTGACACTAATCTTTTCCAACTATACTCAACTCGAATTTTAAGTATGCAAATATAAAAGTTTCTTCTAGACAGTCGAGAGTCGATGATTAAATTTTTTTTTTTGTCTCTACACCCGACAGAGAGTAAATGATCCAGTAAAAAAAGGGAAACAAATCATGACTTAATGTCCAACATGGGGACCAATAACATGCAGAAGATCAAGAGTCTAATATGCCACCATGTCATGTCACAAAGTCAAACAAGCATACAGAGTTTTCCATAACTTTATATTTCTGCTATTTTGATTTTCCCATCAGCAATAAAATATTAAAATAAAACACATTTTAATTGGCTGAATGTTTTATTTAAAAAAAAAAATCTGATGTTTGTTAATCAATATTCATTTAAAACCAAGCTGCACTGCATAAGTAACTAAACAGATCTTGTTGCACACAGAGTACATTCACACACGCACACATGCACAGCCTCACCTCTCAGAGTTGGCGGGCCTGCTGGTGACAGGTTTAAAGAGAGAGATCCTTTCGAAGCTGAGGTAGAGCAGGTAGACCAAACCCACACTGAAGGGTGTGAAGAGGTCAAAGGTCTTACAGACAAAGTGACCACCTGGAGAAGACAGAGAGTACTGCTTTAATGAACCCTGACAAACACTGATATAGAGAGGTAAGTATAACAACATGAACTGACTTTTAAGAAAATCTAGAAACACTTTGCAGGTATGCAGACTAATTACGTGACTCAGCCATTCGTGCACATGTAAACACACACACACCTGTCCTGAGTGTAGAGATGGCTGTGAGGAACTGACAGAGCAGCAGCTGTTTGCTCAGTATCTCCTGGATGTTTTCTTGGCCTTCCACAGAGAAACCCTACCAGAGACCAGAGTCATCAAACTACAAGACAAAAGGCTGAAAAGCTCATCAAGAGCCACGCCATGTGACCTAATCCTCTGTTTGATGTACACATTTTAGATTTTGCTACAAATATACTCTGCAGTTAAAGAAAGAAAAGTGAAATAGTCTCACCCCGTCTGCCATGAGGAAGTGCAGGCCTCTTTTTTCTGTACTCTCCATCACAAAGTTTCGGAAGGCAGTAATGTTTTCAGGCCGAGTTATGTCGCCGTCTCCGTCAACCCCTCCCTCACCTGGGACACACAGAGGTCAAGCTTTCACTGAATTATCCATCACCTCAGACAGACAGTTTCTGCTCTCCCCTTAAGCGTGATGTGAACGTACCGTAGTAAGGTTCAAACAGCTCACTCGGAGCCGCAAAGAAATCTTCCAGTTTGAAGTCACAGGGTCCTTTCAGTGTCATGCCAAACCCCTTGGCATGCCAACGTCTTTTCCACAGTATGTACTCTGAAAATCCTCCAGGCCCCGCACAGACGTCGGCAAAGTACAGCAGCTCGCCCTCGCGGTCTTTTGTCAGAGGTTTCTACATAATGAGAAGAGTTTGTGTCACCATCTGTTCATTTGGGTCTGTGTGTCCTGAGCCAACTAAAGTTCAGTGCAACACATATCGCCTGTTACTTTGAGCTAACTCACCCCTTGTGAATCCTTTGGGTTGGTGAACATATTGTCGAAGCAGTGGTCGATGTTGGACATTTTCATAGCTGCTCTAAATACGAGAAGAACATAAGACAACATGTCATCGTCTTTAAAGGACTGGAACACTAAACAGTACTCATTAATGCACACACAGCACTTATGCAATAATATCCACATAAAGACCGACCTGTTGAGGAAGATACCTCCTCTGATCATCTCGTAGGGGTTAGAACGTGTCCGTGCTCTCCTCATCTCCTCGCCTTCTAGGTTATCGAACACTCCCTGAACATCAAACAGATACTGGTTACACAACTCGGGGATATCACATCATTATGATTTGTGTCAATCCAGTGTTTAGTTCAATACACAGAGCTTAACACTACAATACATATATGAAGAAAAGGGGGTCCCAAAATGTAAACAAAGGAAACATAGGAAGAAACCTACATGTCTTAAACCCCCTCTCCTGGTTCATCATTAGCTTTCACACCAGACCCAAGACAGATGTGCATAAAGTCAACAGATGTGACTTTCACAAAATCAAGCAGGGCTTCACCGGGCTTGGCACCTCTGTTTCCTTAACATTTAATATATACCGCTGAGCCATTTACATACAGATGCAGTTATAACTCACCTTGCACCTTAGAAGAGTGTGCAGGAGGTCTTCAGTGCAAAACTCTGTCTCATCCTCAATCTTTAGTTTTCTCTGTAAGCAGTCAAAACAAGTTGTAAGAAAAAAGAGTACGCCTGAGTGAAGCGTGTGTACGATATACTGTATATCTAAATGTGTGTGTGTTTGTCTTTACCCGTCCTAAAATCATCCAGTCCCTCAGCTCATCTGAATCTGGGATCTCTGTAGTGCATTCTGGGAACCAGTCTACCTTCTCCACAGCACTGGGCTGGACAGACAAACAAAACAAAAACAAAAGGACAGAATAGAGAAGATGGAAAACACATATCATGTCATATAACATTACAGGTTTATTATTTACTGCGGTGTACCTCTGGTTCATCGCGCCAGTCGATATTGAGCTCCCCCTGAAAGCCCTGCAGTGTGAGACCGAGACCCCTTCTCCCTCGCTGAGTAGAGGCTTCCACAATCTCTTTACGTCCCTGGCCAAACTTTCCCAGACCTTCACCCTCACGGAAACCCATCTTGGCCTAAAGGTGGAAGAGGTAAGACAGAATAAGGGGAGTTAGAAAAACACTGTGAATGAAAATAAACAAAACATGTCATAATATATTGAAGAAACCGATCCAGTCCCAGCTTCGATACATTACCATGAGTTTCTGTGACACACTGTTGTACAGTGAGAAACTAGAGGAGGTCTGTGTGACGTCACCGTCTTGGTCATCAAGGGACGATACAGAGGGCCTGGAGAATCGCGGCCTCTGATCCTCCTGGTCACTGAGTGAGTCATTTTGGCTCGAGTCTAGACAAGACAAACCCACAGACACACAGGTAGAAACCATTCATCTAGAAGCAAAGAAACAAACCTCAGCTAAACCCAGAATACGATAATAACAGCCTGACATTTGTCCAACCAACAACAACAAGTGGGAAGTGGCTTTCAACAGTAACTATGAGGATTAGATGCATCTACCTTGTCTTGATAACTGTGACTCTTCATCTGAGCTGCTGTCCTCTCGAGGCCGCTTTGATCCCTGCAACGGGGACGAGGGCGGATCGCTTCTCCTCTTCATCGTGGCTGAAACAGAGCAGACACAACAAGAATAAGATACTGATGCAACAGCACACAAATATAAATATATGAAATCAAGTATCACTGTGGCAGGTGTAATAAAGAATGAGTTCAAATAATTGCAAGACAAAATAAAATGGAACAGAGAGGCAGAATCTACGTTCGTGTACATGAACAAACAACAAAACAAAACAAAAACAATGAAGGTGGACTAAATGACGACAAGTATTATGAAATATAGTAAGATTAGAAATTAAACAATTAATAAGTGAATGTGTGCATGCATAAAGTAAATTCTAACTTTGCAAATAACATTCGTTTCATTTCTCTCACTTTGTTAGTGTATTTAATTATTTTAATTAATTTTATCCCTTTAGGCTGTTGTACTTTTATTGTTATTTGTCATTAAGTTTGACCCTTTAATTAGACAATTAAAAGGATCATTTTTTATTTATCTTGTTACTTTATTTAACTGTTGAGAATGAAAACTGTTACCAATATGTACTGACTTACAAATAATGCTGCTTTAAAGTCGTACATGTTTGATCTGACCAAAACAGAAAAAAGGTTTTTTGCTGTTAGTGTTTTGAAAAAAAATAAGTAATTTTTAAAATTTAATGTTTGGCTCAGTCTATTGTGTTTTTAGTGAACTATCTCATATTGTTTTGATAACTTGATGTTCTTCTTATGTAAAGTGTCTTTGAGTGTATTGAAAAGCGCTTTTTAAATAAAATGTATTATTATTATATTATTAGTAATATGATGAACATCTAAAACATGTCATGTTTATTATTTTCTGTCGTGATTAACAGACACAGCGAGGCAAAATGATAAAAACTGAACATTAACACAAACATAAACTGTCTAGTCTTACACTCAGAAAAGGTGTAAACTACAGCTGGTCAACAACACAAGCTGATGTCTTGACCCTGCACGTTGCCACAAGTTGACAACTGTCATGTTTACAACCTGAAAACACGTTTTCCTGCAAACGTGAGCTCGGTTAGCAGCAGTCAGCTATCAAAGTTTGATAAAGTCGGATCATGCAGCTCTCCTAGATTTATTTTAGCAGACAGCTGGTGTGTCAGTGTGTGTCAGTGTGTGTCAGTGTGTGTGTGTTTTCGGTGTTTTCTGGAGAAACGAAACTGCGCAGCAGCAGCAGCAGCGTTCACTGTTAGCTTCTAGCTAGTGATTTTTTTTTTCTTTTTTTACCAGCTCAGAGGAAAAACTTCTCTCTTCTGCGGTGAAACTGCAGCGACAAAACGTTAAGTCCACACATGTGTCGAAATGTCCCGGTCAGGTTTGTGTCTGCGTGCAGGCTTTCGTCATAAATCGTGTTTTTTTTAAGTTTACACGAGCCCGCGTTATGTTTTTAGAGCATTCAGGGGTCCTTCCGTCTCTGACCACACGTACTGATGATGCGCGTGACGAAACGGCTGTCTATACAAGTGCCTGTTTGATTTTTATTTTTAATTTATTTTATTCGTTGTATTAATTTTATTTCTGACCCCCCTGCTTGTATTAATTTTTGTTATTTTACTCCAGTACGTTGATGAAATGTTGAAATAAAGAATTAAAAAGGGCATGAAGGTGTTCTAACTTCAATGTTCATATTGAATTATAAAATAAAATTAATTCATTCATTAATAAATAATAAATAAATAAATAAAAATAATTCCCCCTGGGATTATTTAAGTATTTCTGATTCTGATTCTGATTATACGGATCTATAGCAAAAAAAGAAGAAGAGATACCTTTTTTAAATTCTTTAAATTCAGTTTTGCATGCATTTTTAAACCTGAGATACACTCACAAATATTTATGGACATAGTACATATGCAAATGTGGAGAAAGATGGTGGAGTGATGGGCAGCCACCCAGAGCAAAAAAGGATTGGAGGCCTTGCTTAAGGGCACCTCAGCTGGACTGGCACCTCTGCAGCTACCGGTCCACCACCATACTGAACTTGAACTGGCAACCCTCCAGATCCCAAGCCAATAGTCTTCTATAGACTGAGCTACTGCCGCCGAAAGTGACTTTGCATTGACCACAAAAAATAGCAATTTACATAGTAACAACACAGGATTTCCTCTTTGCAGCCAGCTTCTTTGTCAAAGACGGAGACCCATGGTACTTTCCTCAGCCTTGTTTATGAAGAAAAAAAGTCATTCTAAAATCTTTTGTGTATTTTTTTTGTATGCAAACAACTCTATGATCACAGTTAAACTGGCCTGGCTACATACTGCAGACACTAAAATGAAAATTTTAACTTAAATTTAAACTTTTTATATTTATTTGGGTGCTGACAGTTTTCTTTGGACGAAGAATAACATTGGATAAATTTGTTTTTGTTTGTTTGTTTGTTTGTGTGTGTGTGTGTGTGTGTGTGTGTGTGTGTGTGTGTGTGTGTGTGTGTGTGTGTGTGTGTGTGTGTGTGCATGTGTGATTAAGCAATTAGATTCCCCTTTAACCAGTCTTGCATGTCTGTTGCGTTGAGCTAATCCGTTCCTGGCTTTGAGTTAATGGATCCTGAGCTGTCTGTCAAAACAATTATTGAGCTATTTCCAGTAGCACTTGACAATAGTTCATAAAAACGGGCCTTCAAGCTTTCCTGTGAAAAATAAAGACACTGAGGAACATATCAACACAATTTCATGGCTCCAGACTGTCTGCACATCGAGTGAAAATCATTTTTATCCTACAGTGAGTTCTCAGCAATGTCCAGTCGAAACTGTAGGATTATTAAGTCTCAAGTAAAGGTCCCCCACGTTACAGCTTGAAGCAAACCTGTCAGTGCATCGCATGCCTCCTTTGATGAATCTGAAATCCTTCTCAGAAGGAACAGTGTCAATACCCTGTTTTCGTGACACTGAAGACATAACAAGAGGAAGCGAAGAGGACACTTGAGATGGCTTCATTTACAGCTAATTATTATGTATTCACCGCTTCAGAAAGTAACTTTTAGTCACTTTGCTTCATTATTTGAAATTAAATAAAACATTGTAATGAAGATTTTGTACTTTATTATATATTTTTGTTTAAGTTGTTTTTAATTAAACTGCTAGCTGTTTCTTGATGTAATAATATTAATAATAATAATAAGTAATAATAATATGTCACTGCTTTTTATCAGTGCATGCTGGGATAGGCTGCAGCCCTGAGCCATGACCCTGAGGAGGACAAATAAGTTATAGAAAAGAGTGATTATGGCTGAGATATTGTAAAAATTAGATTCCTAAATGTAGACAGATGTGTGTCTGTGTGTTCTTTTGTTATGCCATCATCCACTGTTGGAATCCAATTTGCCTTTTAATTGTACCTAATTGTTAAACTTCCTCTCCGTGACCCCAGCAGACGTCATTATACCGTTGCCTTGTCATCTGTTGTTGGTGTTGTGTGTCCACTTCCCTACATAATTGTCAGCCAATGAACAGAACAGCTCTCACAGGTATATTAATCCAATCCAACTCCAGTTGCTCTGCTAATCCTCCACTGACACAAATGCAAGTTCAGAAGAAGACACACACACATACACACACAAACACAGTCCAAAACCATGTGACCAGCTTACGCAATGAAGCCAAGGCTTTATATACTACCTATAGGGACTGCTCTGCCTCAGGGGAGATCATTACAGTGCAGGTGTGTGTGTATCTGAGCGAGGCAGTGAGGAGCGTGTCTTCGGACACAGGGGAGAGCTGCAATTCAGCCTGGTGAAGAAGATCTATGCCAGAGAGAGACGCAGAGGGTGAAGAAGCGGAGGGATTCACAGGGATAAAGTTGCCTAGCAGGAAGTCCTGAGGGCTGGTTGCAGAGGGGTATTTTGTGGTTTCAGCTGTGAAACACTGCAGAGAACAACAACAATGTTTTTCCGCATCCCTCGTCTCACCCCTGGATATATTAGATACCTCCAGGTGCGTAAGATGCTTTAGGGCAATTTTCTTCTTCTTCTTAGATTAATGATTAGTCTTGGACATCTGCAGAGGAGCAAATTCCATTAGAGCCTCTAATAACAAACAAAGTGTTGAGCTGTAGAGCCTCGACTCTGCACATGCATACACTGCTTCAGCGTAGACATGTTGGTGTTGCATTGCAAATTTAAATGTTTAAAACTCTTTACTGTTTGAATCAAATCATCCTATGCGTACCTGAAGAAAAGTTTTAAATCTGTACTGAGTTGGTGATCAAAGCTCATTTTAAGCAGATGTCACTGACTCATCACTTTGCACAGAGTGCTCATTTGTGTCTGTGTCATGTCAGGATTTAGTTCAGAGGATTACAGCAGCCTGTCTTTGAATGGATTTAAGAGATGCCTTAGCTCCTCAGGGTCAGGTAAATGCCCTCTAATTGGATCTCCAGAGGAATAACAAGAGACCCATGTTCAATCACCCTGGTGGGTATTTAGGATACCTGCAGCTGGATTTAGAAACCCACAGAGTGGCTTGTGTTTGTTTAAAAACAACACTGAACAGCAACAAGCTGATAACATAACTGAAACTATGTCTAACTTCACAACATGACTTGGATTGGCTCAAATTTCTGCGATGTCTCCAAACACAGGCAGTCACTACACGAGTTAGTTCGAATATGTGTTCAAACTTGACAAAAATGGAGATTGGATGAGACAGGTGTGTGACCGGGGTCAGATCGAACGCTGCTGTCACACTGATTTAAGCCAGTGTTGGTTGTCAAGGGAACATAGGTGGTGACCCCTGTTCTCTCTTTTAGACTCAGGCAGCCCAGACTGTGCTCCAGAGCCGGGAGGCCCCTGTGATGCCGCGCATGGCCGTCCTGCTGGGTCTCATGGGGGTCGGCATGTCCGGCTACAGCTCCCGCCAACTCACACAGCACTACAAGCCATCGAGTCACCTCTTCAGATGAAGAGATGAAGGACACACACACACACACACACACACACACACACACACACACACACACACACACACACATCTTTTACTTAAAGGTAACGTTTGACATTTTGGGGAATTATTCTGTTTCTTGAGCTGTTGCCAAAAAAGCATCACCACATAACTCTTTCATTTCATTAAGAAAGCAAATTAATGTATTTCCCAAATTGTCAAACTATTCCTTTAACAACAACATGGGGGAACTGGGGGAAGCAATGCTATCAGGTTCCATGTTTCTGTTTTTATTTTTCTCTGTGCGTTCCTCCTAATATTTGTGGTTCTGTTTCAGTATCACCATTGTTTTGGATTTTATTATGATTTTAATCTGTTCGAGATGAGAAGATTGTTGCCTTAAGGCTCAGTTTGTACAAACAGTAAAAAAAAAAAAAAGAAATTCCTACCCCTCCTATTAAAAGGCAGCTTTTAATGTTTCTCATGGACTTGGTTGATGTTGTACTTGAACCACAATCCCTCCCTCTGTCCTGTGCCTTATCATGGGAGTATTCAGTCAGAATGTAACATTGAAATGATTTCAGATACACCAGACTCCTCCGGTTTCACCATATCACTTCCAAAATCCTCCCTATTTTAATCATCATTACTTTTTCCACTGGCATTTTGGCAAGGACAGACAGTTTTGTGATGCTCTTTTCGGATTAGACAGGTTACGTAGAGAGATATCACATCAGAAGCAGCTTCAAACTCAGAGAATCAGGAGGGCGATTATATTTCAGCCTGATTTTAGTCATGTTTCTGGAGTTGATAGCATGAGTTTTGGTCTTTTTTGATATCTCTCTTCTCTGTCTGTGTGACAAAATACCTTGCATAGTAAGTAAACGATTGCTCTCAATCTGATTGGCTGCACCCAACTCCTGAAAAAGCACAGAGAAAATACAAACAGAAACCAAAGAAATGTGTGATGTGTAAACAATGCTACTTTGCACTTTTTTTGTACATATTTGTATCATGTACATATCAGTTTGAAGCTGTATGAGATTAGTAGAGCATGACACTGGGTGCTACCAGCCTGTGTTGACTGGAGCTGGATTGACACACGGCACTGCTGTGTTGTTGTCAGGCAAAGGAACCAGGACAGCCACCCTGGATACCACCTGAACCAACAAGTGAATCCACCCGGATCTCTCCCGGGTTGCACACCACTGTCAGACAAGATGAATGTAGATGAATGACCACTAAGGTCTCTTAACATACGTAGTTTTTTTTTGGCTGAATATCTGAAAAAAAAGGACCTTGACAGCATATGAATGTATCACCGACAAAGAATGAAAATTAGCAGTTATACTGTCATTTTAAAAATGATTGTGCGTCTTGTTCTGATTTACCAAAAAAGTTTATCTCTGTTAAATATATAAGAAAAGATCAGCATGCTAACCGTTCCCAAGGTGTGTGCAGTGATACCGTGATCCCTCACAGATCCTCTTAGGATACCTGTCTTTTTTAGACCAGCTTACACATGAGAGGGGTCACTAACCCTGTAATGGAGACACGTAAGAGTGTGACGCTGCAAGAAGTGTGGCTGTTTATGTCACTTGAGCTTGTGACTGGGAATTGAATAAGGGATTTTAATGATGATTAGTATAGTATTGCATAGCCACTTTTGCTTGTCTAGATTGTTTTTGATCTGAGCTTGTAAGTCTGTATATTCAGCCCAATTACATGTGAATTAATGCAGATTTTTGAAAGTCTGTGCTGTGAATTAATGACAAAAGAATCCGTTCTCATCAAAAACATAAGGGGACTTTCATATTATTTCATTATAGACGTATAAATAGGTGTATATATAAAGTATAAGGCTGTTGTATATTTTGCAGTTTTGTTTTTCATATGCTTTGCATTGTAGTGAGTTTGATTCAGCTTTGGTGGCATTAGTCTCATGCAGATTGGTGATCAGATCAGACAATCTTATGCATTTTTAATTATGCACTTTTCTGTCTGACTTTGTCTTAACATGTGTACAACAAAACACATGAAAAAGTGGGAGGAGGAACAAGCATTATAAATGCGTAACAAAGCACCTTTGAACATGCATTATTTTGTATGATTTAATCACTATGTGTGCAAGAATAAATAAAAAAGGATTGGAGCAGACTTGTCATGTGCCTCGTGTGATATTGTGAAAGAGTGAAAAAAAAGGAAGAAATGCTTCCTTCATGCACCAGATGTCAGCATAGATTTTCAGCCATTTTTTTCAGATGTGTGCAATGGGCACACTTGTACAGTATGTGAGAGTTGACAAACACGATTTGATTAGTGAAACAGATATTTTTAGAAACAAGTGGAACTGAATAAAGGTCCTCTGTAAACCCTTGCTTTGATGCACAGAGGAATATTTGTGGCAACTTTTGCTGCAGTTTCAATTTTAAGTTTTTAAAATGTGTTTCTCACTTGTGAGCTCTGTTGTCTGTCACTCTATACCTAGAAACAAGTTTCTTGCTGTCATTGCTCTATTCAAACAAGTTAATCTGCCCATTAGTCATCTCCAGTGATTAGCTGCTAGCACGCTGCATGCTCAAGACTAAGAGTTCTGACCCAGTTATAGATCTAAGCTGCTTTGGAAACAAACTCAAATCTTTCCCAGTATGAGCCAGCGAGGGTTAAAGTTGTGGTACTCTGGGAGTTTAAAGTTGAGCTCAGTAAAAAAAATATACCAGAAGCCCCCCACACCTACACTGGTGTCGGTTTGACGACAAGTTGGATCAGTGTGGTTGTTAGAAGCCTTTTGTGCAGGGAAATACACCCGTTCGTCTCAGCTTTTTTATCAGGTTCCCAGCCTCAGGGAAGAGAGGAACCAGGAGTCAGGAGTCAGAGACAGACACACAGTTTCTTACTTTGCCTCACTCTCACCAAGTTCAAACACACACACACACACACACACACACACACACACACACACACACACACACACACACACACACACACACAGAGGTCCATTGTGTGTCTGTTTCAGTGGCTTCTCCTCAGGAGGCTCTTGTTACCATCTCTTACAGCCAACAACAAAGAGCTGAATGTCTTTGCTACGAAAGAGATGGATGAGAAGTAGTAGAGCGACATATCCACAACTTTAAGTAGTAGTCTTATATATCTCTGCATGATGCACAGCTGCACCTGTGCTCTGTAGCTGTTGCCTCGGGTAAATCCTTTTGAAGAATAACTCTAAAAAGTTCAGCTAAAACGTTAAGACAAGTTCGTTAGTATCAAAAAATGACAGAAAATTAATACAAAAATAATGAAGAAATGCATTTCAGCCTTCGATGTGATCTGAAGTGCAATCTCAGGTTGTATAAAATCTTTACACAAAGCTGTGCAGGCAATATGACCAAAGGGTGATAGATCAGGTGCAGACAAAACTATTAACATAGAAAAACAGGTATTGTTCCTATAAATACCTCAGTGAAGTGTCCCTGAGCAACACACCAAATCCCTATCAGCTTCAGGGGGGCTCTTCTGTTGCAGATCTCGACCTCTGACCTCCTTTTAGAGGGGATGTAAGCAGAGAAATAAGCTCAACAGTATATCATCATATCAGATCTCTTTGGAGAAGTTTACAAAGAAGATTTTGTCCAGAAACAGAGAAGATCTTTAGAGCAGTAAAGTATCTTAGTACATTGCAATCAGAGCTTTTTTGTCGTTTGTTATCTATATTTAAGAAGTAAAGAATCATTAATTTATTATGAATCATGAATTTAGCAAACGACGCAGATCTGTAGAGCTGGACTGGAGTGGAAAAGTTGTTTGGTGAGGTGTATTTGTATTGAAATATTTATTGTCAGGATGTAACAAAGAAAATGTTGCAGAAAAATCTATCAAATCAATTCAAATTCTATCAAATGACAATGTAAAAATGTTGATAGGTTTCAAATTGCATTGATTTCAACTTCTACATGTTATTACTCTTGTCCACACACATGCACTAAGTGTGCACAGACAGGCATGATAAAGCACAGTTTCCCTTTTAGCCTGGTGGATTTATCTGTTGGTTTGTGTGTGGGCGTCTTCAGTGACGCAGCACATTTGTCCACCCCTTTAAATGGCTCTCCTTAAACAACGGAAGAGCTTAGGCTTGTTTTGGTGTTTCGTGTCCTCTACCTTGAGCTCATTAAAACACCTCCCGCTGTCATGCACACAGACACAAAACAAACACACATTAGGAACATGTAACCTAAAAACATATTTTTAATTAACAATATCCACCAATGATATTGATATGCTATTTGTATGAGATTAGGTGCACACCTCCTCTGCTCGGCCAGTTGGCAGACTGACAGGGGAAACAGCAGCTGTGTGGACGCATGATGTTACCTGGCAGCTTGTTACCAGGCACATGAGATGTGTATGCCAAGACACATCCAATCTATTTTAGCTCCGCTGTGCAGAATTGATGAGGTGTGACTCAACCTTGTTGTGAATGGGCTTACGTAGCCAAGTCACTGATAACGTTTGTTATAAAAAATATCCTCTCGACCTGCTCTTTATAAATATGGAAACATTTGTTCATAATTGTATAAAAGGCAAGTGAACCCATAATTGCCCATGGGACCAATGGAAATAAATCTAAAGTTATATATACTTTAAAGCATGACTGCATGAGTGAAAGAGCACGTACTTTCCTCTAGGTCCTGTGTTAAAGCTGTACTAATGACTCGGCACTCTCAAACTACCTGCTCCATGGCTTCCAGACCCCCCAAGATGTTTTACTTTTCCATTAATTCACCCCCAGCGTTTCTGTTTCTGACCATTGACATGTTCTGACAAAAGCTTTTTTATTTTTTATTTTCCCCAGAACAAATTTAACTAAGTAAACCTAATAAGAGGCATTTTTTAATACAGTTTTAAGCACTGTAAACTGGGAGAAAGTACTCATAACAGTGATTCTTTTGTTTGTAATCGTAAAGTTTTAGTGTTTAATCCTCTGATATTTCCTGAAATCGCTGTGCAAACATGTTTAAAGGTTTGAGGGCAATCTATAATTGCACCACAGTGTCTCCTGTTGAAACAAGCTTAATTATATTTATGAGATATCAGATATCTTTATTACTCTGACCTTTCTTTGCAGATCGCATTAATTTACACTTTGGATTAGAACTGACATTGCATGCAAAATATTCTACAATGTTCACAAAACAAACAAATCCATAGACATTATTTTAAATCCTATATGGTAGCTTCAAGTCAGTCCTCACATACCAACTGTTCATTAACACTACATTTGGCAGAGTCTCTAAGGAACATCTTTGAGAGTTGGCCTGAGAGCATAATTAAAGCTTTGTTTAATCTTTGTTTCTGGCTAACACATTTTCATGCGGTCCTGTGGGTTTGCACTGGAGAACCCTGTGACCTGTGAGTCTCATCGGATAGTTGTTTAGTCATGGTTAAACTCAGCTGGCTCTTTATGTTTGCTGTGTAACGAAAACAGGACTGAACTGAACTAATCTCTGCTGTGGTTATTATTGTTTGTTACTTTTTTTTAATCTAATTAAAGCTGCAACAACTGAGTTTTTTGGCCACTTGATGGCAGCAGAAACAACACTGAGTTATTGTTGCCTTTTAGGTTGATGTGCTAAGCAAATACATAACTATGTTTACTCATCTAGCATTGAAACAGCAACATTAACATTCATTTACAGTAATGTTTCTTGTCTCCTTGTCTCCCTTTTCTTGTCATAAAACCAGAACAAAGAGTTGAAGTTGCAATAAAGCTCCATGGAGCTTGGGGGAGCTGCAGAGTCTACTAATAATAAATAAATGTAGGTCTAGCTGTACGATACATGTGAGACATCCGAAGCAGGTTGAATAATCCCAGTTGTGTCCCACCATGACTCTGTGACCCTGTCAGGCCAGACCTGCTGTCTCAATGAGCAGAACAGCTGACGTAAACAGTGAGAGATGCATGCGCCTTAACAATGCCCATGCAGTACATGCCGACACACATACAGGACATCATTAAAGGCTGTAATTGCTAAGCAGGACTGGATTAACACATTAGAGGGCCTCAGGGACAAAAATTAGACACTTTAGTGAGTGATCCGTAATTAACTTTAAGTCAGCATGGCATCAGCAAATAGTTTAATCTGGGCCATAGGTAAATGAGGTAAAAGTAATGAGGTACAAGTGATGTCTTCATTTTAGTATAATAATGTCATGTAGTGGTGCACAATTATTAAATTACAACAAACTATAATATTGTGAACCTGGAGTTTAGGACCTATGTGCAAGAGTAATATGATATGAGCATGGATGCTGTCAGATATAAACTCTTTATTTTCATTTTAGTATTAAAAGGTAACTACAGTCAATCACTGGACGTGTTTTTAGTAGATCTCAAAGATGCTTCTGACAAAAGATTGCAAGTGTATAGTACTGGGATATATTTCATCCTCATTATGCAGTATGAAGAAGTCAATGTCAGTTTGATGCATGGTTTCCAACAAGTGGTTTCCACTTTGTTAAAACTGCTGAGCAAAGACAATCAGGAGGATTGATTAGGACATGCATGTTGGCAACCACGGCCACTTAGACTGCATATAAGCACTGTAGAGATACTGTGGGAATGTGCGTACCAATGGGTCTCAAATGGACAGTTGACCGACTGATGACCTTTAGTGTCAAAGGTCGGTGACCTTCCTGTTGACAGGTGAAGAACATGTCCTGTCATGGCTTGTGTCAGCTGGTGCTAATGAAGAGCCGACCCTATAAAAACCAACACAAACAAATCATTCATACACCTTATATACATAAAGATACGCACACTAACATAACAAACTAACACTATACTTTAGACCCAGATTAATAGATTTTAATTTACATGCTTGATTAATAATATAACGCTTTGTATGAATTAAAACATGACTGTGGCTAAACCTCTTTCAGAAAAGAGTCAAACACTGTGAGTCTGAGTGTTTCCTTTGGTCTTTCCTGTAAGGTCTTACACGTGTTACAATCCACATTCCCTACTGACTTACTGTATAATGTAGACATTGAAACACAAATTTAAGGACCTTTGAATCAGGTGAATGGTCTTAACCGGAGCTAAACTGTGGCTATTTTAAGAGGTTAGCCCAGCAGCATAATGTGTCATTTGTTTCCTCTGGCGTCAAAAGTCTTAGACAGAGAGAGAGAGAGAGAGAGAGAGAGAGAGAGAGAGAGAGAGAGAGAGAGAGAGAGAGAGAGAGAGAGAGAGAGAGAGAGAGAGAGAGAGAGAGAGATTTAATTTTTAGTCAAATAAAATACAACCACCAACTCTAAAAACACATTAAAATCACATTTCTATTGCGCAAAACAGGATAAAATGTGTATGCTATAAACATCTCTGTAATACAGAGCTGTCTTTGTCTATAGTAAACATGAGATCAACTTTAAAAAAACAGATGATCCAGTTATTTTCATGACAAATACAGATTTGACAAAATCTAGTGGAAATGATTTAGATGAATTTGAAGGTTATTTTAAAGACCCATGACCAAAAAAATAAATAAAATAAATCTCAATATATAAGAATAAATAATGTGAGAAAAATAAATATACAAACATTACATTATATACTACACAGCCATAACGTAAAAAGTACAAAAAAAACTGTAATACTCAAACTACTTTAGACCCTTCTGTACTTTTATAGTTTCTTATATGAACAATTTTACATTTTTTAGAGCATTTTTAAAACTATGATGACTTGTCTGGGATAAATTTGCCCAACTGAATATTAAATAGTTATTTTTAAGTACACTTTGATCACAAAACTTCAACTTACATAAGGTTTTTACTATATTTACATTGTTGTGATGTTTTATTGTTAACTTGTAGTCTAGTAAAGGATCTGAGCACTTTTCCTTCTACTGAATAGGTCTATACATTACGGAAGCCCTGAACCGCATGTGTAAAAAAAAAAAAAAAAGCCCTATTAAGTCGTTATTATGAGATAGTATCTCGTTATTATGAGATAGTATCTCGTTATTACGAGATATTATCTCGTAATAACGACTTAGTATCTCGTTATAACGAGATAGTTATCTCGTTATTACGAGATAGTATCTCGTTATAACGAGATAGTTATCTCGTTATTACGAGATAGTATCTCGTTATAACGAGATAGTTATCTCGTTATTACGAGATAGTTATCTCGTTATTACGACTTAGTATCTCGTTATAACGAGATAGTTATCTCGTTATTACGACTTAGTATCTCGTTATAACGAGATAGTTATCTCGTTATTACGACTTAGTATCTCGTAATAACGAGATAGTTATCTCGTTATTACGAGATAGTATCTCGTAATAACGACTTAATAGGGCTTGTTTTTTTTTTTTACACATGCGGTTCAGGGCTTCCGTAATACATGTTATATACTTCAAATACATATTTATTTGTAAAGCCTGATTCCCTGCTCTCTGGAGGTTGTTTCACTCTGTGTAAAACAACAACTTCCAAATATCCGTTTCCGTGTTTTTTCTTTCTCCAGTCTTTAGTTTTTCGAGAATATGAAGAAAGTAAAAAATGATTTTGCAGCATGAATACGTGGCTCAGTGCTTGCATTGGCCGGAGATGAGACGTATGACCCCCTTCCTTCTTCTACCATGGCAACTTCAAGGAACAGGAGCAAGAGGAGGGGGAGATGGGAGGAGCGACGCTTTGAGGTCCAGGTGGTCGAGCCTGCGTAAAAACGCACCAAACACACGCCAAACGCTGACGAAATACTGAGCGTCATTAAAAAAAAAAAGCTCTCTCCTACCAGCTCCTGGCACCTCTCTGAATGAATAAGCTGTTTTTCAGAGAAAGCCTCCTGGATTTGCTGGTGCAGAAATAACCAAAAGAAGCGGAACGGTGGTGCGTCGCTGCGATCACTCCAGAAAACAGAGTAAAGTTTTTAGTTTTTAGTATTTTGGCCAAATAAGGCAACTTTCCCCCCAATAAGGATCAAGACGGCTTATTTCAGCGACAAGTGGAAATATGTTCAAGAAAAGCAAAAGTAAAGTGCTGGTGGATTATGCGTCAGAGGAAGACGACATGTCCTGGCACTATCATCACTCTTACAAGGTAACGAGACGGATGGAAACTCAAACAATGAGATGCGGCTTTGTTCGTTTTCTTGTTTGAGCAACAGGTTGGCAACGTGATCGCGTTAAATGTTTTACTCCGCATGTTCAGCGGTTCACTTGTTTCAGGATTTCTTTTGTCTATGAACAAGTGTCAGTAAAATGAGGCTCAAGGACGAAAACAGCTAGAGCTGGGTCCAAACACACTCGGTGTTGAAGTTGAAATAAACATTTAAACATCTTAAATGAATATTAAATCCACTGACATATGATCAGAATTAGGCACCATGACTTTTTTTAGAAATACTTTTCTATTTAAGCTGCTGAGCTTTTCCTAAAAAGTGACCAAGTATGCTGTTCAATGAGATTGTGCAGGAGGAGGAGGACAAGTGCCCAACTCTAAATCTCATGTCAGTGAAGAGGTCAAAGATGAAAAGATGCTCTCCACAGAAAGAACCAAACCAATCCTTACATAGGTGGATATTGTAAGTATGCTAAACTCACAGGAATAGTGAAAAAAATAGTTTAAACTATAGTCATTTTGTCTTATAAAGCTCAACGATCAACTTTTGGACTGACACAGAACTTGACTGCCAAGAGGGAACAGCTCACATTCATCTACTTGCATCAATCTTCCGTGTTATTGGAAAAAAAGAGAGAATGATAAACACCACCGCATTTCAGGAGCGAGCAGCGGTGTGTGAGGTCTCATCTCTATCATCCGTATCAGCACTTGCGAGCAGCTGGGCTCTGTCGAGGTGTTGGATGTACGTATGTGTGTGTGGTGGTGTTTTATGGGGAGTGGTGGTATAAGGGAGACACGCACACAAAGGCATCCAGCAGTCCTGTATCATAAGAAAGAGCTGACATGTTTATTTCTCCAGCTAAATTTGAATAATTTCAGTTTATTCACCGTGCTTTGATTTAGAGTAAAACCCTTATGTGATAGATACACCAGTTAAAACTCAAATTTTTCATCAAGTCAGAATAAAGCGCCGTCATCATGCTTGTGGTGTCCAATCAGTTTACAGTACGTATAATTTAAAACTGTAATGAATCAAGGTTTTATGGCCAGAATGAATCAACATACACAAGTACATGTTTTACATTAAATTAGTAACACTACATGGACAAATCTGATCATAAGGGATGTTAATTCTTTTTTTTTTTGGATAGTTAATATTTCAACAGAGAAGAAAACTTCTAGATTATAAATCACGTCGACGCTCCCGCACTGCATTGCCATACAGCTTTCACTCGATGTACACAGTGTGTCACAGAGTAGGCAATTGGGAAGATCAACCAACACCATTTCCCATCATTTTTCATCTGTTGTTGTGATAATGTCGAGCTCCGCGACCCTTGGCTGAGTTTTATTGGGCTCTCTTTGCTTCCACCCTGGGAACCAACGCATGTGGCCTTTACCTCCGAGGAGTTGCTTTGAGTTCAGTTGGTGTGACTCTGATTCCAGCGCTCACCACAGCCACTTTGGCCATAGGAGCTGATCTGAGATCAGAGCAGCAACTTTGACTCCTGAAATCCTGGGAAAGTCATCAGGGAGGTCTCCTCAAGTCGCCACGGCAACAAAGTACATCCAGGGGTCAGGGGTCGGATCATAAAATGCCGTAAACACAGTGAAGAGGCTGATCCAACCCGGCAGTTATACAGCAAGAGGCCAGGATGAAAAGTTATGATAACACAGTCTGGGCATGCAGGCTTTTCCTTCCTCTCATTCAAATCCTAGTAGCTACACTGTCTGATCACCCAGCAGAGAGAGAGAGGCAGAAAGAATATCAGGAGCGTTCTTACATCACAATCACATGCATGAACATCTGTTCAGCCTCTTTTTGATCTCTTCAAACATGTAAGACTAGAATAGAGACAAATTTAGACTTCAAAATGTTCAGTATTTATTAATCTGCTGATTATTTTCTTGACTAATCGATGAATGGTTGGTACATTCATATTGTTTGTTTTGTCTAACAGTTCTAAACCACGAAATATATATAACATAATATGTTACTCTCTTAGAAAATCCTCAGATTTGAGAAGCTGGAAGTTTCTGTCATTTTCGGTTAAATAAAATAACTTTAAGAATTGTTACCAATTAACTTTCCACGATCATTTAACATACTAATTGTTTCAGCTCTGTTAAAAATATATATTTCGTTTTTTTTTTTTTATATCACAGCAATTTATAATAAAACGAATATTAGTTGCTCACATTCTTTAGTCAGCAATACATCAGTGAATTCAGATTTGGATATATTCATAATATAGATAACTAAATTATAATGATAAACTAAAGCCTATTGATGCACAGTATGACAGAAACTCCTGACTTCAACATAGACTGTATACGACTTGGATGTTGTCTCTATGACGTTGTTTCTGAGTGTGGTGGCAGTCCTGCATCCGCTGGCTCTGCACTAAACCAGAAATTAGCAAAGACGGGGAGTGTGGGTGGAGATGAGACGGGCTTAATGAAGCCACCTGTAAGGGCAGCCACCCTCATAAAAATACAAAACTTTTAAGCGTTAATATAATTTGAACAGGTCACCCTCAGGTCAGTTGTTATGGTGATTGACTCGTTCTGAAACCGGCCTCAAGCCTCGTAAGAACTGCAGTTTTTGGCACTTTTTTGTTGACACAAATTTCACAGACAAACTTATTTTTATTCATCCAAACTGCTCGGAGCAACAGTCTCATCTGTTGGCTACAGGAGGATTTAGTGTTGGGGGTCTCACATGCTTTGCTCTTTCACTTCTGCTGATACAAGTGTGGAACCAGTGAGGTTTTCTTCCCCTTAGCTCGCCTCTGTGGCTTTGTCTGAATGTAATATTTTGTCCGATCATTTGAACAAAGTGTTATGTTTCCAGTCATTACAAGATAGGGTCGGTTTCTTTCCTTCCTGCTTTGTTTACTCTTTGTTATCTATATTTTATGCAGAACATGTGGTTACATGAGCTCAAACTGTACATCAGTGTGGAGACAGACACAGACAGAGACCTGCAGGCAGATAGACAGATAGAGACAGAGAAGTATGAAGGGATAATACACCCGTAGACACAAGGGGGAGGGAGGAGAAAATGCAGGATTTGAATTTAATATCTGTCCTCCCTCCACAGTGCTCTAGGGCAACTACAGTGCAGGCCCTGTGCTGCAGCTTGCTTTCTCACCGCTCACCCACTATTGAAGTTCAGCAGACTGTGAAAGGCAGCTGTGAGCTCGCAGGAGGTGCGTGTGCCTGTTTGTCTACGGCTTAAAGTGGTAACGCACCTGAATACTTCAATAACACCACGCTAATTCCACCTGTGAAGTGGGATCACGGGGCGCGCATAAGTTCTTCAGACGCCCTCACATCTAAATCATTAGTGGTAAAGGTAAAGCTGAGGGGATCATCTGTTGAAAGGGAGAGGGTTAAAATCAAAGAGAGTTCCAGAGTTGTCTCACAAGTTCAAGCCAGATCATCATGACGCCAAAACAAGAGGGTTTGTCTGAGGCCTTTTTACAATTAAAGCAACATGTGGATATTCTATAAAATATGGTTTCTGACCAAGATTCAGACCAGAAGGTTGTGATGCGAGCTTAGCTTGGCACAAAAACTGGAAACAGGGGAAACGGATCTGTCCAGGACGTCAATGCTACTGCTGCAAGAAACAGAAAATTGTCATTTTTACAACCATATATGAGATATAGTGAGATGCTAGCAGGTCACATTCATGTCATATCAGCAGCAGAGTGGGACATCTGCTCATCTCAGCCTTCGACTTTAATTCAATATGATAATATTCACGGATATAGGGAAATTGTGACAGTAACAATATCTCTCACACTTGGTAAAAATACAAAAATATTTACCACAAACCGTTAAACTACGTGTGAATATACTACTTCTGGCAAATAAAAAAGAGGAATATACAGATAAAAGCGGTATCAACCTTCCCATCTAAGTCTCTTCAGGAAAGCGTGCTTCGAAATGTCAAGTATTTCTAATGTTTGGTCTAGTGTTTGGTGAGTCCCTGAGTTTGAGGAATGTGGAGGACTGTTAGCAGCGTGCACTGGCTTTTTTAGACACCAGGTGATGGTGTTGAAATTCACTCTGCGTCTTTATTGCCTAGTAATCTGGCTTTTTGAACGACAACACTGTGCTAACATTTACACACAGACCCAAACACAGATGAAAACAGAGACAGACTGGGGGGAAAAAAAACCCCTGACCCCCTGAGGTGTGAAAGCAGAACTCTTGCTTTCTGTTGTTAGGAGAGGTTTTTTTTCCAAAACACTACTCTTTCTCTCTGAATCTCCCCTCCCCTTACTTTCTTCCCCTGTTCCAAGTTGTTAATGCTTTTACGCTCTAACAGTA
The DNA here is from genome assembly GCA_004119915.2 of Collichthys lucidus. Lineage (NCBI taxonomy): Eukaryota > Metazoa > Chordata > Actinopteri > Sciaenidae > Collichthys > Collichthys lucidus. Next base: position 27,746,330 of record CM014086.1, on the reverse strand, counting down.
GTCGGCAATCCGTATGTGTGAGTGTGTGCAAGTGTATCTTTGATCGGCTTAGGTGGCAGAGACCCAGCAGACTTTGCTCAGACATGTTCAAACCACAGTTTCTCTCTCTCTCTCTCTCTCTCTCTCTCTCTCTCTCTCTCTCTCTCTCTCTCTCTCTCTCTCTCTCTCTCTCTCTCTCTCTCTCTCTACAAGAAGTTTTTATAGCTTTGATCATTTTACAGGAATTCTGGCTCCACTTCTGTAATCTCTGGCTCAGCCGCACATGCATGTGATGACTTCTTGCTGCCCTCTTTTTTACGATTTAATGTTTTGGAGCAAGTCCCATATTTTTTTTTTTACAGGCAAAGTGTAAGTCTGTGACAATGGTAAATATCAGCCCCAATAGATTTATTAATCAGTGTAAGACTCAAAGAAAATGGATCTTCAGGAGTGGCACAATGAGGTTTTGGATAACCTTTAGTGTAGCGACTACAGATGGTTTATTCAGGACTGATTTTTGTTGGTGGGAAAATACAAGGGGCAACCTCTGTGGCAGAACGAATCAGTGTCAGCAACAGAAATAAACTTGTTTTCAGCCTGGTACAAAAAACAGTTTCGGTCTTTGTAGCTAAATTCCCTGTTCATGACAACTGTACTGAGAGGGTGAAATTTGATTTAACTCACATGTTCATCACCCACCTGTTAGTCAAATGACAGGTGGGTGTCGTTACAGGTGGTTTGTTTGAGCACCCAGGTGTCAATTGACCTGCCTCAGGAGGAGACAAGACTGCCAACATGGCGGCAGCCAGAGCCACAGATTTTGCCCTTCAAAACAGCTCACGCATACAATGTTGGTCGGAAAATATCTTTTTTGCTGTGCACAGACATAGTTTTCATTATCTGTCGAGTTAAAAAACAGATTTTTACACGTCCCAAGACTGTGTACAGTTTATGTTTGGGGGAGCCATTAAAATGACACAATTTGATAATTTTCCTTTTAAAGTTTTGTTAACAGCGTATTTCTCATATCTGAGAGGAGGTTGCTTAGCAGTGTGTGCCTCTGAAAGAACTAATGGATGCTGTCTTATTTATTTTAGATTTATTAAGGCCAGATTAGAGAGCTGAATGCTTTCGCTAACAAGCATCAAGTCAAGACTTTAGGGCGTACTGTATTGTCATGTATATTTATAACAAAACATAGAGTGAACGAGAAAAACTGAAGAAGGCAGTTGTTTTAAAAAAGTACTTTAAACATGTTGTACAAGTCTCACATCGGATAAGTCCAGGTTCAGTTAAAAACCTTAAGTCTACAGTGCACAGGTCTATGTATTCATGAATCATTATCACTATTATTATTAGATTTATCGCTGTTATCAAAACAAAGTAACCAAGTGCTTCGCATAAAATAATATAAACAATGAAACCGTAAGACAAATATTAATCAAAGGATGTCAAAATGGAAAAAAAAGCCCTGGAGACTGGTGCACAATGGAACGAAAATAGTTCCTCTTGGATACCCAAATAGTATTAGGCAGTAGGTCATGAATTTGTTTTCTGTCTCTTTTGTTTAAATCTGCCCCCTGAGTTCAGTGGCTTCCTCTCGTCTGCCCCCAGTCCTCCATCCATCCATCCATCCCTCCATCCCTCCATCTCATCCTCCAAACACAGTGTGTTTATGTTCAAGCCATAAAAAGGCTGCCCTCTCTTTAACAGGAAAGCCTGCGCACACTCCGCACATACACACATCCCTGTGCCACAAAGTGTGGGTGGGTGGTGTGTGTTTGTGTTTGGGGGTTGCTATTTGTGCTAACTCACTGCTGGTGTGTGTGTGTGTGTGTGTGTGTGTGTGTGTGTGTGTGTGTGTGTGTGTGTGTGTGTGTGTGTGTGTGTGTGTGTGTGTGTGTGTGTGTGTGTGTGTGTGTGTGTGTGTGTCTCTCTCTCAGGACAAAGACATAGAAGGAGAGGAAGAGGAGGAGGAAGCTGTCACCGCAGTATCCAAGGTAAACAGCACAAGTCCACAGATATTTGGACGCAACACAGACACGAAAACACTTTTTGCTTCCAAATTTACACTCCATTTACACACTACTATTTTACCTCCGTCAGTGCACATGCTCTTGTCTAACATGCTCTAATCTTCTCACACACTGCCTGTACACACACACACACACACACACATGCGTACGCTCACAACATCACACTGATGTCACACTCATAGATACCATCACCAAAAATGTCTCAGTGCTCCCAAAGCACACACGCGTAACTTCTTCTTGTCAGATTAACAGAGAGTGTTTCATGGTGAAGCTGAGGTAAAGCAGGGGGTGGAGTGCTTATCTGTAAACACAGCAGCCTTCAGCTGTCATCCCCTGCTTTATCTTTAACCTTATCACTGGAAAACTTGTCTTGTTGTATGTCACATGTGTGCACTTTATCCTAAACTCACAGTTTGGGACTGCGGGGTGAGGTTACTGTAGTTTAGGTCAAGATGATTCCGGTTTATTACAACTTCTGTTCATAATTTTAACGTCATTTTTAGCAGTATTACTAACATTGTACTCACTGAGATAATTGCTACAAGCAAACTGGTCACACAGGACAAGAAACAGAAGCAGTCAGATGATCAGACATGTTTTGAACAGACCCTTAGGCTGTTTAAGATTAATCAGATTTATTTGGAAGACACAATAAGAAAAAAACAGTCAAATTATTACCCAACATGTCTCTAGTAGAAATTCATGACGGTTTACAGATTTTCTGCTTCAACTTTGACCTATACTACTTTTTGATGATCTGGCTAAACTTTTGACTTGTGTTGCGTTTCCTCGATCGCAGCAAATACTTTGTTGGATATGTATCCTTATGATCATAAACCAGGGTTGCTACCTTTCAAAAAACAGGTAGAGTGACTCTTTTTTTCCTGTTAGCAAGCATATGTCAGGCAACATATCCTTTTATCTTTGTGGATTTCTGCCTCCATACCATACAATACAACAGAAGTTTATCTTTCTAATCATTATTAGACCTCATTGTTGAGCCCCATTAATAAAACCGTGGCGGTCTTATAACTTAAAGATGTATTTCTGTTGACTTTTTAATTTGCAATGGGTGTGAAAGTGTAGAGCAAAATGAAAAGGTCAAAGTCAACATGCACAAAAGTTGTTCTGTGATTTTTGGAGGGGTCTCTGTCAGCTAAAGCCAACCAAACTTCTTTTGCTTTTGCGCTCCCTGTAATGTTTATCAACAAATATTGGCGTTGAAATATGGGGAAAAAGATGTCCGATGTTCAGTGTGTGCAGAGAAAGCCTATTTAAACCAGGCTACCTGTATAATACATTCAAGGATCAAGGATCGGCTTCCCTTTTATTTGTTGTTTTCATTTTTTGGGGTGTATATTAACACAGAAACACACATATTTCTCGATGTGTTCAGGTATAGATGAGGAAAAGAAAGTCATACCCACTTGTATGAAGGGGTTTAATATCATTATTTTCATTTTAAGAATTCAGGAAGGACTTCACAGAGTTAGTGATGGATTCATGAAGAGCCAGTCCCATTAAGGATTCGTTAAATCAACAGCTGAGAACAAGTAGCCTTAATACGTGCACGCAACTTTATCTGCAGCTGTGCCCACTCTAAACAATCTGTGTGTGTGAGTGAGATTATGCTGTGTCTTTGTTCAGGAGAGATATATAACAATCTCCTGATCTCTACTGACATCAAGTCTTTACTCAAAGGTGTGGTTGTTTGTGAACTCCTCTGGCATAAACCTCAAACGCTCACGGTGCATTGTGTTTGAACTGGCTGCGTTCTTACTGTACGTATATCTGCTGTAGGTGACTCAGTTCACAGGACATATTTCACGAGCTGTCCTGTTTGTGAGGATACGAGTGGCCGCGCTGGAGAAGGGAAGGAAACGCGGCATTCTTTCGAGGAGCTGGGCCTTTTTGGATGGGAACAATCACCATGGAAGGAAAACAAGGCTGAAAATAGCCACAGCCTCGCTCTGACACTGTGGAAGGCTACAATTCTTCCACCGTTGGTTGTTTCATGCTCATATTAGGACACGCAAAGTAGACATGGAGGTAACCTTTCGCTGTGAAAGGCTGGTTACATTTCTAGTTGGAGGAGGTTTGAATTCAAGCAGCATCAAGTGCTTAACATTCTTGATTTTGCCCTTAAGTCAAGATATAATTACCAATTTAATGGTGCTAATGTAATTGTGATGTAACATCCATTCATTTATCTATAACCTCTTATCCTTTGGAGGGTTGTGGTCAATAAACTGTATAAAAGAATAGTTTGGCGAGCAGACTGTAGCTCCATACTGAATGAATGGATTTCTAAATGTTGGCAGGAAGTATTTCCCAAAAACTATTTCTTACTTCAAAAAAAACACCAAAGAATTGCTGATCCAAGCTTGTCAAACGTGAGGAATTATGATAGGCGCTCTTGATTATCTTCTGACATATGAAGCTTATGATTATTTGGACTGCATGTAGGCAAACATGCATGGAGGTCTCTTGGATACCTGTATGTTGCAGATTAACGTTAGTTTTTATCTAGATTGGAGCCTGCCTCTTTAAATATCAAAATCAAAGAGATGCTGATTGATTTTAGAAATAATCTATCATCCCTTTTTTCTATCGAAACCCATTGAAAGTACACGTGAGCCACTAATACCTGAAGTTTTTCACACAACCTCCCAAAACAACGATCTGCTTACTGTCTCTATTGTTTCTCATAACCACACATGGCAATATTTCCAAATTCAAATGCCTCTTTAATCTCCAAGCTTCCATCTCTGGGGGTATGGATGGAAGAATTTAGCCCCAATAAGAGCTCTATTGTTCCCCCAGGCGTGGAGCTGTAGGTAAAGCTCCCCCACACAGTGAGTGCCTCAGTGAGCTGCTTGGTTTACCTACTTTTTTGGTCGGAGAGATTACGGAGCACTGAGCTGCTTTTGGATCTAGAGGCCCGGAGGTTAATGCTGAAGAGAATGGTGAATAGGTAGGCCTCTGTACGTGCACACATGAATGCATGCACATACAGAGCTGGAATTTAGCCACACACACACACACACACACACACACACACACACACACACACACACGCACACACACACACAGATGCACTCAACCTGTTTCAACATCTCTGGTTTCTGCTCTTGCAAAGTTTGAACTACAGCAAATTTGATTCATGGTTTACACTCGACGGCACGCAGCAAACGAGAAGCGGAGTGAGGAGAGTAGAGACGGGGTGTTGAAATAGCCGAGCTGAAAAAAACTGAAGCTATTTTTTGATGATAATAAACTCCAAGAAACTGGCACGTTCTTGCCCTCAGGCATGTTCGTGACGATGAGAGGTGAGGGGAGGATTAGATTTCTCGTTTATCAGCAACTCCTCCTGAGTTCAACTTTTTATAAATCCCAACAAATATCACATAGTTTTGAATGTGAGATGAGATCGCAAGTGGGATCAAATGTTTGACCTAAAGCAGGACAAACTGTTCTGTATAGGTTCATGTTATCTAAACTGTGAGATTCTGAGGTTATTGTACGTGTTCCTGTTTGGTTTGAGAAATCACTGCTTTCATGTCCAGCTGTTTGCTTGTTGTAGCCGTTGTCACATCCTCCGGTCTTGAACGCAGAGAATGACACAGGAGAGATGAAACGTGTGTGTTGGTGTTCTGACCCCTCGGTAGGTAGAATATAGAAACAAAAGAAGCCCTTCGCAGGGGTCGCTAAGGTCAAGGCGCATTCATTCGAAGTTGTGAGCGCAGAGAATGTTTTGATAACGGTAAAGAAAAGGCAGGCACGGATGTGAGTAGGAGTAAATGTTATGACCTTGACATTGGGAATTCTTCCCAGGCACGAAGAGAAACGGAGCCAAAACTTTGTTCCATAATTGCCGTGGAGGGCGGTATCTGTGCTGGGTGAAAAGCTTCGAGGGCAGGGAGGAATTCTGATGTGACGGGAGAGTCCGGGGGAGTCTCAGAGGGAGTAGAGGGTCTTTCAGTGGAATGCGGCGTACATTGCTGCCAAGTCAATATCTCTTTCTCTCTCTCTGAATCTATCTGCAGTTATCATTTTTTTTAGCCAACAAGAAAGCTGTCTGGAATATGATAAGACATGATGTGTTAAGTAGTGATCATCGGTGGTGCAATAAAACTTAGTCAGGGTAGATGTTTTCCACTGTTTCCTTTTTGCATGAAGCTAAGATAACTAGCTGCTTACCAGTTGTCTTACACTGATGCAGTAAATTTCATATTTAGGGGAAAACAGCTGGTCTGGCTCTGTTCAAAGACTCAAAGTAATCAGTTACAGTCGCCAGAAATAGGGCCACAAGTGGTTGTTTACTTTATTTATATATATATATATATATATATATATATATATATATATATATATATATATATATATATAGATATATATATATATATATATATATATATATATATATATATATATATATATATATAGCATCATAGAGCCTTAAGTTGATTGTAGGCATGTTTTAAACAGGGTTCCCACGGGTGCTTGAATTCCTTGAAAATGCTTGAATTTCAATTCAGTGTTTTCAAGGTTGTGAAAATGCTTGATTTTTTGTGAAGTGCTTAAAAATGCTTCAAATTTCACAATTAGTTAAAAATCAAAACAGTCAATCTACCACCATATGAAATAATGCTAATTAGACCCATATTATTATGCCATACAGTGGCACCGCTGCGCTTCCCATGACCATCATGGCAAACACAGCTAGTAGGCTACCTATTTAAAGGTGCTGAAAAAATGGAAAAACTGGTGCTTGAAGGTGCTTGAAAAGTGCTTGAATTTGTTCATGAAAAAGGTGTGGGAACCCTGTTTAAACCTTTGGACAGGCTTGCTCCTGTTTGTAGTCCAGTTTAGTGTTTGTGCTAAACTACGATAACCAGCTGCTGGCTATAGCTTCATATTTACCGTACAAGCGGGTGGCATCAATCTTACCGTCTCTCAAAAAGCAGAAAAAAAACTTTATACCTGTGTGCTACTAATTAAACATGGATGCGTGCAAGAGAGATGGATGTATGTTTTGGCTTTGAGAGAGCGAGAGCGAGCATATTTCATTAGCTCAGAGCCAATGAATTTCAAAAGAATACCCATTCATCAATCCGAACACAAGGCTGCTTTTCTAAATTCCTGTGAAAGTTGACTTTATGAAATCACCCTCTTCAGGGATCATGAATCGCTCACAAATAGGCATCAAATGAGTTAACGTGGAACAGATGAGTGTGATGGTTGCAACTCTGCGAGTGAAAATCAAATCCTCTCTTCGGTTTCTGTCAGGATGCCATGGTAAAGAAGATCATGTCCAAGAAGGAGAGGAAGGAGAGGAAAATGTTCTCCTCTAAAGACGATGAGCACTTCTTGTTGACCGGGGTGAATCTGGCTGATCGCAGAGGGTGAGGATACGCACGCATCGTTTCATCATGACATAAATCTATGTGCTCACCATGTTTTTACATGATATCACAGTGTTAATCATTGAAAGTATGTAGTTTTACCACAGTTTGTTGTGGTGCCTCAACCTCAGGAACCTTCAAATGTTAATGTAGGCTATAAAAGTCATTATAATGAGTACTTTAAGATACTTAAGGGATAGTTTGAGATTTTGGAAACTTTCTTATTTCTTATAGCACTCGTGTCTGCGTGCTAATTATAGAGCTAGAACCAGCTGATACCTCAATTTATCGACGTAAAAAACACAAAAATAAATGTTTTTCCTAATATCTTAAACTATTGATTTAAGTAGATTTTACTGCTCAATAAGCATTTATACTTGACAAACATTAAGGAGACTTAAAGAACTTTAAAGACTTAAATGCTGGTATGGTTACTTTTACTTAAAAATACTCACCACTGATTGTAACTACATGTTTAGTTTGCTTCTTTCGTGACTATTTGTGAAGAGAACCTGTGCTTTTTGTAAGGCAAATGTATTTGTTGCAAGGAGCTTAAAAAACAAAGAGGGCCTGTGGGTGCTGCTCAAATGAAAGGAGCTTAAAGAGCTACAAATAACTTTTTAGGAATCTTAACATGGAAAGAAAAACCCTCACTATTCAACTTTTATTCAAGAACTTAAAACAGTCACTGCAGCTCTATACAGTTCAGTTTAGATTGACACCATCACTGAGGTATTACTGTAATTTACTGTACAATCAGAGGTGTTTCTGATGTTTTGCCACTACATTTACAAAAAAGAGGGGGGAAGAATATTAGAAATATAATCCAATCCAATACAAAAACACCACTAACCATGACTTTAACAATAAACATATAGCTGAATTACCAGAAACGTGACATTATAAGCCTCACAAATGTGGCTGTATCTAATAAAGTGACCACAGAGTGTAATTTAAAGTTTGAACAAAATCAAAGTGAGAGTTACTGATTACTTTTCAACAATACTAGCTTGGCGTCTCTAGGATGTTAAATCTGTAGTATGTCAGACCTGCCCAGATCATTCCTGGTTCACATCACTGTAAAGGGAATACTCAGCGACCTTTAATGGTCAAGTATGTGTAGCAAAAATATTTACTAACTTGATTGGAAGTAATGGATTCATGTCCAACCACTTATATTTGTTTATATGGAAAAGACAGAGCTTCATTTGCCAGCAGTTATTAACTTTCAGACCACTTGAGGAAGTGGAACATGTATGAAGAGGAAAACATAAATTAATCTCCACTCTGTGACAAACAACCGGGGATTTCTATACAATGGCTCGCTGTATGGGAAAAGTTCCACTCACCAGTGTAAAGATGTTTCATGAACACGTAGTCAGTCCTATTTATAGTTAAGACGTGAGCTGTTATTCTGTACACTGACGGTTTGTGCTTCTCTTCCTCTGCCTTTATTCCTCTAAAGATCTCACAAGAAAATCAAGGATGATGAGAAGGAGAAGGAAAAGAAAGACAAGCCGGAGAAGGGTCACTGCTTTTGGGAGAGCGTTACCATGACGATGAGGCAGATTTCACCCACCAAAAAACTGGAGAAGATGGAGGGCTGGGAGCCGCCTCGCCTGGAGAACTTATCTGAGACTGAGACCGACGAAGCCCCAGAGAAAAAGAGCCAAAAAGGGGACTCGCCGGTGTCTTTCCCCGACGCTCTAGGTCTCCCGTTGGAATTGGCCTCCTGGGGAGGCCGGGGTCTTGAGGAGGACTCCTCCCGCTATGCTAACCTGTCGGACTCCAATGATTCAACGGCCGCCGTCAGGTGGACGGCCCGCGCCAAAGTCAAGCTGGCCGGCATCAGCAGAATGAGCAGAGGGATTGTGTCAGAGAGCGCTTGGGAGGGGTTTAAATAGTCGCCATTTTACCTTTGATACACCCCCTTCCTCAACCAATAGAGAGGATGAAGACCTGAACCAAATATGTAGTCTCTAGTTCTGGACAAATCCGGTGTTCATTTTTTAACTGGTATTGAGATGCTGTAGTCAAGCCGTGAAAATAACACATTAGGTTTGTCCTTTTTATTTTAGAAGACAGTCAGTTTTTTATCAGCGGGCTTCTTGAGCCTCTTTTGAACCACTGACATAAACAAATGAAAGCCTTAAACTGCTGTATCATTTCAACTGTGATGTCACTGGCCTGGCATTTAGATATTTTTATTTTGCCAAGTAATGAGAAGAGTGATTTTTCATGTAATTATTGTGGCTGTCAGTAATCAATGAAGAATATGAAAGCCTGCTACTGAAGACTTCATGTTGGTTTCCACTTCCTTTCTGTCTATGCAGTCACAGCCTCTGAGTGAAGAGTCCGAAGTCTTAACTTATACTATCAGTGACGGGCTTAAAATCTGTGCAATTGTGTGTGTGTGAGAGAAAAAGTGAGTTTGCGGATGGACATGCACGCATTTTTGTTTTAGTTGGCAGATGGCATCGCAAAGGAGACTAGAAGTGAGGATGTGTGGGGAGTATGTGGGGGCGATAAATGCTGTGAATAATTATCAAAGCAACCCCCACAGTGTCATAGACTGTTTTTAAATCTGATGCTGATTTAATATTTATAAAGTCTGTACCGATGAAAAGATAAAAGCCAAACTGTCTCGTAGGTTGTAAAGTGCCTTGTATCAAATAAATCGACATGATGCTGTAAATTTGTACCAGATTAAATCGTCCTCTGAGCACGAACCCGCTGTGCTCATCCAAACGTCTGTGCAGATGCTGGTGGATCGACCCGGCATGCGCCTGTGCTGCACCAGCTAATGAGACACTTCCTAGTTACAAACAAAGCTGGTCGGTTGTTTAAATACATTTATATGTGTATATCTCTGAAACAATGTAAAGTCCTTTCTAAGATGATTTTTCTTTTAGGTGAATGAGAAACTTCATGCCACTGGCCTTTGCTTCTCTCTTCTGTTCTTTGTTTTAATCTGAATTTGATACTGAAGTCTGCTTCACTGCAGCCAGGAGTGTACACAGATACAGTGTCCACTTCCAGGGATGCCTGTATCCTGTATTTATTCACTAAATGGCTGGGTCATATTTTTCTCAAGCAGAATAAAGAGTTTAGTTTGACTGTTTGGCTCTACTTCTTTCAGCAGTCTGGAGCTTTGTTTTCACCACCTGATGGTTTATGCCGACACTGTAGATAGTTCTTCATCATCAGGCATTTTAAAGTTAGACAGTCTAAAATACTGAAACTGTAGTTCTGTATATTAACTTTCAGTCTTTAAATTTGCATATAAACATAACTATTTTGGGACATTTCTCGTTAGTTACGGCTACTTTCCAAAGTTTTGTGCATCACTTCCTATTGAACTGAAATTAAGACTAGAGCTGTTCTAGGTGAAAGTCCAGTTATATCCAAAACCAAAAACAATGTAGTTTAAATAAAGAACAGAAACAATTTAATAGAAATATTTAATAATTGTATAACTAGTGTGCCATAAAAGTCATGATAGTACCAGTTCCAGTATTGGAACAGAAAGGAAATACTGTATTACAAAAGTTTGAGGGAGGATACAAAACTTTTTTTTTCTCATAAATAATGTTTTACATCCTGCCTGTCTGTCACTTGACAGTTTTGACAAAAAGTAGATTGTAAAAACTTGAGGTTTTACATTATTTTCTCTTAGTGTTTCAATATACACAGAGCACGTAAAGGATTCACAAAGGACGACGTTATGTAAACAGAGACTCAAACACTGACATGCGTTCAGTTATTGCAGGAAAATACATTACAACCAAAACAGAAGCAGAATAGTTTAACCCCATTAAATAAAGAATTAACAACGCGAGCTGTCTTATTCTGCCACACCAAAGGTTTACCTTTTATCTATCACAACCATCTACCATAAACATGCTACAACTCCTTTTACATTTAAATCCTTTCACATATTCATATTACACATTTCTTCTCTGACGGGAAGAGCCTTTTTTTTTGTCATGAACGTGAGTATTTGTGCAAAAGAAGGAAAAACATGAAACTTCCTTTTAGATTTCAACCGTCTCCGACATTCCTAAAATCAACAAACATACATATTTAATCTTTCCTATGTCTCACAGAAACATTTGTGCGTAAGAAAAGGATGAAGACAAAAAAAAGTCATCTCTTTAAGTTGAAGCCCTTTGTATTTGGGTAAACAATGTCAAGGTCTCGTACACGCTTTCAGGTTGTGGGAGCGACACGGAGGGTCTAGAACTTGAAGAGGTCGATAAAGTGCTGCGGAGAGATGGGCATGAGGCAGCTGTCTGGGTCGTTTGCTGTGCATGGATGGCCACAGTCCTAGAAAGACAGTCAACAAGCACATTGTTAGGAAGAAAGGTAACCAGAGGAGAAGCTGTGCATGCAGTTCACATGCGGTGACTTAATGTGGGACAGTGGAGCTAGCTGCATCAGCTGTTAGTTAGTTCATTTTGTGACCACATATAATATATAAACACATCAGACAAAGAGCAACGATTTCATTTATAGAGAGTAAAGTTTCTGACCACCTGACATATGGAGGTCCAATATTCACTGCCCTGCTGTACTAACCAGCTAGTCGTTAACTTTGTCCGTCTGTCGTGGGTTGGTAGTATACAGTCAGCTAAAATATAAAAAGACGACCTGTGCAGTCTAGAAATTTATGATGAAAACGGTGAGAGTGGAGGAACTGCAGAGCCAGGCGAAAATTCTGTGTGGGTTCATCACTTCCTCATACAAGTACAAGTCATTTCATAAAAGTATTGATTATAGCCACTTTAATATTACACCCACTCACTGCTGTGTAGCCGATTGAAGCAACTAGTTCGGCCAGATAGTGTCAACAATAACCCGAATTACTAAACATCAATGCAGATTTTAACTAGATATGTGAACTAAATATGCATGTTAAATTATCTTTAAAGATTAAGCTAATGCCATAAATAACATAGCATACAAATTACAAAAACGTATACCAATAATTGTTCACTAAATGGCTAATTACTGATGTTAGTTACCTTGTATAGTCACTCAACATTTTATGAATAGTACCAAAAATGAAATATATATTTCTATATGTGCATACAGAAAAGAAAAACTATTATGTACGTCTTTAAGCTTTAAGTTCTGGTACCTGATAAACCAACAGCTGGAAACTAGCCTGTAGTGCACACAGATTTAATGATGCATTTATGAATAGATGGTGCAACCTGATCCTAAATATTAGTATAGACAGACGAATATTTGTGTTAAACTAAATGACGGCTGACAGTTTTCTTTCATGATACACGATCTCAACAATCAGAAACAGCAAGACTTCTTCTTTATGTAAAGAATGTGGTTAGAGGTCTTCAAAGTTCAGCAGAAAGAGTGACACTGTTTACAAAACACACCTCGAGCAAAACACGGTGACATCACGTGAAACAGAGAGCAGCACAGGACAAGGCGTAACGTATGGAAAAAGGTAAGTCATAAATCAGCTCATCTGGGAAACATGAGACAAGCTGGCGACTGAAGAAACACAAAAGGCATGATGGGACAGAAAGTACCTTGAACAACAAAGCCAGGTGACGATCCTGAGGGGAATCAGGAAGAAGGGGAGCCAGAGAGAGGAGGCGGGAAGGAAGGGAGACAAGCGAGGAGAGGAATGCAAAGAGGGCAGAGGTTAAAAAGTATAGGGACCCAGTCACAGAGGATTACAAAACTGTAGGTAGTAAATAATCACAATAAAGCGGGGACAGGGACTAAAAAAAGCAGCAGTCTTCCCCCAAAGTTACTAGTTCACATGCTCTATGCTTAAGATCTCACTGATGTCACACAAGTCATTTGTTTGACCTCTGACCTCTGCTATATTTACATGTTCACAGGATCCACTGTCGAAAACAAAGATTACCATTCAGTGATAATGTATGCTTATATGCGTGGCGCATTCACGCTCATTGAATAATCACTACATTGTTCAGAAAATGGAACTATGCAGTTTTCTGAAGCAGTAATCTGTTCTGTATTTAGTCAAGACAACATCTCTTTCTTTATCTTTGGAAAGCCAAATATTTACAGTATAAAGGGATTTCTGCACGCCAGAGACAGATATCAGTGTGAGAGAGAGGGTGTGTGATTGGACCAAAAAGTCTCTGAGACTTTCTCTGAGTGTACTAAATGATAATGGATGATTTGGCCAAGGAAATACAATGTGTTCTCATACAAACTTGACACTAGATTTGATTTACCTTCATGTCTGGTGTGTGAGAGACATCTCTTTGAACAGTGCAGGTTTCTTCTTTTATTTTTTTCCTCCAATGTCACGCCCGACCTATGATTTACCTCTGATGAACAGTACCGGTTTTGTCATAGGTGTTTCCTACGTGACATGTTTGTGGTTACAGGTGTGTTTGTTTACCTTCCAGAAGAGGATGCTACAGTGTTTGCAGAAGTGCAAGGTGTCGCCGTACTGCTCCTTCGTCGGATAATGTTTCTTTAGCGTGAAGTACATAAGCTTCCAGTCCACGTTATCACTTTTGGTTAGGACCAGATTCCTACAGAACTGCACATGGGAGGAGAGGAAACACACAATTAAAACGCAATTAAAGTGTAATTCGATATAATTATGGACAATTAATCGTTAACACCAACCCTGTGCGGGTGTTACATGAGTTAGTGTGTGAGAGAAAGACTGTGAGCAAACTGTGCCAATGCTGCCCTCTAGTGGCCATCGTGCAAACTACCAAGCTGCGCCTCATTTTTTAACCCTAACAAACCAATGGAAGTTTTAATCATGACAGTTTTTAAAAATTACTGGCAAACATGATGCAGTTGCAAAAAAATACATTTTATCCAGTGTCTTTACTTTTTTTTTTAATTCAGGGTTGTAACATTGTTCTCTCACCTCTTTGTCTGCGAAATGAAAGTGGCAGAGTTTCTTCCACAGTATCCTGTTCTCACTGAGGAGCTGCAGATTAGGCGTGACCTGTCCCAGGTTAATGATGTCATAGGCATCAGAAAATTTGTAGAGGATCTTGTTCTGCATGTGCAGCGGTAAGTCGTCGAATGACATGCCACTATTGCACATTTGCTAAAAAAAAACAACAATTAAGAGCAATGCATTAAAATCAGAGCTGGACTGTGCTGTAATGATTATACAGTAGACGGATATATAGTAAATGATTTCAGTACTTCTCCTTTCATATTTCATGTTCCTCACTGAAAGGTGGGAGCAGTAGATAAACACCTACTGCACATGTGGCCACAATGACTTTCAAATTTTCAGCCTACTTCCCTTTTTTAAAAGTCACATTTACATACGAGCAAACTCGACCTAGAGGTATCTTGAGGCCCGGAGTATGCTGAAGCAAGTTTTGGGATGGGTTATACACGCACATGGCAGACACATGCATGCACAAACACCAATACATGTTATACCTTGGGGATCTGCAGGTTGTTGAGCTGCTGCTGCCATTTGAGAATGGTTTCCAGTCGGCACAGCCAGATGTTGATGTTTCCCACCAGGACACACGTGCGAACGTGGATAGTCAGGCTGTACAGTGTCGAGCTCAGGTCATGCAGCAGGTCCTTGACCAGGCGTGGATTGTACTGGTCCTCCAGAACTAGTGGACAAATATACACATTTAAGACATAAAATAAAGCATTTCTTTGTAACATAATATAATCAAATCTTTCCTTTCTGCATTGAACATACCTGGATGTAAGGGAAAAAAGTAATATTTCTGTGACAAGTACCCTCAGTTTCTGAAAATTGCATTAATTTACCATACAAGTTTCGCCACAGACTACATCTGTACGTTGCTCCACCAGGAGACACAACCTCATAATGATGGAGCACACTGGTCCTCCTGGTTTTGTGCTTCCTCACTCGATGCAATAACAGCTGCTGTGACTAATCAGTAGTTTGAGAAACATCTTCTGCTTGCTCTGAGCCTTATCATTAGCTCCATGTTCCTTCACATTCCTTCTGTTATAAAGCTACTTTTACACAACAACAAGAGACACACTGAAGAGTGCTTTGAAAATGTGCATGTAGAATATGTCCATTAAAAAAAGAATTATTGTCAGTCTCAGGTTTTCTTACCTTTTTGCACAATCTTTTCCAGCATATTGAAATAGTTTTTCTGGGCTGCTCCACTCAGAGAGGTCAGCTGAGTCCTGGCTATTAGCTGGAAAAGCTACGGGAGAGCGACAAAGGAAGACAGTTAAAAGGGAGAGTCGCTTGTGTACGCCGCACAGCGACTTATGGTGATCGTCATCGCTCACTTTTGCGACATAGTTGAATCTTCTCAAGTCTTGAATGGCGCTGGAAAAGTCTAGACGGTTGAGGGCTTCGCCAAGTGTGCAGTATCCGTGACGCTGTGGAAATACGCACACATTAATTCTGCTGTTTCAATCAAATAAATCCTTCTTGTGAAAAGTGTAGTGACTCACTTCTTTCGTGCTACCTTTCTGCGCATAGATCCATTTATCACTGAAAACAACTAGACAGCAGAAAAAAACATACATTATTCTCATATTATTATTCTCATGTAGTATATGTGGGTTAAATGTACATACTGTATTTGAGATGTACACAATATGACGGGCCCCCTGTGCAGTTTAATGTAATCCCATACAACTGCTGTGCCGTAAAAATGACCTCTTTAAAGATCATGTAAAATTTTGTTTGAGGCTCAACATTAACATACTCTTCATGCAAAACCCTACAGTATGTTTCAACAAACACGGGACCTCATAACCTCAGCCAAATATATAAATTGGTGCTGAGGTTACAGATTACATAGGTGTTAATAATATTCTGTCAATGTGTGTTCTGCTGTTCAAATTTCAGAAAATAGTTTTTTTATAATAATCTCTTTGGACTCGTTAACATTATTTGTCCAAATACTACTGTCCTTAAATATTCAAATCAATGGCACATGGCTGCAAGGTGAAACTATTTAGATGAACAAACCATATTTTAGGACAATGACAACATCAACAATAACAATAATAATAACACATACTATAATAATACTAAACAATAATATGTGATTAACAGTCACTCAGAATTTTATTTTTTTCTTGTATCTGTCCTCTACCGTATAAATCAATGTTTAAAATATGATTGATCAAAGGATGTTGAACATAAACAGCAACATGTAGATAAGATGAGAAGACTCAGAGGGGACGGCAAATAAAATGAACCTGAGGCTTTATACACAACCCTCAGCCCAAATGGTTAGTTGTTGACCTGCATACCCCCCCCCCCCCCCCCCCCCCCCCCCCCCCCCCACACACACACACACACAGACACTTGCAGCATTTTTCCTTCCATCTTTATATCCAACTTTACCTGCAAGCAGTTTCAAACTATTTTGCATATTGTTGAATCTTAACCAAAGCATCATGTAGCTAAAGCTGTAATAATGTAGTGGAGTATAAAGTGCAATACTTCTCCCTGAAATGCAGTGAAGTGATAAAACAGAAGTAAAATAGAGGTATCTTAAAATTGAAGTATTTAGTTACATTGCACAACTGATGAACTGTACAGAGTCTGATGATATGTAGTTGTAGAGCACTCAAAGCTATTTTAAAAGCCACATTATTGCTACAACACATTGCCCAAAACCCTGAGAATGTCGCCCCTTGTGTCACTGACATTCAGATGAGAAGTATATTCAGTAATCTGTGCTGAAAGAAGGTTGAATTCAAAGAATGTTGACCGGCTGAAGAGACTTAATTTAAATGGAAATAAAGCTTCATTATGATAATCTTAAAAAAATTGAATAATGTGTGAATAAAAACTCTTCAGTCTAATAAATCTCAGCTCTCAGCTTTTAATAGATGGGCCACTTCACTGCAAATTTGACTTGTCCCTGCCGGTATTTCAGCTGTTTTTTCTTTTTGTAAAAAGAGCCTTTAATTTTCATACCACAAACTCTTTGATGAAACCACAATCGTGATTATGTGTTGTTGACACTCACACTGAGATTTGGTGTTGTTGTTGTAGTGATCCTTTTTCCTCTTTGTGGTGGCGAGCTCACACACATCCCCAGCAAACAGATTTTCTTTGTTGTTCGTGCAGAGCCTGTTGGGACGGAGAAAGCACATTAGTAACGTTGCATGTGAGTGTGACCACTGCACCTGAAATACAATGTAATTACAAACCGCCGTAAAGAGTCTGCTCTGCGTCAACATCCTGGTGCGAGACGGTGACCATTTACTGATGTTATGTAAGTGCTGTGGTATTTTGACCTCAACATGGATGGCAAATGTGTGAGTTAAAAATGATAAAGACGCACAACAGAAGAAACAAGAAACTGAACAGAATGCCGTAGTACTGACAGAAAGAATGGATCAGAATAATAAGTAGGCTGAGACAGGAGTCAGACTACCCAAGATGTGAAATATAATGATTCACCGTGTCTGTTATGATGGAGAGACAGAACCATAGATGTGACTCAGACAGACTTTTCTCAGAGACCAGGCAAAACATTATGAGATCTTTATCCGAGCTCTGTTATTTCTGGACCCGCTTGATTGATAAGTGGCCTCGTTGTTGTTACAGATAAGACAGATTTTGGCATTTTGGCGGCTGACTTCAACTTGATGACTTTTTGATTTTGCTGTTCGTGACAACATTGACGACTAACTATCAGCACTCATTCTCCAAGCAATACTACTATGAAGACTGGGAAGGTCAACCTACCCTGCTAAAATAATAATTGTCCTCTGGGGACAAATAAAGCTGAAGTTGACAAATGAGTTTAGTTTAGTTTATTGTCATTTAAATGTGTTAAAAACATGAAGGAATGAAATTTGTTCCCAGGCCTGCAGCGTATAGAATCAATAAACATAAAGCGATGTTGATATAATGTAAAAATGTATGTATATGTCGTCATGGGAGGTTTGAATCCGCTTGAAACAGAAACCCTAATAAAAAGCATGCAAGTACATTTTGATACCATGTGGATACAGATTTACTATAGATGTGTGTTTATTGGGGTCTGTGCACAAGAATATAAAACAGTACATCAAGTCTCTTTGCAGAGTGCTACTATTGTGAGAACTTGCAAACTTTCCTTCTAATACAGATAAATTACATAAAATAAAATCCTCTGAGATCTATAGGAATAGTTTCCAATGGCCTTTAACTGACACATCAAATCAACGGATTGGACTGGCAGTTGACTCTCCATGCATTAATAATCCTGAAGTTGGGCGACTGACTGGCAACACTGCCAACTTAGGTCAGCTGATTGGGAAATATTAGTTTATTTATTTTACATGTTGTTATGGTACCAGAGACAAGCCGACGGCTCCTGAATAATTAGCTTCTTCTTTTCATATCCTTGTGAGGAGGTTCACACAAAGCACTCCAGAGCTAAAACAACTAGTCAGTTACTTACTTAGTCCCCTGTCAAGCACAACATTGCAAACATCTGCTGGTTCCTGCTATATATGGTAATATGAATATGGTAAACAACTGATTATCTCTGAGACTGTTGGTAGAACAAAACAAGCAGTACTTCAGTATTGCTTATATTTTATAATCAAGAGAACAATTAGCAGATTAATAGATAATTCTTTTTTAAATTTGCAGTCTGCACAGCTGCACCAGCCAACTACAAGGCATCACTAGTGCAGCAACAAGGAGACATCCCCTCAACAGCCCACCTCCTGCACACTGCACCTGAGATCTGTTCAGGCAAATTAAGAAACTGCTCCTGTTTTCTGCAGCGGCGGTGGTGATCTTTGACACTAACTTTGCACCCACGGTTCCTCTTAAGGACAAACTAGATGGACCATGGTACATTGAAGCTGACTGGCTTTGGATCTCACATAAAATCATACTCATTTTATTTATCGACTGAAGGCTTTGGTTTAGATGATGACCGATCGGCTGGTTGAAACAAATACCACTAGGTAACAGGTCCAGAGAACCAGGAAGAAATGTATATACTGTATATATGAAGAGAAGCTCGAGAATATATTAGCCAGTCTGAGTGATTTCAACACACGTGCTTTTTGAATGAACAAACCAATTTGCTTCTTCCTCCAGCATAAAGACGTGGGTTTGCTTCCCTGACTGCAAAGTCAACTGGGTGAATGAGCTCTACAGTAATCCCTCATCTCTATCCATTTAAACACACATGCACAGTACAGTAATCTGTCACAGTGAATTACAAGTGAGGAATGCAATAGCCTGACTTGTTTTACACAGGTTGCATGCGGAGCACTGGCCTCCGCAGAGCCAATAAAAGACATCCAAACAGCAACAGGGACATTCAGGATTTGTGGATTTGTAAACTACATCCTGAAGTGATGTTGATCTGTTCTTCTTTTACTGGACGGTGAAGCTGACACATGACTTTCCAGTTATCTGTAAACACACAAATGTTATCTGTATGTTTAAAAGACACAAGATGACCTAAATTACTTCTGTGACACTGTGTACCACGCCACTGGTCATCATAATGCTCTTCTTTCTCTCTGGTTTACATGTGCCCATCTGCCAAACGCACCTCCGTCGCATGAAGTCACTGGCCTTTCTGAGTGAGGCTGTGTTTGGACAGTGGCCAAGCAGAACAGATGATGTCATCGGTTATTGTCTGATGTTGTGTCCTTTGCCTTTTTGTGGAAAAGACTGCTGACGGGCTAATGTGAGGTTGTGTTGGATGGCGGATCAATAAAAAGGACGACACTGTGTCGTGAGGGAGAGATCACCGACTGGCACCATTAACCCTGTGAGCACCAGCAATGTCTGTTTAAAAGTGAAGCTGAAATGAAATTTACAAACTTTATTACTAGTGCGACTTTTCCTGTCATGTCATTTTTATTATAGCAGGTATTACAAGTATTTGTTTTGTGTGTATTTTTATTAATCAGGCACATTTTTACATCTTTGTACTTGTTTTTTTGTACTTCTTTCTTGATTGCGCCATAGTGCCGAGTACTACATTTTGTACATGGAGATAATGACAATTATTCTAGCTTGTACCTTGCAGTCAGTATCTAAATAGCTTTGTTCCTTACAAGCAAATTAAGCGGCCATGTTTGCCATGCTTACGTGTTTTTAAGTTGAAGTTTAAGTTAATTTTGTGTTATTAACTGCTTAATCAATTTAGTACACTCATCACAATCTAGATTTTGACCTTTGTCCTCCATGAAGACAGAAAGGTCAGGGACTTGAGAAAAAGCTAAATACATACTACTTGACTAAATGTGTGCCGTTGCACTTTATGATATATTTTATTTATTAGTTATGATGCTATTGCAAGCACGCAGTTGCTGCCTTCTTTACAGATTTTACAGATTAGTTGGATTATTGTGATGCAATGAGCTATCAGCGCAACTTCACAACTCTTTTTGTGCAACATATCCGCATTTGGCGGTAACAAGAATCAGAAAAGAAGAAGAAGTGAAGACATGCTAATCCATGTAGTGTATAAACAAACCTAAAAAAACAAACAAAAAACACAAAACCAGAAGAGAAAGACCAGAAAACCTCTTTTCTCTTCCTTTATGTGACCACTCATTGCCAGTTGGCGTGCATCAAAACAGTCCATGTTTCCTGCAGATAACAAGGCAAGTTCTCCTGCTGGGAAGCAACCCAGACTGCTCAAAGGGCCATGTGTGATCCAGACCAGAAAGAACTGAAATGGCAGAACTCGTTTTTAGCTGAGCTGCTTTCAACAAACAGCAGTCATCAAAGTATTTCAACCCACTAACTGCCTTAGGGAGGGACAGTGTTATGAAAAAAAACATTGTTTGAAGATGAAGTTATTCTTATGTGCTTCTATCAGAAGAGCTCGTATGTTAACATTCGTCACACAACTTCAGGCAGAAATCCTTCTGACAGGATTTACGATCTGCGCCACCCAAAAGTAACAAGAGACAAATACCATACAGGAAGCACCATTTTTATTGTCTCTGGAACAATGCCGCCTTTCAGGACATCTGTAAACACACTTTATACACCACAATTATTATTATCATTGTGTTTTTAATTTTGTCTAAAGGCTCCGTTGTGTCCTAACATGTGTAGTTAGTGAGGTCGTGCACTCTCCTATCAATGTGGTAATGGAATAACCGCGCTGAGCACTCTGTTTATTACATTAAGTAAATTAGAGTCAAACATCAAGTATAATCCTGTTTCCTGGGGCTTAACTAGGACTAAAACATGACTTGATATGCTGTGGTAATTTCTCTAACACACTGTTATTCACACAGTCAATCATCTAGCCGAAACATAGCACAGTTCACACACAGAGACAGATAAACTCCATTGTTTAGATTGCGACCTTTACGTGTCAAACCTCAAACATCTTCCTGTGATACTGGGATCTTCCGCATTTATTATTTTGAATATTTATCTTTTCGTTAAACAGGATAGACTGTTAGGTTGGTCTCATGTAAAATTATCCTCTCGAGCCTATATTCAACTCTGTCTGTTGCCATGACGCCCCTTTGGCAACAACAGGCTGCAATTGTGAGATGCAAATCGCCTCATCAGAGACTCTCTGCTACGGCCCTAATAAGAGTTGGTTGAAGGTTTTTTCTTTATGACGCTGAGTAGCCATGACCCTATCAGTTCAATTTGGTCAAGACGTTTACCACATTTATTATTATCTACTGACTCCCTGCCACATCTTCCGGTTTCTCTTGACCTATTAAGCATTTCATCCAAATGCACCTGTTCAAATTCATCTGTCAGTATCCTGAGGGGAATTTGGTTTGCAATCAGACACTAACACATATTGTAGTTCACAGAAAAAAAGGCTGATAAACAACAACAATCCACAGTCAACACAGATATTTTCTAGTCTAGTCTTGATAGAAGGTATTTTATGTAAATTACATGTCTAAAATAAAGTCAATCCAGTCAGCTCTAGTTAACCATTTGCCCACTTTGAAACAGAGATGTAGAGGTAATAAGATCTAATATAGCCTACTGCTGACTGTACTGGCTTACTGTAGTAACGTCTGACGTTTAAGCATATTTTCATCCTACTTTGATTACATTTACTGCTGGGCTCAGTTGTTTTTAATAGTACAGTAGTCTTGTGGTCATTTAAAAAAGCTTAACAGGGAGGCAGACTGTGTACTGATGCAAAGCACATCACATATTATAAATGTTTAGTCTAGGATATGCTATGCTTTCAGAAATTAGTCTTGATAAAGCACTGACTCATTAACTATAAGGTGTAACACAGACAGTATTGTGGCAAATAAAGGTGAGAAAGTTGTAATCTTACTCTTTCAAGTCTATCTCTCTGTTGATATCTTCCAGCTCGTGCCCATAGAAGACATCCCTCTTCCAGCCGTGCTCTGTCTTGGTCCAGCTCCATCCTGGAGACCTCCAGTCCTTGCCCAAGAAAGGCATTTTAGTGAGGTGGACTTTGAGCAGCGTGGGTTGCTGCCACTCCGAACACCTGTGGAGCGTTAATAAAATGAAGGATTAATATTTGTGCTGTGGGACTGCAGAAGCAAAAAGAAGGTCCATAACAAGCAACTGATTGAGAAATGTAGTCATGGCTAAATGCTGAAACTTAAATCCAATCTTCAAGGTCAAATTCCTTTTTTTCTCCATCCTGAAATTCAAGTCAAGTAAAAAGAAACCCTAATAAACATCAAAGATCAAACAGAAAGATTCATAAAGGTGAACATCAGAGCTACAGAGGACGGTCAATAGATCTTTTGAAGTTCAAACAGGCGACTGGAAACTCAGGACACGTTTATCATAATATCATAATATCATAATATAATCATAATATATAATATCATTTAAAAAAAATCTCAAAAATAATCAGAATCAGAAAAACTTTAATAATCCCAGGAGGAAATTATTTTTTATTATATAATTGCTATAGATTTCAATTTCAACAATTATAAATAAATCCAAATTATAATTGCCAATTTTCCCCAGCATCCATAAATGAAGTCTGCAGCCTATAACTACATGTTCATATTAAATGTATCCCAACAACTACCGAATAAACAAGAGAGCCATTAGATTTTTGAACGTTGTCTATATTAAGTCTGATATTAGAGGTAAACCCTGAGATATATAACGACATACTGAGACAAATAACACACCTGACAAAGACTGTGACGCATTTTTACCTTGAACGTTTGAAAACAATATCAGGACGTTGCAGCAAAATGGTTTTAATGGCTGATTTACGACTAAAAATGAGAAATAAAACAAGCTGTCAGTCAGTTCCACGCATTTTATCACGACAAGAGTTAAATATTAAATCTACTGCATGGTATACAACAGCTGTGGGTTTCTGTAATATCGATAAACAAACCTGAAGTGTCTCCTTTGTTGTATTCGTCTCCGCTTCTGTCTCTGCACTCTCTGCATGTATTGACGGAAGTAAACACAGTGCGGACAGAGGAATTCGTCTCCGCCCCCTGCTGCTCTCTGATTGGATGGAACGTTGGTATTTATCGTGTTGCTACCCAGTGTCGCAGCGCTGATTAGCTGTCCGCAGCTGTCAATCATCTTCTTCTTTTTTTTTTATCCCGTTTGTTTTGTTGGGGCTTTTCTTCCACACGTGACAGAGCACTGCGCACATGTACTTGTGTTTTGATTTTGTGATGGACGATATGAGTACGACCTCTGGGCAGATATGTGAGTGGTTATGTGATTATTATGGAACATTTGTAACCGGAGATTAACACATTATTTTATAAACCAGAAGTTCAGACTTTATACAGATATTTGCAGGTATTTAATGTGGGCCATTGTTCTATTGTCATGGGGGAGTTCCTGCTGTGAAATGAAGAAGTGTAATTGTTAAACTTATTGTGTGAATTACAGTTACTATGTAATTTGCACTTGCATTTACCAGTCTATCTATAAACCCATCATAAGGAACATTAAGTAACTCTCACAATCCAAGTCTGCACTTAAAACCCTCCTGTTTAAAATAGCCTTTTCCTTCTGATTCAATTGCATTGTCCTATTTTAACCTGTTTTTAATGTTGTATTCATGTAATTTGATATACTTTTATGGTTCATTTTGTTTCTTTCAGTTATTTGCTGTCTACTTTTATTTATTGTAAGGTGTCCTTGGGTGACAGAAATCGCCTATGAAATAAAATGTATTATTATTATTATTATTATTATTATAAAGCATTTCAAATGAGGTTTTTATTCTTTAGAGCAAGTTCAAGAGGTTAGAAGTCTGCATATGCAAATTAAAAGTCAAAATGCAAAAGGTATTACAAGTGTCTGAATGCTAAAAAGTCCTCTTATGCACTGGGATATTAATGAAACAGGGCTTGAGACTAAAAAGCTGTTTTCACATTCACCTGAAGGTGCAAAGTTGAGATCTAATTTTCACAGGTTTTTAGAGTAAACATTTGTATTTTATGTATTTTTAAATAGTGAAATAGTTCAAGTTCAAGGTGAGAAAACATTCTGTTTTTCTTATTGTTCCTGTATTTCAACAGATAAAACTCAGTCAGAGGTTTAGTAGGCCTGGCCTTCTGTTGGTTTTTTAAACGCAGGCTTTAGGTTCAGTCTTGTTGTTAGATACTGCCCCCCTCAGGCCCATTACAATAATTTTTAAGTTTTTAATCACTTCATGCAGAATGAGTTCCTTCTGACATCTGCGCCTTATTGATATGCATATATACTATTTTATTTAAATAACAGTCTTATATCTATAAAGATTTACTTTCTGTTCAATTGGAACTACTCGAGTTATCCAACATTGTTAAAACTGAAAAGACTTCACACCCTTAAAACTTTATTTGGGTAAAAAAGGCCAAACTTTAACTCAGTTAAGTCATCATCAGCCAAAATATGTTATTTTGCACCTGGCTTACATATAGGACATATAAGACAAAACTTCGACAATATGCTTGTAAGAAAAATAATTAACAACTTTATTTGTGTATCAGAATATACAGCACTTCAGTATAAAACAATGTTTCACAGGCAGTATCAAACCCAGATTGAACCAGGGTAAGGGGTGGAGTGACATTACAGTAAAATCTCAGCCTGGAGAGCATAGTAACACTTCTAATAATAATTAATGCAAATCCTAATAAAATAAGACATCTACAGAAATGGAAGTAATGTACATTTTCAGTCAGTAAGAAGTACAAAGTGCCCTTCTGTCAAACTCAATCATCAACTGAATATTCAGTTTAGCTTTATGTTCTGGCAACAAACAAGCGTAGAGGGCAAGACATGACTTGCCGAGGTGCAGCAGTCATTCAGGCCTCCGAAGAAGTGAAAGGTATGTCGACAACTCAAGCAGCAGGGTGTATCTGCTCACAAATAATGTACAGAAATAATGTGTTTGTTTGTGTGTGTGATGAAGAAACAGAGTGGGTGGTAATTCTGTTAAACACATGGAGCCAACAATAGACTCTCATTTGTTTCCCCCCTTTGTGTTACAGCCTCTGAGCCTCGATCAGCACAAGAAGTTGGACAGAAAGAGAGAGAGAGAGAGCGATCACAGACAAATATCTGGGAGGGAAGTGGAGATACAGTTTCAACAGTTCACTGGACTTAAGCCTATCAGATTATTAGGTAGTACATTCCTCTCACACAGTACTCAGAAACCAACTGATGTTATGGTTGGAAAATAACCACATCCTACATTTTTTTTTCCTGTTTGGCTACAGTTCAATTTAATGAGTTTACCAAAAGCTACAATACCATAGAACATATCTCTTACTGACATTTTTTTATATTAGTAACTGTTTGTGTGTATGCATAAGTGTGTCTGTGTGTGTGTGTGTGTGTGTGAGAGAGAGAGAGTGAGAGATTAGGCTTCAAGTTACATAAATTATAACTTAAGGACACTTTCATGCTTCGTGGTGTTAATGAGAAACATTATTTATGAAATGTTTAATGTGCCATAATATAAAAATTACTAGGACCATTTTCTAATCACGATTAATTCACCCATGTCTTATAGGTATTGTCTTATAGATCATTCATAAATTACTTATAAGCAGTTTATTAAAGGTTACATATTAGGAAGTGGTACTGAGTTATTTAAGCAAATGTACATATTTAAATTTAAAAAATGAATGAATTATTTTTTAAACTTAATTACTATTAATTGAACTTTCAGTGTTTGAAACTATTGTTTTAGGTGATGACAGCTATGTGGCCCGTGGCGAAAACTAAGATCTATGTGCTCTTCTACTATTTCTGTGTCAGCGTGTGTCTTCAGGCACACACATGCACATACTTTTGAGCTTTAACGCAGGATTGTATTTCAAATTAATGCAGGTGTGTGAAAAATCCATGTCGAACGCGCAGCTTTACGAAATAAAACTAGTAAAACTGTTCAAACAAAACAAGAAAATGTTTTGTTTGAACAGTTTTGAGTCTGTGTGTGATGTTGGGCTCTCTTTGGCGCCCAACGTGACACAACACAACAACTGCTTTAATGTAAGTTTGAGCAGAAGCAGACACACTTTCATCTGCTGAAATTGGCACTCACATGAAATATGCTCGGAAACCAAAGGGAGCAATGATCTAAGCGCATAAACACACACATACATACAGTGTTTTGATGTGTGCTCTGCAATAAAATGTGATAAATGGATAAAATGTACCATCAATAAACAAACAGTTTTAGGCATATCTGGCCTCTGGAGAGGAAGAATGATCTCAATCAAGGTCTCTTAATTTCTTTCCACTCTCTTTGGCATTTTTGCAGCTGTACAGCCATTTGATTATCCTTGCATTGCGCTCAATAACTGATGTCCCCTGATGTATCTTTCCATGTAACTCATCCTCCAGTAGTCCGTCGCTGTCGCCGCTGTTCCTGGAGAAACCGTCGTCTGATGTCGAGACGCTGGCACTTCGGATGTTTATTGCGACTTCATCTGAGCGTGCCGAAAAGTTCTCCTTCCCCAGAGACTCAATAACCTCACCGTCCAGCCCACAGTACATAAAAAAAGAATCAAAGTCTGCAAAGTTTTTGGAGTACCTGGAGCTGATGTCGGAGTGAGAGCGACCGACCCCTTTGCCGCATCTCCTTTCAAACTCAGGAACCTTTAGAAGACCAGCAGATTTATTCCCAACGCCAGCTGTCAAATTTGTCCTAGAAGCACCAACACGCAAGCTGCATTCTTTTGCTGTTCCCTCAGGTGTGGCGAATTTCTCCTCAGCTTCAAACTCCTTATCTGCCGCCTCAGGTAACGGGACATTGAGCAACAATTTTTGGTGTTTGCGGTCTTTTGCTGACCCTCTCAATAGCTCACATTTCTGTCTATAAAGCAGCAGGGAGTCTGGTCGTTTTTTGGAGCTGATCCGACGTACCTGCCCTGGTGAGCAGTTTTGAGCACCGCATGCGGCTTTTGTTGAGTTACTCCCTGTGACAAGTTTCCCACTGCGATTTGAACTCCGGTTAGAAGACCCAGTGCTGCTCACAGAGGGTGATCCAAAACTAATTACCGGCTCCTGTGTTGAGTTGACCACCTGTTGGCTTTTGACATATTTCAGTTTGCTTGCGGCGAGCCTCTCCACAGCACTCATGCGTCCTTTTGTCTCGCTCTCCAGTTCCATTTGTTTTCGAAGGTATTCAGGACCCTTCTCCAGGATTTTTGTGGTATCGCTGGTCGCCTCCATTGTGGTTTTTTTATTGAAGATTTAAATCAGTTATTTCCAATGAGTGGGTAATCCTCTAGTGTGCGGTCTCTCCACTGCTATAGGTAAAAGATTCCATTCAAGCCCGTTCTCTGCCTGAGCACGTATCACAACAGGAGATTTTACCTTGTCTGTTCAAACACATTACCCCACCCATTCTGCGCAAGGCTAGTTTTAACCAAACACAAGCTTGTACAAAGTACACCTGATACCATCACAAGTGAGAACAGTGAAAGCCGACACTGCTGCAGACTTTTTTTTTCTCTTGTCCTGGTGGAAATACTGGCCATTATCCCTCTAGCTCAATACAGAACAAAATCCTATATCCCCAAACAAGAAAACCGGTTTCTGTCTTTACAAAATTCACTCCGCTACCTTTTATCGACTCATTTACCAGACACTGACTCATCAAATAGGCTTGGCGCAAACTACAGTGTTAATGTTGTGCAATCAATGTTTTTTCCAGCCTATCCTTCTTTAACTCATTCAGTGTGTCCCCCACTGGGACATCATTTGTCAAAGCCATCAAAACAGTATTGTGTAATTCTAGACTCAAAGAGGAAAAATGTTTAATGGATTACGTTGGGATTTTGCTTTCATTGCTCTATAACTTACCATTCCTTTGAAAAAATCTTGCGAGGTCAATTAAGGATAATTATACATTGTTCCCTCCAGCCTGTCAGAAACACTGTTGCTAACTTTATTTTGGGGTTTTACTGCATCTTAAATGTTCAAACTCGTTTCTGAATATGGGTTCCAGGCTATGTTAGACCATAAAACTAGGTTAATTTTTTACTTACTTACAGTTCAGGAAGCGTTCAGTTACTGCTGCTACTGTTCTCTAGTAAATGCCTTGGTACTTGGCACTATTCTTTCATCTGTTAATATTGTGAACTACAATAAAAAAACTTTGGCAAAAGAACAAAAAGTTGCATCAACAGAGAAAACTCTCCGTGGGGCATTTTCACAAAAGCATCAAGTGTTGCTAAATATGTGAATGACTACATTTTGGCAACGTTACTGTTTTACCAGCTGGGGGGTTTCCACAGAAAAAAATACCTTTCTTACAACTCTTTCCGAGTTTTCCCTGCATGTACTGCTGCTCCCATAACTTTCACAGCACATGTGACTGGGTACTTAGAGGAGAGAGAGAATAACAAAGAAGCACAATAATGAAATTATGCAAATATTTATACATGTTTTTTTAATATTCGCCTCAAACTAGAAAATTTACAACACTTTTGAGGAAACGTGTTGAATCCTTGCTGGCGTAACATAGCTGCAAGATCAAGATTTAACTGCTATGGATGGAAATGAAAGTAAAGAAATCCCATAAAAAAGCAAGGCGGTAACAAATGACTCCCTGTGTTCTGCTTCCTTGTGTAATTGGAAACATTCACTGAAGTGGAATATGAAACATCTGCGTACAAACTGAATCTCACCAGATCGGATCTACTTGTTCAGAAGGCAGATGGCAGCACTAGAATGCATAGTGTGGAATAGTGTGAGAATAAAGTCTTGCATTGCCTTTGGCTTAATTCATTTTTTTTTTTTTATTTCTTTACTTTCCTTTAGGAGCATGCACTCCATACCCAGTGGAATCATCCATCGTGCAAAAGAAGACAGTGCAGTCTCCTAACTTACAGCAGAAAACGATGACCTAAATAGATTTTTACTGATTCCTTTCAAAACATTTAAGCCAGTTGCTAAAGTTGTTGATGTGTTTGTGCATCATTTTCATACCGCCTCTGTTCCTCGTGTTGATTGCATTTATTCAGCCGTACGATTTCTTTTGATTGGCTCCCCTAAAACCAGAATGAACAGTTCACTCCGGGATACCGCAGAATTTACTTGCACTTGCACTTCGTTGACCTCTGTTTCAAATGAATCACAAACTCCTTCTGATAAATTCTTAGATTTCTCAGTCTGGTTGATATGCAGAGGTATGCCAAGGTGTGATTAATGAATCCTCTTGGGAGTGACACTAATGCAATGTGAATGTACGGATTAGGAATGCATGTTGCTAATAAATACTAATAAACATGAAATATATTTGGTAGAACTGCTATGTGAAACACTGCACCACGTCTTATATAACAGTGTTTAAACTGGCTTCTTGTCTTAGCATGAGTCCAAAGAGTCTAAATGCTAACATCAGCATGCTAATGTGCTACTATGTTTACTGTCTTAGTTTGGTGTATTTGCATGGTAACATTTTATTTTACATTGCAGGCTTTTGATCATGAATTTTTGACTAGACAATTACACGACATGAAATCACCAAAGTTATTACAATTCTTCTTGAGGGCAGCATGAACGTGTGTAACAAGTCCCATGTAAATAGGAGAAAGGTCAAGGGATCACCACATTATTAGGATGTATCCCTGAGGGCCGTGAATGCCTGTACAAAATTCTTAGGCAATCCACCCAGTGGTTGTTGACATATTTCCTTAAAACAACTGACAGACCGACTTTGCCATCCCAAGAGCCACATCACTCTGTGGGTAATAAAAATGGGCAAACTAAAATAAGCATATCAAAATTTTGTGTTTTTCCGTTGTAGATTCGTCTTGAGTTCTTGAGCAAATAATAAAAAAAAGCTTTTAACAAATGCGCATATGTGTGCACACATATACCTCCCTACAGTATGTGCCGTTTGGCACAGAGGTGCAGAAAGAAACATGACTTCAAAGACTCCTATGCAACATCTTTAGAGACGCTAGAGTTGAAACTAAGTGCAGTGGCTCTGTTTACAATAATTTAGCACATTGTCTGATTGATTTGTGAAACCTGTTTTTGCTTAATTGGAAAAAGGAGAGAGGAAGCAGACTCAGGGAGGGATTTAGGGGAGCAGAGTCAACACGAAGACTGACACCATTAGTAAATTTTTCCCCTGAGCCCTCTACTTTTATTTAATTCTTAACTTATGCTGCTAGTTGGACAAACATATTCAATGCTTTAATGTGACACTATCATCCGCTAATTGTGTTTTCATTGAGTCATTCACAATAATTACCATCCATCCTTGAGACGTGAATAAAGCTGGCTGACTCAATTAAAAAAAGCTTGCAAATTATGAGATATAATTGCTGCAGGCATCTTTTTTCCAGCAGTTGTTTGAGTGTTATGTAAAGTAACTCATAATTAGTAATCATGCATGCAATACCAATTACCAGGAATATAAGGTCGCATCCGACTCAATTTGTCAGTGTCTATCACATGCTTACCTTACTGTATTTCAGAAAACAAGTGCGGATCATTGCTGAAGTGTTTTTTCATGGTGGTTTTCATTTCCTAATCTTTTCCTGTTCACCTGAGGACAGTAACAGACTCTTCTTCCATCTAACATGATGAAAAGAATAGCTTGTGAACACAAAAGAACATTAAAACGACTTACATTCAGCAGATGTACAAAAAACAAGACTTAAATGAATGCTAAATGTTGCTCTGTGTTCATTCATGTGCAAAATGGTAAATGATTTACAGTCCCCCATCCCTCATTTATGTTCTAATAAAGTGAAATTGGAAAGGAGATACTACTTTCTGACTTCTGTAGAGCTGGCCAAGAAATCTGCATTCTTGAGAATCTACCAGGTTTCTCTATTCCTTTGCCTGGTTTCAAGGTTATTAGGTTTCTTGACAGTTGCAATATAAGCCTCCTGGAAAAAGACGACTGTAACCCGTAAACCAATGACACTATAAAGAATGGACAGAGCCTGAGTGACGTCACCCGTAGGTTTCCGAAGATATGCGACGCTGGACTGTACTACTTCTTCTGCCTGGGTGCTGAAATAAACCATCTGTAACGACACCTACCTGTCAATTAAAGTGGTTATGCTGTTAATTATGCGCAACTTGATGCTTTAATATTATCTGAATGTGGAAATTAGCTATAAAGACAAAAACTGTTGCCTGAACCAGGTTGTAAACATGTCTAATTCTGCTGTGAAGTTGGGCATTTTAATACGGCTGCTTATGGAAATTGACTCACTTCTGTAGCCTCACTGCAAAATGATGAGAGAGTTTGCTCGGTTTGTGTTTTTTGTTTATGGACGGATGTGTGGGCTCTTGTTTTATTGTGTGTAAAGTACTTTGAGTTGCATTTTGTTTGTACATATAAAGTCTGATTGGTTGATAAATCACTTCTGCACAGGAGGTCAGAACAAAAGGTAAAAATTTACCAAATCATACAAAAAAAAAAACATGTAATTAAGACAAGAGAAGTGACATTTATTTGAATGTAGCCGGATAGTCTGGTGAGAAAATCCTTCCCTACTTAAAACAATTTGAAACGGAAATTAAAACTAATTATGATTATCCCACTTTAGTAGATATATAAATGTTCCAATGAGCATAGACACAAACAGTTTCTTTGTAAAAAGTACAACTAATCTGTTTTCCTTTCACCATGCACATATTGAGGTGATTATAGTCTCTCACAGTTGTGAATAATACATGACATACCAGAAATATAAAGCAGTCATGTTACAATATCAGAACCAAGCTTTAAAGTAATGAGTGCCATACATAAGAATCAAATTATTTCCTGGGTCTCTTTTTTGTCTAGCTAAATCTTGAAGTCTTGAATTATTATAAATGGCAACAAAGTCCCACGTCTCATATGAAGTTAACAAGACGTTTAACCCAGGAACCTGCAAACATGAGAACACTTAAACACATCCTACCCTCTTCTATATGCTAGCAGCTACAGTTACCCATCTGGGAACTCACATGTTGCTCACAAAAAACTCAAAGACACCACAGACACAGATTTCCTGAAAACTCCGTGAATATAAAGTTGGTGACATCAAATGGAAGTGTGCCCCATAGCCAGAGGAATAATTCCTGTAATGTGCATCCCGTGAATCTGTCATAATGTGAAACAGATGAAAAGCAAACTGTGGGATGTCAAATCAGATAAAGACAACCATGGAAAGGATTGTGATTGACTCTGTGTCAAATCAGATAGAAAGTGGCCAGCAGAGGAGAGAAGAGGGTTAGGATTTTAAGAAACCTACCATGTTTCTCTCTAACCAAGACAAGTGTACTCTGACTGTGATGGGTTCATTTGAAACAACACACATCTGTTTTCATTTAATTTCCCAAATAATGTTTTTTTGTGTGGTATCCAGATAAGTGTTCCTATTATATAGCCTGGCCTCATTGATATAAATTGAAATTTTGCGCTCAAAATGACAATATCTAATAAAAGCCAGATTGGGGACAGATGTACAATCTGCCTGTGATTTGATTGTTACATTCCTTGACTCCATATGTTACTCTGTTACTGTGTGTTTGAATCACGTGTGTGACATACATAGTGTTGTGGTTATAGGACCTCTCAGCATCTGACAAAATCAGTCCTAATGTCAAGAAGCTATGCTATTAACTTTCACTTTCTGTGTGGAATACAAATTGAACCGCACTGACATGTTCACTGCTTTATATGTGAACTGTGTAGGATTTTCTGCCTCCTAACAGCAGAGTTACAGATTGCAACTTACTGTGGAATGAAGCCAATAAAGCAGTTCCTCAGACGGCCACTTGAGGCTGGATACAGAACATGTCAATCTCCATAAGTCCCCATGTTAAAATTTCCAACTTTACAGCAGAAATAAACATGTTTACAGCCTGGTATTGGTTTCTATAGCTAATTTCTCTGCCCATGGCAACAGACGTGGTGAATTTTTATGTGAGTTAAAGTTATGCCTAATCAAGAGCATGGCTGCCTTGATTGACAGGCGGTGTTATAGGTGGCTTGTTTGAGCACCCTGGCTTCCTTCAAGCCATCTCAGATCCACCTATGTCTCACGTTTTGGGATAAGCCGGGAGCTCTTCATTTATTCTGGAGTGTAACGGCATGTTTGATACAGTCTATAATTGCAACCAACTGAATACTGCTTACCTAACGCTCCCCTGCCAAGTGTGTAGGAGAAACTATGGTGGCTTGCAAAATTTGCACGCAAAAAAAAAAACGAGAGCCTGTATTTGGTTTGTTTATTCTAGGCTTTGTTCTTAAATATTAACAGCTGAAGAGTGACAGTAGGAAGAGAGAGGGTGGATAACATGCAGCAAAGGCCCACAGGTTGAATCAAAACCAAAGCAACAGCAGCAAGGCCTAAGCCTTTTTATATGGGTTGCATCAGGTAAGCGCCTCTAAATGTGAGATTCTGACCATAATTATTGAACAGTCTGGCAAAAGTCGTGCGTACCTGAAGGAGACGTGCCTAGTAATAGTGGAAGCTACTGCTACCTGGATTTTAAACAGCTGATCCTAATTGGCTTCAGTTAAAAGCAATAAATCTACAATTTGGCCCACCTAGTTCTAGCCGACTTGTGTTAACCGCCTAAGAGGTTTTGAGAACATGAACTCAATTATGAGCGTGGCAGCCATTCGCTGTTTTTTTTCCCAGATTGAGCTTTTAATGCTCTGAGAACAGTAAAGACAGCCATTAAAAACATTGAAACCAGTCTTTTCAAAACAGCTCAGCTTCTTTTTATTACGCTGCTTTCTTTTCAGAGAGAGAGAGAGAAAAAAATGCAGATAGTGCTTATATCATTCTGATTATATCGAGTTTCTTTTTTCTGACTGCAGTATCAAAAACAACACTGTCCTTTATACTGTAATTCTTTCTAGAGTATTGAAGTATTTGTAAAGTAAAGTAAAGTTTTAACAGAAATCCTTACTCTCTTTGCATAGATGCTTATTATAGTCAGTCAGATATAGGGTGGTACATACTATGGTGGAGAGGCTGAGGGTGATGAATCTGTAAGTATGTTAAACCTACATCAACATCACACAAGAATCATGAAGCCTCTATTTTTAGGTGGGAACCGGGACTTTTCTATAATGTGAAGCAAAGGCTCACGTCACAGCTCGGAAAGAATGTTGTACAACACCCTGTAATCTGCTGTTATGAATGCCTTGGCCTAGGATTTTTCTAATGACCTACGTATTTCATACCATGACTCGGCAAAACGTTTGACAAAATTTGCCGCAGAAGTCTATAAATAGTGAACACTGTGTCTCATTAAGGGGCATCTTTTAGTCTGAGGTGACCTCAAACCAATATTTGCTGATGCTGTACTCATAAAAAGTGTGCAACTCATTAAGCGTGACAGTGATTTACACTTGTTAATAGATTGACTGTAGCCAAATTATGTCTCTAATTTACGAGATCTGAGAATGAAAAAAAAGGGATAAAGGGTAACATCAATTATCAACACTTCAAAGCTGGTGTGCAATAATCTAGCAATAAAATAATAGTGAGTGTTACGAGCTAGTGAGCCATATGGTTCAAATCATCACAAAATAATACTTTTCCTGTGCAGCAAAAAATATGAAACGTATTGCATCCCAAAGGATTGGTTACGAACAAAACATTGCAACAAGAATAAACCTACAGTTTGCACATATTACACTGGGTAAACAATTTTAAAAAATGTTAGATTTTTATGCTGATTAAAACTAAAATTGGCACGCTGATTTCAAATTCTAGCACGTCAAGTTTCTTCTCCACAGCTTAACCTCCAGATAAGCAACATTTCACTGATTAGCTGTAGTAAGACTTGCCAGCTGATAATTGGACTCATCTACAGCTATAGCAACTTGTTTGTGCAGTAACAATTGAAACAGTCCGGTGAGAGGTGTGTGCAGATCCCAATAGGTCAGTACTATCAATACCTGCAAACAGAAAGCCAGCATAATAGGAATGAAGAGGATGTGTGCTGTTTTTTCTCTTAACCTTGTAACCATGGGTATATCGTTGTATGTTCTTTTTCGTTTCATGCTGTTTTTGTAGTTTTTAACGCTTGTAACTATTCCATCGTAGTGTTTTCTTTACATAGGTATATATATTTCCTTTGTTCCAGATCATGTCTGCTCCTGCTACTTCTCGTCGTGAATGCCTAAACAACCCTGACTCCTTTTCCTGTATTTGTGGCAGTTTTACTATTCCAAGTCAGAGGAAAGCAAACATCAGTGCATTTGTCAAACAAGCATATTTTGCATATTTTAAAGTAAAACTCAGTGATCAAGACAACAAGCCATGGGCCCCTCACAAAGTGTGCAAGCAGTGTGTCGAGAGTTTACGGATGTGGACCAAAGGAAGATGTGAAAAGTTGGCATTTGGTATCCCAATGGTTTGGCGAGAACAAAAAGATCATTGCACAGACAGTTACTTTTGTTTAGTGAAAACATCAGGATTTAACACGAAAAATAAAAGTAAAATAGAATCTCCTAATCTACCGTCAGCTATAAGACCAATGCCTCATTCAGCTGAAATTCCAGTGCCAGTTTTCGAGCAACTCCCACCTATAGAAGAAGATCTGAGTGATGTTGAAGAACGCAGTGACAGCAATGATGCAGATTTTGAAATTCACGAGGATTCAACAAACAAGCACATATCTGTTAAGCTTGACATGCCAGAAAAAGACTTATCTTAGCTTTGGATTCTGCACCCAAAAATTAGTTTAAACAGCTGTCAGACCTAACTCAACAAAAACTGTGTTCCCCAGTGTAATGCTTCAAAATAAGTATGTGTTAGAAGAAAGATTAGATTCAGGACACTTGACAATCCAATGTGATGCAACCATGAGTAGGCCAAAATATTAGTAACAACCTTTCAATATCATGCACTCCTGTGCAACCAAAGCACCCAATAAGATGTCTATAATAAACATGAAGTAGAAATATTGACTTTCTGAGAGTGTCAACAAACGAAAAACATTCATAAAAGTAGGATTCATGGCAGTATTGTTGTTTTGAATCACACTGGACACCTGTGTACCTAATCGGTTATTAGTGTTGCATTCATTTAAAAGCATCATTTCAATGTTGTAGTTGGTAATTGTTGAGTTGAAATCTGGACGTAGTCTCTGTGACGTCCCCGCAGACTGTCTAAAACCTGGACGTAGTCTCTGTGACATCCCTGCAGACTGTCTAAAACCTGGACGTAGTCTCCGTGACGTCCTTGCAGACTGTCTAAAACCTGGACGTAGTCTCCGTGACGTCCTTGCAGACTGTCTAAAACCTGGACGTAGTCTCTGTGACGTCCCCGCAGACTGTCTAAAACCTGGACGTAGTCTCTGTGACATACCTGCAGACTGTCTAAAACCTGGACGTAGTCTCCTAGACATCCCGCAGACTGTCTAAAACCTGGACATAGTCTCCGTGACGTCCCTGCAGACTGTCTAAAACCTGGACGTAGTCTCCTAGACATCCCGCAGACTGTCTAAAACCTGGACGTAGTCTCCTAGACATCCCGCAGACTGTCTAAAACCTGGACGTAGTCTCCTAGACATCCCGCAGACTGTCTAAAACCTGGACGTAGTCTCCTAGACATCCCGCAGACTGTCTAAAACCTGGACGTAGTCTCCTAGACATCCCGCAGACTGTCTAAAACCTGGACGTAGTCTCCTAGACATCCCACAGACTGTCTAAAACCTGGACGTAGTCTCCTAGACATCCCACAGACTGTCTAAAACCTGGACGTAGTCTCCTAGACATCCCACAAACTGTCTAAAACCTGGACGTGGTCTCCGTGACGTCCCCGCAGACTGTCTAAAACCTGGACGTAGTCTCCGTGACATCCCCGCAGACTGTCTAAAACCTGGACGTAGTCTCCGTGACGTCCCTGCAGACTGTCTAAAACCTGGACGTAGTCTCCGTGACGTCCCCGCAGACTGTCTAAAACCTGGACGTAGTCTCCTAGACATCCCACAGACTGTCTAAAACCTGGACGTAGTCTTCGTGACGAAAAAAAGTTAAGTTTAGTGTCAATGCTGTGATATGTACAGGACATACAGAGAATGTAAATAGTGTTTCTCTCATATCCCTGGTGCATGAACTATAAAAATATATATAAAAGTTAAAAGATATCTATTGTTTAAGAAGACTATAAGTGTATGTAATCTTATGTAAGCTAAATGTACTTACCTCTGCAACCTGTAACAGAAACACCTCTAAAAAATAAAAAATAAAAAACTAAAGTACAGTTTTAACAATGCCAAAATATGTGTACACATTTTCTCAATGAGTGCTGAACAGCTTCACATAAATATTGTTCAGGCACTCTTTGGCCACCACCGGTGGCGTCACACACAGGTCCATTCATAACAACATGGCGGAGTCTGGTATGAAGTCGGCTTTGTTCGTGTGTTTGGGTAAGAGACGTCTTTAAAACCTGGAGGCAGCTGCTTTAAACCTCACAGAGTGTGGCTGCATTAAACACACATCACGTACGATCAGACACGACCGGCAGCTCTGCAGCAGTCCGTGTAGTTGTTGTTAGATTCAGCAGATCAGCGGATGCTAAAGTGCTAAACTCGCTGTTTTTAATGAATGAGCTGTCATGGGAACTAACTTTACTGTGGCGCCGTGCACAGTCTCAACCGGGATGCACGTTGTCATGGTTTTATAGAAACGCTGCGTCACGTTAAGACAAACATTAAGACGCGAGGTAATTGATGACAGCATGCCGGAAATGTGTCAGGTCAGAGTCCATCCTGAAGTCTGACTCGGTCCCTAAAGCTGAGAGTCATGTGACACACACACAGTGAGACTTTATTTATTTATTTATCTATCCCAAGCTAGGAAAGTGCAGTGCAGCAGCAGCATTACACACAGTGACGATACAACAACAACTTGACAACAAGAACGAACTATACATAATAAAAAAGCAAAATAGCAATAGTAAATAAAATATATTGTACAAAAGTATATACAGTAAATTGGCAGTGTTGATTTAGTGCAAAGTAAGAAAGGAGAAATTCTGATCATGTTTTAGTTTCTGTTTCTCTTTCAGTCACCACACTACTCACTCATAGCTTTATATATTTATTTTATTTCTTTATCTGTATTCATATTTCCATTCCAGTTACTGTGCAGTATTATGTATATCATTTATACCACTTTAACTTTAGTACTCTTTTTGCTTGCTGCACACTTGTCTGTTGTTGTTGTTAAACATATATGTTTTTTTTATGTTAATACAGCATCCAACGGTTAAACATCCTAAACATATGGCAGTAATAAATAATAATAATAAATAATATTTAAAATATTGATAATACTAAAAGGGACAAACATAAATGAATAATTAAAAAAATGTAGATAGCAAATAAATTAAAAAAATAAAAACTGCACTAGGCTAATTTGTCAACAAATTACTGTGCACTGAATATTAGGTCACAACGTTCATTCCCAAATACAAATTACCGGTAGATATTCTCATTATTCTCCCACTGCCTCCTTCATCTCTCCATTCCTCAACAGTTCCAGTAATAACTTCCAAATGTAAAATTCAGAAGCCCTCTTTTTAACAATATAGATCAGTTTGTGTTTGCCCTTTTTATTTGACTTCTATAATGTATATTACGCCTTTTTTCTGCTGCTGTAACGAGGGAGTTTCCCTGTTGTGGGATAAATAAAGTATAATCTAATCTAATTCATAAAAACCTGAATCCGTTACTCCGTTACTCCCAACAGGCCACGTATCCCATAGCTGACAGCTGACAGAGGGACCCCCAACTATGTATATTGTAAAACTGTGTTGCTTACTAAATTGGGACTACAAGTGTATTTTCATACTTCACATATTTTAATGTTGGAGAAAAAAAAACACTAATAAAAATTAAATAATAATTTGTTGGCCCCTGTAGTAACTCTGAGGATAACCTAGAGGTCTTGAACCCCTTGTCAAAGACAAATAATTCCCATATAGCAGAGGAAAAGGACACTTACAGTAACTACCAGCAGCAAAGAAACATTTGTCATCCCACTCTGTGTATCATTATACTGTCATTGCATGCAGTCAGTCTGAATTACCAGCATATTTGTAAAGTTTTGCCCATTGTCTTCTTTTCTTCCGTTAAGCACGACTGTATTATGAGATGCACATGTCATCTCAGCGAGCACTCAGAAAACATAAACATGGAGAATCATTTTAAATAGTGCCATACAATAACAAACAGTGCTATAGCTGTGTTGCACGTAGTGATGCATGCCTCGTTCTGTCATATTTTGTTAGTTTTAGTCTTGCGACAGCTGTTTCTCTTTGCTGATGCGGTTTGACTTGGCCTTACATGCTGTATTGGTTTTGGACTCACTTTTCCGTGATTGCGAACCGAATTCAAACACTCTCTTTACACTTGGCAGTCCACATTTGAACACAGATCACGCTATCGTGTTGCTGTATCAGTAGTGTAGC
Source organism: Collichthys lucidus (assembly GCA_004119915.2). Lineage (NCBI taxonomy): Eukaryota > Metazoa > Chordata > Actinopteri > Sciaenidae > Collichthys > Collichthys lucidus. The sequence goes on along the minus strand of CM014086.1, from coordinate 27,706,078 downwards.
ATAAGTACGGTGGTAAAGTGTTACAGCTTACTGTAAAAACTGTCCGTGAATTCATTCAAATGTTCATCGTTGTGTTTGTGGTTTCAAACAGGGAATATTTGCAGATCCCCCATTGCTGAGGCGGTCTTCAGAAAGATGGCAACAGAAGGCGGGGTTGTTGATAAGGTAATTCATTAATTACATTGTACAGAGCAGTATTTATAATATAAGTTATTAATATTATTATTAATATTGCATCTACATTTATATCTTTTTTTTTTAACAAGGAAAATCTTTTTAGGTCTCTGCTGTTTAACAGAATTATCAAATCAGTAACAGGAATAAAGTATTGAGAACGTAAATACACATGACCTAACCATTATGTCTACGATAATACATTACATTGTTACGTACTACTGACAATTCTTTTGAAGTATGCTTGCACTGATTTTTGTTATTAACCAATATTAGTGAGAAATACTAGTTATGGTGGCAGACGAAGGACAAAGTAAACTGTATCCATTGTAAAGATTCACAATATGGAAATATTCATGCATAAAGTATTGGTAGGTGATGTGAGGCTGCAGTTGAAACGGTGAGTAGTGTAAAATGAGGATGTCTAAATTGGAGTAAAATAGGCCATCATCCTCAGGCCGAACAATATGTAACAATAGCTGAGCTGGCAGCCTCTAAAGATCATGAATGAGGGCAGGAAGTGCTCCACCTGTTGAGTCTCACATGTCCTCAAACTGCTGCACCCACCACCTACCTCATGCCTGTACGTGAGAGTATGAACCATTTCTGCTGTGTCATTGTTCCCCCGTGCTCTGCCCAGTGGAGGATAGACAGTGCGGCCACCTCCACCTATGAGATAGGAAACCCTCCAGACCACCGCGGTCGAGCCTGCATGATGAAGCATGATGTGCCCATGAGGCATGTGGCCAGGCAGGTACGATCACCCACCTCTACACCTATCCTAGCAGTAGCTAGCGTCCCTTTTTTTGTTCTCTGTTGTTGCAGTGGGTCATAGACAGTGGCGCCACATCCGACTGGAATATAGGCAGCGAACCGGACACCCGCGGTCTGGCCTGTTTAAGGAAGCATGACATTGAGACGAGCCACAGGGCCCGACAGGTACAACAAGATGTCCCGTGGCTCCTCTCACCTCACTGGTGCTTGTGTGTATGAGTGTGATGTTTGTAACCCGCCCCCGTGCTACTGTTACTCTATCAATACTAGTTTACTGTAGCCTTTTCCAGTTTGATACGATTTTCAAATGAATTTCTCCTTTTAACGTAATAAGGAGTGTGTGAACGCTCTGTCAAAACAAGCATGTGTTCATTTGAACTGTAGCCGAACGTATCCGGCCAACAATGATGATTCAGACGAATACCAAATATCACAAGCGTGTGTAAGAATGATTTATGTTGAGCAGGATGGGGATTTTTTTTTATTTTTCAGAGGTTCCAGTTTAGCGCTTTGTTTTGTTAAGGATAAACTACTCTCTGCTCGAACACATCCCCATCACAAATTAAAAACATTAATTCAAACCACGAGTCTTGGTCTTAAAAACAAAACCGGGAAAAAAAAAAAAAAGCTCTGTAGAAAGGGGACCAGGATTAAATGATGGTGTAATGAAATGACTGTGGATATAATTTATTATTTGCATTTGGCTCGCTCTTTCTTTTCTCAAGTCAGACTGAAACCATTACGTGGCCTGGTGTTGGTCTAACAGCTTCTCAATGTTTTTTGGTGTATGAGCCTGCAAAACAAACCTCTGTTGTGAGCTCTCCTCTCCTTGTGGCCAGTTCAACAAAAGATTCAAGGTTTTATTTAAATTGGCCTGAAAATGTCCATCTATAACAAAACATATAACATAATTTTATGTACAGGGTTCCCACGGGTGCTTGAATTCCTTGAAAATGCTTGAATTTCAATTCAGTGTTTTCAAGGTTGTGAAAATGCTTGAAATTTCACAATTAGTTAAAAATCAAAAGAGTCAATCTACCACCATATGAAATAATGCTAATTAGACCCATATTATTATGCCATACAGTGGCACCGCTGCGCTTCCCATGACCATCATGGCAAACACAACTAGTAGGCTACCTGTTTAAAGGTGCTGGAAAAATGGAAAAACTGGTGCTTGAAGGTGCTTGAAAAGTGCTTGAATTTGTTCATGAAAAAGGTGTGGGAACCCTGTATGTAGCATAAAATAGTTTTTTTCTGTTTTCATAACCACTAAATTATCTTCTTACCCCTTAGATTTATCTTGTGAGATTGGGCACCGCTAGTAAAATAAGTTAATATATGTCAACATTGTATTGTGGAACAATACGCGCCTACATTAATATGCTTTATATAGTTTAAATATCTGTCTCTGCACACAACAATATTACATTTATATGTGATATGGCGTTATAATGGCACATATCCTCAAATAAACGTACTTGTATAGAAATTATTTGAACATCAGTTATCAGAGTTAAAGTTTTTTTCTCAGACACAGTGACCTCTTGTGACAGTTAACTGAACTCTACAGGACACAGCAGCTGGTTCAGCTTCTACAGCAGCAGTTAATAATTTGCTTTTAGGAAAGTCTGTTTCCATATGCACCAAGTATGAAAGTAATTCAGAGACTGTAATGTCATTATCTTAGAGCTAACCTTTATGTGTGTTTGACTGTCAAAGCGTTTAACAATCTGATGGCCAGACCAGTCCTTGTTGCTATACAAACTAACGTATCTGCGGTGTGTAAGAAATCTTGATAGATTCAATCTAGCAATCATCGTATCACATCGCAGCATGTGTTTCAAATCCTGAAACAGGCCTGAAATTACACCAAGATGTTTGTCCATGTAAGACCTTTAGGCCTTACGCTGTGTTGGCTTATCCTCAGTCCAACTCCTACTCCCCTGTGCTCTTAAAATACTCTTTTTATGTTCCTGAGAAAACTCAAAGGAGGGGGGGGGTCACCCTGTGCTTGAGATATGCCGTCTTGTTGATTTGTCTCTCTGCAAACCATTCAGTCAGACCCTCGTTTAATCTCCTCAAAGCGGCGATGGGGAGTCTCGATCCTTGGCTTAAACCCAGCCAGATCTACACAATGAGCTTTGACAAGCTCTTGCTCTTTTCCTCTTTTCCTTTACCACCATTTCGATCATTGGCTTTTGCCCCCGTGCTCTATATATTTATTTTTTTTCTCCGTCTCTTTCCCCTAGTTTTCTTTACTTGTTGAACTTTGCTGAACTTCTGCCACCCGGCAGACGGGCCAGGTGGGATCGCAGTATCCCCACATGGGCATACATTTGGACCTAATAACAAAATGATCCCTAACAAGAGATCATTAAATTTAATGTCTGTTTGGCAATTTCTGATATGGAATTAATTGACACATGCCCATGGCTGCTCTTGAGATTTAGTTTTGAGGTTTATTGACTTTTTCATATTATATTATACTACATTACATTACTTTATTATAAATTACAAATTACTCACTTGGTTAAATAAAGGTTAATTTAAAAACATACATACAGTAGTGTGTAAAAGTGTAAAGTATATTTAAAAAGTGTAAAATAAAAATCTATTTAAATATTTGAACTTTAGTTAAGTGCCCCCTCCTTTTTGCATTTATAAGAGATAGACAGACATGTTAAATGCTTCACTTTGTATATATCTTTGTATATATCTTTGTATATATATATAATATTTGTCAACAATTCTAACTTTATTTAAGAAGACATATTTTATATTAATACAACTGCGTTAACACACTAACAGTTTTACGTTTATTTTAAGTAGAACTGCCAAATATGTTTAAGAACAGCTTCTAAATATTTAACTTACTTGGTATAAATGTTAATTCGCAGCAACATTTTGACTTTCATAAGATGAACACTGCCGTTACCAATGACGATACTACCAACTGCAGCAGCTACATTTTGTTTTTATTATTCACATTTATGCTGGTCTTTCTGTAATATATCAACACTTCATCTTTCAAAAAGGCCTGTTATTGATTATTTTCATATAGTTTGCACGATGTCTCTTCATGTCCTCTAAGAGTTTTATCATCTTTCGAACTCGCTGAACTTGAAGTATGATGTGTCTCCGTGCTCATTCCTCATTTACTGTAACAGCTCCCATCTCACCCTCAGCCAGATATTTCAGAAATCAAACCAAGCTCTGTGTCAGCCTTGTGTGAGAGAGCGTTTTGATGGGGGATTACCCCTGTTTCAGTCAGAGTGTGAGCCCGCAAGGTAGACGGGGAGTAGAGGGATCAACGGTCACTGATTATCACTACCACAGATTACCACCCTGTGTGAAAGAAAAGGGTGTTCAAATGGAAAATATAGTGATCAGATCCTCATGGCTTCATCCAGAGTCACTGGGAATATAAACATGGATTCAAAACAGTCATAATAAACATCTGTTTATTCCAATGCTGTTGCATGAATGGCCACAGCTGTGTCTGTGATTGAATGTCTCTGTATCTCGACATCTGGAGCAATGTAGGAGTCTTATTCATGTCTGATTCTTTTGTTCGTCTCTCTCTCGTCGTCTTCTTTCTTCTGTCTCCTGCTGCCCTCGCCTCCTCTTTGGCATTCCTAGAAATTTGTTCTCAAAACTATTCAGGGTGCTGTCTGTTTTTTATTTCAGCTTGTTCCATTAAATCATCACAAAACACAATGAATACTTTGCACAACACCCCTGCACATGCTTTCACACAGTTTCCACTGCATGGTACTACTCGGTTCAACTCTACTCATTTTTTGATACCAGGTACTTTTCCTGATGTTGCTTTCTGCTGCGGATGGCAATGTAGCTGGGAGTCCATATGTTTGAAGTTAGCAGATTCTTATTGACGTTGTGTGTAAGTGCTATTGACATCTCCAATGCGATGCAAACACAGGGAGAAAGGAGGATATCGAGTTGGCTGGATCGCAGCGAGACAAAAGACTGCTGAAAGAACAGAGTTTGGGAAATCTTACATCGGGAGCGAGACAACTCTGTTTGCTTCGTGTTTCGCAATGTCTCAGCTCGATTGGTACCAGGTACTACCAATGACTTTTGACAATGGAAAATCAAGAGAAGTGAGTTGAGCTGAGTAGACCCTGCAGTGGAAATCCATTTAATAACCCAGACATGTGTGGGCCAAAATTGAAATATGTCTTGCTACCTATTATCTTTGCTGTGCTGTTTCATTGTGTATTGTATTCCAACAGGAAGGCTAAGCAAGAAGTACTGTAAAAAAAAAAAACACAACAAAAATGCAGATAGCGGTAGGTCGACTTGTTTGGTGCAATTGAATGACAAGGAAAGTTCAGATCCAACTATCATTACGTTTAGTTTCCTATTCAGTTGCCATTAATAACAAATAACTTTCCAGATATTTGTGGCGTTGCCTCTCCCGTACAGATGGAATAACAAATCTCTTTTAAAATCAAAGCTGAGAGTGAAGGTTTGCGTAAAAGTGAATTAAAAAAAGAGCCTGATGAATAGTTCTCCAGACTCAAGAGAGAGCCTCCACAATTACACACAATTACTCCAATCTAACGTATCTTGTTTCATATCACACCCCTGTCATATAGCAATTACTACATACTCAAAAGTAATTGATATACATATTTTAAAATGAGTAACAGAAACACTGCCCATCTCTGCCTGTGGTGTTTGTGATACAGTAAATGCAACAACATGGTTTGATTTCAACAAAATCTCAAGGATTATGACTCTAAATGTGTATTTGAATGACCGGACTGTCTTTATTGTTGGATTTATTGGAAACGAATAAACCCTCACTGAAGGACCGGAGAGAGGCTGTACTGTGTTTCCAAACAAAGCCAGGAGTAATATTTGTTTTGTCCTCTTATTTCTTCTTCACTTCCAGGTGACCAAGGAAGATTTCATGAACTTCGAGTACATTCTCTGCATGGACGAGAGCAACCTGAGGTACAGTTATTTCAACTCGCGGCAGCAGCGTTTATTATTTCTGCGAATGTGGATCCGCGCTTGGACACACAGCCGCCGGTGTCATGTGTTAAGTGTCCCATCTTACTTATTAACGGTTGCCTCGGATCAAAAAAATATTTGCCTTTTAAAAGGGGTCAACCTGGGTTGTCCTGCTAACCGTCTCCATAGTGCTGCTACTTCACATGCACATGAAAACGGTGGTAACATTGAGCTATGGGTAACGTGTAGGTGAATGCCTCCCTCTAATGAGCAATATCCTTTCTTAAGCTCTTTCCAGAGGTCAGGGGGAGGGATATTTTTTGATACTTTGAACGTTTAGGGATCATTTTGAGATCACATGCCTATGGCAGATCTAATCTGTAAGCAGCTTACTGAGTTCTTTGGATGCCTCGTCTTTGCTCTTTGGGCACTTTTTCTCCCCTTTCTCTCCCACATAATTTTTTTTTCTCCTCCACAAATGTTAAGCTGACGAGACTGAGAAAATAAGCCCTTGTCCTAGACAAATTGTACTTAGTTTTCTTTCATCAACTTGAACGTGTTCATTATTTATTGTAACATCTTTCTAAGTATGAATTCTGTTACTTTAGTTTGAGAACAGGTTGAGTTGTTGTTGTTTTTTTTCCGTACTTGGCCTAATAAAGACTGTTGTTTGTTCTTAAGGAGGAAGTTAAACTTTCATTCTTTCATTCAATCAAAAAGATTAATTGTACTTAATTTTTGTAACTATATTTTTTTTCTCTCTCGCCTTTTTACAGTGACTTGAACCGGAAAGCAAAGTCAGTGAAAAACTCCCGAGCAAAGGTTGAGCTTCTCGGTTCATATGACCCTCAGAAGCAGCGCATCATCAAAGACCCGTATTACGTAAGTGTTCAAGTAAACTCACAGGTTTAGTATGTTCAAGCATAACTAACAGTAATAGTAAACAGAGAATTTTTAGTAGAGTTTCGGAGGGAGGTCTAAAATTCAACCTGCTTGTGATTAGATTTAATACCACAAAGTATAAATTGATTTGCCAAAAGGATAACTATGAGTTCTGACTTTCTGCTTGACCCGGTTGGAAATAAAAAGTGTTCATAGTTCTGAATGGCTACACTGAGGGGAGATGCAATGTTGCTGAATGTGGGGATAATGGAGCACATGTTCAGACAATCTCGCCTGGAAGATATTCAGAGGGAACATTCGTTTGTTCACATGAAAAGTAACTGCCAGTTAAAATTAATGTTCGCAAACCAAACAATGTAGTTGTTGTGGGATTCATCTAACCAAAGTTTATTTTTTACTTGTAGGAAATTTAGTTTTAAAGCCACTAAAACATTGATAACTGTAAGCGTATTTATTCTCCATCAGGGCTGTGTGGGTCTGGTCTGATTAGACTTAAAGTGGCCTTGACAGCCGTCATCGGATTTTGATCCAAGTCTTGAGTTTTATAAGGAGGTCTCGTTCCGTCCATACCAGGGGAAAGAACAAAAAAATAACAGAAATGCAGTTTGAAATTGGTCAGACAGGGCGTGTACGTTCCCATCGGTCATAGCAAGAAGTGGACTGAGGGAGAAAAAAGATTTTTCAAGTCTTAACTAAAAACCGTTTAATGGTGCATGGTGAATGTCAACTGTCAGCTGTGTTTAGATATAACACAGAAAACAGATTTTTCTTCTTGGAAAGACCGTGCACCTGTTCATAATGCCATATATCACATTATCTATATCAAAGCGGGGTAAGTGGAAGTTTGTTCAAAGACGCATCATGTCTGTCTTCTGGTGCTTGTAGTAGTTCTGGAGAGAATTTACTCTCCATGGGGGGAAGGTGGGACCGAGTCCAGGGACTGTTCATGAAATAAACAGCACAAAACTGCAACAGTGAAACATTAACACAGGCAGTTCCTTGCTTGCTCATTTGAAATAAATGCCCTAAATTGTAACCATAAAAGATTTTCTATTCAACCCTTCCAGCCCAGTATACACCACAAGATTACTTTGACACCCCGCTTTGATTACTTGGACATCACGAGAGGAAGTCTTCTCTGTCTTCGGATTGATTTGCTTTTTCACTCTCCATGGCTCACTCATCCAGTACGTTCCTTACGTGCCTTCTCTGCAGTTGAAAGTCCTGCCAGATGATTTTGACACAAGTCCATGGCTGCTTTTTAATCTTCTTGACAGCTACGAGTGAAAAAAGCAAGGGTGGGGAAAAGTGAGAGGAGCGACGGATAGGTCGGGGAAGGTTTTTTGGGGAAGTTTTATTGGTGATGATAGCTTGTCAACATTACAGTAGGTTAAAAAAATCTCAATTTGAGGCGCTGTAATAATGTATTTAAATAAATACAAACGCAGTTTGAAATATAATATGATAATTCCCGGTGGGGTCTTGATGGATGATGTGCAGCTAAAACTCTGATGCTGTAACAATGATGTTTTTTGTGCACATTTGCACTACTGAATTACATTCTGCAGAACCAGGATCGCAAGATAAAACAGTCATCAAATTGTAAGTAATGTGGGTAGGAGAAGAGGTTGTGGTTGACCACAGTTTATTTGAGTCTCGTCAGTTCTATTAGTTTGACTTATTTTGGCTTTAAACACCCGTTTTTTGTGTGTGGCGATCAGCAGGAGTCTTCTTGTAGCTCGTTTTTGTCAAAGGAAGGGGTGAATGAATGCTCTTTACACTCGAGTGTGGTTTGGACACTTGACAGCATTGGATTGGTGGCACCTTGCCAGAAACCACATGGCATGACAGCAAAGTGAACCAAGAGGAGCCAGACAGTCACTGTCAACGTGTCAGGATAAATGGAGACATAAGTTTCCTTTCCCATTTCATGTGATTTAAAGTGACACGCTCACAGCATGACTGAAGCACCAAAGCATTTTTCTGTTATTACTAGTTGACAGTTTTGATTCATAATTTAACATTAAACACTTTCAGCTTTAAATGCCTGAGAACCTACTTTCTCAGCGTTAGATTACTTATTAAAGAGCTGTTGTGAAACTCATTTAAACTGCTAATTTAAAAATGGGGAAAGACATGAAGCGTCTCTGCTACATGAAAACCTGGATGCTCAGACAAGCCACTTGTAACGGCACCCACCTGCCAATCAAAGAGGCCACGTTGTTAATTATGCAGAACTTTAAGCCTTGATATAAATAAATGAGTGAGTTCTATTATAATTCACCCTCTGTACAGTTGTCATGAACGGGGGAAATTAGCTTTAGAGACCAAAACTGTTTTTTGTACCAGGCTGTAAACATGTTTATTTCTGCTGTGAAGTTGGACATTTTAACATAGGGGCTTTACGGAGACCGACTTGTACGACTGTATAGCCAGCCTCAAGTGGACATTTGAGGAACTGCAGTTTTTGGCACTTCGGTTTCACCTCACAGCCACGGAGGTTGATATATATATATATATATATATATATATATATATATATATATATATATATATATATATATATATATATATATATATATATATATATATATATATATATATATATAGCGGCATCGTCAGGTCAACATTGACAGCCTCTACTGTACTTTGTATTTATGAAAGGCTAAACTACCGTGGTGAACATTGTAAACATATGTGCTAAGCATCAGCATGTTAGCGTTTTGACGTTGGTATTGAGCTAACAGCCTCGAATAGCTGCGTCGTTGTAGACTTTGTAGTTTTGTTATAGCCTTGTTTAGCTAGTCTAGTATTACAGGCTGACAGTGTGTTTAGAACTGGGACAATCAGAAAAGTAATCAGTAAGTCCATCAACAGAATATTACTTATCATTTATTCACCCTTTTTGATCAGAAATGGCCAAGAATTACTGGTTAATCTGGAGATTTGCTGCATTTCTGTGTCTTATACAATAATAAACTGAATATTTTTGGACTATTGGTTGGACAACAAAAGGGGATATGAATATGTTCCTGTCCACTCTAGGAAATTGTGGAATATTTCCTTAGACAATATAATTTCATATGATTTAATTAAAATCAGACGATAAATCTCACAGGAGTGTGTAAAAAAAAAAAATAAAAATATTGAAATTTGTTTCAGTCAAACTTTGTTTTACTGAAAGGCGTCTCCTCTTAGTGGTTATTGGCACACAACTCCAGTTTTTTTCTTTTCTTTTTTGTTTTATTGTCAGTCTTCACTGTCTAATGTCTCATTTCAAGTCTGAGCACACATGGGACTGATATAAATTTGTATTCTTATCAGACTAATCTCGCAATTCAAAGTTTTATTGCTCTTCGAGATGATTTTCCATAAAAAATCATCAAGGTTTTAAAAAACAGAATTTGAAAAGTACTTGGTACGTTTGGCAGGATATTCCTCCCTTAGGAAATGCTGGGTTACCAAATTTGTGCTCAAGTCTATCTATGAAGTCATTTGGCAGTCTGTTTTCCTTCACAAGAACTCAACATTTTGCTGCTTAGATTAGGGATTCGAAAATAATTTATCAGTTTATTCAGAAACTCACATTGAATTGGCCCTACAGGTCTACAGCTGTATTTCAATACTTTGCCACTGCTTCAAAGAAAACATCAAACAGATGTATGTAAGATTCAGCCTTTAGCACTTGGCTGAAACTTATTTTCATTTCTGTCTCTTTTTTTTTTCTGGTTTTATCTCTTAGGGGAGCGATGAAGACTTTGAGAAGGTGTACGAACAGTGTGTACGCTGCTGCAAAGCTTTTCTGGAGCAGAACTCCTAACAACATCTTTGCTGAATCTGTCGGGTGAACAGAGACACCAGAGCACTTTGTCTCAGTGTTGTAAATGTTATACACATTGTGTACATTTAGAAAGATGACCACGCAGACGCTGTCATGTTTGTCGACTGTAAATTCAAATGATTTAATAAAATGGCTAAATAAGTGCTAACTATTGGAGATTTCTTTGTACACACATCATTCTTTACATTGTTAACATGCTGAAAAATGTATATAAGTGAAGATATCCTGCAGATGATCATGCATGACTGGACATTTCTAAGGTCAAAGGTCAACACCGGGGTCAAAGTTAATGCCAGCCTAAACGCTAATCTTCGTAGACATTTTGTTGGATGCTTGGTGGTTAGGTTGTTTTTTTTTCTCACTGCTTTTGGTTGTGTTTCGTACACAGCTCCTATTAATACAAGAAATTCTCAGGAATATTACATATCTGACCTTTTTAATAATAGACATAAAAAAACGAGCCCTGCTCTGGCATTTTCTCGTGAACGTTCCTTGCTTTCCGTAGAAGTTATTCTTCTCTGTGCCAATCACCACTCCCTACTTAAATGGTAGTAATCCCATGAGGAAGGACTCATCAGTGCCAGTATAAATTACCCTTTGGTACGTTTAATTTCCGCACGCTAGAATTGACATTCAGTAAGGGCTGTAACATCAAACAAGAAGTGTGGGCAAAGGTTAGACGAACTAACTGGTGGGTACAATGTTTGAAACACTTGGGAAATGTATGTATGAGCTTTCCTGTCAAGAGTTGAGATGAGAAGTTGGTATCTCAACAATGTTTGTGCCGTAAATGTAAAGCTGCATACACAAGCTTAACTTGGTTTAAAGACTAAACGCAGGGGGAAGCCATCGGCCGGGCTCTGTCTGGAGGTAATGAAATCTACCAGCACCTCCAAAGCTAAACCATTAACTTCCAGGAGTCTCCGATTGGTTTATATATATGTTTTTGGTTCGTAAAGGTGTAACTGAGAGGTGTTGGCACTTTTGAACAGAGGCCTGTTTCTAGTCTCTGTGCTAAGCTAAGCTGTTCGCTTTAGCTTATTATTTGGTGCACAGAGAAGAAAGGGTCATACATAGTCTCATCCAAGTCTCTTTCCCAAAATGCTGAGCTTCCTCTCTGAAGTCCTCTAAGCATAGCAATCTGACCCAAACAAATTATGTTTCTAAACAAATACCTCCTCCCTAAAATATTCAGAGCACACCAGTTGAATCTACCATAGTTAAGGTCTTGTGTTTGAGATGTTTGTCTCTGAGACTTCTGCCTCCCACCCCCCAAACAAAACTCATAGTTTGAAAAAAAAATGTCACTCGAGACATTTTCCAGCAATGTTTCTTACAGACAAGAACATCTAAATTAGACTGAGAAAGATTAGAAATTAGGTCAGCCTTCATTTGGAGACTGTTATGTTTTTCTTTCCCCTCATTTTTTTTTGTAATCTCTGCTGTCGCTACCACATAAAGGCAAAAATCTGTCTCAGTGAGGGGGACGTATTAAACAGAAATCAGTTCGCTCAAATGACAAAGAACACCTTCTCACTTAACCCAGATGTCCCCGTGATTCAGTGTCCTCGTTACACTGCATAATCCGCAGATTACGCCGGCAACAATGTTCAGGATGAGTTATATGGATAGTATGGAGTAATCAGGACGTTCTTTTTAATGGCTCTTTTCTTTTAATGATTTTTTTTCCTATGTGTGTCATTTTAGCCAATTTTGAGAGAACATCATCGACCAGCATGCCCCCCTTAAAAGTCATTTTGCAATGTTGTGAGCACCACAAATGAAACCCGGCAGAATGTCTTATAGACGTACTGTATAGCTCAAAAACTCTGCCACACATCCTGGTATGTGTACAGATGATTTTGTACATAACCTCATAATTTCAAGACTTCAAGACTTTATTCCCTCTGAGTTTTTTGTTTTCATAACGGCAGTGGGAAGTTCACCAAATCTCCAGTCCCAGGACTCCGTTCAGTCATGTGGTCTGATTCAAAGAGCATTCCATAATTTCAAGTGATGGGAATATAAAATGAAAAAAACACTGCACAAGACAAAAGACCATTCATATTTGTACCAATCTTATAATTTATTTAAATATATTTCATTTTTAGATATATATATATATGTATTTAACAGCCATTTGATAAATGCCAGTCACTTCAATTTATGATAGGTGGGTGGAGTCCTCTCATTCTTTGCTTTACAGTATGTACATATTTCTCTTGTTTTACGTGGTCATGGCCTATATTATGTGCAGTGGACCCTTGTGACAACAAATATATAAATATAGACTGTACCACACTCTACCAAGATCCACAGGAGGGCTGTGACTTAGAACCGCCACTGCTTTTTTTTTTAACATGTCTTGCAAAGACGCAGAGAAATGTTTATGCAATTAATAATTTAATCACAGTTCTTTCTCAGTGTGAGCACGAGTGAGTCAAACTATGTCATGACTGCCAGCCAGGGGTCTGTGGAGGGCTCTTTGTCTGACGTAACGGGCGGTGCACTCATACAGAGCAAACCAATCGCAGAAAGCAAGTCATGCTAACAACCGTACATTTGGATTTTGCTCTTTTCTTAAAGAAATGAACAAAATAAAAATATGCACTCCCTTTTTTTTGTTGTTGTTGTTGTTTTAGCGACTTCTTTTTGGACGCCAGCAGGAAAAAAAGGCCCCATGTTTTCTCTCAGCCGTTTCTTTTTCTTTTCTTCTTCTTCTTCTCCACTGTTCAGTGTCACCATCATTTTCTTGGTCTGGTTTTGTTGCTCCCTCGTGGTGACAATCATCCCATCGAGGCTCAGCCAGAGCGTTGGGTGGCAGTAATCCAAGCCTTAGCAGAACAGACCTCACTGAAGGGCAGTACGGTGCCTAATATCAGTTGGGGATGGTCAGAGTATTTTAGGCTTCCCTCTTACTGTCCAAGGCACTTTTTTCCCAAGTTTTTTTTTCTTCTGGAGAACTTATGTTTGGCTTCAACCTGCAACGAGGAGGAAGTAAAATTCAGTATAGTCTCCAACTTGGCAGCACTTGATAAATTCTTTCCAAAAAAGAATCACAAATAATAAATCAATAGAGTTGATTTGCCACAGATCTGCTACTCTGGCTGTGTTTGCTGCTGGGGCCTATGTGTATCAAGACAGCACGCATATAACCACTGTGAACAATTGTCTCAAGTGTATCCAGACAGGAAAACATGAATCTTCACTGTTTGAACTTATAGACATACTTAGTGCATAAGCTAAATAGAAATACTCAAGTAAAGTACCGTACAAGTGTTGCAAAAAGTATGTTGCTCTTTTCCACCCCTGCTCTCATTTACCATGTCTGGTGTTTTGCATCAATGGAAATGTACTCCAGTACTGTAGTTAAAGGAAAAGTGTGTAGGACTTAGTGACATCTAGCAGTGTAGTCAATGATTGCAACCCCCTCGCTTCACCCTAGCATAAAGGAGCCAAAGGGCCTGTCAGGAAAGTGTTTAATTTGTCCATTTCCAAGCTATTGTTGACAGGTGGCACTTCTACATGACAGACTCTGTGGAGAGGACCTGTGGCGCCTGGCTTATTTCTAAGGTAACCAAAATAATTCTTATTTTCAGGTGATTGTACACTAATGAACACATAATTATGCATTTTATATTCCATTTCTGACATATTCTGTAAGTGACTTGCAACTGCATTTATGTCTGAACTATTTTCTTACTTACTATATAAAAAATATATAAAACAATAAATATATAAATTAGCTCAAATGAGCTCTGCCTCGTGATACTTACACACTAATAATAATACAACAAAATAATTCATGCTATATAAAATTAATGTATAATATTCATCTACTTTTACTTTAAGTGCCACTTTGTCGCACACCTTTTGAATCTCGAATCCCTGTATTAGTCTGCACTGTTCACACACAAACAACACAGCAGCACTTTGACCGCAAGTCCTGTGCACACTCGTGTCTGAATTAGATGTGAATGTATTACTCATACCTTGTGTGTGCGCTACCCCTCTGTGCACTGTGGGCTGCCGGCTAGTCGCGTGAGAAGCCGCGCACATCTTTTGAAGTCTGAGAAGAAGAAGAACATGAATGAATGGGTGCCTTTAAACACAGTGCGATGACACAAAGGAGTCATGGTGTCAGAGGGGCAGTGTAACTGCAACTTACATGCAGGTGTCGTGCAGTCTCTGGTGTGGTGGTAGAGTCTGTACACATGCTTCCTGCACTTAGGACTGAAGTACAGCGGACCTGGAAGGAGAGAAGAACAAACTGTAAGACAATTTCCACCTGCGCTTACATCTGATTTACTGACGCTATCATCCACTTGTCTTGTGATACTGTTGTGTCTCTTTCATAAAATATGACTTTTGACACTCAAGCACCAGTGGCATAGAAATTTGCAATGAGGGCCCCCCACCTGTTAAGTATTTCAGGAAATCCTTTCTGGGAACTCTGGGGAATACGGCTGTGGAGAGAGAGAAGTGGTGGTTTGGTTTAACTTGATAGCTGCCATTAAGCACAGACTGAAGGAATCCATCGCATCAACTGGATCGGGGAGTTTTCGTAAGTTAAGTTAAACTTGAGGTAAAAATAGACAAGTAAGAGGAAAACTGGTACACGATGAGTATTCTTAGGAAATCATGAGGGTTGGTACACTTCCAAAAAAAAAATCTGATATCCATGAACACGTTTGGTTTCATTTTTTCCATGTTTTGAAATAACTGCCTCCAAACCATGGCGACTTATTACTTCAGGTAAGTTTACACTCATTGATTAACAGTTTAAACTCTTAGTCTCATGTCAGAGAGGTGGATAAACTGACTTTATATGAATTCACCCCAAATTACGCCCCTTATTTTAGGTCATTTGGGGGTAACAACCCTTAAACTGTAGTTCTATCTGAATACAAAGACTTTGCAATATTAAAGTTACACATATTCAACAGGCTAGATTCATTTTAGTAAAAAAAGCATCTTGTTGACATCCAACATAAGGGTCACGCCCAGACGACAAGCCAGCACTCACCAACAGCCGGATCCCCTCTGTCTGTTTTCAAGTTGCGTAAATCCCTTGGTTCCACCGGGGCGATCCTCTCTTGAGTTGTAAACGGGGTTTTCGTTTTCGTGCTGTGGCGCACCCGGCTGTCCTCCACGTGTTTCACGATCTCTACTATCCGCCTAGTGACCTGCTGCGCGTCTCTGCCGGCTGCAGCTGCAGTTGGAGCCGGCGAGGGCGCACTGTCGCTGCTGTGGGCGGTCAGCGTGCACATCAGTAGCACCAGTCCCATATTGAAGTGCCTGCGCAGTCCGTTCATAGCTTCCGTGGAGTGAGAGGAGGAAAAAAAAAAAAAAAAAAGAAGTGAACTCCTTCTCCAGAGCCTCTGGGAGAAAAAAAAGTTTAACAGGACACCTGCAAGACAGACCAATAATAAATGTCTGTAAGCGTTTAGTGAAAGTGTTTCTCAGATCATTATACTACTCAGTGATCCAGATCCCCAATAAAAAAACCCCGCTGAGAACATGTTGAAGTAACTGCTGACAGACTGTGGGCCACAGTGTATTTCTTGCGGTTTTGTGGCATCTTTAATTAAAAAACAAACAAATACAAAACATAAAAAAACTTACATGGAAATAAATATAAATCACATGGAGTTGAATGTGCAATTTGAATATCCATTTTGTCTATGAATCTATGAATTATTTTTTTTGCACTGGATGTTATTCTGGCTGTAAATGAACTAAACTACAGGTGTTTAAGTAGCCTGTATAACCTGTTGACACATTAAGTTTTCATTTATTTAGGACTTAAAATTCAACGAGTTGAAGATTTGCTTTAAGAAAGTGAAGGGGAAAAACAGTATACGCGGTCCAAGAGCAGAAAGACTGGTTAAAATGGTAACAGTTGGAAAAGAAGTAAGTGTTAGGATGATGAAAAATATATTTACCTTCAATCCTCGATAGTCTTTTCCCAGTGCTGTGTGATTACCTCCCGAACGTCCAACAACGATGAAAATGGAAATAAAAAACTGTGCGCAACTTTAGTTTAGGTTCCTTCTGCAGTCCGGAATATTCCCTCTTAAACTCTGCTCTCATGTAGGAAACATCAAAGCTGCAGTCATATGAGTACTCGCTGAGCATCTGCGGTCATCCCCTGAACACACCGGCCGACTTGTAGGGGAAGCGAGTGGACCAAAAGCCCGTGGATCCGGTGCTCCAAAGCCACCGTGTGCGTCCCCGCTGAAGTAGCAGATCGGTCGTCCTGAAAGTGAGGCTCACTTTTTATTCTGTCTCGCAGACGCGGTGACTTGTCCCTTGTGAGTTACTCCGCCGTGTCTGTGATGACAATAAGACACATTATTGGCACTCCTGGAGCGGAAAGACCACTTGAGTTGACTGTCCATCACTTGAGCGCCGTGTGAAGTTTTCTGCGCTCCCCCCCTCCCTCCTTTCCGTTACTCCATTTATCTTTGCGATACGCAGTAACAGGAAGCGTTTTTCCCACTAATACTTCCACTGAAATTTCCAACAAGCCCAGTATAGCTCAGATACCGGCATCTCAGTGGAAATGTTCCCATATCCTCCTTGCGAGTCTCATAACTTCATTTAGAGCCATTGCGCACTTTACGTCCATCGTGGGGATTGAAACACAATCAAGCACCGTTTAAGGATGACTCTTAGTAAATTAATTAGCCACGGTTTTTTAAAACTTATTGCACTTATAGCTTTCTGGTCAGAACAGCCGACTACAGCATAGCTGAGGTTTAGAGAAGGTTTGTCGTCGTTGGGGATTAGTTTGTACTAGCCTGCTGTGGTTGGTACAGCTTTCTTTAAGTCAGGGCGTGCAATTGGCTCCCATAGACCCCCGCTCCCCCCCTTTATATCCGAGTGAACTGTCAGACATGAGTAGTTTATTATATTATGAAGACGCAGTGAGGGGAAATCAACATGTTTCCACAAGTCGAAAAGAGTAACACATGGTGTGAAATTTAATACACGACTACAAAGTTTGTGACAACAAGTCTATCTATCTTGTGTTTCTCGGTTTATCTTGTGTGGGTTCACCATGATCTGATAATTTCAGGCTGTGGACAAAACTTCAGTGTTGTCACTTCGGAGTTACTCCTGTGGCCGTGCGTAAAACCTTGGTGCTGAAAGGACAGCGCGCACTGTCACCCAGCTCCAAAGCTCTTGTCTCAAGAGGCAATGCTCTAGAGACATGTAGTGATAGCGTCTTCCAGTCTGATGGCAGGCAGACAGGTTTGCTTTGCCCGAACACTGTGCTGAATAATATTATCGACGATGGGAAGTATGGATGATATCTGGTTTCCCTGGTGATTCACCCCAGAATCATTAATCTTGATTGTCATATCCACCTTTCTGTAGAAGAGTGAGACATCCAATAACATTTGAACTTGTGAGACTGAACAAGCCCCCTTGAGGCTGTTGATGAATCATGACTTTGCACAATGATCAGCATAGTTCATCGATTGAGTGTTGAGGCTGGGGAGTAAGCAGGTGCAGTGATCTGAGCGGATACATCTTCCCAGACAATCCTGGATCTCAGGCCATTTATGACAGACATCCACCCCCCTGACCTGTGATACAGAGATAAAATATGTCTGACCACTGATATGCCTGTGGAAATTTCCATAGAGAAAACAATAATGTCATTCATCATTATCATGAGAATTAGAGCCGCAATGTGAGCTAAACCAAATTTGATCTGACAGCTGTAATATTCTTTTCATTCAAATCAAAAGTGTGTTCGACTATCTGTAACTGTTGATATCAGATTTTCCCCTCATATGGCACACTTTATGTATTTTTGAGTCTAAACTGCAACCATTTTGTCAATGAATATGAACAATAAATCTTTTTTTTATTATTTACTTGCTGAAATATTCTGTAATGAGAGGCAGCAGTTTCAGCAGGGGGCATCATTCTGCAATCATTGTAGATTTTGATCCTCTCATTGTTGTTCATATTTTTATTGTCTCATGCCAATTATGACTAATAGGCAGGATTTAAGACTTGAAACATGTCCAGCGAGAATGTTAAAGTTAAAGGCCCGTGACTGCTGAGCACAGCCACATCTTGAATCTCTAGCCGCCAGAGTCTAGCGGATGTGCAACAAGTTAAATGAGGATATCTGTAAGTTTGACTGACTTCTAGGGAAAATGTGATTATGTATGAATCGGCTTTATAGGCCAGCAAAACCAAAGTAAGCTTGATGTTTTCATATTTGTTAGAGTTCTCCGCAAGGGCCTGGCAAGGTGGTGAGTTAAGACAGACGACACGCTACTCTAACTGTGTATTTTGGCACCTTGCTTGCTATTCGGTTTAGTAGATTGTCTTTTGACTGCTGCTGTAATTTTCTGGAAATCTCTGCTGCACATCATCCCGGCCTCGTGCACACTGAAAATCTTGACAACGTGAAGATGGCCGCAGAAATTATTACATTATTTGCTAAAATCAATGTTTGGACAGGCGTGTAACCCTGACCAAGACGGTTCTTAATCTCATGCAGTTGTATGACCTATCTGAACTTTCCGCAGTCACATGCGAAACCGTGATGTCCAATATGTGTAAGTCAATGAGTAATGTCCATCTGATTCTTTTTATTTTAGCAAACCACATGTGGTAAACCTCATAGATGCAGTGTGGTCGTCACCGGTTTCGACACACTGATTGTTTTCTTCTCCTTTCTCTCCTGAACTCTCTCTGATATTATTCTTCTGAAAGGCATTTTAATTAATTCTTTAGAGGAGGATGTGGTCATTTTTCCAATAACGTGCTTCTCTCTTCCTGAATTTCTTGTCCAAGTTGAAAATTTCACTTCCTCAAGGTGTTATTCGAGGGCACTCTGTTCAACAAGCTCTGTCAAACAGAGTGAGATATTCCCTGATTTAGCAAGCTGCTGTAATCAAGGATGTTTTCATTTGTGTGGGTCACTTAAAACCGACACCGATTTGAAACAACACATTTGAGTTTGAAAATAGTCATGTGTGCTTTCATTTGCTGAAAGGAATTGATGTTTTACAGAAGGCTGAGCATGATAGAAACCAACAGAGTTCTCTTCAATCTTTTTTTCCCCCCCCGACCTCAGGCATGAAATGAAGCACTGCCACACTTATTTCCCACCAAAAAAAATGAGTTATCACTGTCCTGCCACTGGTATCTGTGCAATACTTTCTCTCCATGTGTTTCTGATTAGTGCAAATACTCTTCACAGATAAAATAGATCCATGCGTGCCACATTTTGTCTTTCACATCTTCTTCGAATCTCTCCCCTCACATACTTTCAATAAGTTGGCTTCGGCTTTGCTGTAACTTGGGCTGAGCGCAGACTGTATGTACTGTGTCCTATTGTGTATCAGGTCAGTTTTCAACACCTGTATTAGATATGAACATTTCAGCCACCCATGAAGGAACAGAGCTTATAGCTGGATGCAGCGTAGCACCCCTCTCCCCCGCTTCAGCTGTATCCAGCTATAAGCTGTGTCCCCCCCCCCATGTGTCGTTAGCAAACAGCTGGAGCGAGAAGGAAGTTATTTTAACAGCTTAATGATGCTGCAAAGATGGTGAGATGATGTACCGCCTTCAGCAATGGGGTGGTCTGTGGGTGAGACAAGTACAATGAGCTTTATTGACTACAGTAATAATTAGAATAACACATGTGCCCAGCATCACGTTTGGCAACAAGATGTCGACTCAAGTGACATCACTGGAGGCAGGTTATCAGATTTCATGTGACTCCCGCCGGAGCCACAAAAGTCTTTTTTTTCCACATATGCAGTAGTACTCCCCGAGAGCTATTAACAGACTTTGATGATTGGTTGAACATGGACACACCAGAGCCAGAAGAAACCCCCTGAAACCAGACATTTTCATGCCGGAGGAGAGTGAAAAGTGTAAATTGTAAGCAGCAGAGTGTTAGAGTACTCAGAATAAATAAGTGCAGATGAATGAGAAAGATTATAAATATGATTGGATAAAACATGAGACGTAGAAAAATGGCTTCTGTGCCTGTCTGAACTACAGCAAAGATCATTTATATGTGATTTATATGAATGAGGCATCTGCCGGCTGGAGATTTACGATTCATGCCATGCGTTATGATCAGGTTATTTATGGTATGTGTGTTTGGTGAGCAGTTTTTACTGGTTTTGATACAGTGGCCTCGTGCACTGTTTCTTTTAGTACATCCATGGAGACAGACAAAACATATGCGGTTGAGTGTGAAGGTTTATTTTGGACCATGCAACAACAACAACAAAAAAGAACAAATCCGACCTGCAAGACTGATAAATCCTTCACATTCAATGAAAAAAATACGTTCTTTATACTGTAACTGCCCTCCCTCCATCTTGACTCTTTGATAGTGACAGGTGGAGAGACAGACAGGAAATTCAGGGGAGGGAGAGAAGAGGTGACATCCAGAAAAGGACCCAGCCTCCACCCATTTTCTAAAACTGCTTAACCTAATCAGCAGGAGCCAACCCCAGCTGACATTGGGTGAGAGGCTGGGTACACTCTGGACAGGTTACCAGTTCATCACAGGGTGCATAGAGACAATTGGGACAATACATAGTCAACAATTTACATATATTTACCTATTAACCTGCATGTTTATCAATGACAGTATAAAGAACGGACATAGCCTGAGTGATGTCAGTGATGTACTGCTTCTTCTGCCTCCTGGCTAATCGAAATATCTGCAAAGACGTGGATCATCAGCGGACCTAAGGAATGATACCCTAATGAGCCATCGGTGATGACACCTACCTGTCAATCAAAGCAGACAAGCTGTTAATGCACAAGCCTTAATATCATCTGAATGATCGAGTTCACCCCTATCACAAATTTGCTATAGAGGCCAAAACCTTTGCCTGAACCAGGATGTAAACATGTTTATTTCTGCAGCCTGTTGCAAGTGGCTGCTCGAGGAATTACAGTTTTTAGCACTTCCGCATCGGCTTCATTTCCCAGCACTGGATGTTGCTGCTTGGTGTCATTGACTGTGGAAGAAAAGCCGGAGTACCACGCAGACATGCAAACACAGTAAAGGCCCTTCTAGCTGTGAGCCGTCAGTGTTAACTGCTGCACCACATGCCAAGTTTATATGCCAAAGCGTGCTGTTACAAATCACTGTCGGAAAAACGACATTAAAGTACACTGTAAATGAAAACACAGTAGTAATACTTTAAAGACTTCACTCATTGGCATCCAGCCGCCACATTCATAGCAAGCTCTTTAAAGCTACATGCTTTGTGTAGACTGAAGTAACGGCTGCACGCTCTCACTTCCAGGATCCATTAAACAAAGTATTGGTAAACAATCAGTGCAAATGGCCAATAGTTACTACGAGTGTGCTAAAATCTGTTAGGATTTAAATATCTGAAGTCTTTAAAATATGTGTTCATCTGCCAATTTCAAAAAACAAGTAATGGAGTATGGAACAGATTATCGAATTTACTTGTGTAAAAACAGGCGTTCTCAATTACGTTGGCTGATAAGTACGTTTTTTAATGACTATGGCAACACTTGATGGATGTCTCCCGGAGTGATTAATAGGAGGGAACCAGGAGTTTTAATGAGGGTAATCTAATTGAATACTATCTGTAATACTAAAAGTACAAAGTAGACAACAGAGCAAAATAATTAGCTGGGTCTAGATATTTTAAACACATTTCACATGCCCCGCCAACGAGTGTGCTTCATCCTCAGTGTTTGCCTCCACTTGCAATTTCGCCCCGCTTGTCAAACACGCACTTTATACTAAGTGTTTTTAACATTCGAGGACTTTAAAGGCCCATTGTTTTATTTTGTCAAAATGAAAAATGTGTTCATGTTCCACGATTGCAAAATTTCATGTTTTTTGGTTGCATACAGATGATACGGTACAGATGAGCCGACAAGAGATGCATTCCTCATTCTAGGGCTGCAAAATGGAGACCATTTGAAAAACAGTTGGCACCAGAATGAGAAAAATACTTCGAATAAAAAAAGGAAAGAGGAGAAACCACCTCGAAACAGGAGTCATCTCTGGATAAGTAAAAGCTTATATCTTTTCGTATATTTCCTGTGTGGGTGTGCCTGCGCAGATATTGTAAACGTCTGATTGTGTCAGTGAATGGAAGAATGTGTACATTATAAATCATTGTCTTGTGATGTGGAAAGCAGTAGATGGATGATGGATGGTGGTGGGCAGACTTGTGGTGGGATTACTTAAGCACACACAGTTTGCATGAAAAAAAAAAAACATCGAGAAAAAAATATACATAATAAAAATAATAAAAACACGCTCACTTGCTACAGTTACATGACTGCAATGGCACCGTGATTGATGTTGATGATCTTTGCTTTTTATTAAAGTTTTCATATTGTCTCGTGGCATTTAAACAAACGCGTATGATGTTATATGAGTAACGTGGATGAATTATGTACCGGCATTCAATTTTCAGCATGTAAACATGTCATTGGGCTATTAAATACAGCTGTTACAAATAGGCAACTTGATGACTTAAGCATTCGATGTTGGTACTCAAAGCTGATGAAGCTGCATTTATTTAGCTGTGAATATTAGATATGTGATATTTTTTCATATTTTAAGATTTTTAAGGTTTTCAATGAGCACCAGTTTTCTCCAATAAACTACTTTTTACTAACATGTTACATCAGGATTCATTTGGTGTTGCGGTTCCAGCCACGTGGCGATCGTAACGTTCTCTTTTCACCACTTCTTTTGAAAAGTATGGCTCTTCAGCTACCAAACGCTGTGTTTATCAGCTAGTCACCAACTGTGTCTGTCTGCCATTTGGTGCGCAGAGCTTTTCCCGCTGAATAACAGCCAAAAACAACACTGTAAGAGCAGCGAAAGTGAACCAAAACAGTGACGATTGTGGGCTGGGAAAAACCACAACAATGGGCTGAATGTGAATATGCTGGATATTGTTTGAATATTTTTCTGCTTTGACAAAAAAAATACATGTGGCATCGAACAGAAAATAGGTGGGGCATTGAGACGAGTATTAAAGGTTGTGTCACGCAAACACAAAATAATGTCTTGTGAAAGTAATTTTTAAAATTTAGCAGAGCTGTTGCTGCTCTTACTCTAAGTGGGCAGGAATCAGCCAAGCGTTTTCCCCCCCGAGCCATAACTATACTGTGCCACATGGAATCCACCCCATTGCACAGTTGCACATATATTAATGTCACTGGTTATTAGGGTTTCTGCTTTAAAAGGGGTTTTAGCTGTCAGTGGACTCATACGTGCAGCTGCTGCGCAAACCCTGGGTGAAAAGGTGCTTTTTTTGCACAGTGAAATAATCAGTGCTGAATGGTTATCAGCATATGTATGGCATGCGGGAAATATGAATGTGCACATAAAAATAGTTACATGTCTGTATTAAATGCATTTGTCCTCATTGCGATCTAATGGGAATTCCAAAACCACACACTCCACCCGCTACATTTTTCCTCCTTATGATACATATGTTTGTTATTAAAGGTTGGAGTCAAGGAGTGAGAGGGCAAGTAGTTCTTTCACACTTTGTGTCCTCAATTTGTCTGTTGCATTGTTATTATAAGGGGGCTTTTGATGGTGACTGGGCTGTGGTCAGCACAACTTGTGCAATCCCCCTCTGGCTGGCTTGTACTCCCCTCGTACTCTACTTAGTTCGCTTATGCTTTTGGAAGGTCAATTCAGGTCAAGTGGGAACATAACGGAGTCTCGTTTTTAACAGCTCATTTGGTGTGTGGGTCCCGTAATCGCTGGTGCAAATCGTGTTAAAACACGACCGATATTTAAATAAACACAGTTGACAGTAACATGGAGCGCGCATGATTGATGATTTTTTTTTAATTGCAACATGGGAACTATTATTTCCTCTGCATCACAGTGGGCTAACTCACTGCTCAGGAATGACACTGTAACTGTCAATGTAACTTGTAATATTGTAATTTGTGGGCGTGCAGTGACTGTGGAGACCTTGAGCCGGCCAGAGCTCGGTCTCTTACTTACATGATGGTGATGATTATACTCGTCCACATAAAGGGATGAAGGAGTTTTGTTGGATATGTCTTCACATCTGGTGCATTAAGTGCAAATGTGACAAAACTAAACATAACTGCCCACTAAAAGCTTCATGGATAGATTATTTACTAGATGTATTTGTTTTGTGACACTTTCTGCAAAAGCACCTTATCCTCCTCTTCAAATGATGCAATAAAGGGAAATATTTTATCATATAACCATGATCAGTGCAGGTCCGTCTTGAAGAGCTCAGAGTATGATCTGTGTTTTTTCACGTGACCCTCTGTGTGTCTGTAGCTTGAAGCTGTTGAACCAATTGTTTTAGTCAAATAACTTTCTACCAGCTAAATAAAAACACAGTGAATCAATTGTGAAAGATTTAGCAGTGTTTAAGTGGTTCCTTATTAGCTCTGTTACTTTTGGCAATAGCAGAGTTAAGATTTTGTTTTTGTGTCTGATTCCAGATGCTTTTTTTTTAATGTATGACTTATTTATTATCTATTACTAAAGGAGCTTTTTATACGAAGTGGTCATAAAGGCAAGCAGGTCTGATTTCTTCTGTCCAAACAATTGTCTGGTGATTGTTTTTTAGTGCCGTTGCCAACATGCACATCTGTCAGCATAGTTGTATGTAGTAGCTGCGATGGTTATGAGAAGCTCCATCAGCCCTCAGTTCATCTTTGTGAGCATTAAATGATGTTAACATATTGCAAGCCGAGGTACACTCAAGGAAAAGCTGTGTGCACAGTCTGTGCAGTTGAGAAACAAAGACTGGCTTTTGAAACATGCCGTGCAAGTTTGTGGTAGGTTTGTGACTGTCTCTCTTTAAAAGTGCAAAAACAATTTCTCAAACCGTTTTGTGAATCACTGAAATCATTTGTGAATCATTTGCGGCCATTTAGCATTCCTCTCACAGCGGCAACAAGATGATAAAAAGAGACCACACTCATCCCTGTCATCCGAAAGGATAAAATATTTATTTTGGCAGCCGTTGATTAGTCTGTTTTCTAGAAGGTCGAACAACGCGTCATTCTTTTCGTTGAGTTATGTGCGCTCTTTCGGAGCAGGAGCCTGCAAACATGTGTCGGGAAGCTGGTCGTCATGGCGAAGGGGGGGAACAATTATTATGAGGCAGATAATTATGAAAAACTTGCAAAAGATCGATGAACTGACAGAAAGTCAAATGAAAACTTGTAAACTTGCAACAACAATAAACGCCTGTTTACACCAGAAATTAAATGTGTCTTCAGGAAATATATCACAGCTTCCTGACATGGTGTGCGCTTGCAGAGCTGGTTGGTAAACCGCTGTACCTGGAAAGTTAAGCACAATAGTCTTATTAGAAATCCTACCGCTGTCCATGTCTTTCTATTGTCTCCAAATGATCTGTTTACTTCCCCATGACATTTTACTTGCAGGTTTGCCAAATGTTACCCCAGTCAATTAAGTTCTAATAGTTTTTCCTACACAGAATATATATTTATAACATCATTAATCATTAATAAAAGTGAGCAGAGCCTTCTCTATTTCCTCCGTTTCTTTGAAGACTGAAATGTTGAATATTCCCTAAACTCAAAGTGACGAAATCATTGCAGCTTCACACTGTAAATCCATTGAAATCATCGTTTTTAAATGCTGCTGTGGCCGGGACCAGATATGAAATCATTAAAGCACGCTAGATAATCAATCATCTTTGTTGTTTAAACATGTGGAAAGCCGGTCCAATTACCCTTCACTCAGCACGACTGAGAATCTTCACAGACTTGTTGTTGATTATATATATATATATATAGCTGAAATGGGGTCATAGGTGCATTGGATATATCCCTCAAGAGCAAATTAAATAATTGATTCAAGCAGTCAGTGTTTTATACATATAGGCCAAATAGACTTGAAAAGAATTAATTGCACTAGTCATTTTCAATTTTATAAAATGCTTTATGAGTAAAGGCCTGGATCTCATGTTCTCTCAAGCCAACTCCAAAACAAAAACATTAGGAAGAAGGAAATAATCTCTGCCTGTGCCAGTGGTATTCTGTTTCTTCACTCTGTTGGCTGGCCTTTCCTTTTGATGATTCAGTTCTTTTGCCTGTCTATGCATAACAACTCTTAATGTGTGTTTGCGATTACCAGATTATTATCCCCGCTCTGCCTGTGTGCGATCCTCGGGCTGAGCACCAGGTGCTGGAGCTTTTCCTCAAGCCCGCAGACGTGATCGCGTTCCTGTTTTCGGTCGAATGAGAGCATGTGTTTGCGGCACACCATTAATACAGATGGATGATTACTTTTGCGCCCTGTATTCAGCGAGCTTTGAAGTTCCTCCCACATCTGTATGAAATGCAGGATGCGAGACAGTAAAGGCACGATGAGCGAAAGCTGCAGCAGATAGTTTGTTGGTTTAGTGGCCCGAGTCTCACAAAACAAATGAGACAACATTGTGGAATTTGTTTGTTTAGGCAGCATGCTCCAGTGTCCTCCAATTTCCAAAACTATAGATTTACCATGTTTACTTGTTTTAGAGAGTTGAAGAGATGACAGAAAGGCCAGAAAGTTGTCTGAGGTAATACTCGGTGCTTTAAAAGTGAAATGAATCCCACTGAGAGCATCATGACTGATCTCAACACTCTCTCATACAATATTCCTCTCTTCTTTGGTATCCACACATGATTAGTCATGCCTCATCATCTGATGCAGTGTCCCTGAAGCTCAAGATAACTAGCTGGCCCTGCAGCATACCTGAAAATCTATTTCTTGTATGAAACATCGTTCACAGTGTATGCTAGAATGCGAACAAGTCCTTTGCAGATGTCATTCTTCTTGGAAGCAATTGATACTAACACACTTTTCCTGCAGTGCCCCCGACCACTCAACCTCAATGCCATGGGATCTAAAAGCTTCAGAGAGAAGGATAAACCCGTGCGGAGAGAGAGGAAGAGAAATGAGGTTGCGTCAGCTCAGTGTTTGTAAATGTTTGAGAGAGTGAAAGCTTTGCAAATGGAATTTCCCGTGGGAGAATACATGGTATAGATTCGTATTGGGTTACATTGGAAAATATGCCTCCTTGGGCCAGCATGCATCCATATGTCAAACACAGACAGTCAAAATGTGAGAAAGAAAAAGACTCACTCCAAGGAATACATTTAGCGTTAGATTTTTGTATTAGATCAGCGATAATTGTTAATTCCTAGAGGACTGCTTGCTTGACGTTGCTTGCGTTCTCGAGAAAAGACCTCACCATCGCTGTGCGGAAACAGCACTCAGACATGGATCAGTTACTGTACGGCTGCAGCCATCGACGACTAGCCAGTTCCTTGGAAGAACTGTAATGCTTATAGCCATTATCTATGACTGCCTGATTCCTAGATGACATAATTTGTAATCCGTGTGTGCATAGGTTTTATTCAAATCCAGCCGAAACAGCTAATCCTCAACTTTGTTTGGTCGTGATGAGAGTCCTTATCTAAACTATGCACTAATTATTGAAGAAATCTAAAAAACAGTCCAGACATTATTTATAAGATTTTATAAGATCAGGGCGATGTAATAATCTCCTGACACTTTACAGTCAGGCCACCACGTGACCCTGATGGAGGGATCACAAAAAGCAGAAAGTTATTTGTAGCCAGCCACTTCCAGAAAGTATTTTTGCAGAAGCAGGCATGGTTATTAACTATTTGTAGACCATTATTGGCATGTGTCTGCATTGAATTTGATCCGTCTGTTTGGTGCAATACAAGCCTCTATTGCACAACACTGAGTGAGTTATAAAAAGAAAAAAGAAAAAAAAATGAAAATACGAAGAATTCACAACGGTTTCACCCGAAACAACGGTTTCACCTGAAACCAAAAGAAGTCTGAACTGGCAAAGATTTTTTCTAACTGTCAATAAATCCCATGAAAAGCCCAAAACCAACAATGCATTAGTCTATTTCTAAATATATGTGTTAGATTTTCCTTCTCTGTCCGTGGCACCAATCATTCCAACTGAATACATAACTCCTACAACTTATTTCATTGGACTGCTGGCTACTGTAGTATCCTATGTGTGTTGTAATGAAGAAACAAGTCGCCCAGTGCAGTGGTGTGGCTTGATGATGTCAAGTCGTATGGCTCTATGGTAATGGTCGCTGGTCTTTTTTAGTGCAACTATTTGATGGACTAATGGATTTCCTTGAATTTTCAGGGTCCCGTGGGACAAATTTGATACAGACATTCTGTCTCCCCCAGGATTAACTTTTCATTTAGCGTCATAAATTTAAATATGTACATTACTTTGCTTTATGACTTCATACTTTCCCATCAGCTTCAGCTGTACTTTACTCCCTTACTTTACATTACATGCTTACGTAAGAACATGGTACATTATACATGCTTAGCATCAACATTATTATTGTGAGGCCTCACAGAGTCATTATCATGGTTGTAGACTGTTCTTCATAGCCTTTGGACAACAATGGAAAGATATAGCACAGGACTGAACTCATCATCAGGATTAAGCTACACAGCGATACTTGCATACAATGTCTGTTTAGCTTTATATTGATAATCCCGATCTGCGTGAACCCCTATAAACATGTCTCTCTATATGAATGCAGAACCTGTAGTCATGGGAGAAGCATATTTTTAGTATTGCAAGCGTTCTGATTTTCATTTGTAGTCGGTGTAGTTCTGACTAATAACGTTTGAGTGGACTTCGGTTGTATGCAGGTAAATTGTTAATATTAAGAGCAAAACAGGCAGAATGCATGGGTGGAAATGAGATTAGCAGAAACCACAGACAGTATAAAGACCATCTGTAACAGCACCTATGTGACAATCATAGCAGCCACAATGTTAATTATGCATAACCTTAAGCCTTAATATAATTTGAATGGGTATGTTACACAGAAATTCACCCTCAGTACAGTTGTCATGAACAGGGATTTTAGCTATGAGACCAAAACATCTTTTTGCAACCATGTTTATTTCTGTTGTGAAGTTGGACATTTTATCATGGGGACTTATAAGGACTGACTAGTTCTGCAGCCAGCTTTAAGTGGTCGTATGAGGAACTGCAGTTTTTGCATTGGAGGCTGTTGCTTTGCAGAAACTTCATTCATGTATAATAAAGTTGCTAATCGGACTGCAGAGGCCTGGATCTGTTTTCTCTACACCAAAACCCCTGAAACATTGGCTATTGCCCCTAAAAGGCTAAATCGTCGTCGGATGTTAGCTGACAGGTTCCGAAAGTGGATCCATTTGGACTCTCATGACACCTAACCACTAAATGTCATTTACAACCTGGGACATATTATTGTAGTTCTGAATATTTATTTTCATTTTTATTGGTATTTTTCACATTTTTTTTATTGAAAAAACAATACTTCTCAGTCCTCAAGAGAGATGCAGATAGGTTGTTGTGTTTATTTGTTAATCTGTCTGTCTGTCTGGGAAAAACTGACTTTACAGTCAGCCTATAATTTCTGAGAGGTAATTGATACTTTAAGGTTCGTGGAGTTCTGTGATATACCGATTAAAGTATCTTATCTGATTATGATATGTGACATGTAAAGACACACACACACAGACATTTCCCATCATCCTCTGTTTTCATGGGTGCCATGCTGTTTGCAGTATTCCCGTTACATCTGCTCGTCCTGATGACAGAGCGGGGTTAACCTCACACGTGAAACAGGATATTATTGTTTGTGGCGTCATGCATACTCATAGTCATAAAGTTCTTTCTTCAGCAACAAACAACATTATTCATGTTAATTCATTATGCATGCAGTTTGCACTCAAATTTAACATATTCTTTTGTCTGCGCTGAGATCTGTCTGGTGCCCGAGTTTGACAAATCAATACTGACTCCCTGTACTATTTCCAAAGAGAAGGGAATAGTAAAATACCCAAGTGTAGTGAACAAAACTTAGGCCATAAAACAACAAATGGGAGAATGGGAACGTCGAGAGAGGAGGCACAGCATGAGGAGCATGAAAACAACATGAGCTGAGGGAGGAAGGAGGACACATGTTTAAACGGTTGCATTTTGTGTGCGATTACAGAAGCCAGAAAAATCTGCCTGAAGACTCGTCAGTGAGCAGCACTGGGAAGAACAGCAGCACTGTTGTGGAGACAACAAAATTGTTCTAACTGTCTGTTTGTCTTGTGACATTGGTGGAAGGAGAAAAACATTTTTCTTTTGACAAATTGAGTTAACTTTTTGTACAGTTGTGGTCGTCATTCATGTCAGATACAGTACGGGAACCTTATTCTCAATAACTTAACTGACTATTTACTCAGCGTTACCCCCATTAGTTACTGTTATTATGCCATTATGACTCAGACTGGCCTCAGACTACAGAAGTTCGGTGCCTCAGATTTACCACACTTAACAACTGGAGGAGAAATCTGCTCTGGGATTTTCTAAGGGATTTCGGTACCACTCTTTTATTACCAAACAGATATTTAGGATTTAATATTTGGATGATTACATGAATACTTCCCAAGCAGGACCACAATGGCCAATGAGGGAGACAACAAGGAGACGGAGCAGCTGATGTGTTGCCAAACATTTCAGCCCTTGAGAATTATTAACTAGCACACTATTACTGACAGATATTAAGACTGACAGTTCAAATCTCACATCCTGTTCTTTCTGAAGAATAGATGACCACGTCTCCTCGTCCATCTCCTCATCCGGACTTGTTTAGTCTTCTGCTTTTGCTTTTGTTCTCACTGCAAAGCAAGTTGCAGTCGCACCACAACATCACTCTCCATTTTGTTTACATCTCTCTTCCCCATGGAGATCACGTGAGATCATGAGAGATCACGTGAGGGGTGTGCATTGCTCTCTCTGGCACAATAATCTCAGTAATATCCTGTGGTTTGTGTGGCTCCGTTTTTTTCGAATAGTGTGTGCATGATTAGAGAGAGGAGGAGGAAAAAAACTGTGAAGTTTCCTCCCCATGTAGGTGATGCAACAATGATTTCAAAATCCTGTAGTCTGAGCTCGGATTTAGGTGAACTAACCATTGCAGCTTAGATTAGTCAGACCGGGCAACCTCTAAACAAACTCTAAACAAGTGCAAGACGCCTATAAAATGCTGGTGCAGCTAAACAACTTGTATGTGGGATACACAGATTATAAAACCACAGGAAACTAACAAGAACAAATGATAAAAAATCAGGAATCACAACCGCACGCCAACACAAACACAGGATTGGCCCTGAAATGTTCGTGCATGTTTGTTTCAGCGTACTGACAGCTTTTCTTTCAGTACAGGGCTCGTAGCCATCAGAGCACTATCTTAGCCATTCCCCTTAACAGACTCCAGAACATTTTTATGTTGTTTATGTAGTTTTCAGAGTTTTAATTAGGCTTCTCCCTCTGGAATAATCTCTTAAAGAAACAATTCCCCGTAGAAATAATGTAAATAAATAAATAAATTTGAACTTTCATTTAATTTTACGGCTGATATCCTCCAGACTGCCTCCAGACCACAGCACAGTACTGAAACAACACTTACTCAAAGTAAGAGAACACTTTCACGGTCCGGGATTTTAAATGACAGTTGAGAATTTGATAAATTTGACTTATAGGGCCACTGTACATGATGTATAATTTACCGCTGTGTTTTTGGCTCGCATGTGCACTCTCAGACGTCCTAGTAGAAGTCTTAGGAAACAATTGAGGGACCCATAATACCCATATGGAAACTTTAATAAAGACAAAACTGTTATTCTTTTTTTCTTGTTTGGCCAGGCTTGTGTCGGCACACTCTCCACTGACTGTCAAGTCAAGAGCCAGAAAATATATTTTCTCCCTAATGATATCCTTAAAAACAGGAAAGAAAAGAAAGTGCTTTAAATTACTTTTTATTCGTCTTTTCTTTTTATATTGCCTTTAGAAATATCACTTACAGAAACTACACAACACATTGGACCCATATTCACGTACAACATATTGCTGATGTACTGTATTGTATTGAATTGTTTTTACCGACTCATTCATTTACCTCATCTTTAGACCCCAGAAGGTGGAAATTTAACTCTTGTGTTTGTCCGGGCAGAGAGAGAGAGAGAAAGTGTGGATCGTTGATATGCGCAGCATCTTCCAACCTATCCTGCTTCATTTCATTCAAAGACTACAAAGCACACACACACACACACAGGCCTTGTTAGTGGCCATACGTTATCTCTCAGAGAGTCATGTTAAGGGTGCACAGGGTGTAGAGGGTGGGAGGTTTCTTTACTCTCTATCAGGGAGATTCATGAACAAGTCACCTCGTAAATTTCCTGTCTCACAGCCGTATCTACTCCTCACTTAACACTTGAAAGACTGAATCACGACATTCTTAAGACAAAATACTTATGCAAGGGAGTTGACCAAAGATGTGCAATTACATGCAAGAATTTTAGGGAGTAACAGAGAATTGTTGGCCCCTATTTACTTTCGTTGCGATGTGTGAAATCTTGCTCCGAAACTCAGTGTGCAGCAGATTTTCTGGAACAGATACAAGATGTGTGCCGTTGTAGGGAATATGATCGGCAGATGAAATGATGAAGTGCAAAGTGATGGGTATGGAAGAGCACTAAATATCTGATATTTCAACCCCTGTAATGATGTGCTTGTGCATAGACTAGATTTAGCACTACCGACAAGAGGAGTGGAAGACCATGGGTGTGGGAACAGACTAGACAAAAGTGCTCAGCTGTGAGCGTGAGGTGTAAATACCTCATCCATGACCAAGTTTTACCCCTGTTCTGCCTCATAGCTTAATATGCCTATAAAAAGGGACATGCCTGAAAAGCAGATAGTGGAAGAATGCGCTGGCTATTTTGAACACTTGTAGCATTACGTGGCCTGCTCTCTGCCCTTTTTCTCTCCCAAAGCTTCTTTGATGACTGTCCAGTCAAGGAAAAACTTATCTCCATGTACACATTATATCATATATATATATATTGCTTTTTTGGCTTAAATTGAGCAATTGTTGTGCATGTTTATGTGAATGTCTTGCACATAGCATTAGGCTGTGAATAATTACGAGACATTAAACACATTTGACACAGGAAAAACTGATTGATTTTATCTCTCTGCTACTCCCACATGCACCACACCTCCAAAAACCATTGGTCTCCCCAACCCCAACCTCTTAGACCGTAACAGTAAAGCCATTACATGCAGAGCACCCACCCCAGCCACCCCCCATCAACTCATCCCTCACGCTGCTCCTATCGGGTTGCAGAAACAGGTCTGTGGCCTGGAAACAGGCGCACTATGGCAGGAGTTTTGATCCCTCTGCCATAACGTCTCTCAACAAAACACCTTGGTAACTGTTACATGTTTGGGACTAAACATTGTAACATAGTAATCGAAGCAATCATTATTCATATTTCAGCCGCAAATACAGATGTTGTCCGTCCCGCTGGGAAACAATCAAGCGGGTTTATAGTGCAGATTTGTTTGGAACTGTTGAGACCAGGTCTGGGTAGTAACATTGTCAGGCTGAGGTCAAAGATGGGGAAGTGTCTTGATCCATAGGGGTGAATGTCTGACCTCTTTTGACACTGATCAACCACCATCAACGGCCTCTTCAGCGACACCGACATTAATAAACTTCTGCCAGACAGAAACCACCGCAGACAGAATTGTTAGTAACTAAAAAGTAAAGAAGCAAACAATCATTTTTAACTGCCTCTGCCTGGGTAAACAAAAATAAAAAGGATGTACTTCCATTGTTATTATGCTGCCAGACTGCATGCTGAAAACCGGACAGTGGAAATAGGACACACACTCAGCGCATCTCCCTAAAGGCTTGTCAAAATTTATAAGGCATCATGGCCAAATAAAGAGGCTCTGATGTCTGTGACCACATGCAGACATAACATCTTAACAGAGCTACAGACACCTTAACCATGGAAAACAATCCAATCAGGCCCACCCACCCACTTGTTGAGACGTGTTTCACTTTATCTTTTTATGAGAAGCTGCTTTTAATGAAACTGTCTGTTTATACTTCAGATTGACATTTAAAGGTAATGGAGTCAGGCGGTTTTGTTTGTCTTTACATTACAAATCAATACACATGCGTCAAAGTGAAAGAGTGCACATGCATTAACACTGTATTTCTCTCAAACTGTGCAGGCCCTGAGTTTTTACAACGTCAGCAAATCCAGCATGCTTTGTTATTACTATTGCTCCTGCTCCCCTTCAGACTCACTATATGCAATCTATTACTGTAGCTGTTTAAATGTTTGCCAAATAATAATCAACACGCAGATTTGTCTGGGGGCAAACATGATGATTCGATGTTGAAAAGAGCTTCAATGCTTTCTCCAGGTACCGTGTCTGTAGTACGTAACAAATGTTCCACAGGAAACAGAAGTTAGTTTGGCTCGTGCAATTTTATTGTGCATAAATTTCACACTGATAATTTAATTAATTTGGACACAAAGAATTACTGGAAGTAAATATACTGCACAATATAGTAAATAGGGGGGCGTGTATCGTTTTAGGTGTCATGTCAGTAATAATTACTGTTACATTTTCTTATATGTAAGTATCTAGGTTTTCTCTGTTTGTTCTTGTTGTCCTCATTGTCATGACATTTTACGAGTTGACGTCAGAGAAGATGTACGAAAGGAACACTAACATGCCGTGCAATTCCCACCTGTGCAAGCCCAATGAAATGCCTCAGTATTTATTGATGAACGGGTTGGAAAGGAAAGAACATCTATCTATCTATCTATCTATCTATCTATCTATCTATCTATCTATCTATCTATCTATCTATCTATCTATCTATCTATCTATCTATCTATCTATCTATCTATCTATCTATCTATCTATCTATCTATCTATCTATCTATCTATCTATGGGGTGCCGCTTGTAAAGCGTCTCGCTCTGAAAATAACAGCAACATTTTGTCACATTTAGCTAAAAACAATGTTTGTCTGGTTTGAATTTTTGAGAGTCACTTTTTTGCACATTTAGAACAATATTTGTGAACTTAGGAAATATTTTAAATATTTAAATGTTGAATGTAAAATCTAAATGTTAAATCTAAATCTAAATGTTAAATATAAACCAAAATCTAAATGCTAAATCTAAATGTTAAATCTAAATGTTAAATATATATCTAAATCTAAATGTTGAAGCTAAATGTTAAATATATATCTAAATGTTAAATATAAATATAAATACAAATGTTAAGTCTATCTATCTATCTATCTATCTATCTATCTATCTATCTATCTATCTATCTATCTATCTATCTATCTATCTATCTATCTAGCTATCTAGCTATCTAGCTATCTATCTAGCTATCTAGCTATCTAGCTATCTATCCTCCCCTCGTCCCTCTCCCTCTCTAACTCCACCGATCATGGCAGATGGCCACCCACCATGACCTGGGCTCTGCTCAAGGTTTCTGCCTCTTAGATAAAGTTTTTACCTTGCCACCGTCGCCAGTTGCTTGCTCATGGTAGGAATTGTTGGGTCTCTGTTAAAGATATTATAAAGAGTACAGTTTTGACCTTCTCCATAGATTGAGACTAAATTGAATTTAATTGATATAAAGAATGACCTCACTCCCTAATGTCAGTTTCAGAACAATCTGTCTTGAAAGTTTGCTAACTTTAACTAACATTAGTCACTGTTGGCTACTGGTCAGACCACCAAACATCCGAGTGTATTGAATTAAGCAACGGTGCATTTCATCGGTCATCAATTCACCTTTTATTTGTAAGAGGAAGATTACGTTATGTCTTTCTGAAGCTGCACGGTCTCGCTTTAAAGGTCAAAGACTGGTGATCTAACAGCGGATGTAGTACTGGGGTAAAGGGTTTACTGTGAAATGATGTAATGATGAAGCAACTGTGAGGGAACTTTGAGGCATTTAAAGTTTCATCAAAACTTAGAGTGCATTTTGTTTTCTTGTCTTTCTTTTGTTTGATACATTTTCTTCTCATCTTCTCTTCCCTTCTCCCACAGATTTTTTTTCTTTTTAGGTGGTCCATTCTTCAGCTCTGTTTCCCTCTCCTTTCCCGGTAGACAAGCAGAATCCATTTGTGCCCATAGATCAGAGGCCTAAGCTAAAGCAAACTATGTGCGGGGAGGACAAAGAAGGTATCCTGTCACATAGACAAACTGTCTGTCTGACAACTTGCTGTGAGATGTTTCACACTCACTGCGATTAACAATTACCTTGTTTGAAAGATGAATGCTCATATTTTTCAGACTTGAAGAGATAAAAAGTGGGTTGAATGAAGTGAGAAGAGAAATAGTAAAGGACAGGAGCTGAACATCTCATATATTACAGTAAGAGCCGTCATTTCACTGGGAGCCTGTTGATTTACAAGGAAATAAAGAACATTTATTTTAATATTCAACAAGTTAGTCCATTTGATAAGCCATTTGACAGGCAAATGAAAAGATGCTGGACTTGTGTAGGAGTGTAGGATTGTTGCTGTTACTGATAATGACTGCTGTGATGTAACTTATTATTAACTTTCTGGAACAGTGAGCGATGCAATTCATGCAACCAGATCACTCTTTCATCATGTTTTCCACTTAAAGCTCTTCACATGAGGTTGACTTCAATTTCATGGAAACTGGGCAAACTCCATCTGCCAGTAAAGATCATGTGATCGACACCTCCGCGGTGATGATACTCAACTGTGATGTTTCCAGGGTCAAGAATGAACTTTCAGCCCGAGCATTTCATTTTGTTTTGTAAAAAATATTTACAGCTGGAGTGAAACCTAATGTTTGCAACGCTGAAAATCATGGTGTGTGGTTCATAAGTACAATAAAAATCAGTCACTTATCGCTGCTGTTGGCTGCTACAATATAAATGTCAGAGGTCATACGATGAATAAAAAAACAAGACGCAAAAAAAAAAAACATTTGCAACACAGAATTATTTAAATTGCATTCTGGTTTGTTTTTGCTTGTGTACTTTCACTTCTTCTAGCCTCCTTTAAATAAAATCAACTAAACACAGCTAATAATAGGAGCAGGTTATTGGTCACAAGCAGACATTAATTCATTCAGGAATTAATTAACCAACCGATACATTTCTAATTCAGCCTACATCATTTTAAACAAACTGTGAGAAGTCAAACTTTTTGACTTTGTCCTACACAGTAGTGTCTTAGTCAGCTTTATATATTGTTTAACAGTACATGTGGTCACAGTGCAGAGCTGAGATCTTGCAGCATTATGCTGAGTACAGCACGGCACATAAAGTAGCTCTGTTAATGATCAATAATTCATCATACAGGTTAAAGGTTAACAAAACGCACAAATGCTACAGTGTATACTGCACAGGCTGAGGTATGGAGGATCATGAAATGAAATTAAATGAGCAGCAAGCTTTTAGGTCTGTTTTATTTATCAATAATGCATTACTAATAGAGAGCATGGTAATACTCCATACTGCATACTTACATATTTAAGATCCTATAATGGATTGGATAATGTATGTTTTTTTTCTCTCTCCTCGATCGTGACATCGGTCGGTCTGAGTCATCGCGTGTCGTCACAGGTTTCATAGTATTAAGACGAGCCGCTTTGGCTTATCACATTAGCAATGACATCATCCCTGCTGCGTTCATTCATTTGAATTTGAAAAGAAAGTTACAGCCTCCGTTTGCCCCACAAATGCTATTATGTTGGAAATTAAATTAGAGTATCCGAGTGGGTAAAGCACACAACCGATATTTTTACTTTGGCTCGACGACAAAGCACATCAGGTGCAATGTATGAGCCTCGGGCAGGGTCTGATAAATGGGTAAATATATTTTTCAAGGAGGGAGACTGTGTCTCATCTTTACTCATCATATTTCTTCAGGAGAAAAGAAAAAAGGTTCTGGTATTTTCTCCGTGGCCTTTGAGGTTCCAATATCCCTCTTTCATCTCTGCTTTCATCTCCGTGTCCAGCGGGTGAACACCCTTTGCGCTATCAGGAGGTGTTGTGGGCGTTTACATAACCTACAACACTTTGTCATGTAGTGGGAAATTACCCTCAGTGGGAGGAAGCCTCCTCAGCCCAGACGGAAATCTCAGCGAACATGGCCGATGACGCAAAAGGGCGTCAGCCGAGGGAAAGACAGGACTTTTCAGACCAAAGTTTAAAGGAATCGCTTGTCAGACATGTCAATGCTTCATCAGTTTTTATCAGAGGAGATTGAAACAATTATGAATTCACAACAAATACGGAAAGGGGGTAGAAGGAAACATGGTGTCTCGGTAGTTACTGTCACCTCTTGGAGGCCTGAAATGTGCCAGACCTTCCCTAGACATGTGGGTGTGTTGGCTACATAGGTGAGTAATGTCCGTCTGATGTCTGTCTGATGGACTGGCAAACTGGCCAAAGAGTAAGCCTGGTGTACTCTTGAATATGGTTGGCTCCAACAGGGTTAACCTGAAGAGGAAAGATAATAAACAGAACGATTTATTTTGAAGAGATTGATTGAGAGGCATTATGGGATTAAGTTAAAAAGGCAAGTGACCACTTTCCCAGATCCTTTCACAAAGGGCTCAAACAGAGACGAGGCATGTTCCTTTTGTTTTTTTCTCGGAAAAGCTTTCAGATTGAACTAAAACCAGAAGAACATTGAATGATTGGTACCCATATCATGTATGTACAATAAGTATGTATTTGGAAAGAGAAGCCATACGGCTGGAAAGAGCGGGAAACAGCAAGCCTGGCTATGTCCAAGAGGGACAAAATCCACCTACCATCACATCTGATGCGCAGTAATTCACATGTTATATCACTTCAGTTCAATTTATAAAATATGTAACTGGAACCAGAGGCAGTTTGTTTATTTTATCCTTCTGAGAAACAGAGAAAAACAAAGCAAGTCTGCCCTCTGTAACGGGCCTCAGCCTAACTGGGCCCTCGTATTAAATTCCCACATTATCTTGTACAACTATTCCTGTAAAACAATTCCATTGTAAATGTCTGGCTTTTTTTTTGTAACAGCTCATTTGTGTTGAAGGTCTCACTTGCAGAACAGATTCCTGATTTGGACAGCAGGATCCACAAAGTCTTGTCATATCTTGACATTTGACCATTGGCAATTAAGTCGGGTTTCATGGAAATGCAAAATAAAAAGTTAAATATTCCTCCAAAAAATTGCAGCCAGTCTAAACCAATCTCTATATTTACCTGTGCAAAGTTAATAATCCCTCACCCTCACCCTCATGTACCATCACTGCTCTGAGTGGGTCGTATATGTGAAGATCAAACATCGTAACAAGTTCCTGTCGGCTAACTCTGGTGATCAGCGGGGAGCGTTCAGCTTTAATCCAGCAGATTCAGAGCAGCGCTGACAGAGACCTAGATGAAAAAACACTGTGCGTTACTCTTTTTATAGGCAGAAGCAGAGCAGACACCCAGCAGTCTCTGCCGGCGGTGCGGAAGAGAAGACGTGTTGAGAATCAGCATCCTGCCTTGATCTTGTTCTCCTCAAACAGCCAATCGTGGCGAGGGTACGGTTTGTAAAATGTTGAAGTAAAAAGAAGAGTGACAACATGATGGAGGAGACAGAGCGGGATTGAGTTGTAAGCAGCTGTTTTACATCTATATATGCACAGTGTGTAACATTTTCCACCCTTATTACATCAAGGCGTGATGCCCTTTCGCCAGTTCTAGCGTGATTTATACGTGTCAGCGTAATGACATCTTTGTCTTCTTTTATTGCTTATATTAATCATGTGCGCACAGGAAACCACATAATACGACATAAACATACGATAACCAATGATAACCAATTCATTTATGGTTTTCAAATAAAAACCTAAATGGTGGCACATATGACGACCAGATGGAGACACTGATGTAAGTGCTCATCGGTATGGTGCATGATCATTTGTTGGCTATATTTTTAAGTCAAATTGTGGAATGTAGCCTGTTCTTTTCGTGTTGTTGAGTTGATAATTACTCTGCTGGACCGCAGCAGCTGAAAGGTTACAGGTAGCGTGCGGTGGTGTTGCTGCAATGAACGCTGGAAACTTGAGTTGGTGTATGATGATCGCAGCGGCTGCCAGCTTTAAAGACTGACCACTCCAAAACCCACCATCTGCACGACCCCTGCATCTGCATCACATTCACAAATGGATTTTTGCATGATCTAAGAGAACAGACACGTTATTTTCAAGGCTGAAAAGAAAGAAGCACATACAGTAGTATTAGATTAACAACTATACCTGGCATGACGTGACGGGCTGTGGAGTTATAAATGTCGTTGAACATGGCAGAGTGATTCATAGGGCTGAAGCAATGTGAGAATTTGCTGGCTGGACCCTCCTGATGTGACAAAGCCAGATCCTGGACATGATGAAGATGATGACTCATCAGTCCTAGACAGGCATAGGAGACATTCCTCAGTGACAAAGGCAAAGAACAAAAGCTTGTAACTACTTTTTAAGAGAAAACCAGACATATTCTGACCCCCCCAGCTCCACCATCGGCATCATCCACAGCACCTCCCAATCTTTCTCCATCTTCCATCTTCTTCAGCCAGATGTTATCCTTCACAACACAATCAGCCACCCAAAAGTATTTCTTTTCATCTTTCAATATGTTAGCGAGAGCTTGTGTGTTCTTTGGCTTGTGTCACGGATAATTGTGATTTTATGGTACTGTACTTGAAAAATGGTGAAACAACGTCTGGAGAGAGGTACGCACATACAAGTCCTACACTGGCCAAGCTTTTTCTGTCAAACATTGGCTCCTCTCACGTGGAGAAAGTGAAATACGACAGATTTGGTTTTTGTAAGACACCTGAACATGAACTCACTCAGAAGTCCTCAGATGACTGAAGACCGAGTTTGGTAGTTTGTAACTTCAAGTGAAGAAATTTCAAACTAAAACGAGCCAGTGGATGGATTATATTAATTTAAAATCAATAATATCTTCAAGTGTGGATAATTGATGACAAATCTCCTCCATTTTTCAACCTGGACCTGATTTACATGTTTCTGTGTCTAATTAACTAATCAGGACTTTTTATTTATTAAGGGGGAGCATGCAGCCTTATTCTTCGGGGTAATCGTTCACCATGTGTCTGACAACATTATGGAAAAGTGCCTTCAGAAAACCCTTTTTATTAAAGAGTAAGTGCTTTAACCAAAAGCAGCCATTATATCATTCTGTTCTAAGCCACCAGACTCCACTGAAACAGTAATTTATGTCACAGACCACAGACGTTGCCGGTCTACCCGATGTGATAACATTATCGCTTCCAACTATGTGACATTTTGTTTTTGTTGAACACGTTTCAGACAGTATGCGGTGGTGGTGGGAAACCTTTCATTTATTTATCTGCCACCTTTAAGTTGACGGTTTAGAGGACTTTTTAAAGGATCGGGGTAATGTTCTTTCAACATATTAGTTCAAACTTTGAACTAGAGTAACACCATAGTGCAAACAAACTAAACAATCGAGCCATAGTCTGGAATTTTTTTTTCGATCTGACTGAAGTCCAAATGATTGCAACATTCTCAGCTGTTCAACGCAAAGCATTTCTCTCTGGGGATGTCATGGCCGTCATCCAGAGCTAACTTATAATTATTTAAACTCAACAAAACATATTGAGAACATTTACATCTGCATCAGTATCCTGTTTTTTTAAAGTCCTATTCTGGTTTTCATCTTACTTGGGGCATGATGCTCATGTGGAATATGAGAAATTGTTGTTCATGATACTAACAGTATCCAGGTGTTTGATCATCTCTGCGTTGTACCTTGATTTCTCACCATCTTGACAGCAGTTTGTTTGCATACTCACTTGTGTCCTGGTTATGATTTTGGAGTATTCTGATTATGTTTTGCATGTTTAAATAGTGTAACCTGGTTTAAGAAGCCTGTATATAAGACCTGGAGTTCTTGATGGATAATGTGACATGTATACGCCTTATGCTGGTTTCTAAGATGGTGTGTTAGTACAGAACATGGTGACTGGGATGGTAAGAAATCAAGTGCAAGAGCATCAGAAACATGGATACTGTTATGATCATGTTAATGCCATATCCTGAATAACATCAAAAACCAGGATACTGTTCCTCCCTAAGGTGACTGGGCTCAGCCTTGAAGATAGGGTGAGGAGCTTGGAGTAGAAACACTACTCCTTCACGTTGGGAGCAACGGAGCCAGCTGAGGTGGTTCAGGCATCTGATTGGGATGCTCACTGGGCGCCTTTCTTTGGAGGGTCCAACTGGTAAGAGACCACCAGGCGAACCCAGAACTACTACAGGGACTACATTGTCAATCTGGCCTGGGAATGCCTCAGGATATGGGAATGTGTTGCTAAACCTGCAGCAACTGCAACCCAATCCAGGATAAGTGTAAGGAAATGGATGTACACATGTAAACCATCTTTAGCTTCAGTAATG
This sequence comes from Collichthys lucidus, assembly GCA_004119915.2. Lineage (NCBI taxonomy): Eukaryota > Metazoa > Chordata > Actinopteri > Sciaenidae > Collichthys > Collichthys lucidus. The sequence goes on along the minus strand of CM014086.1, from coordinate 27,662,982 downwards.
TTGCATTGTTTAATTTGCTATAGCATATTCCACATTGCTGTTTTATGTTGAGATATTCTGTTCTTATTTAACCAACATAGAGCTTGCCTTGGAAAAAAAGTACAAACCTGTCAGCGCTGCTAATTAACATGTATGCAGAGAAGGGACGGGGCCACTGTATGCAAGTCATTCTACAGTCAAAACAATACACAACCTCGGGGTTTCATGCCTCGCCACCCACTGTGCTACTGAGCCCTCCATTGGGCCTCATGGTGGTTTTCTGCGTAAGAGTGCATCCGTGTAGCAGTATTCTGGGACATCACCGCCAGCCTCCAACACCACCACCTCCCCTTCCTTGCATAAGGCCCGATGAGTCATAGCGTGAACAGTGAGTAGGATGGACGTTAAATCGAAAGTATGTATATGCTGGCATCAAGAATCTGTCTCTTTTTCCAAACATGTGTGCATGTTAACTTATGAAAGGTGGACTGGGGTATTTGTAAAGCCTTGGATTCAAACTGCCTCCTCCCCCTCCTCTCTGACAGGACTAACTAGAGCCGCGCAAAGGAAATGAGGCACCTCACTCTGGGTGACAAAGTTCTTAAATTCATCACAGTAATGGGGAATGATTCATGCATTTCAGATAGGAGCACCAAATTGGCATAAGTGACAATGGAGACACTGTCCCTAGAGTGTACTCGTTGTCCAGACAGACGGATATGTGTAAGAATGGACATTAATAAGCTTATTTTATTCAGCAGATCCTCCACCCGTGCCTCCATTTTTATGCATTCAGCCATTCAGCTTCTTCTTTAGGAATGGTCAAAACTGTATGCAAAGTTAACTTTCTTCAACTTTCCTTTGATAAAAACGGAACAGTTAATTACCTCAGGTATTTAAGTGTGTTTATGTAAGGGGGTTTGTATGTGTCCACCCATTAATTTATGCCTTTGGAAGGATATTTACCTAAACACCAATCTGCCTGTTTGCTTAACTATAGTGAAGAACGTAATGTCTTGCTCTTGATATCTAAACTTTGACTTCTTAAATTCTTCAGACTACACAATAACCAAAAAAAGACAAATGTTTAAATTATGGTTTGTTTTTTTTCTTGTTTGTATTTCAGCTGTTTTGAACAACATCCCCTTTCTTCCAGTTCTCTCTGTCAGTCCATCTCCATCACCTCTACGCCCCCACCAATTTTTGGGTGGGTCATAATTCTCTCCTCAGCGCTTCTTTTGTTTGTGGGCTGTTTCTTGGCAAGAGATGATTAGTGTAGAGAGTTCTGCATCCATCTGCGGTACCAAACCCTATCCCAGATAGGTCATTAAATCAAAAAATTCAAGTCAAAGACAGATGAGCTCTGTTTCATGAATCTGGTGTAAGACAGGGAAATAGAAGTTAGGGCACAACATAATGATTCATCAGAGGACAGAAATGTGTGCCTAATATAATTTTATGGGCATGTAACTTCAGGAAAACCTCACAATACTTTTCAAGAATTTTTTTTTTTAAATGTTTATTGGAATAAACAATATAATTCAGTAGTAATTGCAGAGACTGTGTTGAATAGGCACTGTATACATTAATTAATTTGAAATCAGATGAGAAATTAGAATAAATTCACCAGGCCTGACTTCAGTTTTACATAGTTTGACAAAGAAAAACATAAAGATATATAATATATAAAGATATATAAAAACAACGTTAACAAAAAAAGGTGGTTAGACAAATGAGGTTGCATCAATGAAGTGTTTGCATATGACAGTATATATAGAGTATATATAGTATACACATGAAAATGCAGTACGCAGTATTAGTAGTGTGTCTAGATTTGTGTTTGAGTGATTTACATGTCAAAAAAACTGCGTGGCTAAACAACGAGGCTAAATAATTAAGTACAGTGGGTGTTTATATCGGAGGATTATTGCACAGTCGAAGTTAGTTAGCTAGCTTAATCGACAGAGTTTTGTGTGCACAGTGGGTCAGCTGAACATGCATAAAATGGAAAGTTTGCTTGCAGGCAAGTACACAGTTCAGCATACATGGTTTCAATAACAATGGAATGATGAATTGCTGTTTACTTGGGTTCAAAAGGAGCTTTTCAGCACGCTACCCTTTTCAAGCAAATTCCTATTTTTCCATAGTTTCAGACCAAATTACATCAGCGTTTCCAGGAAACGTCATAGCACATGTTTGGGAAGTCTCGGTGTGAAAAGTAAAGGGTTACTCTGAAAGCACTTAAATTGACTTTCACATATTTTCTCGGGACTGCCTGCACGTTCAACTTCTAAGACTAAGTTCACACATCTGGCTGAAACAAACTCAAAGCAGCATTTTCAAATTGTTATTATTTATTATACTGTTCCTGTAAGCCCAAAGGATGACGAGCGTGTTCTTTATGATCTCATTGTTGCCGTCAGCAGTTACACAGTAAGTCCCTGTATCAAGGACAAGTTGCCTGGCCTGGTTTGTTGTCAGAGACCACAGCCGAAACCTTGGCATAGAGTTCCCGATATGATCAGCACCTTCCCACAATGCCATTGGATATCTGTAACAGAGAGGAACCAGTCACTGTGGGAATGGCAGTATGTGCATAAACAGGGAATGATGAGTAAGTTGACGTGGTAATGATCTCACCTGAAACATAAATCTTATTGTAGTTGAGCATTTCACTTTTTACCATCTGGACTTCTGGAAAAGACTGAACTGCAGTTCTTCCAAAAAAAAAAGAAGGTTCACACATCTGGTTTGAGGAATATTTGTTGCATCGAGTGACAACACAATACCTCTTGAATCTATCTGATCTAAAAAACAATATACTACCGACATGCCAGAGACTGATCAGTAAATCAGTCTTTTATTCCCATCAAGCTTCTTTCTTTTTTGGAACGCTTTTAGTCAATAACATGCTACTTCCAAGTCAGGCACGCCAAATCAGTATGTATCTTTAAATCTTTGAAAAATGTTTCTTCGTGTACTAATTTACTACTACTTATTATTTTTTACTTATCTTCACGACATATCTTCTGACTTCATTTTGACTTGTTTTCATGTGATCCTTAAAGTACTGAGAATATATATATATATATATATATATATATATATATATATATATATATGTGTGTGTGTGTGTGTGTGTGTGTGTGTGTGTGTGTGTGTGTGTGTTTATTGTTTAATAGTAATTTAATGTCAATTTATATCACATTTGTAAGATAAAACATGTTACATTTGTAAACAGTATTGTCGTCATGTTGGAATAAAGTTGTTTATAACTGAGGTTTTCAGTAGCTACTCTAAAGCAGACAATGACAGAAGAAGGTGATCATCATCTATCTGGACTGTCTTCTGTAGTAATTGATACAGGCTGATCAATAACTCACTGAGAGTGAGTCACTGAGTTCGAGCCTACTGTTGCTTTTAGTCTGTATCCTGGAGACATAAAGCATAAAATATATATTATTATTATATATATATATTAATACAAGTTAAATTAATATAATATAATGTGACACTGTGACAAAATCTACATCTTAATTGATAATCACTGGTGATTTTATTTTAATCCATATAAAACAGTACAAGGCTTTATACATCAGCAGTATGCAGAACATGTCTAATAAAATATATCAGTGTAATCATGTATATCACAGTGAGTCATTCATAAGCACACACTGAGTGAGTCATCTATCACTCTGTATCAGTTACTCCAGTCTTCCCTCTCTCTCCTTCTCTTTTCTCTTTATTGCATTACAGAGCATGCCCAGTCACACTGTAACGCAACCAGCAGTGACTGCTTCTACAGGACGATGCCACCAGGTGAACGTATGCTGCTTTCAGTGCTCAAAGCTGCCGGGTGACATTTTTTTTAACCCTCTTCCCCCTTTGTAAATAGCGTGTAAACACATACTCAAATGTACTTTAATCTAGTTGTCTGCAAGTACACGTAAAGGCTTCATTATATTGTATTAAGAGAACTGTTGCATGAGCTGGGAGATGAGTGAAGACTGCACAGGGCCTTGTGGCGTTGGGGCGTTGCATTCATCATATATGTACAGTACAGACAATTACACCATTGTACAGCTTAAATTAGATTTAAAATGAACTTACATGTGACTGTGACCAAAGGCTACATGTAACGACTGGCCTGAGAAATGATCAGAAATATAAAAAAATGTAGGCCATAGACTTAACACGTTGAATTGCGATAAACTGTCATACTTCAACATGCGAAAATCAAGTGACAGCTGAGCCAAAAACAAATGTTAACAGTTAACAGTTTGTCCTTTGAAATATTGTATAGCAAAAGATTATAGCTCAGACTATGTACATGATGATGCTTTATTTTTTTGCTTGTGAAAGATGTTTTTGGCTGAGATTATGTGTGCTTTAAAATAGAGTCACTATGCATGTGTGATTGTGATTCATGTTCATGCCTTGCTTTCCACTTCCATGTGGTCCAAAACACCTGTTGTACAAACACAAACACAAACCCCTCTGAACCCCCATACAGCCTGGATAACAGAGTGAGCTAACAGCAGCTACAGTTTACTTTACTGTCCATTAATAAACTTAATAAATAAAATCACAGAGAGCTGAGGCAGTGTAGCTGGGAAAAAATCAGAAAATCTCCTCCTTCTCCATAAAATATGATTCAGTTTCACCAAAATCAGTGAAATAGTTGGTGGTGTGTGACTAACGCTTTTTTGCGGCTTACAGCACAAAGACACACAGTGCAAGAACAGGCGTAAGAGGCGTAGGGTGGGAATGGCAGAGGCACAAATCACCCGGTTACACATCTGTGTAGGCTCAAAATGATTTAATTTCAAAATCTGTTGTTTTATGGTAGAAAAGTTTCACAACGGGACTTTAAGTTGATGTGGCAAACTTAGCAGTTGCTTGTTTACACATCCAGCAGATTCAGGTCATAAATCTTTGTAGGTTGAAATACAAACGACCCAGTTCTTATTGCTACATTGAGATTTAATCTTGCAGAAATGTATATTCACAACCGGTACAACATTTGTGGAAAATGGTTCTTAATTAGCATAACATTGTAATAAACACTGGGTTGTGTCCAAACATCTTTACCGCTAGAACCACAGATGTTGAACCAACATAAACTGTATGGAAACGTTGGCTGAACATGGTGACAGACGGCAAAAACAGTCATCATTGGAGCTCATTTACTTTCTATGTTCGAGATACAAGCTCAGCATCTTGAGAGTATATCTGACCTCTGCAACATCTGCGTATTCAGAGTTTTTCATATGCAGCAAAGAATGCATATAGGGATTAACTGGCAGATGGCCTGACATGCAACACAATCATAAACATCCACAAGACGCCAGAATCAATTCTCATGCCTTCACTGTATGTCAAGGATTTTTCTATGGGTATAAAAAAGAGCCTGACAGAGGAGCATCACTCTGAGCTCATTAGAGGTTCGACCTGTCGTTTCAGGCTAGACAGGGGTGAGTTGTGAGGGCGGCTTGCAGGTGTTCACCTGCAAAGAATTTGAAAAATCAAATGTCTTAAGTTATGAGTTGAAATGTTTTTCACAAATTATTTGACAGAAATCTGTTTATGTGATGCCTGTTGAATAAGATGATCATTTGCTTATAACGTAATGATAAAGTTACATTTTACCAACATCTGTTACACTGTACAGTCTTAGATATGTTTGACATAATCTGACTTACATGTAAACTCTATTCTATAGCATGACATCAACACTCCTCATGGGTAGTTTTTTAAACAATGACCAAAACTGATGCAGCAGGACTGGAGACTTTGTCTTTTTTTTATTATTATTATTCCAGGCATTTTCCTTTCTTGTTAAAACTTGGAATCACTTAAGGCAATTTATCAGACAAAGCTCCCTCTGGAGCCACACAGGGCTTTAAACAAGTTTTTTTTTCTTTCACATTTGCAGTAGTTCTCTCCAAGACCTTGATGTGTAAAATTGGTGGAGTTCCCCTTGATGACCATGACATGCAGTGAGTCAGTTATTAGGCTAAAAAACCCATGCTGTGCAGCCAAACACGTTGAAATCATCATAACTATATTTTATTTTCTAGTTAAGATCCCAAAGTCAGCTTGACCATACATAAAATGATGCACAGGATATTCATGTGATGGAGTCTTGCAGGGATAAAAGACACGCACTGCACAGAACCTGTGCGAACCTCAGCTCACACGTCATAATGTACTGTCATGATTCATCCGTGATAAGCATGTCAGTTTCTGGGCAACAATCGCAAAATGTTTCTTAAATGTCCAGCGTGTAAGATTTAGTGGGTTCTATTTACAGAAAGTGACAGAAATGGAATATATTATTTATGACTAAGCCTTCATCTGTGTAGAATAACATGAGAAAACAAAATGTTGTGTTTTTGTTAGCATGGGCCATTTTTATCTACAGAGGGAGCACACCCCCTATCCAGGGAATTTGCCATGTTGAACAACCATGTTTCTGCAGTAGGCTTGAACAGACAGCCTAGAACTGGCACTAGACTGGATTTTTTTATGTGTTTTATGTGGTTTGCGACCACTGTAGTAGCTCCATGCTATAAAGGAGACGTAAGGGTTGCATTCAGCAGCTACAATACTAGATCCAACTCCACACACACAAGTCCTTTAAAGTCTGTGTAAAGTAAGAATAAATGTGTGTTCTGAGTCAGACCAGAGAAGACAATGATATTAACCACCCAGCCAGATTTGAATGATTAAAAATATCGACATGTTTATGGAATTAGAGGCGGCATTTAGTTCAGTTGGTAGAGCAGCCGCTCCATGTGTGAAGACTCTGTCCTTGCTGCGGAAGCCCAGGGTTTGAATCCGACCTGTGGCTCTTTCCCGCATGTCATTCCCCGTCTCTCTCTCTCTCCCTGCATTCCTGTCACTCTTCAGCTGTCTCTATCAAATAAAGCTTGAAAAGGCCAAAAAAAATGTCAAGATGTCAAAAATGAGCAGTATTCTCAGGTCCAGGACTGGGGATGTGTGTCCGCTGAAGCAACTGAAACGTGTCAGATGAGTTCAGAAAGTGACATGACTAACTCTGAAACACTGAGTGAGATGACTTAATCTCTATCTCTCTGCTACAGGTGCAGGGTTATGCTCAGGGTAGCTTCAGCGTGTCATCGAGCCACCCACAAAATCCTGGACTGAAAACTGGTGAAAAACTATTTTAACCTCTAACTCCACATTTCAGTAATATATTGTTCAAAGTCTTTGAAACTATTTTCCAACATATTTAATGTATTTGGAAATAAATCTCAGACTTTAAAGTGTTATGACATCACTATTGTTATAAAATGCATTTAATATTTTCTCTAATAGCAGACCTATCTCTACTATACTCAACTTTATCAGTTAGGATTTACTGATCATCCTTAATTTACTCCATCAATGTTTTTCAAGGGTCACTTTAATTCATACCTTTGACACAAGGTAAGTTCTTCCACTCATCAGTCGGTAAATGCCCTGTTGGACTACATCTACTTTTTGTTTAACTCGCTATCAATATAAAATATTGCAGTTCATCTGCCTCAAGGTTTGATGTCCGAAGATGCACTTCCCAATATTGTCTCGTGATTTTGATCATGTTATAATAAAACTGCTCCCCACCTTTTGGCCTGAACACTACGGTCCTTTCCTCAAGCCATCTTTCTAACAGGTGTTTTTTGTTTTATCCAAGAGTGTTTTAACCCGCAGGACTGCAGCTGACTGGATGTTGTGCAACGTACTGTCGTGCCTGACAAACCAGCGGAAAGCAGCCATGTCTGAGATATATGAACTCGTGAATTTGGCTTCAACTTTAATACCATATCAGATTATAGGATTTAAACGTATAGATACAATCTTCCAATATATTATTCAACAGAGAAATATGAACTTCTCCGTCTTATCTCTGTGTGTTTGTACTTCAGACCTATTATATCTGTGTGTGTGTGCACCTTGTTCACTAGGTCAGGTCAGAGTACCACAGGAGGACACTTCACCATCATCACAACCCCCCATCTCCATCAATGCAACACACCCAGTTCCTTTCCTCCCCCTTCCCTTAGATAACTTAAGATGACAACTGCAGTCTAATCAATCACGTCCACACTTGATGGATCATGACAGATGAATGCGGGTAAAGCACACCCACGTATATCAGATGCATCTGTAAAAACAATTAGGGAGTGATATAAATAAAATAAAAACAACATTGAGGTCAAGGTAAAACATCTGTCAGATAAAAAGTAAAAAAAAGTGCAGGGTGAGTTGAGGAAATAAGAACAGATTAGTCATTTAATCCATGCTGCCCTCTAGTGTTGCATCCACAGGCCTTTTTTCTGCAGCCATAAAGAGATTATTAAAGATGATTATAAAATAATTCTCAGCAACAATTTTCACATTTAGTACATAAAATTACACGTTTCATTTTTACTATCCTTAGAAATGTAATTATAATTGTAACAAGCCATGCAACATTAGCCTCAATTCTCTTAAAGTGACAATGGGTGTAACTACTGTAATGTTACCAGCAGTGATGTGCTGTTGTGGAATATGCGGCTGACTGTTGGCTTGCCAGAGTGTTTAGCTTTTAGGAAATTAAGTGTGTAATACTAACAGGAGAGAGGACCAGTGTTGAACTGTGACAGGGTGGAGCCCCGTGGGGACAGACCTTTTCACAGCAGACACTTGACTCATGGCAGGAAAAACCACAGATGGGAATAATAATAATCAATAATAATGAGTGAAATTTCACTTGGTTGCTGTAGTTTCAGGGTCATGATGTGTATATTGGCAATCACGTCCGACTGGGAATACAACAAAGCCATCTTTGTTGTTATTAATAACACCTATGTAAAAAAAAGGCCTTCTGAGAGACATGGAGGGGTCCAAACTTCCAGCATCATGACAAATAACAGCCACAACCCCCTCATGTGGAGGATAACACCTCCCTGTTGGACCTACTGACAGGTCATAAGACCTCACTTCCCCCTTCAACCCCCATCCCACACTGTGTGGGAGTCGTTTGACAAGTTGGACCAATACTGGGATACACAGTCAGTCAGTCTAGCAGAGCAAGTCCAGCTCACAGTAGCCTGTTGAGGGACTGTTGAGTGCAGCCCTGTTGGCTCAGTGTAAAATGTGATGTTGTGCAGAACACTGAAACCCTGTATTCAAATTAGGAATAGCACAAAAACAACATAACAAATTGACACATTTTATTATTTCTGGAAAATCATATTTTTAATTTTAATGCCAACAACACATTTCAAAAAAGCTGGGAGAGGGTTTGTTTAACACTCTGTTGCATAAGCTCTTCTCTTAACAAAGCACCTGGGAACTGAAAAGACCAATTTCTGTAACCTGTAAGTGGAATATTGGCCCATTCTTGCTTTCTCAACAGTTCAACAGTCTTCATCTCAGTGTCTGTTTCATAATGCACCAAACATTTTTAATAGGTGACAAGTTGGGAGAGCAGGCAGGTCAGTTTAGTTTAGTTTACTATGGCGCCATGCTGTTATAATAAGAGCAGTATGTGGTTTGAAATTGTCTTACTGAAACAAGGCCATTCCTGAAAAAGACATCATCTACTTACTCTAAAACCTGCATAAATCACTGAGCATTAATGAACCCCCATACCATCTCAGATGCTGGCTTATGAACTGTGTGCTCATTACAAGCCGGATGGTCCCTCTCCTTTTAGGCCTGGAGAACACCGCATCGTCATTTCCAAACAGAATTTGAAATTTTGATTTATCAGACCACATGACACGTTTTCCACTTCCCCTCACTCCATCTAAAATAAAACCCACAGAGGGCTGCGGCGTTTCTGTTCACAACTTTTCCGGTCTTTGTGGCAAATGTTTTTGAAATTATATTAATTAAATTCTGAATGGGTGTGTAATTTTCCAAGAAACTTCCAAACACTTCAGATAAATATGGGGTTTTAATGTTCAATGCATATCATCACATTTTCTTTTCATTTAACACAACGTGACAACTTTTTAAGAAATCCTTACTCTCCCTTCCTGAGCTAAAAACTTTTGAAAGATCTCAAGATCTGAACTTAGTCAATGGATTGATGATCAGCCACAGATTTATGCTTAACCCACCACAGCCTTTCCACAAATAAGAATGACACAAAAAACAAAGTCGTTGCTTTTCCACTCCATGCTTCATATTTCTCCCTTTTGAAATCTACTGCACCATTCCCATGTCTTAAATTAAAGAGTCACTGAAAAGTTGTTCAAAAACGTCCTTTATCTGTGCATTTTACCACCTTTTAAAACAACATTTCATATAAAACAGTAAACGTCCTTTGGTCCTTGTAAATCTCATAGTGTACAGTATATTCAGCATCATCTCACAGCAGCCATTACCAGAAACAGACACCCGGTCCTTCACAAAAAGGACTCTGTCTTCCTTCCTCCTTCCAAAATTCAGGTTTAGCAAAGCAGAGACACTGATTCTTAAATCCTCCAAACAAAGTCCATTTTTGGACATAAAGATACGGATCAGTCATTCTTCTCTCTCTTCTCCCTGCGTGCCTTTCGCTTGAGCTGAAGTGTCTTAAGCTCAGTCATCGTGGAAAAGGTCCTGTACACCCACACCATCTGTCAACGTACAACAGAAAAACATTCACATGAACAGGTGTTGAGCTGACATATTGGTTGGCTGACATTATTAGCCAATATTTTCATATTGCAGACATATCAGTATTAGCTCAAATGTTATCTGATATCATTTTTTGGTGGTAATACACCAGTGTCACCGCAAAGTTTATCTAGCAGAAGGAGCTGTGATACCGTGACAAGCAGCCCAGAGCAAGAGAGAACTAAATTACTTGGCAATGTGTAGCAATCGCCTGGGTACCGTTGCATTGTATTTCAGTGCACATAGAGAAGGTCTATTATCATTCAGTAGTGCTAACATTGAACATATAGATGGTGTGACAAGGATGAGAATAAACAATAAACGTACCACGATGATGACTGTATTCAGCAGGAGAGGAATAGAGTAGACCAAAGATATGAACATGCCCTTGGAATCAAAGTACTGGAAATCAGAGAAGGACCTGGAAAAAACATAAATACAGCTTAATGATGTGTCTTGTTATTAAACAATGTATGTCACACATGGAAGTAACAAAATAATCTTACTTCCAGTTCATGGCTGCCAGCTCATTTAGATATTCAGCACTATACACCAGGCCAACTGTGGAGAGAGGTAATGTCAGTCATGTCAGACAATTTGCTCCTGTGGAAGATTTTCTGGTTTATCAATAACTAATTATCCTTACTTGATTTAAGTTAAAAATAACATTTTATTGGTTCCAAGGGTGACATTTTTTATTTCATGATCAGTAGCTTGACCAGAGAGGTACGTACTGGATCCAAATGAGGAAAAAATAACATACAAAAACATATAGCATATAGAAAAAACAATAAAATCAAGGTTACTGTTACCCTAGACTACTACTACTACTACTACTACTACTGTATAAAAGCAATGTATGTGCAAAACCAACAAAGTAGTTCTCTAGCTAATATTCCAAATTAAAGTCAGACATTGCACAGATTATAGAGACACATGATTTTAAGTTCTAAAATAAGATAAGACCTTACTGATACCACACTTATTTTGTCATCAATCACCAATTTTGAATGACTCCTAAGATGCAGGCATGTCACAGATTGTCACACAATTGTAAATTAGCAGTTGACATAATAAGTCAACAACTTTCCAGTTTTGTTTTTTCATTCATTCTCATTCATTATTTTGGTTTTCCCTCTTACCCATGAGCAGGAAGTGACAGATCTGAGCTCTGTAGTACCTGCAGGTCACCACAGTCAGACACAAACACACAACATGAAACACCAACAGCCCGATGAGCCACGGCTCCGACCACTGCACCTGCGAGGAGTCAAAAAAACAACAAAAAACAAACACATGATGGACAGCTGTCGTGCGAGAACCGGAGCATAACTGCCCCACGTGTGTAACTATGGTTACTTAGGTTCTACTGACTGTGGCAGCTAACTCGTAGCTAGTTAGCGCATCGAGTCAGGCGCGTAAAACTTACAGACATGAGAAACGTCCATATCGACGTGATTCTTAAATTGCTGAACGCGTCGATGGGAATAGAGCTGACGTTGTTGGCTTTCTGCTGCGTCATCTTCACCAAACTGAAGCTCGACGCTGTGAAATGTAAACAAGACGACAACGGAAGAGACACACTGCCGTCGCAGGAGAACCGGATGTTGGGGAAAACCCTCTTCCGGTTGGAATTCTTTCAAAATAAAAGCGTCCAATCCACTTGTGTAGTGTCTTTTTTAGATTTAAAAAGTAATCAATGAGAAGTGAGGAGAAGGAGAGTAGCAACATATAGTCACAGAGAGTTGGTGACATTTTAATTATTAATTAAGAGATACTTTATTAATCCCCTCAACAGGGAAATGCTTTTTTTCACTCACTTTTTATTTTTCAACCCCAAACACACATACAGTACAAGTATAAAGGCTCATAGACATGCAAATGTGGAGAGAGATGGTGGAGCGATGTGCAGCCAGCCAGACCGGCGCTCTGCGGAGGGGTTCCTTGGCAGTGCCCAGGAGGTGAACTGGCACATGTCCACCTTCCATATTTTTGGTACATGCTGGACTTGAACCAGCCACCCTCTGGTTCCTAAGCCAAGTCACCATGGACTGAGCTGCTACTGCCAATAATGATATACCCATAGGACAGGGATGTCCAAATTAAAGAGGGCCAGATTTGACAACGTGAAGATGCCCGGGCTATAAACAAAATGCACTGTTCTGTAAAAATTTTATTTTTAATTGTCACAATTATCATTTCTTATTGGCACTGTAACCAAATCTAAGCCAATCAGGCGTGAACAAATCTAAAAAAACAAACAAACAAAAAAAAACTCAACTAATTTGCCTTTCTTCCTCTGAAGTCAGATAACTGAATAAATTGTTTGGAATACGTTATACCTGCATGAAGTTGATACAAATCTGAGCCTCATTGTTAAGTCATGTCTTATTGTTAATAATGCAAGGTCTGTTAACATTTAAGTTTAGAACGTTTCACTCTTGATCTTTTCTTTCACAAGATCATTCAGAAAGTAATATTTTGTGTCACATCGACAGGTACATAACACCAGCAGTTATGTCCTTAGAGGTTAACTTTTAGCTCATACAAATGCTTTATTATGTCAACCAAAGAGCAGGACTCGACCGAGTCAAGACCAAGACCAGCTTTAGTATTTAAACAGCAAATAATAATAATAATAATAATAATAATAATAATAATAATAATAATAATTGATCAAACTCTTTGGGTGAAGTGTGGTTCCAGCCTTCTCAGTAAGTGTATTGCAGGTTTTATATCCTGCTTTGTGTTTACTTTTAGACGCTGTTTTGCAGATGAACTCCTTGTGGTTCAGGAAGTCAGATTTTATTACAGTAGGTTTGGCTGACGTCTCCTCTCAGACGGACACAATCACTTTCTAGGAGTGTGTGTGTGTAGGAGGGCAGCAACCGCTGACAGCTGTTAACAGTAACAAACATTAAAAAATGACAAATGAGCCAATTTATCAGTTTCATTAGAAGCAGGAGGTTTAATGTCCTAAATACTCAGTTTGATTTGTTTGAGGAACTTGGAACAGCTGTTGGCTCGTGGTCAAACCTCGATCTGACCACTCTATTTTCTCTATAACTACAGACTGTAGAGGAACTTTTGCAACATTTCTTAGCTGCTTTCATCGCTTAACTCTCCTAAGTTGTGCGCTGACGTTGCTGATCTGTAAAGTCAAACTGAAGTTCTGCTTGAAATGTAAAAATGTTTTCATACTGTGGCCAGACAAACCAGACATTATTAGGTGAATAATAGGAATCACTGGTGACAGCTCTGTAGTTGTGGTCTTGAAATAAAATCCCGAAGTCCTCTTTATCTGAAACCAAGACGAGACTGAGTAAAAATGCAGTCGGACCCAAGATAATATAAAGACCTTCAAAAAGTGGTCTCAGGACCAGTCTTGAGACCAAGACTGATCTTGAGTACTACAACACTGTCATATGCCTACCCCTTGACAGAAAGCAAACTAGTACATGCGACTTACAGGATCTTTTTTATTGTCACAGCAACGAGATACTAAGTCGTTATTACGAGACACTAAGTCGTTATTACGAGATAATATCTCGTTATTACGAGATATTATCTCGTTATTACGAGATATTATCTCGTTATTACGAGATATTATCTCGTTATTACGAGATAATATCTCGTTATTACGAGATACTAAGTCGTTATTACGAGATATTATCTCGTTATTACGAGATACTAAGTCGTTATTACGAGATATTATCTCGTTATTACGAGATACTAAGTCGTTATTACGAGATATTATCTCGTTATTACGAGATACTAAGTCGTTATTACGAGATATTATCTCGTTATTACGAGATACTAAGTCGTTATTACGAGATATTTATCTCGTTATTACGAGATATTATCTCGTTATTACGAGATATTATCTCGTTATTACGAGATACTAAGTCGTTATTACGAGATATTATCTCGTTATTACGAGATACTAAGTCGTTATTACGAGATATTATCTCGTTATTACGAGATACTAAGTCGTTATTACGAGATATTTATCTCGTTATTACGAGATATTATCTCGTTATTACGAGATACTAAGTCGTTATTACGAGATATTATCTCGTTATTACGAGATACTAAGTCGTTATTACGAGATATTATTTTTTTGAAAAATATCTCCTTCTTCGCAGTCTCCGTGCTCGCCTGTGTGCCACTCCATCTGGATCCAGAATACTTAGGAGCAATCTCACAGTTTCCCTTTTAACAACCAGCCCCTCCTGAATGCATTTCAGATGCATCATCCTATATCCTACCATCTGATCTGAGGTTTCAGATCAGATGGTAGGATCACTGGTCACTGGTCAAAAGGGCACAGCAGCGCATGTACTTCCTGCGTAAGATGAGGAGAGCCCACCTGCCCCCACCCATCCTCACTCACGCTGAAACGTTTAGGACTACCTTCAAAAATCCCACGTTATATTTAATTCTTCAAACTCTCTGGAGTCTGGACTCCTTGAAGTATAGAGTGCCCTGCTTTTTTTCCTCACTGCGTGTCCACACCTTTCAGTCTCAACATACTAGTCTTTTGTCGTACTTCACCGATGATCACTTCCTGTTAAGTCTTTCTTGCCCTGATTCACTTTATCTGCAGCTACAGTAAATACTCCTGACGTTCCTGCTCACAATATTATCCCTCTGCAAACACCGGCTAGATGCTCGAGTGAAAAAGGCACATACGTTTTGCAGTGTTTAAACTAGGGTGCGTTTAGCCTTAAGAAGTACATATATAAAGATAGCAAATCATTTTTACTGTGCCTTTTTTCAAAATGTCATGAAAAAAAGGTAAATTTCTCACTTCAACAGTCAATTTCCTACAGCACAATAAGCATATTTTGATTAAAATGTGCAGAAAGAAATATAAAAATGTACAATTTAAATACACAACCATTAAAAACATATGAAACGTCTTTGGTCAGCTGTTTACATCCAGTACAGTTTGCAAAGAAACCGGAGGAGGTGCACATGGCTCAGCTCAGGTCCTGTTTCGGCCTGGGTGAAAGTCAGGGACAAAAGTAGCAGCGACTGTGATCGGAGTAGAGTAGCTGAGGGCAAAGTTGTACAGGCCGAGCATCATATACTTCCAGGTGGTGCGAAGCGCTTTACCAACATTCTGAAAGACAAACGCACACATAGATTAATCATTGTATATTTTGACGTCAACGCAATAAAGGTAGATAATATGGATCAAGGTTGAGTCACAAAAGTCAGGTGTTTCTTCTTGCAAAACTCAGAAGCAGAAACCCTGCTCATGGGGCGTTTTAAAACAATAGCACTACAGGAAAAGAGGTGCAGTGTGCATTTACCCCTAAAACATAAACACAAACCTCTGCGAACTCTATTGTCTCCTGTCCTCTTCAGGAAAGGGCTGACCGGCTAAAGCGGATACAGGAAATCAGATGTCTGAGGCAAACTGAGCAAAAACAATCCTACTTCCCCAGTAAAGTATGTAAAAATGACTCTTACTCACCAATTTTACTTATTAATAACATTATCTAAACTTAAAACTGATTCAGCGAACTACTAAACTAATACAACAAAACAAAAGTACACATTATAAGCATTATAATAATAGCTCCAGACTCTGATTCTAGTTAATGGACTTGAATAATCTAACATTTACAATGTCAAGAATGAATAGTCAGCAGAGATTTATGTAGGTCAGCTGCTGATGTCTGATGTGATCATTGCACCTCAGTGTAAACAATCAGGTCACTGATAAACTTTGGAGTAGATTCCACAAGTCTTCTCCTTTTCTTGCAGAGCACCCATTAAGTAATCTAAACAGTAAAACTATAGCTTTGTTCTTAATGAAAAGAAAAGTGCAGATATTATCAAGGATGATTTGTAAGATAGAGGCAAGTTTTATTATTTTTAGTCAACTGATTTGTTGTCAGCTTGCCGTTTTCATTTCTTTTTCAATGATCAACAACATACTTATAATAAATTGAATCAGGCTGATTGATTGATGCCAAATTAAAAAAACAAACAATTGGAGTTCATATTTCAACTTACCCAAATTGAAACTACAAGAAAAGTCAGAAAAAGTCAGATTAATTCATGGATCTTCAAAACAAGACACTGTGTCACAAGTAAATTGTTCTAAGTACTTGCACTTTTTAAAAACTACATTCTACCTACCCTCATTGTTTTGCGGAAATGAGAAATTTTAATGTCTGACACTCATTTATGATCTGAACAATTTTTACAAACCCAATCATCTAACAGGTCTGTTAATGTACAATATTAATACGTGAGTCAGGTCACTGATAAACTTCTTGGAATTTCCTTATCTATCAAACTTAAACATGGATTATAAAGCCATCTGTTCAGTAATGATGTGGTAATGTACTGTAAGTTCAGAGTCCCTGCTGCTGCTGAATTTGGCACATCTGGTCGTGTCACGTTTACAGACTGAGCTGTATTTATCCAAAGGAACTGAAAGCTGAATTACATTCACCTCAGGTATAAGGTGATAATAACTGCAGACCAGCTCCTTAGCAGAGGTTCACAGCATGTTCTGATCTCTACATTGTTTGTCAGGACGTTCATCAGCCAGCCAGCCAGCCAGCCAGAGAGGTGACATAAATGAAACTTTAAAGCTCTTTAGTAAAAGTAATCTCTGGCTTTAGTCCGCCTGGGTCAACCTGAGCCAAGAAGTGAGGCCAGTGATCCGAGATGAGCTGTCGCTGGATGCCAAAGAAAATACAGATGTGACATGCATGTGGAAAAAAGTGATTAATGTTAGGCTGTATACTAATTATGACCTCAATAATCCCAAACTACATCAGAACTAGAAGAACACACCGTACTAAACCAGCCCACATGATGTTCAAATTCTTAAGGATAATTAATGGTCCAACAGATTTCTGTAGATGACCTTTGAGTTTTGGAGTTTTTACAATAATTGGGACAGTTTGTGTTTCACATTTTCAAGTTTATTGATTAACATTTCAAAGAAACGTAAAGATGAAACCAACCTTCTTGACTTTTTTGTACTGTTCTTTCTTCCTTTTCTTCTTCTCTTCTTTTGCCTCGTCGTCTATCAGTTGCTCGTACCTTTCTGGCAAAAATGCAAAATGAACTCCCCGGTGGCACTTTTCGTCTTGTGTGCCTTTGTCGTGTCCTGAGTGATGTAGGCTCTCTTGGTGATCCGCACAGTCCACATGCCGTTGGTATTTTGCCGCCCTTGGGTTCAGAGTCTCGGCTGCTGCTGAATTTCTATCGAACAACCTTGATGGAAGAGATTTGGGCTTCATATTGTCTTTCTTGTCGCAGCCCTCAGGGATCTAGTAAAAACAAAAAAAAAGTACCACTTTCCCTCAGGTCAGGTATGTTGTCAAAAGACGTTATGTGCATGAGTGGAAGTGCATTCCAGTGGACCGCCTCGTGTGCAGGATTTGGCACGGAGCCCTTAAAGGTGTAAATCCTCCCTCCTCACAAGACTGATCTTAAGCCTCAGGGTTTCAGTGCAGATCCGAATCACAGTCACTTTTATCCAGTGACTAATGAGCACAGCTGAGGAAAAACACACATAGAGCTCGTGTGTTAACTGCATCCTGTCACATTGCGGTAACAAAAAACAAAGAGAACTTAAATTATGACTTCTGGTTAGAGACAGACTCACTACATTCCTGAGATACACTTAAAAAAACACCAAGACTTTTGTCTCTGAACTTCTTTGGTTTAATGAACATTAAATATGACTTACAATGACATCATTAATTCCTTCAATGTGCCTCCTTTTAGGATATTTAACGGTTATTTTAACAATGGCTATAAAAATACTTCCCCAGTAACAGTGCTTACGACATTTTATTGGTTCAGTGTTATAGGACAAAACATTCTACACACTTTCTACTTAACAGAAATATTTTATTATTACAATTATTATTGCTTTCAAACAGATAGAACTATCCGTGAACTGCACTCCACTTGTCCCCAGAAGACGGAAACAGACTGGTGGAGGCTCTTAGCAGCTGCTAGTGGTCCTGTTACCTCATTTGTCTTTAAATTACCACCGGCAACACTACTGGCCCTCGTTTTGACTCCTCTGTGTGTTGTTTTGGCCGCGGTCTGGATCTTTGAGACGGAGGATGCGGATGATTTTGCTCACTGGAAGAGAACTGGAAGGAGAAGAAAAACAACAATCATGATGACAGCGTGATCTTTGAAGTGAAGCGGCTTGAGGTCTTTCCCAGGAGAAGACGTACTAAAAATCACACGGCCTTCACTCATGAAAAAATGAGCCCATTTACAAAGTTAATATACAGTAAGTGAGTCAATAAATCACATCTGGGTGGTCTGGCTGCTTTCATAGACTTGTATATAAACAAATAGATGTATGAATAAATACCTCATGCTCTGCGGTGTGAGAAAGATGAACTGCCTGTATCTCTGACCAGCAGCCACCTTCAGCATCATGTCCATCGATATCCTCCTGTTCACCATGTCCTGGTAAAACAAACCAACATTTGTGTTATCTTCCAAACAATAGGATGAGAGCAGAAACTCCCAACTTCCTCTTCTAATGCTCATTTAATGCTCTCAAACTACAGATCATCTCTGTTTGCAATTAAGGCAGTGTACTGGCTCTTATTACCATGTAAACATCAAACTCGTCAAGGCAGCGGAAAGGCGCCTCGGTGATGGCCCAAAGAGAGAGAACAAAGCAAACAGTGGAGAAGGAGCGCTCGCCTCCAGAGAGCGAGCGCATGTCACTCAAGTCAGCCTTGTTCCCCTGGCCCGGCTGCACCTACAGGAGGAGGAGAGGGGAAAATCATTTGTACGAGAAATCTTTGCTGTGAGGAAATTAAGAATGCAATGTGTAACAGATGTTGCAATGACAACTGTTGGCTCTCGCGTCCACACTCTTGTTATGATTTGTGGTATGAAAACAAAAATCATATTTATTTTTTTTGAGAGAGAGATGTGAGGCTGTTGAATCATTTGTCTGACTGATGGATCAAACTTTCTTCTTACCGAGATGGAGAGGGTTTCGCTCTTGTGGTTAAACGTCATGCTTCCGGTGTAACCTCTCTGGGCCAGCATGCTATCGAAGTAGTACTTACAGCGCGCTGAGAGGAACCTGGTGGACATGGCAGGGAAGAATTAAAACAACAATTTTTCTTTTATTATGATAATGCATTAGCTTGAAGATGCATTTTAAATTTCATATTTAGTTTAGAAATGACGGTGAAAGGGTCATTTGACATTTTACCTCCTGAGCTCAGCGTAAACCTGGAGTCTCTGGTTCATAACACTATCCAGACTTTTGATGAAGCTGTTGAGGTTCTTCATTTGCTGTGCCATGTTCTTGTAGTTCTCCAGAGCCTCTTGATACTGCCTGGATGTGGGAAAGAATGAACCTTGTGGCAACATTTCAACATTACATGGCAGTTATCACATTATCATCTGCTACAAGGGTCTGAGTAACTCACCTCACAACCTCCTCACGGTCCCCCTGTTGCTCCTGCTGAGTCGTGATCTTGACCTTGAGACGGTTGATCTCACTGTCCAGACTCCTGGCTGTCCGTCGGACCTCAAGTCGCTCTGGGCAGATTGTGGTGGCCTTCGCTATAGATGCCTGAACCGCAGGGTGAAACAAATCCATCAATTGCTGAGACTCAATGCAGGTAAAAGTACAATAGACTGTAATGTTAAATCACTTAAACTGATACCTTAAGTTCCTGCTCCTTGCTTTCCAGGTTGGCCTCGAGGGTCTGTATGTTGTTGAGATGTGCACTGCGTTTGTCGTCATAGTGTTTCTTGTGATGCTTACACTTCATCACCTCCTGATCGGTTTTACTCAGCTCCTCCTGAAGCAGGACAACAGTAACCTCATGAACATCAGTCAGTAGTCAGGGGATGGTGGCTTCTGCTGACAGCCTCCGAAACAACTTGTATTCTAGATTAAGACCTTTACATAATCCGATGCGGGATTCGAACTGGGGCCAGCTGCAGCGAGGACTATAACCTCCACACACGGGGCGGCCGCTTAACCCACTACGCTACCGACCGCCCCTACAAGATCGTTCTTATGTCAAATCAAGTTTCTTGCAGCTTGTCGGCAGAAGGAGCCTTACAGTGAATATAGTGTAGTCAATTTCAAGTTACCTGTGACACCACTGGGAAAGTAATTAAACCTGATTTGTGGGAATAGTACTGAGGTGATAATTAAAAACTTTTACAGGAGCAGCATCATGATATATATATATATATATATATATATATATATATATATATATATATATATATATATATATATATATATATATATATATATATATATATATATATATATACACACAAATGCAGTGGATTAAATGTTAATATACAGCAGAAGGTTTATTTCTGAGAGGCAGAAAAGTTGGTTGGGAGTTTCACAATAGTGAGGTTTGTTGCCCCTGTAAATCTTTCTTCATCTGTGGCTGGTCTATAGTTTTTACCTTTTTTGAGTCGGCCTCCTCGGCGATCGTGTTGATCTGCTCTTTGTGCTGCTTGTACTCTTGCTCTGCCTTCTCATAGGAGGCCTTGTGCACAGCCATCTGCGCTCGTGCCTCATCGAACTCGGCGCGCTTGGACGAGATCTTAGTAACAATCTCCTGAAGATCTTCCTCCTGTGGTAGAGCGGTGACAGCAGCATGTCACGGGCAGCTTATTGACTGCGTGATTTGAATGTGAATTCCCATGTAGCATTTATTGTCAAAATCTAATATTTTCTACTGAGATATGCCTGATTATTGCACTGCATTGATGTGTTCTGTACAAACCAGGGGGCTGAGGTCCTCTGACTGAGGCTCTTCCACGTTTTTTAGGTCAGTCAGCTCCAGCTGTAGCTTCGTGGCCTTGTCCTAGAACAAATATACAAACTTCATGAGAAAATTCAGAATCAACAGAGAAGAAGAAAATTTGATTTTAGAAAGATATAGATTTGGTTTAGAAGTTTTATTTTCTTCTTTTTCCAACTGAAAACTCATCTGTTTGTTTGACATTTAAGCATCTGTTTGAAATAACTTTGTATTAAAAAATGATAAAATCTGGTGCATTTAATCCAATAAGCGATTTGAGTTTATGAACATTTTATTACATTTAGTACATGTTCCGTGTGAGCCATTAGTTCCCCTGTTTGATACTCAGAAAGGACAAGGAGTTATTCCTAAGACATTGTCATTATTTCATTATATCCTGAGGTCAGAACGAAACAAACACTCAAAGAGGTAACTGGAATTACTTTGGTGGTCTTCTGCTCTATGTGGGTTCTTCTCAGCAGTCCTTCGTTCTGTTTGATGTCCTCATTCAACTTTCTCGTCTGTTGCTGGAAGCGATTCGCCTGAGCTTGCTGGTTCTCCATCTCCCTCTGCAGGTGCCTGAGAAGAAAGAGAGGAACCGAGTCACATTCATTCCAGAAGGAGGAGGAGAGGTTCTCACTCCGACTGGTTCATCAGGTAAAATGAGTCTCACTGCACACACCCACACTCACACACATACACACCTAATCTCCTCCTCAACATCCCCTGAGAGGTAGTTGGCTCTGGTCTGCTCAGCAGTGTAACTACGGTTAATGAAGATTTGATCTCCCTCCTTAGAGAAGGCCTGAGTACAGTTCTGAGGAGGGTTTCTGCCCTGCATCACTCTCCGAGCCTCCGTGCGATTCTGTAAAAACACACACACACACACAACTCGTGTAAATACAAATCCTCTGAACGCTAAAGTGATATTGACAAGGTGTTGAAATATACACAAAAAAGGTACACCTAACCATTAAATACATGGTTACATATCAACCCACCTTTATAAGCAGGATGCTCTCTATACCCCTTTGATCAATCAGGCAGTTAGCGACAACAGGGTCCTCGATTTCCAGAGCTTGAAGAACGGACGGGTATTCAGGATGATTCACGGCCCTGTCACACACAAAACAAAGCAAGAGAGCAAAAGTTTTCAGGTATGCACAGTGTCACAAACTAAACCACACCTTTGGTTGACTTGAATTAATGTCAGTTAATTATTGTATTGCTTCAAATATGGCTAAATACAGGGTTCCCACACCTTTTTCATGAACAAATTCAAGCACTTTTCAAGCACCTTCAAGCACCAGTTTTTCCCATTTTTCCAGCACCTTTAAATAGGCAGCCTACTAGTTGTGTTTGCCATGATGGTCATGGGAAGCGCAGCGGTGCCACTGTATGGCATAATAATATGGGTCTAATTAGCATTATTTCATATGGTGGTAGATTGACTGTTTTGATTTTTAACTAATTGTGAATTGGCTTGTATTCTCAGCTTGTGAGCGGTGTATTGTGTAACTACCATAGCGCAATAACAGTGACCAACAGGTGTCGATAGTAGTCTACTGTTATTTCTCGGCAGAACACCAAGTGAGCATGATAACTGAGTTCTGCATGTAAAGGCATCGGATCAAACGCGTAGCCGCTTAGGAAACATTTTTGTTTTCTCTTGGTTTATTGAGATAGACATCACACAAATTTCAAGCATTTTCAAGCACTTCACAAAAAATTCAAGCATTTTCACAACCTTGAAAACACTGAATTGAAATTCAAGCATTTTCAAGGAATTCAAGCACCCGTGGGAACCCTGTAAATACAGTTTGTTCGGCTTCTGAAGAAGCTGTGTGAAAAGACGTTTACTGAAGTACGTTTTTTTTACTGTCCTCACCTCTTTCTTGTGTCATGGACGTGTGAGAGAAAATGGCTGGTGATGATGGCGGGTCTACGACCAGGTGGGAACACTCTGGACATGAGGCCCTGCAGCACCCGCTCGTCCTCGTGGTTATCACAGGTGAAGGCCTGCAGCTGGCCTTTGAGGCACACTTCTACAGCCAGGGCCAGTTCTGGGTCCTTCAGGCTAATGAGGTAACCTGTAAGAAGAAAATATGAAAAAACAGAAAAAGGCAATTTAGAGATGCATTTTTGGCACAGATGTCACCTTTTGGAACTGCTGGACAAAATCAAGAGTAAACCTGAAAATACATTGGTCAGCTTTAAATGGAAAGACACGTATTTATCTTATAGTGTACAAACTTAGAGCACTTCATCATGCATGATTTTATGATTTAAAAAGATCTTACCCAGAGGTCCTCGAGGTCTGTGCTTGAACTGGCCCCTTTTGTGAGCTTCCTGGATGGCGTTGAGGAGTGTGGGCATGTGCTCTCCAAAACGGCGTAGGCGATTGGAACGACTGCTCTCCATAGTCTGCAGGTTCCTTCTGTTGGCTTCAGTGGACCTCTGGAGCATCTCCTGCTCTCTCCTGACGACAGAAGGAGGCCGGTGTGTATGTTAGAGGCTGACACATTTATTCCAGCTCAAATTGAGTTAAATGATTCATTTAATTTAACTTCAGTGCCCAGTTTCTGTTTTCTTACCTCATCTTTCCTTGTTCCTCCTTGGCACGGGTGCAGGCGTGTTGATACTGGTCAATCTGCTGGCCCAGAGTGGAGATCTGGTGTGTCAGATTTTCCAGCTCAGTCTGTATCTGCCCCATGCGCTCTGTCCTGGCCTGGCTCTCCACTCCTGTTGTCTGACTGATGCTAGAGGGATAAGCGAGGAACAGAAAGTACAGAGCAGGGGAGGGGGGTCAACACATAATAAAAACATGTGTTTCAACTCTAATGCAATACAGAAGATATAAAAACAAAACAAGGTCATACCTCAACTTCAGATCATTTATCCTTGAGGATAGCTGGACTTTGTCCTTTTCCAGATCCCTAAGGTTGGCCTTGCATCTGTGGACAGTGACCTAGTTTGCGCACATATTTGAAGAACAGAAACAAAACCAGTTACACAACATGATGACATGATCTCAACAGTTTGGCTCTGATCATATCTGACAAGATGACAAAGCAGGAAGTTATGATGCACTGTATGGACAAATTAAACATTTCCTGTGCCAAGTTTATCTGGACTACATTTACACAAAATTAAACATGTTAGCAACTGGAATATCAATTTTGAGTCTGGCTGTACTGTAGATATAATACATTACAGATAAATTGTTACCCTATTAACATGTTCATAACTATTACATCTGCTGGGAGACCTAAATATCTGGATACAAACAAAAAACTCATATGCCAATAAACATCATACTGGAAGTAACTAAGGTCACATCACTCCATCTCATTCCGTAGCTGACAATCTAAAGATCACTTCCATGACTTATTAAAGTGCCAGCACTGTCTGCCTTGCATTCTCACTAACACATTGTCTAAACACTGACCTCACTCTGCTTCAGAGTGTTATTTTGTCTCTGGACCTCAGCCTTGAGCTCAGCACATTTGGACTGGAGCTCAGAGAGTTGCTGCGTGATGCCATCCAGCTGTTCCTGGGTCTGCCTTTGCTTCTTCTCGGCCTCCTCCACCTTATTCTGGATTAATACAATAAAGCGGATCAGAGGAGTAGAGGGTTAAATGTTAAAAAGGCAGAGGAGAGTTACGCATTGACTGCACAGTTATGGTGTGAGATTTCGCCAAGAATTAGTTTTGTTAGCCTTAAAAACATGAGATTGAGCGAGAGAGAAAAAAAAGAGTTTAGGGGTTATCACTTATGATGATGAGGACCAAATCTAAAAGATTTTATGATGAATACAAACTCACCTTCCACTCATCCACCTTCTCATTATATTTCTCTGTAGCACGTCTGTCAGACTGCAGTTTCTCTTTAATTGGGTCCGACTCCTTCTCCACCTCAGCCACCTGCAACATTTACGTCAATAATATGTATATTATTGATAGCGGGTGAACATGGTTGGTTCCAAATTAAAAGAAAAAGTAAAATGATCTCACCAAAACCCAAGCCATTTGCTTCTGCAGCTCCTCCAGTTTAGTGTGCATTTCATCAAGTGATTCCAGACTCTTGTAACGGTCCTCTTTCTCCAGGTACTTCCGCTTCAAGTCTTTTAAACACTGTAACAGTCATAGTAGTCACATAAAGTCATATAAAACATGGCTAAAGGTGACTTTTTTAGCTTTTATTGTGGTCTCGGTGTATCTGCTGCCAAATGCTCGACAATGTCCACTAGCTAGTCTCTACCATGTCTGTCTGATGTTTGGTGCTGAGAAGGTAACATACAGCGAATGCGGTGAGACTGACTTAAAACACTAAATTCATGGACCGGACAGCTAAGCAATGTTGTGAAACAGAGCAGCAAATCTGGACGTCTCTATAGGTTGATCATTACGAGTAAGCCCTTTTTACACCGTCTAAGATTGTCATTACACCGACTGCTATTATTATTATTATTACTACTGTTGTAAACACTTCAAATATGAACTTGTCAGGAGGATGAATTCTTACCTCACTATGTTGTTCAACTTTATCCTCTGTGACATGTTTGGTGGTTTTGATGTAGATGAAGTCCTCCCTCATCTGGTCTAGCTGGGTAGCTTTCATAAAAAACTGCACGAGGAATGAAAAAGAAACAACAACAACAACAACATCATAAGAATCTGTCTCACAAGTTCACAAAAAAAATATTCAGAACAGTGTGTGTGTGTGTGTGTGTGTATATATATATATATATATATATATATATATATATATATATATATATATATATATATATATATATATATATATATATATATATATATATATATATATATATATATATATATTCTCATACATAATTACCTTGTATTTATCTCCCTCTCCTTTTGAGTGTAGGAAGTATTTGCTCATCTCTTGAGTGAGAACTGACACAGGATTGTTGACCTTAGGAAGAAAACAAACTAATAATGACCTCAGGTTCATCTCACAAGATTTAAATTGTGTTTAAACAACTTTGCACATACTTGTATATTGAAATTGTCCAAGATGGATAGCAGCTCTTCCTTTTTCGTTGAGACAATTTGACCTGTAAGAGATGAAATATAAACAGAACAATGATGATAATTTCCTAAAGCTCAATGGGACAAATTGCTCTTTAGTTTGACCATTCATGACCCAAAGATATCACACACTTTTTTTTAATTATAATGTCTCTCTATAATGTTTTACTAGAAAAGCAGTAAGTTCTCACATTTAAATGGCTAAAAAATAACCTGAATGGTTAATCCATGACCAAAATACCAATTAATTTTCTGATAACTGACTGATCCAATCAGTGTTTCAGTGACCACTCTGTACTTCAGCTTTAAGGTCATAAATTCTTTAGAAACATTTGACATAATTAAACATAATTTAGAAATGTTTTACTATTTAATTATTATAAAGTATCACAATGCAGGAGTAGTATCTTACCAACATACTGTAAGAAAAATACTTCACAATATTAACCTGATTTGCTCCTCAGTTTATAGGTTCTCAACCCTTCACGTGTTATTCTGAGGTCAACAATGATGGCTGGACCATACACCTCAGGTTTGAAAGCGTCCCTTCCTTTGTTACGCAGGGTGATCGATACATCAGCCGAGCTGAGGACAGAGAGTAATGCACATTTAATCTATTGTAAGTCAAGTGATGCAACTTTTCATAGATGTTGCCTGTTAGAGGAGAGGAGCCATGTAAGATGTAAAAAAAAAAAGTGCCTAGATTGACAGGCTCTTAAGTTCAACTATGACCCGTCTCAGAAAGTGCGTGACAAAAAAAAGAATGTGCATGACGTGTTGCAAGTTTACCTTTCCCCTTCTTTCACAAAACCCTTCAGGGACGATCCTCTGTTCGTGGCCTGTGCATTTCCCCCTAAGGCAACTATGAGGGCTGTCAGAACAGCACTCTTCCCACCTGTCACACAAGCACAATGTGTACACATTAAGAAATATTTAGACACTGTAAAAAAACAACAGGACAAACAGGAACATAAGATAGACACAAAAAAAGGAAGCATATTCCAGAAAGAAGATGAACCTAAAGTAAAAAGCCTGACTTGTGTTGAACAGATCCAAGTTAGAAAGCCACAGATCAGCTCATATAAAAAAACAAAAAAACAAACATAGTATGACGAAATATACAAAAAGAAAAAAATCCAGCGGCACAAACAAACGGAGATGGTTTGTCGTGGATCAGTAATGACTATTTAGTTTATTGTATCAGTGCTGATGACTCACAATCCTGACACAGGTCTGAGGTAAACGTAAAACGCTGTTAACCAAATAAAAATAGTACTAAAATATAAAGTTTAAGAACATTAAACTAATTTTAAAACACATTTTTGAGAGTTTGCTTCCTGGTAACTAAAAAAAAATAAAAATCTGTTCATCTCTTCAGACCACATAGTATGTGACATACCAGCTTCCTGCTTAACGCCCTATTGTTTAACTTTTGTTGTTGCAAACGTCAAATGCTTGTTTGTGTTAGCAAAGTTACATCATCATAACAAATGCGCATTTCGAGGTTGGCAACATCTTTTACTTTTTATTTAACGCGTGGCAAGACAGCTATAACATTAACCTCCCATAAAACAAGTTTAGGGGCACCGGTTGCCATAGTAACAGCCACAGGATTTGAAATGTCTGAATACTTTCTCACAACCCCAGTCTCTTGAAAAATACCTTGCAGGTTAAAGAGGTTACACTTACTTCCGTTATTGCCGACAACAAAGTTGACATTGGAGCCAAAGGTGAAGGGGCCCAGCAGAGAGTGACACATGAAGTTCTTCAGCGTGATGCTCTCCACGATGCCAGCATCACTCACCACCTCACTGGCAGATTGTGCCTAAACACAAAAAGTTATTAATGTCACTTCTTCTCTCCAATGCACGAAGTTTCTTTTCAGCAACAGACGGATCTTCTCTGTAGGAACACAAACTTGCTTAGGCAGTGACCGTGCACACCTGTTTACCCAGCAGCTGATCGCCCTGCTCCTCCTGCTCGCTGTCATTTGCATCGTCCACTTCTTCCTCCTCCACAGCTTTGGCCCGTTTGTGGGGCTTGTCACTGACCGTGGTACTCTTCCTCTTGGACATCATGGACAGCTTAACCTACGTTCAGAGTAAAATGAAACTGAAAGTGAACAGACACAACAGATTTCCCAGCACGGTGTCAAGCTTTACTTTAACAAACAACAACTCTCCAGCTGAATGGATTAGCCATCGCCAGGTATGCTGTGTTCGTGAGATCGTGTACAGGTAATAACCAACTGTCAGAGTACTGGACGACAACTGAACAAAAGAGTAACACCAGTTAGCAGTCAGTTAGCCACGCTACAAAACTAGCTCAGCTGGGGCTACGCTAGTTTTCTACGCTGAACGCTTAAGCGTTAACAAGAATTCAAGCTGGACCAGGTGTGCGGCGGTATGTTTTGTTATTAACAAATCCCACGGGTTGTTATGTTTGGATCGGAAGCGGCTGCTTACCTGGTTCACGGTAGCTGCACACAGCAGTTGGTCTGCAGCAGCGGGGAGGACCACTTATCGAATTCGCGCCCGCCACTACTGCCCAGTAAATCTCGCGAAAATACAGGAGATCCTCCTTACACTGTGGCTGTTACCATGGACGTCAACGGGTCCGCCATATTGGATAAGGCAGATCTGTCAGTAAACTAATACAAGGAAATGGACAGAACTTCATAAAGCGCCTTTCTACAAAGTTCTTTAAGTTAATGTCTCTTATACACCCATTCACACACACACACTAATATATATGGGAAACAAACAGGCACCAAAAACAACGTATGTAACTTTTAAAGTGATGATTATAAATGTTTACTCCTTATGTAAGCACCAAACCAACATATGTATTTTTCTAATGCTGGGTGTTTACAGCTACTAATGTGTGTAACACTGTTACAGTGATGATAAATATTGAAATATTTATATTTAACATTTAATCTGTGTCTATGTGACATGAGGGTTTTCTGAATAAAGAGCACTAACGTGTACATTACACGTGAACATATATACATACATATAGTACACACACACAATTGCGATTAATCACAGATTTTTTTGCGATTAATTAGTTAATTCTTTTTAATTGATTGACAGCCCTAATATATATACTGTATATTGTCGTTAATATAAGCAGGATTACTGTTGATAAATAAACAGTGGAGGAGCATCAGCAGAGGCCCTCACTGCTGTAAAGGAACAGATTCATGGATGCATTAATTGGATTAATTTCTAAAATTCAAGCATTGCAAGCTTAAACATGTTCCTAAGCCTATAAATATGAAGATCCTCCTATGAAAACTGAAATTTATATATCCAGGTGAAGATCAGAGCGACCGTTTCTTTTCTCCTCTCAATTTCATCCAGCCCTTTCTCTCCCGCACCCTCTGAGTTGCCCTATCCTGTCCACTGCATCTCTCTCTCACACACACAGACACATCATCGTCACCTCTACTGTATTGTCCTTGGGTCTAAACTAGCTCATAAGGATCCACACTACAGTAGAATTGCGTAATCCAGGGGGGCATTGCTGGTGAGTGTTGTCTGAGGGCCTGTGTGGTCTTATTACTGTGAGTGCCTAGACTGCACACTATACTTACAGCAAGCATGTAATAGAGAAATCAATTGCATACAGCAGGGCAGGACTGTGGAGGGATGCCTACTAATCTTTCTCTGCATCGCTCAGAGTTACTGAGAAGACTGTCTGGGACAAATATGTACCAGAGAAGATGAGAACAGTATGGTGCTATAGGACGTTTCATCCTGGGATGGTTATTAAGAACAATTACCTCAAGCAATGCTGCATTCTCTCATACGTGAATAATAATACACAATGATAATAATAATAATACACGGACATAATAATACATTATAATAATACACGAACCTGTGCCGATGTGTTCAAACTCATCTAAAGACATTATTGAATGAATTAAAAAATGTAACAAAAAAGTAAAATGAGGTGGTGAGATATTTATTTAAAAAAATATTAATAACTGAGGGTAAAATCAGAAGTCACTCTTCAAACTTACATCTTCAAAATTAACACCATAAAAGAGATGATGAGGCCAAACAAAAACATCAGAAAACAGAAAAATAGCTGCCTGCACAAACATCAATAGAATAAGATTTACTGACTGACTCTACTGACTGTACATGTTTCATTTTCAAGATACGTATGTGCTGAAGTTATTGCCTTGTTATGATCTTATTATTCAGTGATAGAAACATATACATGTTGTAAGAACAAGTAAACATATTGCTAGCTGTCTGCACAAGATAATAACCTGTACAAGTTATGACTTTGGCTGGACAATATACAATATCATCCTTCAGGCCTCTGGGGCTTCATACATTTCAGATTCATTCACACCACAGTTGTGGAAACAATAAAAGTCATCATTTAGCGCATCTTTAACGCGCACACACGCACACGTATATGCGCGTGCATCAGTAGTAGCCATGGAAATAGAACGGTGACGCGCAGACGAGGTCCTATAAAAGGCCTGCTGACCTTTCGCTCGTTCTCACTTTGCACGCGAACTTGACCCGGAATCGACCTACTTGCAAAGAGTGACCCCTTGGAAAACCTGAACCGGACAACCCAGAGGAGAAGAAGGAGAAAAAGGAGGAGAGAAGGAGAAGGAGAAAAAGGAGAAGGAGAAGGATTTTTTCAGCTTTTTTTTACAGTTGGCAGTAGAAGAAGGAGAAGAAAAGAAGAGGAAGATAAGAAGAAGAAACACCAGAAGGAGCAGAAGAAAAAGTAGGAAGACAAGGAGAAAAAGGCCGAAGGAAGAGAAAACACCTGCAGGAAAGATGCCTCCCTCCGGACCGCCCGCCCTGTTCCTCGCAGACCTGCCAGCGCTGGACGCCCCTGTGCCGGCCCTGCCTGAGCACCCCCTTCAGGGTAAGACACCTAAATCAATGTATTCTTATTCTTATTCTAATATGTGAGCAGAACCTGTGTAATTTAAAAGTAGATGAGTTGGAAAATGTTTGAGATACAGTTTGGGTCATACTCGGTGTAAACGTGTTGTTGGTTGGTTTTAGCGCTTTAAAACTTCGAGAAACATCTTAACAATAGTGCAGCGACGTACTGGCGTTTTTATTTTGATATATATGTTTGTATTTTTATTAATTTTGTCGATTTTGAGTGAAAAATATTTTTAAAGTCAAGATGGCGACTGGGCCGTTTTTCATAAAACGCATCGAAAATACATTTTTATCACCATGGAGACGATTGAACTTTTAGCAGGTAACGCCTGAACGCGCATGCGAAATCAGAGCTCACCTGGTTTAAATGTACACAGAGCTGTTGTCGTTTAAAGTTCCTCACGCAATGAATCATTTTTAGGGACAAAACTAAAATATACTGTAAACAAGAGTGTGAAGATTTATTTGTGAGATTAGATGATTGATTTAATTAACTAGAAAAATTTCTAAAGAAATGTTGAGTGTGCCTGACTCTGGCCCCGTCGCCCCCATACATAATTACTGACACTGCTCCTCAAATAGTCATTTTTAACATGTTTATGTTAAAAGAGGAACTATATTTCATAGTACAACTGTAATATGAGTGATTGTTAACAATGGTGGAGTGTTATGAAGTGAATGATGTATTACATGGTTGGTCTGTGTTAAAGAAAATGTCCCTGTGTGTTTGCTTGGCCCACAGCCTGAAACTAATTTAACTTGGTAAAAGTTTATTGTTAACTTGAGGAGTAATCAGTATGTGCGGTTTTTCACCTTTTCATTAAGTGCAAATCCTGTTTTTTACATCATGTGTCAGAGGTTGGCCTAGATTTTTGTGTAAACCTTTTATCTTTGTCATATGGTTTTAAAATTTCTTCTGCAATGCCTCTGTACGGTCACGTCTTGTTCAGTAGGCGTGTGATGTCGTCTGGTTTGTCTCTGCTTTGTCTTGTTTGCGATTCAGTCGTCATGTTTGTGCTTGTAGGAAGACTGGGCAAGACAACTTGTTGCCGTTGCACCAAATTGATATTTTTGTAATAAGGTTATTGCATGTTGATGGTGCACGGTTTATGTTTGGTACCACTGAGGTGGTGTGTGTGTGTGTGAGCCGTTTGATGTGTTTACATCATCACCTTCGTAAATATGTGATGTGATCCTGCATGGACGCTGTGACTTGTGAACATGTATTACTCATGAGAGATATTTGCATGTGTGTTTTGTCATGTCCTCATTTCTCACACACAACGTTATGACAGAATGCAATTTAAGTTGTTAAGTGTTATTTGGATGTATTAATATTTTTAACTATTCACAACTTTATAACTGAACTCTATAACTGAACTTTTCTTTTTTTATTTTCCTGCAGGACTCCTCGTTCTCATGCAAGGGGCACTTCTCGATCTCATTCAGTTGGCT
The DNA here is from genome assembly GCA_004119915.2 of Collichthys lucidus. Lineage (NCBI taxonomy): Eukaryota > Metazoa > Chordata > Actinopteri > Sciaenidae > Collichthys > Collichthys lucidus. Next base: position 27,630,102 of record CM014086.1, on the reverse strand, counting down.
GATGACGAGGGTTACATTTCTTCTGACGATGAGGCTGGTGACCTCGACTTCTTCTTTTCAGATGAAGACGAGAGCTCCATCTCTTCTGACGGAGAGGATGGTGACCCCGACATCTTCTCTTCGGATGATGCTGAGAGTTCTGCCTCTTGTGGTGGAGAGGATGGTGACCCCGACTTCATCCCTTCGGATGAAGACGAGGGATCCACCTCTTCTGATGAATACGAGGAGGTCCCTGGTTCAGACTCATTAGACGAAGGTGAATACTCCCTTTCCAGTTCCTCAGATGAGGACGATGCCTTCTCAGAGTTCTGTTCTTCATCTGAAGGCGAAGGCTCCCCGGCCTTCAGCTCTTCAGATGATGACAGAGCCTTTTTTGGCATCAGTTCCTCAGATGAGGACGATGGCCACATCACTGTTCCTCTGGGTGCTGATGAGGTCGATGAAGGCGATGATGTTGGGAAATCATCGCCTGAGTCCTCAAGCAGCATCGAGGATCCCACCTCCTCCTCTTCTGGTACTAGCGTTTCCAGTAAGAGGAGCCTGGAGGACAGTGATGAGGACTGGACCCCCAGTCCAAGGCCAGGGAAACGCTGGAAGGAGTAATCCTCTTCGTCTGACTGGATGGTGGAAGACATCCAGTCAGATGATGAGGAGTCTTCTGAAGATGAGTCCTGAACAGAGGAGGCCAGCTCAGTCGACATGGATGGCTACGAGACCGATGACAATCATGATGAGGAGGTTGTTGCCATCTTAAACTTCTTCCTCAGGTGACGTACGGTCACAAGAAGCAGAAGTTTCATCTGACGACTCTTGTGACTGCACGTCACCTGAGGAAGAAGTTTAAGATGGCAACAACCTTGTCATCATGGATTGTTTTGAGGCCGATGTAGACCATCCTGTCGATGAAGATACATCAATGTTTCAGGCTCTTCAGACGAAGGCGAATACTCCCTCTCCAGTTCCTCAGATGAGGATGATGCCTTCTCAGAGTTCTGTTCTTCATCTGAAGGCGAAGGCTCCCCGGCCTTCAGCTCTTCAGATGATGACAGAGCCTTTTTTGGCATCATTTCCTCAGATGAGGACGATGGCCACATCACTGTTCCTCTGGGTGCTGATGAGGTCGATGAAGGCGATGATGTTGGGAAATCATCGCCTGAGTCCTCAAGCAGCATCGAGGATCCCACCTCCTCCTCTTCTGGTACTAGCGTTTCCAGTAAGAGGAGCAGGGAGGACAGTGATGAGGACTGGACCCCCAGTCCAAGGCCAGGGAAACGCTGGAAGGAGTAATCCTCTTCGTCTGACTGGATGGTGGAAGACATCCAGTCAGATGATGAGGAGTCTTCTGAAGATGAGTCCTGAACAGAGCTCAGTCGACATGGATAACTACGAGACCGATGACAATCATGATGATGAGGTTGTTGCCATCTTAAACTTCTTCCTCAGGTGACGTACGGTCACAAGAAGCAGAAGTTTCATCTGACGACTCTTGTGACTGCACGTCAGCTGAGGAAGAAGTTTAAGATGGCAACAACCTCATCATCATGGATTGTTTTGAGGCTGATGTAGACCATCCTGTCGATGAAGAAGACATCACTGTTATCACTGAGGACGAACATGACGAACCTAACAAATAGGATGTCCTCAGTGATAACGAAGGTGCCGACATTCCTCCCCTTCCTCTGACATCGAGAAGATGGAGAACAAGATGAAGATGTAGTTGATTAATATAATGTTATGTAGCGAAATGTAAAGTAATGTAATATTATGTAATCTAGGAAAATGTAACATAATGTAATGTAATATAATGTAGTGTAGTAAAATGTAATATAATGTAATGTAATATAATGTAGTGTAGTAAAATGTAATATTAATTGTAATGTAGGAAAATGTAATGTAGTAAAATATAATATAATGTAATGTAATGTTGTAAAATGTAGTAAAAAGTAATATAATGTAATATATTGTAATGTAGTGTAATGTAATATAATGTAGTAAAAAGTAATATAATGTAATATAATATAATGTCGTAAAATGTAATATAGTGTAATGTAATATAATGTAGTAATATGTAATATAATGTAATGTAGTAAAATATAATATAATGTAATGTAATATTGTAAAATGTAGTAAAAAGTAATATAATGTTGTAAAATGTAATATAGTGTAATGTAATATAATGTAGTAAAAATTAATATAATGTAATGTAATATAATGTAATGTAATATAATATAAAGTAAAATAATGTAGTAAAATATAATATAATGTAATGTAATGTAGTAAAATATAATATAATGTAATGTAATGTAGTAAAATATAATGTAATGTAATATAATGTAGTAAAAAGTAATATAGTGTAATGTAATATAATGTAATGTAATATAATCCACTCCAAGGCCACGGAAACACTAGAAATCTCTGTAATCTTATTTATCTGACTGGATGGTGGAAGACATCCAGTCAGACGATGAGGAGTCTTCTGAAGGAGAGTCCTGAACAGAGGAGGCCAGCTCAGTCGACATGGATGGCCGATGACAATCGTGATGATGAGGAGTCGCCAGATGAAACTTCTGCTTCTTGTGACCGTACGTCACCTGAGGAAGAAGTTTAAGATGGCAACAACCTCATCATCATGGATTGTTTTGAGGCTGATGTAGACCATCCTGTCGATGAAGAAGACATCACTGTTATCACTGAGGACGAACATGACGAACCTAACAAATAGTATGTCCTCAGTGATAACGAAGGTGCCGACATTCCTCCCCCTCCTCTGACATCGAGAAGATGGAGAACAAGATGAAGATGTAGTTGATTAATATAATGTTATGTAGCAAAATGTAAAGTAATGTAATATTATGTAATGTAGGAAAATGTAACATAATGTAGTAGTAAAATGTAATATAATGTAGTGCAATGTAGTAAAATGTGATGTGATGTAATATAATGTTGTAAAATGTGACGTGATGTAATGTAATGTAATGTTATAAAATGTGATGTGATGTAATGTAATGTAACATTGAAATCAATAAAGTTTCCTCTCCAAGAATCGCTACCTTATCGTGGTGGAGAGGTTTGCGTGTTCCTGTGACCCTGGGACCTGTGTTGTTGTTGGAGTCATCCTCGGCAAACTGTTCTCAGGAGAGGGGCCAGACTAAGAGCGATTCACACACAAAATTTAGATTTTTGCTTTGTTCAGATTACAGGAACAAAACCAGAGCATCACCAACCAGAAGGAGATGACAGTCCAGAGGAACTCAGCTGTGCAGATGAAGCTGTCACTACGTTCTTCCTCTGTGGCAGCATGTTTGTGAAGCTCTCACCAACTATAGACGCTCAAGAAAAGACACACTGACACTTCAGCATGTGACATTGAGGGGACTCTATTTACAGTTTGCCTTGAAATCCCACACACTAGTCCCTACCATGCAGTATCTGTTCTTGTTTTACCAACAGGTTTGGCGTAAAATTAAATAAATGAACATTTTAATTTATGTAACATGATCCACTGTTCTATGAGATACGTTACCCTCAGTGATGTTGAGTTAACACGAAGCTTCTTAAATACTAAATCCGCTGGATGTGTCACAATAATTGTTTTGGATAAAATGCCTCCAAACAGATTCTCCACTAAAGAGCTAAAATTATATGGATAACTTTGTAAAACCCTGAACAATTTTTATGACATCAGTCCATATTCCAGAGTTGTATGTTTGGAGGAATTAAATATACTGTACATGTACAAAACTCACCTACAGTTTTAAAACACCTTGATGGTTAGGACTTGTGTCAAACAACATATTAGGCTAAGCTCAATTGTTGAGTGTCTATATGGGATCAAGTAGCATCACTATCGACATCTAGAAATTTAGCAAAACTAAGCAAGTAAACAGTCAAAGTGGAGGGGGCGCCTTTTTCCAAACTTGAAGTGTGGTCCAGAGTCTCAAAGCCCTCGTCTCTTACACCATCAAAAAGACAGAAAGTGGAAGAAACTCTGACAGGAAGAGGTCTGGCAGGCTGAAAACCACTACAGAAGCAGAAGACAGGTTTCTTTGAAACAACAGCTTAACACTCGTGAAGTAAGGAAGTGTCTGATTCACCTTCGAGCTGCAAGTTTGTTGCTTAAATAGGAAAAAAACTTGTTTTGGCTATGAATCACTGACGTGGACTACTTAAGATTAGAGTAAGGCCTTGTGGGCCGATATATCTACATTTGAAATGTTCAGTTTATCATGAGCTCAGTTTGCACCTTGCTCCATTTGACTCGAGGTGAACATGATGATTTATTAATGAACACAACTGTACTTGGGGGAAAAGGGGATTTATTGATGACCCAGAACAGAAACATACAATGCACACCTTTAAATCAGAGTTTATTTGATTTCAGTAGTCCACATAAAAGCAAAATGATGAATATACATATATGAAAGATAAAATAAACTCTTACAGCAGCTTACTTTTGTAGTCGGACAGTTCTTCACATAATACAAAAGAGCTATAGTCAAGGTTTCAAAACAGGCACAGCTAAAGCACACTGTTCGTTCCTGTCAAGTCTCCCAAGGCCAGGAATCGATTCAACTTGAACTCAAAGTCAATGGGACGTTCACTTGGAGGTTTGTAGTTCCCTCTCATTGTTGAGCTCAGGTAGGGAATGAGTGCACAGTTCTCTTCAAACAAGGCTAGCTTCTTTTTGTACTTTTGGCTGGTGTAGTCCGAGCTCTTTTGGTTAAAGGCTGTGAAAACATGAGATTCAATTCATTAGTTGGCTAATACTTTACCAAAGCAACAGTAGGTCAGAAAATAAAATAGTGATCGTCTACTCTAACTCTTTACATCTTGCTTACCTTTCAGATAGAAGGCTACATAAAGGAGTGCTGATCTTTGTATAGTCAGGAAGGGATACTTTGGTTTGAGACACCCAACAGCTGTCATGGCCTTGATGACTGCTACTGCCGCACCCTAAACAACAGAGACTTAATTCAAAGCAACGCAGATGCCAAAGAGCATTATTTCAGCATATTGTAATGTTTGAGGTGTTGTCTGACCTGTTCCAGGTAGCCCAATGTTGGAAGGGAGGTGAGGGGTACAGGCTCACAAAGAGGAGGAACTTTAGTGGGCACCTTCTGGTCCCAATAGGTTTCAGGAATCCTTCACAGACGATATACATCAACACCAAATTTTACAAACACACAAGAGTTTCTTTAAAATAATTAATGAATTTAAATTACTTTTAAGATATGATACCACTGAATAGCTCCTTGTGGAAATAACACATGGAACAAAACATTTATAAAATATACAAAGAGATAGCTCCACACCTCAAAAACTTGTCTTGTTTCTGCTTTGTCTCAAAAATGTAGATCCGTTCTCTGTATTCCACAGCATATTCCAGCTTTCCTCGAACTAGGGCTTCATATCTACAGACAAATAAACCGTATTTGTTTTGAGTTTTTGAAAATGTATCCGTAAGACATGTCAAAGAGAGACTGAACATGTGTGCGTATGTGTCAGAAGTGGAGTTTTGACTCGAGGAGCACATGACTTTTCAAACAAATAGAGAGAGTTCGATCTGAACCTTATAACGGTGAACGGTGTACCTTTGCTTTCCGTCCAGATAAGTGACTGGGCAGAAGCCCTTCATCTCAACTTGTTGTGGGAACTTGTTCTTCACCTCACTCTCAGTAAGCTTTCTTGGCAACAGATGGGCTTGTGGGAGAGTATGTGGGCAGCCAGGTGTCACAAAGTGATCTGGAGTGAGCAGTAAGCGCTGTGGTGAAAAGAGCAACATAACAGCGTTATTCTTCTTTTAGCTGCAATCAACATATTTTATTTGCATGTTGAATCAGCTATTATAAATGCACATTTAAAAATGTGTTACGTATTTTGTTTATCATGCATTTTACAGTTGGAAATTGACAAAGAAATCATGCACAGAATTTGGCATATCAGAAAAGAAGAAGTTTCATTTGGCTTGAACACATTTCCGTGCTCATATGACCATCTGTGTGCAAATGTCCTTTAAAAGTGCAGCGTCACTAAACTGACCTCTAAGTGGTCACTGTCACACATCTTGTAATAGTTTTCCTGGTACTCAGCAGCATGAGTTAAAGCTGTAGTTTCTGAACAATCCACCAAGTGGTAATGTAGAGCTAGGCAGACTGGGCAGTACTGGCCAAACTCTCCAAGACGATACTGCAGCTCCTTGGGTGTGATGCACAGTCTGTTGATGCAGGCTGCACGTCCTGCAAAATTAAATGCATGTGAAGAATGTAAGTAATACATGTGATCTAGATTTACTCTTATTTACTTTTTATTTGTTTTTTTACAGCATATTACAGCTATAAGCAGTTAAAGAGAGATAAATATATAAATATGCTGAGTTGATGCCTTGATTAGCTTTTATTACTTACTGCTTCCCGTCCTCTCCAGATAGCTGTGGATATATTTCATGCTGATGCTGACCTCCTTTATAATGCTGTTCCAGATCCACCACTGGCTTTTTAAGCCGTCAAGCGGGATCCAGTTCTGATATTGTTGCTGGAAGTGTTGCCTCACATGCTCCACTTCATGTTTGTAACAGGAGTTACGAATGTGGAGGATCTCGGAGCTGTCGTGCATTAGGTGAGGTCTGCAGACAGAGGACATTTGATTACATTAACGTAAATAGTTAATATCTCTCAGACTTATGATTTTTTAAGAAAAAGATTATTTGTTGCTTGCTGTGTTCTCTGACTTGTTGGGCTTCATCTTGTCCACAATGCCTCTCTTCAGAACCTCTACTGTGTCCAGCTCCAGTTCAACTACTATCATGGGGATGATGCTCTGAGACCCCATTAGCTCTGCCTGCTTAAGTGTCATTGGAAAGCCATCCAACACGTACCTGTAACACCAGTTAATACTGTTTCAAAAACCAAAACACACTCAAGCATGTGCAGATTTCTTGACAGTCCCGTGTAAGAATACAATCTTTGTTTTGAAACTTTTAATAATTCTGAACAGATAAATGGAAAACACGCCTCTGGCATACCCTCGATTGTTGCAGCCTGAACTCATCAGCGCCACCTCCAGACACTGAATAGCCAGTTCATCAGGCACAATGAGTCCGTTGGAGAGATGCTTTTTCATCTGAAGAGCCAGATCAGTGTGCGCCTGATTGTCAAGAACATTACGTATAACACTACCGATGGATAGCCGGGCTAAGCCATATCTCTGAGCAAGGATCTGTGCCACTGGAGAGATAAAGTGATGGAAAAGAGAAATGGAGAGTGTGAATAAAAGACACAAGAGAGAGAAACTTTGAGTGGATTTTGCAGCTGTCATGAGGTTTACCAGTGGTTTTTCCAGATTTAGGTGGTCCAATAACAGCCATTTTAACAGGAAGGGACGGTGTGGGCTGTGGCTGTCTAAGATATTTCAAAGGGTTCAGCATAAATGCTTTGCGATTCTCCTTAGACGCAAAGAAGTAGATATACTGATGGAAGATCAGGGGATGTGTGGAACTGAGAGGCCAATGCAGAGGCTGGAACAAATCTCTCTCTTTGTATTGCTGTAGAATGGAGGTGTATGTGAATAAAACAATATGTTAGAGTTCTGTTGATTAACATATCAGCACAAAAGAGACAAGGTGTACTAGTATTTGTACTTCTAGAACCATTAGTAAAAGAAACCATGGCCTTATACCACATATGCTAAACAAGACACAGTGGCTTGAATTATGCCTACCTTTACGGGGTCGCAGCAACCAAAGGCACTGTGGCGCTTGTAAGAGGAGAGCAGCAGCGTATGTGCCAGGCTGTATGAGATGGGTTGGCATTTTTGGAAGAGTGACTCCCTGTTGATCAGCAGGGGCTGAATTTTCTTGAGCAGCAGATGCCGCACGAGCCGGGGCTTGCGAGATGCACCAATTGACACGTTGGGTATGTTTTGTTCACTCAGGAGATCCTGATGATAAAAACAAAGCAACATAAATGAATACATAGTAAATTACAATGTGGGAACATACATTATGCTGACCACATAGTCACATTGGCTTTACCTTAGGTCTAACTTGTGTCTGTAAAATCAAATGATGTGTTCTTGGAATCAAAATGTGAAATGTTTGTATATCTGTAAGTATCTATCAATCGAGTATCAATAAATAATACCATAAACGATATAGGCGTAAAAAAACAAAGTATGCATGTCTGCCTAGTTAATGGCCTTCACTGGATGTGTGTCTTTGTACCGTCACAAGACCAAGGTTGTTTTCATCTGTCACAAAACGCTCCTCAATCTCCGTTTCCAGCCTCTCAGTTGCTGCCTCCTCAGTCTCCTCATTCTCTAAGTCTTCATTATCTTCTTCTGGAGGAAACTCGTCCTCTAGCATGCTCTCTATCTCATCCTCTATGTTGCCTGCAGCTTCATCCTCCTCATCGTCTTCTTCCTCCTGATGATAGGAGGAATGGTGTGTTAAGCAGTGATAAAGAGGGGATGATAGCAGTTATGATATATTTCATTACCTTTGTTGTGGTGACCTTAGCAGCTTGCTCTGCCATCAGTTCAGCTCTTCTCTTGGCAATGTTCTCCTCCTGTACCAAAGAGATACCTATAATTATACCAAATACTCACACAGTCTATAGTCATCATCAGGACCGATAGCAGGAATAATGCTGGATAATAAAGTTTGTAGGAAAATCAGTACTACCTAGTTGTCACATGCTTACCCGGTTCTTCTTACGTAGATTACGAAGAAGGGTCAGCTGTGCTTCACGCCGGTTCCGCCGCTCATACCACTTCTCCAGGTATGTTGGCAACAGACGTCTCTGAACGTCGGAAACTTCCACTGCCATGATTACCACAATGTCAGGGAAAAGCTGCCGCTGCAACATGTACTGCACCTCTTCGGGATTGTGGGGGAAGCCCTCCAAAATAAAACCTGTAGACCTAAAAGGCAGGGTATGTTAGTAATATTAGTTGGCTACTACTGTATGTCTTGTGTTGCACTTGCTTGATGTTTGATGACAAATACATGTGTACTGTGTCCATGCAATATTTATTTATTTATTTATCGTTACATGTGTTGGTAGACAAGTTTTGTTGCCTTTAGATAAAGCCAAATGTTAAACTGTGTAAGGACGGGCAGTGTGTGTTTGTGTATGTGTGTACAACTACATGTATGGTTCCTCTTTCCAGTATGGTCTGATAACCATATCCAGGATCTGTTGACTCAGTGGCTCTCTATCAGACAGGTAGGCTTTGATGGCATTCTCCTCATCAGTCAGTATCACCTCCTGTTGTAGATGGACAAAGGCAAGTGCAAAACAAATCAGTGTCAAGATATCATACTTAACCACAATTTGAAGAACCATCATGCTGGAAATCTTGCTCCAGAGGGAGTTTATCAAAGCTTACCTCCATGTCACTCATGACGGTTGACGTATCCTCCATCTCCTTTTCGTTCTCCCCCCTAGCTTCCTTTATCAGGGCCTCCAAGTCCTCTGGAGACTCCTCTGATGCTACCTCATCAGCATGAGGTACCAGTGTCTTTGTCTTGGCCATGATGAGCATTTGGAGTTGCTCCCTGAACTGAATATAGAAAATGCCAAGCTGCTGGGCGAGCCATTTACCTTGAGTGGTCTTGCCTGACCCACGGGTGCCGAGCAAAAAGATCCTCAGGGCAGGAGGCTTGGATAGAAGAAGATAAGAAACTTATTAGAGAATCTTGTTTTTCCTTGTTTCTGTGAATTTTGATTTGTCTTTTCCTGTCAGCTTGTACCTTGAGAGGCCCAGTTTGTGCAACAAACTGTGCAGGGTTATGAAGGAAGGAATCCCTGGCTTCTTGACTAGAGAAGAAGAAGGTCTTCTCACGGTACTTGGCGGCAATTTCGTCCGTACAGGGCCACAGGACATTGTTGTTTTTCAAGACCACGGGGCAGAAATGATGGGTATCGCCTAATGATCTATTTGGTGTTGTTTCCTCCTGTGTTCATTGAAAGGAAGGAGATGCTGTTCAGGGTTTGTTTGTATTACTCTTAATGATTAAATAATTATAATAATAATTGAATAATGTAATAAATAGGATTATAAATCATTAGTTTATAAAGTAAAAAAAAGTCACAGACTGGGGTGTTTAGATTAAAAGATATCTGTGTTTACTGACTTCATCCTCCTCTGCTGTGTCATTGTCAGTGCTGCCTGCCTCGGCTCTCTCCAGCTCAGCTAAGGCCTCAATATCCTCTGCCTCATCGTCCAGGTCCATTGCTGAAAGCTCCCAGGACGCATACTTAAAGGATTCTTAAGATCATGCAATAAAAGGGAACCAATAGTCATAGTCGTTTAAAACCCTTTGTCAAGTAAATTTTAATTTTGGTTTAATAAAATATATTTATTTGAATAAGTTAGTTTAACTCAAAAAACAAAGAATACACTGAAAATGAATGTACTGTCCATTCTGGCCAATTAAAAGACATGAGGTTTGTGTTGTAGCTATGATAAACTATGATTGAAAGGGTTACACTCACTCTCCATCTGAAGGACAATCTCCTGAAGCAGATTCTCAGGGGTTTTGCTGCCAATCTCTAGTACTGAGACTTCTACAGTTAAGGCGGACTGCATTTGCTCCCATTCAGACACAAACTGTTGCAGTTGCAGTTTATAGTCATTCATCTCTGGGCCATCTGGATAACCCAACTCCCAATGATCAGGTAGTACCACAGCTTGAGCAACACAGAGAGGAGAGAGTTAAAGAAAATGTTTTGTCAGTTTGTGTTTTGTCAGCGTTTTTAAGGTGCTTACATACTATATGGTTTATGAATACGAAAAAGATATGGGGAATCTAAATGACAATTTGTGGCCAGTGTGAAAATTTTTTTACAGTGTAATATAAAAGTTTCAGGATTAAACTTACATTTACTTTTCTTTGAAACGGAAATGAGTTATGACTTCTATTTGCCCAAACTAATTATTATTGATAGGACACCGATGGAGAGAAGTAAAAAGACCTGTTCACAGAAATGTCCCACCTTCCTGTTTGATTATGTCAGGATGTGCAGGGCTGATGGTGTCAGATTGTTCAGGATGTTCTACAAAGAAAATTAATGAATGCATTAAAAACAATGCTGGTCAAAATCAACTGGTTCTGGATGCCTCTGTAGTGTCAGGCTGCTATACATAGAGTGGTATTACCTTCAGTCTCTTCGACAACAGTCTCTAGATTTGTTTGCAGTTCGGCCTCTGATACTTGCACCTTCTGGTTTCTAAAATAGAGAGAATTTCAGCACAAACACAAAAGCTGTATCAAACAATGCATTGCGGATTTAACAAGCCACAACATTGTACAGCATCATTGCACCTGCACTCACAAAGCCTCTTTCTCCCTCTCAGATTGTTCATCCTGCATCCTCTTCCTTACTGCTTTGTCCACGCTCTCCTTGTTCATCTCATACAATCTCTTCAAAACTGTTCAAACATTAAAGTACAAAGACACGTGAACACTGACAGGGCTCAAATATAGACTCCAGTCTATATATTTGAACAAAACAACTTATTTGTCATGCGACAATTCTATGTTTCCTACCCTGATGGCCGTCACTGTCTCTGAGATAGAAGAGGACATCTGGCAGGATTTCTGCCTGCTGTAAATCATTTGTTTGGAGGAGGTTCTTGGGAAAGTTGTCAAGCACCCAGCCAGTCCTGACATCTGCATCAGTGTCAGCCTCTTCAATCTGTAACATCAAAATGATTGGCCACACCACTGCAAACTGTTCATACATGTACTGTACATCTAAATTCTACCACATGCATTTCACATACCTTTTTGGTGTGCTTCTCCAGTACCTTAGCGTACAGGCCGACAGGAGATGTGCTCATATGTTTGGCTTCTTCCAGCGCAGTGAGCACCATGGCTTGTACCTCTGGATGATTCTCTGTCACTGAGAACAGGAGAAAACATTTGCACACAAATACAGTAGCCTATAAACTGCCCAGAACACATTTAACATACAATCTCTGATGCAACGCGCCAAAACTATAATGTACATGAAAGCTTTTTTTAAATGGGTAATTTATCCATATCTGTTTGCCTACATGTGTTTGTGCTTGACTAAAACCAAGAGAATATTTGAATGTCTTACCTTCTACAGAAGTGGTTTCATCTGATGGAATAAAATATCAGAGTATAAATGGTTTTGTATGACAGTAAGTCACATGTTCAAAACATACAAATTGCAATTTAAATGGCTGATGTTTTGGGTACATTTTGTTACAGACATCTCAAAAATAATTTAGTTGGCTCTTACTCTATATAGAAAAAAAATGTACAGGTGATAGTGAATATTATCATCAACAACAACAAAGCTCAACTTGCCTGAATTCTTTCCACCATCCTGCTCCACATTTATCTTGATTTTCTCTATAGCAACCTGTGTTGTCTCCTCTTTGATTTTGTCAAGCCTTTCTTGTTCAACCCTGTCCACAACCGGCTGCATCAATACCTCCATGTCAAGCACTAATGCATTGTAGTGCTGGGCTAGAAGTTTACACAGAGTGCTCTTTCCTGCTTGTGGAGGTCCAATGATGGAAACTTTGCAAGGAGGCCTGGGCATTGGAGGAAGTAAGTACCGTCTGGGGTTTGTGAGAAACTTCTGGTAGGCCTCCTGAGATGAGAGGATGTACATTTTGTCCTGGAAGCTGCACACGAATTGAAGCAAGAGTTGATTAATATTTTTACCCAGTCTCACTTGATATTACTGGATAGATTCATCACTTGGTTGTAGTCCATAAACGATCACTTACCCCACACATAATTCAGGCTTCCCAGGAATAGTCTTGCCCTCTTTCAGGGCAACAGGACAAATTCGGCCCCAGCGGCTCCGTTTCCATCTGAAGCCAGGGGCAACTGTCCTGCAGGAGGACATATTTCTCAGTAGGTCCTCCTGGAAAAAAAGATGGTCAGGTTTAAACTACTTATTGTTACATATTTTTGCATCAGCATCACCTGTGTGCTTATAGCTTATATGTAGGTTTATACTAGTCAGTTGAGGTTGTGATTTGAAATAAAATATAAATATGGTCATCAACGCCAGACCGTCTCAATGTCTGATGGCAAATCTTCTTCATCTGTCTGTTGGAGGAGGACTGGAATGGAGACACGCTTTATTGCCATGGATCCAAGACGGGACATTACAGACTAGAGAGAAAACAATCAACAAACTAAAGTCACAGAATACAGAGATGGTACAATGCGCAGATTTAGGCTGACATTTAAGCCAGTACCAGACATTCGCTAGTAATTAAAAACTTGCAATAATGATAAAAAAACTATTCAGCAGCATATTATAAGGCATGTGATGATGCATTTTTTTATTCTTTATTATACTGTTGTAGTGTTTACTGAGTGCAGCTCTTCAGGTGTGTTGTTTCCATCCAGCTCCAACAGGTAGAGGAGGCTGTGATTTGTCATGTAGTCCTGAAAGAAATATCAATTAATTTACAAATTATTGGCTCTAAAAAAGTTTGTGTTAATTTAATTATTAATTAATTTAATTCATTTGAATTTAAATGTTTTTAATACATGGTGGAAATTTGAAAAATAATGCTAATGTGATCTGGGTGCCAGAATAAAGATCAAAAGCCAAATTTGAAATAGCCCCAAATCAAACATTTTATTATTGTATTATTTTAATTATACTGGGGGCTCTCTAAAGAAAGGTCAGACTTTTACACAAACACAAAGTCTCTGTCTGTACTAATGCAATGTTGACAAAACTTACACTGGCGTGTAAGAACAATGACCATGATTGCCCAATCAGAGCTGTCTGAAATTCACTGTACTAGATGACTGAATGTAATCAAGAACAAAGATTTTATTTTTTTTGTGTAAAACAAATGAATTACTTAATTTTAAATGAATAACCGAACTAATAGCTGCATTTTTTTGGGAATGACATGTTTATTTAACTCCTAATTAATGTGTTTCTCAAGCACTCGATAGCTCACCTCCAGTGGTCTGAGCATGGTATTCTTGTACATGTTGATTCTGGAAAAGGCATTTCTGGGTAAATTCTCTGGTGTCCACACCATCTGGTCAATGACATCCTTTTGGAGTTCCTCTTCTCTAGGCTGCAAGCAAAAAAGTGATAGACTAGGGAATAATGGGTTGACAGATTTCTTGTTTAATTTTTAAATTTGTGAGGTTGAAATCTGAAAGAAGAAAAAAAGGGGGCAAAATCAAACCAGAAAGGTTAAACCAAGTGGGAAGAGGTGTTTTCTTTTCAGTCATACCTGCTCCTCCTCATCCTCTACTTCCTCATACTTGTTTTCCTTTTTCTTGTTAAACACCTCCTCACGTTGCCACTGGTCCCCGTTATACAGTTGCCCTGTCTCTGGCTGCTGCTTCAAGCCTGACAGCCTTTGGACTAGGTCCTTGTCTGCACACTGTTAGAAGATGGAAGTGTTTAAGTGCTCAAGTAACCAGTCTCAGATTCTTTGTCAGAATATGACATATATGTTTTATGTATCTGTTTTTGTAATAAAGGATGTGAGTAAACCTTGATGTTGATGATGAAATCGGGCATTAGTTTAAGGTTTTTGATCAGCTCAATCTGCTCATGAATCTTCAGACACTCTTCTGACATGAACGGCAGGCAGCTCAGTACGTATCCTGTATTAAAACACATTATATTATCAAGAACAAGCAGTGACAGGGCTCCTATAGTGGTGCTTTGAATTGCAGTTTGTTGTGAAATGTGTGCAATTCCTATACATGATCACTGTGCTGAAGCTTATCAAATAAACTTCAGACTACATGAATTACCATAGTGCTCCACATCTGGAGAGTTAAGCCTGGCAAGAATCAGCTGGAGCACCATATCTTCTGGTATACTTCTCCCTCCAGATAAGATGTTCAAGAGCTAAAATGGTCAGAAAAGACAATTCATAGACCATTAAAATATATGGAAAACATATGGCATATACAGAGAATAGTAAACCTTTCCGATAGAAAAAAATGACACTCACCTCTATGCCTTCCTTTGTTTTGTTTTTAATGTGTGTGTCTAGCAGATCTGTGTCTGAAATATTATAAAACCTGGTTATAAATATCTGAATTATGCTGGGGACAAAGATCAGAAAGACCACAATCGCACTTACCATCAATTAAGATACATTTCCAGGACTCTGCGATTCTTTTGGCCAAGGTGGATTTACCAACACCCTGCCACAAAAGATGACATAATGATAATAGACATGGAAGGTATCACAAATAACATGCTTGGGTGTGTCTGGTTTAAATGTGGGGGCAACACTGGAGCCAGACAAATGAAACCTTTTATATTGCAATGTTCAGTGTTACACTCTAATAACATTATTGACTTTATTTGTCACTAAATTCCCTATGTAATATTTACAAATGACACTAGCACAAGCGTGTTACTCATTGTGTTTACTTTTTGACACAATGGCTTCATGCTGCATGGATTATTATTATTATTTTTTTTTTAGCCTTATCACCAGACAAAACATACAACATTTTTATTTTGTGCTGGTTGGTGATAAATGAAGAAGTGAAAGAGGAAGAGGAAATGTCGTTTGTGTGTTTTTATACACACCAAAGTGTAGGTTTGTGGATTTGTGTGCAGCTACACCATTTCTGACTTTGTTAAGTACTGTATGTTAGTGATAAATGAATACATTTGATAGATTACCGGTCTTCCAACTAAAATGAAGCAGGTCGGTTTGGCAAGGAGAGTCTCCCTCTCTGCTTCATCTTCTATCAGGTTGTCCACAAAATCTATTTAACAAATATATAAGAGCACAATTAAAAGTCACAACACACGAGACGACCAAACATAACGTCAACCTGCTTAGGTGCAGATAGAAAAAAATAATTAACGACCCAGGTAACTGCTGACACATTTCAAACAAAAAGTTAACTTACCGCTGCTTTGTGGCATTATTTTATATTTTAGCTTCTTTTTTATTATTATCGTCGTTTGTTAGCTAGCATTAACCTAGCTGTGAGTTTCCAAGGTTAACAGTCATGGAATACGGTTACCATAGCAACCTCCAAACTAAACGGCGACTGGGTTAGTCCAGTTTTCACCTAGCTAATGCTACCACCAGCTCCTTTGTGGCTTGTAAATATGTTTTTTGTTGTTGTTGTTGTAAAATAATCTGAGTTTTAAAATTGTACAAATATCTATAGTATATAGATATCTAAATATGTAAGCGGCTTTTATGAATCGCCTTTTTTTTAGCTCTTCTAGCTTTATGACTCAAGCGAAGCACCGTACCAGTTGTGTTGACATGCGCTCGGTCGTGACAGTCACCTGACTCAAACTAATTCATGTTGCTGTCGCCTCTGCTATGTGCTAGCCGTAAATACTTCCCGGTTAACGTTACAGACGTGTTTGTTTCACTGTAAATGTCCTAAGAAGTTGTTTTGTCTCCTTTAGGAGAGATGCGCATTATCATCCTGAGGAGTTATTAGTGACTAACGCAGCTAGGCTAGCTGAATTATTGGTGAGTAACGTTAGCTATGAAAGGCTGAGAGACACACACACAGTGACTATCCTTAAGTAGTGTGTTCACATGTTGTGTTTTATATGCTTTTGCAGCTCTGCTGTTGTCTCATCTGTGATTGTTTGGAGGATACAGGGACAAACATGCCTCAGTCAGCCGGTATCATCAGTGGGATCCAGAGGATGGTTCTGTATGAAACCAGAGCTGTAAGTCTGTCATGATCATCATGATCCTGAACTTTTGTTCAGTCTGTTAATTTGTAGCAAGTAGCCAACGTCATGTTAAAGTTGCTTTCAAGCTGTCCTGTGCTAAATATTAGTGCATACTACAGAGGCCAGGAGCAGATTGAAAGAACAAGACATAAAAGTGGATATTCATTCATTCATATATTCATTCAGGTCCACGCCTTTTCTGCTTGGGACTACACAGCCACAGTTTGTGTCTGTACTGTATTGATAATGCATACATGACACAAACTGGAGCTAGAGCACACCCACTGTCTTCCCCAGCTCGGATTCAGGACACAATCTCTAACTAGTATGAGTGTGTAGGTGTTACTACTACTGAAATATATCCTGATTATAACTGTACTGATGTAAGAAAGCTTTGCTTAAACTATGTCTATCATTCAAAATAAAAGTTCACAGATGAAAACACAAGGGTGGAGAAGGATGGAGAACTCCTGTAGGTTTGTGGTCACTTCAACAAACACTAGATGGCAGCAAAAGAGTGTCAGTGATGATTTGCCACCCCACATTCAATGCTTTGCATTGTAATTGTCTAGACAGAATAATTTCATTTTGTTTGGCAGAAATTACAGATAAATATCATTTTGGGCTTCAATGTAAATATGTGCATGTGCAGTAAGGTAGGAAACATTTGTAACAGTTAAGTTATCATAACTCCTGGCAGCCCATTTTACTGAACCGTGGATAAACTGACTGTAACTATTGTGGACAAAGAAAGCTCCGTGTGAACGCCTCGGACGTGCGGAACAGGACAAAATGGCTCTAATGGTTTCGGACTGTACTGATACATGGTGTTCCAATTTAACAGAAGTGGTCAGAAGATCTTAAGTCATCTTGCAACCCACTGTGAGAGAAATAATGACTGAAAAGAAAAAGTTATATAAGAAGGTGCCATAGCCATATATTCTCATACGTCATTATATCAGGTTTTTCATACAATCATATATTCTCATCTGTGATTATATGAAGCATATCTGCTTTGGATTCTTCTGGTGTGTAATTTCACAGGCTTCTGATACATCAATTTTCTTTTGGGGGGCTGCTCAGTGTGGCGAGAAAATGTTGCACATTATCGGGGGAAAAAAAGGCCTAAAGAAAGTGAGCCTTTAATAATAGGACTCTACTGCAGAAGCTGGCTTGTCTATGTCTGTTGAAAATGCATGCATCCATGTAAAAGCTCCACAACAAGGATCCACAAAATGCTATGTAATCACTCAAGAACCGCATTGATACTTTTACATGTATGTTTTCTTTCCAGAGGTATTTTTTGGTTGGGACCAATCAGGCACAGACCAAACACAGAGTCCTGAAGATTGACCGCACAGAACCCAAGGACCTGGTCATAATTGATGATAAGGTAAATGCAGAGTTTCCGCCACAGTTAGTATAGTGCTAATGTATATGCTTATGTAATACAGTACAGTACACATTTGGAGTAAAATTGTACAATCACTCAGCCTGTCACCAGTGTATTGTGGATGACAGCTTAGCTGATGAGTGCTGAGCGCACCTCCTTTTCTTCTCCACTGCTCATTACCAGGATCTATGAGCTGGGAGTTGATTTGTTTGTTTGTGTTGTGGGTGATTATGATTATGTGTTTGCTATTATGAAACATCCATGACTAAATATCCATCACCCCACGCTTTCATTCCTGCAGATATTATACCTCAGGCAACCATGTTTGTTTTACATTTGACTGGCATAGTAGAATACGGTGTAATCACAGCGTGAATGCTTGAGAATGTGATAAAGGAGTGAAGGAGAGCAGTCTTAAAGCTGGAGACACAGCCACATCTTTCACTCTCTCTTAGTTCATATGTAATGAAAGCTGGCACAGCACATACGATTAAATAACAGGCTGCATAGAACTGCTCTCTATTTCTAAGTTGAGTAAAGCTTGTACAGCGAGTTGATGAACCTAAATAATTGGATATTGTTATTAACTTTCTGTGGCCTGTTGTTATTTTGCAGACAAATGTATTTGATTCCACAAAAAGGAACTTCATACACAAATACTGTAGATTTTGCTGTTGCACCTACACCTAGTACACCTAGTACATGATTTTAATGAAATGAAATCTATGATATGAATCAAAAAGGTTCCCTAGAATGCATATATTGATATTTTACAGCATTTTACTTTTTATTGCACAGAAGTCTGTGCAATAAAAAGTCTGTTTTTTTCTCTTGTTGTTGCAGTGAGAAAGAAACAGAAACTGCTTACACATCTATTCATGTATATACTGTTTATGAATATATATCTCTCTGTGTGTGAATTTGTCTGTAGCATGTGTACAACCAGCAAGAGGTTCGGGAGTTGTTAGGCCGCCTGGATCTTGGCAACCGCACCAAAATTGGCCAAAAGGGTTCATCTGGCCTGTCCAGGGCTGTCTCAGCCTTCGGCATTGTGGGTGAGTACAGCCCCACCACTATCTTCCTCACTGGCATAGCAGCAACCATTGTGGGGCACAATAATGGAAACATGTACCTTCTCTCCAACACTTTAATTCCACCTCTGTGCGCATTGACCTGGTTTTGCATATTAAGTGCTGAAGTTAGGGGGGAAAAAAAGAGGAACACCTGGCAGTATAATGTAATTCTCTTCAATATAGCACTGCTACCACCACTGCTACCTTTGTGCAGCTTATAATGTTCAATTTTCAGGTTTCAAATAATAATTTCAGTGTTATTCAGAAGCAGTAAGAAGTTTTTTTTTTATTACTTTCTCTTTACTTTTGTGGAAAATCCAGTAATAAGACACATTAGACTTGGTTGTAACTGCCTATAAATGTAATAGTGATAATACAAAATAGTTTTACTTTGCAATTCATTTCTATTATTTAGTAGAGTTTGTTCTCAGCTGAGCATTCAAGGGTCTTTTTCTGTTGATCAGTGTCAAAAAGCCACATGAAATCTCCTCATATTCAGTGTTGTGAAGTAATGGCACATGAAAACTTCCATGGTGGGCTGAATACTTTTTATAGGCACTGAATACAGTATAAACTATTACTTGAAATTAATCTCAATACTTTTTCATTTCAACGCCTCTATTAATGTTGAAAAAGCTGTGCAAGAAATGTAATTAAAAACACTTAATAAGTAAACCTTGATTCATTTTAGAGAGTTAAAAACAAGCTAATTCCCTCTGTGTCTGAGCTTGTACAATCTTATTAAAAAAAAGTAATAGTGTCCCCTTTCGTAACCCATGACACAGAAACACACTCACTTTCATTTTCACAGGTCCACCTGTTCTGTCTGTCTGCTCCATATATGAGAGCCAAGGCTCGTTACATGAGAAGTTTGTGTAACTGTCGACATGCTAAGCTGGCTCTGCACATCACTGATTTGTTGCTGTGTGAAAAGTTGTGTGTGCTGCAGAGCTTTTATCAGCAACCGTCATTACTGATCCTTGACAATTAAACCTTAAAATGTCTGTTTCTGATTATTAATTGTAGATAAACATCCGTTTGTGCGGAAACAACTGTGGACACTGGATTGTGATGGATTACCGTGTTAATCACTTTTAAGGCCCAGTGTGTAAGATTTAGGTGGCTCTATTTACATGAAGGGCAGAAATGCAATATTACTGTAGAATGAGCCTTTTATATCCTAAGATGCCATGGGTCCTAGTCCATGTTTTTGTGAATGGAGCTGTATACATTTCCATTTCTGGCAAAGACGGATATTATGAATTGTTAACTAATATTGGCAAGGCCCTTTTGGGGCATAATAGTAAGACATCTAAGATAATTTAGAAACTTCATTGAGGCTGCACATGGGTCGGTCACACTGACACAGACAGATTGTGACTTTGACGTCTGCCTAAATAAATTAGATGCTTTTTTTTCCCCACTGTACCCTAATGCCACCTTTGTTCACGAGCCACTCTTTGCCAAAGTCACTGTGTAAAATGGAATAAAAGAGTGATCCAGTCATGTAGGGTACAGTGTATCCTGAGAGCCCCTTTTGCCTGCCACATTTCTTATTACTGTATGTAATGAGTACCATTATTGTAAGTATATTTTTATTCTCTTTCATCTGCCAGTTTTGTCAGTCTGACCCATCTTTGACAGGAAGAAACACATTGAACTAATGTAGGAATTGTCCGCAGCGAAGTCACAAGTGAAAGTGGGCTGTTGAAGAATAATATGCTCTTATACAAGCTCACAGTCTTGGTTGATTGCCATTGTGAAAAATAGCTAATTTCTGCAAAATTTGGATAGGCCGACTAACACTTGAACCGCTCAGATGAAGGAAATCTAAAAACCACTCTGTCTCAAATTAAGTCATCTTCAGCCTAGTGGAGCCTGCAGAGGACATGTTTGGAGTTATTTAAATCCCTTTTTCAGCAATGTTACCATGCTGCTCTTCATTGTTTCTTGTACTTTGTGGATGCTCTTTGGCAAATGGGAGTGTAATTGGTCCTTAGCAGATAAACGGGTATATCAGGAGGAATTAATAATTGTGAACAAATGATCATGTATTATGTAAGACTCAATTTAGCAGAATATTTGCGTAGTTAGAAACCAACATCCAAACAGGAGTAGTCCTTTAGCTTATGAAACTTCTGTACATGCAATAAATGCATTAGAACAAAAGCCAGTATGACCACATGGAACATCTTTGCCATGTTATACTGATAAAAATTCAGACGGGAATAAAAATATGGAGTGGAAACATATAAACTTATAGCAGTACCACTGTAGTTTGGTAATTAGTATTTAGACATATTAAAAAAGTTAGAGGCTGGGATGTCTTATTTGACCAGTTTATATATTATATTTATGTAATTGGTTGTTTATGTACTCTTTGTATATTGAAACGTAATATAAACATCAGGTTGCAGCACAATGTTACTGGGCCATCTGCAATTCTAAAACGTCCTTATGTACAAGGACGTCCTATTTAGTTATAGAACTGCATTTAAGGGGACACAGTTTATCTGTCAGCAGATTAGTTTTAGCAATAGTACCTTGACATAGTTGGTCTTGACGAGGTAAATAATACTAATAATATACAGACTGACTCGCACGCAAACATCAATACATAATAGATACCACAGCTGTCTATTATGTATTGAATGTCACCTATGAGAAAATAGCCCATAAAGAACTGAAAGCAAATCATGAATTATGTTACATAATGCTTTCTGGGTCAGATTTTAAATATGTAAGACTAAATGAATTGAATTCATTAGGTAATAGCAAATTATGACACACAAACTCTCATGATCCACCTCCACAAATGTTGTTGTTCACTTGTTTGCATTGTCAAAGCTGCAACAACATGCAGCAGAAAGGTTGACCTACATTCCCTTTAAAAACAAGTTGCTTTTGATTTATTCTAAAGGATTTTAAAATGGTATGTTTTTTTTCCCCCCCTGATAGGGTTTGTACGATTCCTCGAAGGGTACTACATTGTGTTGATCACCAAGCGTAGAAAGATGGCGGACATCGGCGGCCACTCCATCTACAAAATCGAAGACACCAGCATGATCTACATCCCAAATGATTCTGTCAGGGTTACACACCCTGATGAAGCAAGGTACTGTCCAGTTTAGGAACATTTAGGGACATTTTGAATTGCCAAAGCCAAAAAAACACAGGTGGAAAATGGATCAGTTGCACTCTGACTGATCTTGCATCATATTCACATGAATACTTCTGTGTACAGTGAACAGAATTACGTTGACAATCTAATATATAAAGCCCTATAAATAATTTGCCTATATAGATTTCTTTCTTTCAGATATGTGTTTTACTGACCCTCTTTTTGTTCTGCTAGATATGTGCGCATCTTTCAGAATGTGGACCTATCCAGCAATTTCTACTTCAGGTAAGATAAATCCAAAAGCATTGCTTACACTGTCAATTATCACTTAATCACTAATATGCATAAGATTGATCTATAAACGGAGGAGGCTAGCTGGACCTGCCTTTCACGATTATGTTTGTTTGTTTGTTTTTTAATATTTTTGCATTACTGATGCTTTTTTTAAACTGATATTGTTAAATAGTAGAAGGGAGAAGGAATAAATAAAGTACAGAATAAGAAAAACTAAAATAAACACAAGGCTGACCATGTGTGATGAGAGCTCAGATGAGGCCTAGAAACGTCTAAAAATGGCTTTAGTTTGTGTGACATTCGTTTTTCTGTTTTCTATCTTGACAAGGGTGCCCTTGGTTGTCACGTGGCCTCTGCACACAGCTCAAAGACCCTGAACGTTTTAAGTGCACCCATGTTTACTCTAAGAAAGCCCGGTAGTTTTAGTCATTCTTGTCTGACATGAAATTCACGTTTAATGTTTCCCGATTGTACAGTGCGTGTTGAAATTGTCTGTTATACTCTATTTTGGTAGTTTGGCCACATCTTAAATTCATTATGGGACAGCACAGGCTGTACCTGTTTCAAATCTTATTGCCGTTGTGCCTTGCAGCTACAGCTATGACCTGAGCCATTCGCTACAGTACAACCTCACTCTGCTGCAGAGGCCTTATGAACTCTGGTCATCCCCATCATCCTCAGAAGAAGAAGAGGTACAAACACAGAGCAAGCAGGACAGCTTTGACATCTTTGAAGAAGAGGGTTTGCCTACTCAAGGTGAGTGACGTTAATCAGTAGCCCTTATATTCATTTTGTTTATTCTGTTGGCCTGTTGACATTTTCCTCTGTTGCTATTAATTCCCATAAACAGTGGAGAGTCACTGATTGAAATAATTGATGCATCACTTAACTGTTGTGCAGGTTTGCCTGTTTTCATAAAGTCAATAAAGTACAAGACATTTCAGTGAAAAATAACTTCCCTTAGCTGATGTGTATTGTAATATAAGAGTAGATAAATCCCATATACGAAAATGTAATCTAAATCTTTGTAAATCAGCTCTTGTTCCACAGCCTGTGTCACCAAAGCTTCTTTCCAAGCGTCGCTTTCTAACTGATAATTTCGTCTGACCCGGTAAAATGATCCAGAGGTTTTTTTTTAATGTGTTCCCTCTCTTCCGCCACAGTGGTTTACGGCCTCCAGAATGAGCCGTACTACAAGTACGTGTGGAACGGGAAGCTGCTGGAACGAGTCAAGGACATAGTGCATCACGACTGGCTCATGTATATAATCCACGGCTTTTGTGGCCAGTCCAGTATCCTTTGGGTATTGTCAAGTCAGTTTGGTTTGTGCAGCAGGGAGCAGTTTGACTGTCGCCGTGTACTTTTTTTTTTTTGTAGTTTTCAAAAAATGTTTTATGCACTTGTTGCTTTGGGTTTTGCAAAAAAACAAACGTGCGTTTTGACCTCGATTGATTTGATCGATCACGCAACTGTATCTCTCACAGTGTTGTCCTTGTGTTGTCTGCACACCTCCCCCTCATCTCCCAGCCTCGGCATCAGTTGTTGAACTGTGCATGGCCTCCATCAGAGCACGTGGATCGCACTGTGAGCTAGTGTATGACTCACCATAAAACCGCCGAAGCAATTTGTGAGGGTGTTTTTTAGGCCTTTAGCAAAACAAGAATTATGACAATTAAGCGATTGTTATCAGGTATGTAAACGCTGCCACTTGTATAATCACCCCATCTGTTGTCTGCAGAGAATAGCAGAAGCGTTTAGCGTACACGTTTTCTGTTCTGGATTGAAGCCAGATCACGTTTGTACATGCATACACAGACTTTTTCTGTTTGTTTGAGGTTGTCTGTCATTTCAGCTCTACTGTAGCTTTTGGTTTAAACTTTTTGCCTAGACACAAGCCATTACCAGCCATTAGTATTAGGCTAGTACTAGGCTCCACATTAATAATTTCCTCTGGATTTTTTGAGAAGCTTTTGTAGTATTGATGCATGGGTTACTGCTGCAGAGAGGCTTTGGGCTTAACTACTTGAGTACAGTCTGATTTATTATGATTAAGGTGCGCCTTAGGTTCAGGTTTCAGATTTTAATCATTTACCATCAAGTCTCCTTTGCATAAATCACATTAAGCAGTATTAAAATATGCTGCTGTGTAACACCTTTCAGTTAAATAGATATGTTTTTATCAGTAGTTTTAAACTAGATCTTGTGTTTTTCTCTTGCAGCAGGCTGATAAACCCATGTGCACTTTACAGTGCTGCAACCGACACTGTTGTGTCTCCTATCAGGCCACGTGCTGTCACACAATGACAAAATTCCTGGTATCTGTTTGGCCTTCAGTACTGTTTTTCTAAGAGACTGAGAGAAGTCGTGGGTGCAATAAGAAGACACCCAGCGGATAGAGTAAATGAAAAAAAATTGTAGCAGATAAAGCAGGCGGAGGAAAAAAGCAATAAAAATCAAGAACCTCTATAAGTTTATTGGTTTTTAGTTAGTAAATTGTTTTTTTTTCCAGATTTTTCACACTTTAGATAATGATAAAATATCTTACAATAAATAAATATAATATCCATCCATCATCTGTAATCACTTCTCCTCATCAGGGTCACGGTGGAGCTGGAGCCTATCACAGCTGACTTTAGTTGAGAGGCAGGGTAAATGCCTCTCAAAAAAAGGGTTGAGTGCACACAGAGCAGTGTGCACTCAACGGAATGCAACACTTTTGGTTTGCTCCTTTTCACGAGTGGAAGTAAAGGATCTAAGACAACTTGTATGTACATTTAGAAGATTCTGTAGGAGCAGATTGCGTGGTGACAGTGGGCTTTTATATTGGGGTGTGCCCACTACATCATCGCGTGATCACAGGTGACTTTGTCAGTATAATGACCCGACATGGTTGTATGTGACATAGGCCGACGGGACAGAAATGGAACCAAACTGCACATTTCAGAGTGGCCTTTTATTGTTACCTGACACACCTGTGTCATAGTCATTTTGCAAACCATGTAGGTAGATTATCTTGGCAAAGTTCTCACATGGATTTTTACAAATTTGAGAAGAGAATTTGAGAAATTGAGAAAAATAAACCTTTTGTGTGCATAGAAGAAGTCTTAGAACTTTTATTTCAACTTGTGGAACATGGGATGAAAGTGTTGCATTTATGTTGAACTACGGTATTCCCTGAGTGACTAAAAATAATTTTTAAATATGCATGTTCACGTTTCTCTAATTTGAGATGCTTCATAAATATTCATTTGTCAGTGAGACCAACACAAAAGTGGGTAGAGTGGAAAGTAGCAGACTACAAAAAAGACTTGAATTAAGAACTATGCTGCATGTTACTATTAGAATGTGTGATGTTGTCAATGGTGTATTATTATTATTATTATTATTATTATCATTATTATTATTATTGTTATCGTTATTCCTCCTTTACCCATCAACTACAGAACTTCTGATCTACGGCCGACCGGTTTACATCACCCTCATTGCCAGGCGCTCCAGCAAATTTGCCGGGACCCGCTTCCTCAAAAGAGGAGCCAACTGCGAGGTACAGCAGCAGTTGCCGAGGCAACAGAAGAATAGATAGCGGAGGCAGTACTGAGGACCACCAGGATAATTGAGATGACTCAGGTTGATCACAGGGGGTTAATTTGACCTGTTGCTTCTTTCTTGAGTATACGCAAGTGTCTATGTGGGTGTGTGGCAGGAGAAACCGTAGGAACAAACAGATTTCCTCTTTCCATTCAGACTGCTATCCAGAGATTAGGTTTGGCACTATTTTCACAGTGGTCTCACCTGGTATTGTGTTCAACACAATAGTAATTATTTTTAATTGTAGCGTGCTGTCTGAATTTCTTTTATCACAACATGGGCACATGTTTAACAACAATGGCTCTGTTGCTTTTGGTATTTCAGTAAGCCGTTCAAAGTTCATTATTGTCCGTGGTATCAGCATTTAAGTATCTGTTCTGGTGCTTTTGATCATATCACATGATCTTCACCTGCAGATGGAACCGATCAGGATTCAAACTAGGTGTTTGAAATCTGCTATTCCATGACAATTTGGCATGCAATGCGCCAACACCATGTGTTGATGAAAATGGTGTAATATGATTTTTTTTTTGTTTTTTTTTTATCATTTGATAGCTTTTTTGTGTTCTCTCCCTCTGTCTCTGTTCTTGCCAGGGCGACGTGGCTAATGAGGTTGAGACCGAACAGATCGTCCATGACGCCTCAGTTATGTCTTTCATAGCAGGAAGTTACTCCTCATACGTCCAGGTGCGAGGTTCAGTCCCGCTCTACTGGTCCCAGGACATTTCCACCATGATGCCAAAACCGCCAATACGACGTAAGACTCCTGTGAACCACCAGATCTTTTTCAACAGCTTCTTTGCTGCCCAGTATAGAATAATTTGTTTGAGATATCAAGTGTGATATGTTAGATTGTTTATTATATTAGGAAAAATGGCATCTTGGCTTGGATTATCAAGGTGTCCAACATCTTTCTCATAACCAGTTTGGCCTTACATGTGAGGACAGATAACAAATGGAAGATACTAACATATCCTCCATGAGTGTTTATAATACTCAATATATTCATTCTAGCAGCTGTTCTGGACCATAAATAACCTTGTAGGGAGGATGGATTTAAAAAAAATGCATTAAAATAAGAGAGTGGCTTTGTACCGGGGCCATTCTTCTCCACTCAACCACTCGGACACAGATGAAAAATAAAAATGGAATAGGTGAAGGCAGGAGGCCCCCCCTCTTGGTTTTCATCTTTGTATCCATTCTCTTGTGTCATTATGAACAAGATAAAAACACAAAACCCGGGCCAGAGGGAGGTGATCAGGTCCCTGAGACTGATGTGACTGCGTGTGTTTCTGGGGTGCATATGCACAGGAAGACATCTGTGTTTGCAGGTGTACAATGCCTGTATTAAATCATAATCTGCTTTACCCCCAGCTTGCCCTTTAATTCATCCTCAGATGACATTTACTTGTGTAGATAGTGACAATGAGTGTCCTCAACATCCCTCTGTGTATCAGCTTACCTCATCATCCTGCTGCCACTTCCTGATCCTTGAAGACAGTTTTTGGACATCAGTTTGGCACAGTTTCCTCTTGGCATTGGTGTACTTTTGTAGGTCTCTTTTTAAAGTTATATTTTTGTCTTCATGTTGGGTTCGCTTTGCTTTGTAGAGTATGGAACAGTCCCTATGTTAGAGTAGTTCAACATTTAAGGAACAAAAACCAAACTCCCATTCCCCACCACCACTCTTCTTTTCCCCGCGTAAAATCCTTGTTCAACAAAGTCGTAATATTTATTTGATTGTGATGTGGACTGCATAGAATGACATCTATTATCAAATCTGGGTCAGAGATGTTGTGAAGAAACAGTTTGAGGTCATATCTGGGCATGCAGAGTACAGGCGGCCACATCACAGCATGTATCGTCCAGTCTCTGCAATAATTGTCAAGTCTCACTGTTACGTAAGTGTATATGTATATATATTATGTGTTTATGACTGGTCTGAAGTGGGCAAATGTCTTGGTTGTGAAGGAGATGACCTTAATAGCTGACTCTTTTTCCTCATCATCGTCATTATCGACATTCTCCTCCCAAGGTACAATAAGAATGTTATAGAGTGACATCTTCTTATGTTGACACAAAGTCTCATTTACGCCGAGGGCTAAATAAAAAGAGCAGTGGACGAAACGATGGCGAAATGATGCTGGAGAGGACTCGAAAACGATGTGCTTGTATTGTCTGGTTTGAGATAGCAGTGAGATGAACTGTGATCTGACCTATTTTCACTAATCTTTCTTGTGCCTGCTTCATGAGTCCAATTTAACAGCAGGCCCCAGGTGTGTGGCTCCGGAGTGGTAAATGGAAGCATTAAACCTGATTTTTAAAATAAGGAAAGAATGATAGAATGAACATGGATGTGAATGCACGCAGTGGTGAACAATGAGCAGGACCAGAGGCAGGGATCAGAAGTAAGTTTGTTTGGTTATTGTGTGGCTGTATGAAACAGACAGGCCCGTTACCTCATCTGCCTACTTTGTTGAAAAGGTCATCTTCAAAATAACACTTATAGCAGAGACACCCAGCTACGATGCAATGACTTAAGATCATTTAAACTACGTGATAACACATCAAATCCACTTTATTGTCTTATAACAAACATACACAGTAGACCTCATAGTGAAATCTGGTCTCTGTGTTCAACCCATCATAAGTATTAGTTGGGCAATGGGCAGCACCCTGGGATAAACTCTAGTTCTAAGCCTCGGTCAAGGGTGCAGACAGGAGAATTTAATTCATTCTAATTATGGTGTAACTGGAGGAAACCCACACAAACATGTGCCGCCCGATACCCCAGACGCCCTAAATATGAAACAATTGCTTTGACTTCTTTTTCAGTGGACCAGGCTGACCCTTATGCGCATGTAGCTGCCCTCCATTTTGACCAGATGCTGCAACGGTTTGGCTCTCCTATCATCATCCTCAACCTGGTCAAGGTAACATGCACGCACAGACACAAATCTTTTTAAGGGTAACAGTCAGACTCCCCTATTCCTGAAAATCTTGCATCAAAATGCAGAATATACAAAATATTGGTTCATTTGAATTTTAGGGTACACCGTTATCTAGTCTCTATAATTACCAAAGAATTGCTAAACAATTGTATTGCTTCGAGCTTACACCATAATATGTTGGTAGATGTTCTCCCACTCAACAGTAGTTTGAGATCATACACCTGAGTCACTACTGGTACTGGTATTGATGAATTTGTAACCACATCAATATTCTTTTTTGTCTAAGATGAGAAGAAAATGTGACACATATATTATATATACTATAGCATATACGAATATTTCCCTCCCTCCGTTTTCCAAAATAACATCGTGCACATAGCATTGTTTTCAAAAAAGTTTTTGTTTACATCAACCCGCATAAATACAGCGTAGGAAGAAGGACAACACTCTGCAAGCCAATCAGAACAATGCTTCCATGATCATCGTCATAGCAAAAGGTAAACATTGGTGGCACTTCTGGCACATCAGCTGCCTAAAACTCTGTTTATCTGAGTTTACACGCAAACGCAAAACCGTAGTTTTCCAGAATCTCCACTCTAGCCGAAGTTTTTAGTAAGATTCGTTTTCAGAGGCAAATTCACCGTTTGCGTGTAAAAGATACAAAAATGTCTCAGTTTTTAAAAATACCCGTGTATGTGTAAACAGAGCCTTTATTTTCTATTAAAGTAAACATCCCTCAGCATTTGGGCTCATGCATATATGGATCTTAGTGGATCGCCCAAGTGCCTTTGGCTAAAAATATGGCCTCTTTGTCGAATCACTCGACAAGTTGTTATCTAGTAGGACAGGCTGTGATTGCGTAAGTCCTGGATTGATATTGGCGGGGGTTAGTCGGTGCTGTGAAGACTCCTATAATCATGAGACTCTCTTGGCGGGTGGTGATTACCAGCAGTTGATATGCAGCAATGACGAAAGGGATGACATTACCGCACTCAAGCACATCTGCAAAGACACGTGGCTTTTACGGCCTTGTGACTTTAAACTCATGCTGCTGTGAAAACCAGCATTAGTTATCAAACTAAAATTCAGTTATGAAAATCAAATATACACGAGAAAATATTTAAATCTGAAGAAAAGCTAATGATATATCTTTGAAGCTTGTGATGCTAATCTTGCTCCGTCTTAAATGCACAATCATGTAAACAAAAGGTTTCATGAGTTACACACACACAGATACAGATACATACGTACAGTTGAGCAGGCAGCCATACACTCTGCAACTTGGGTTTCAAGCTCACGTTGTCCCCGCCCCAACGGATGATGTGATACGAGGGACCAAATTGCAGACCTTAGACGCACAAGCTGCAGCCATGTGACGTGTGGAGACTGTGGGGTAGTAAGGGAGGGTATGTCGAGATTATGCACTGCTCCCTCCTCTCTGACCCCAGGGAGACAGAAAGAGAAAGGAATTGGCAATTAACCATGAAATCATGACAGTCCATCTCTCCATGGTGCAGACGGAGATAAGTGTGGAGGTGTCAACTCAACAGGATGAGAGTGTGGTTATGTTATGGGTCTGTATGAGTGCACATGGCCAAACATGTGAATCACTTTACCTACCAACCAACCAACCAACTAACCAAATTAGAGTATAGTTGTTTTGACATTTACTTTCCCTACGTCAATATTTTTTCCCAATATTTAATTTAATTTGAATCTAATCAGGATGATCTCATAAGATCAAAATCTCTGTACAAAATGGCAACAAACAGCCAACATAGAACAAAAACATGTTGACTGGTCGCTGTGTTGCTTTGCTGCATCTGGATGTGTGGATGGAGATGCGAGCTGGTAAATGATGCATAAAAGCCCATTATCACCCAGGGTTCAGTCAAGAAAGCACAATGAATAGAGAAATAACTTCATCGACAATGTGATGACAGACTGGGAGTGTGTGCCTGCATTTTTATCAACAGAAGTTATTAAATTGCTGGACCTAAGAAACCAAATTCAGATGTCCTGATGTAAACCACCCATGCTTTCCACTGCATACGTATGTCCAACTATTTCATCTATTCTTCTCTGAGGTCACTGTGAAGAAGACTTTAATAGACCTACATGCATCAGAGTGAACAGCCGTGCTGTTGTCCTTGTGGGATCTTTCAAGCACCTAGAATTCTATTAGAACCGTATATTATACAACATTTTTTCTCTGATAGGATCGATTACACGGTACATGTGCCATGCCATGTGTCTCTCTCTCTGTTGTGCTACAGAAACGAGAAAAAAGGAAACACGAGAAGATTCTGAGCGAAGAGCTCTATCCAGCTGTGATCAACCTGAATCAGTTCCTCCCCCCAGAAAACTGCATCGACTACATCGCCTGGGACATGGCCCGCTACACCAAAAGGTTGTGACAAAAAACGTCCCCGTGCGGTGATGCCCCTTGTTTGTGCGTTGTATTTTTTTAGCATTATACTTGAAAAGAACAAAATGCCATTAGTCAGGAACACATGAATTAAAAATGATGCAACCTCAAGAGAACAACAGCAGATGTGTGATTAATGTCCCATCCAGTTTAAACCTTACGGTGGGTTCACACCAAACATGCAAGAGCGAATAGTTTGCACAAGCCGATAACAATAAGCCAAAAGTGCTTAATTAGCATCTGGATGTAAACAATTATTGTTATATTATTGATGAAGAAGAATAATATACATAATTGATTTCTAGAGCTAATGTTAATATGATCTTTCCATTTCTCTTTTTTTTTTTAGTAAGTTGTGTAACGTCCTGGACCGCCTGAGTATGATCGCAGAGAACGTGGTTAAGCGGACAGGTTTCTTCATCAATCGCTCTGACTTCTACTGTCACACCATAAGACCAGATGACAGGTGAGCCTTTTCTTTTATGTGCCTACACTGCACCCGTTGTTTCTCTTAAAAACAGACGAGAAAGGTGAAGGAGAGGACTCTCTTGAACCAAATTCCTGTGTTCAGTTCGATCTCTTCCGTAAACAAACACTTAGTTTTTGCATTACACTTTCATATTAAGCCATAAACTAAAATAAAATTTTACAAAATAAGCGAGGGGAGCAGATTATACACCAGTGATGTGATTTAGTACAAGAAAAAGGAACCTTGTGTAAAACCACACCACCGTCTTTCCTGCATTTGCATGAATGAGTTATCCATTTTTCTATTCATACAAATTGAGAATCATTTATCATTTATCGACACTGCTTGATTTTGAAACTCTCCGGATATGAATTTTTAATAGAAATTAGCCCTGATGGCAGTCGCGTTGCGGTTGTATGCTAATGAGCTATGTAGATTGCCGTCCATGTGCTTAACACATGGCTCCTCCGTTGTCTGCGTCTCTTTCACCCAACATTTCCATTCTGTTACATAACCTAACAAGCCTTTATTACCATCTCTATGATATCCAACATTTATTGTTATACGCTTCACACTCATGCACATGTGCTCCTATATGGATACACAACCAAATTACTTATAGGCTTTTACGTGGATACACTTGAATAATTATAGCACCTGCAGCCTTATCACAGGCCTGAATTAGTGTGGAATAATGAAACTGATCAGAGAAATGTGTTAAAATTGTAATTTTCTCATCATGCTGTTCTCGTCTGTCCTCCTCCTTCTCAGACAGACACATGCATACTTGATACTTTAGCTACAACAGCTCATTAGTCTCAGTCAGGGCGTTGAGTTCATACAGAAATGAGAAACACTTTGTTTTAATACGCGCACTTCAACAACTATTGTATTTGGCTTCAGGGCTCCCTGTCTTAAAAATTTAGATGCGTTTTTTTTTCCTCACAGATTTATCCTCACATTGCCTGTTGCTGCACAAAAGAAAGTGATGAATGAGAGTAGGACTGTTGAATAAAGACAGAACCTAGAGCCTAAAATGAACTATACTCTGTATCTGACTAACGTTTGTCATTATTCTATTGAAATATAAGAATCAAACAATGTGATTGCCAAGTGTTAGATGAGAAGAGATAGCTTTTATAGTATAGCTGGCTGCCACTTAGCTTAGAATAAAGAAGCAGGGGATAAACAGACAGCATGGTTCTGTCTAGAGGTAACAAAATGTGCAGCTAAAGCTCATATTTACATGTTATATCTGGTTTGTTTCATCCAGACAAAACATGTAAAAAATAATAAAGTTCTGGCTTCATGTTGTGCAAGGTAGTCATTTTTACACTTCAGTATTTGTAAGTTTTCTTTGGACTGTGCTTGTTCTTTATGCTAAACTAACTGACTACTTTGTATTCACTATATAGACATGAGTGTAATATCATAACTCTAACTATATTTATTTATATAATTTATACCTTAGATCATGATAGAACCTGTTGTAAGAGTGTGTTCCAAACTAAATATCTCTTCCTGTACTTCCTGTAGACCTAATAGGGTTCGGTGGGTTTAGATGTCTGCACTGTGTGTTTGTATCTAGTCTATTATGTTCATCCTTAAAACACCTTCTGCAGCAGAAAAAGATGAGTAAATAATTTATAATGTCATTTTTTCAGGTGGGGAGATTTAGGTGGACACATCACAGCCAGTGGACGAGTGCAGGTATGTCACATAGCAGGTACCACAACAGGTATGGTGTAACTTTTGTGTCACGGTTCTGTTTATCTGAACGTACTTAATACTTATTTCAAATAAATGACTCTCTCTCTCTCTCTCTCTCTCTCTCTCTCTCTCTCTCTCTCTCTCTCTCTCTCTCTCTCTCTCTCTCTCTCTCTCTCTCTCTCTCTCTCTCTCTCTCTCTCTCTCTCTCTTTCTCTCTCTCGCTCGCTCGCTCGCTTTTATACATAACAGTGTAAACATACGAGGCTGTCTCTCAGTTGAGTCATGATAGGCAGTGAA
The DNA here is from genome assembly GCA_004119915.2 of Collichthys lucidus. Classification (NCBI taxonomy): domain Eukaryota; kingdom Metazoa; phylum Chordata; class Actinopteri; family Sciaenidae; genus Collichthys; species Collichthys lucidus. Next base: position 27,596,075 of record CM014086.1, on the reverse strand, counting down.
ATTTCTAAGCCCCGGAAAGCTTTTGTCTATAATGTTCATTCATTGCTGTAGCTACAAACTAGGCCAATGCCTTTAGCTGCATAATGAGAGGTTTTATATGCAGTGAAATGATTCAAGCTGTTTATTATAATTTGATTTCCAGCACTTGCATAAAGTAAATACATTTACTGTCGATGCTTTGATTCCATTAATTACCTTTTGAGTAGTTTGTGTCTAACTCTCTGAAACAAATAAACATCATGCAGATTAATAAAAGGTTGTCAGTAAGATTCATGAGTCTTTGTTGTTGTAGACTGGTGTCTTACGGACCAACTGTGTGGACTGTCTGGATCGGACCAACACAGCCCAGTTCATGGTGGGGAAGTGTGCGTTGGCCTATCAGCTTTACGCACTAGGAATGATTGATAAGCCCAAACTCCAGTTTGATACCGACTGTGTGAGGTAAAGATCCTTATTTTATCATCAGTTTTAGCGTAATTCAAAGGAAAGTATTAGTGTGTTTTTCATGTCTGTTTAATCCCCCAAAACGCAAATTCACTATATTATAAAATGACAGCCAAGACTGACCATCAGGGCCATAGTTTGCCTGCTTTGACACTGTCTGTGTCTTCTTGTGTGTGTGTGGGGCACAGATTGTTTGAGGAGCTGTATGAGGACCATGGAGACACTTTGTCGCTGCAGTATGGCGGCTCACAGCTGGTTCACAGGGTCAAGACCTACCGCAAGATCGCTCCCTGGACACAACACTCCAAAGATATCATGCAGACACTGTCACGTTACTACAGCAATGCTTTTTCAGGTACACACACACACACACACACACACACACACACACACACACACACACACACACACACACACATACACACACACATACATAAGCACATAGCATTACAATTTTAGTTAAATTGGCTTTTCTCACACACTTTTATTAACTTCACTTATCCGTTCAATTCCAAGTTTGATAATGCAGGTCAGTAGTTTCTCATTTTGTTCATCATTCTTCCAGGCATCCTGAAATCCATCTATATTGACTTTCAACTTTGCCAATACATGCCACCCTGTGAAACATGAACAATCATCATTAAGGTTACCATAGAAACATGAACTCAGCATTTGCATGCACATATAGACTGCAGGCACACACACACGCACACACACACACACACACACACACACACACACACACACACACACACACACACACACACACACACACACACACACACACACACAAAAGTCTGAGACCACTAGTCAAGCTTTGTCTATTTTGCATTGTTTCAAATGTGATACTATTTTATTACATACAGCAGTTTAATCTTTGACAAATATACATGACTTTCAGAATATCTAGTATTTGGTACGTCCCCTAAAAGCAAACACTTCCACTGGCATGGACTCAAGTCTATGTAGAACCTGATGTCGTCGACCCACGTCATCCCACCGGGATTTGACAGTCTTCCAAAAAGCTTCTTGTTATGTCAAAAATCGCTCGCCTTCCTCGGTCTACAATGCCCCCCATAAATGCTCAGTGGGGTTGAGGTCAGGTCACTGCGGATCAAAGTCCAAAAAAGCTTTGAGGTTTGTTTAGACTCCTGCTGCAGTATGATTCTCCACAAAGATGCAAATCAGACACTGTAGCATGTCTCTGAATCGAATGCGTCTTCTCCACAGTCAGGGTGGACAGGTGCAGGTGTTGAACTCCAGAGTAGTTTAGAATAACAATTTAACTTATGACACTTTCTGAATCCTCAAACTTTATGAATATTCAGAGGTTCACATGAAAATATTGAAGAATCTCAATGTGGCCTCTGACTTTTGTAGATAAACAGACAAAACCTCTGATATTTACTTGAAAAATGCTCTTCATAATGCACTGCTTTAAGTCAAAACTCATTTTATTGTCTCAGCATACAGCATTATCCAGATGAAAACCTTTTTCATATGGTGTGACCCTGCTCTGCAGTTTGTGCACGCTCCTGTGGAATATGTAACTTGTTTTTTTTCAGTTTGACACGACATGTTGTGTAAGTGAGACAACTTCTAGTAGAAAACTAAGAAATAGCTGCAGTTGTCTTTAATAACACACTGTTATTTTTTTGCCATGGTAAGCTTTTAACCACGTTCACAAGTAAACTCTTGGTGCTGTATTGCCACTTTAGATTACTATTTGTAACATTGGAAGTACAAAATGTGACCCAGCATATTACATCACCTGATTTAGTCACACTGAACACTAGGGATGTAACGATACAATCAACTCACGACTCGATTTGAGTCACGATTTTTTGTTCACGATACGATTTTTTCACGATTTTTTAAAATCAAAATAAGCTACAGACAAATTAAGACCAAAAAAATCTTTTAATTGGTAGGAAAAAATTCTTTCTTTACAGAAACTCTCAGTTTGTGTTCTTATAAAAAGTCAGAATTTCCACTAGCCACGTTTTTCCAGTGCAAAAAAGACAGATTATGAGAGCAACTGAATTAATTTGATCATTTTATTAACTAAAGCTTTAAATTAATCTTACAATGAAGTTGGGAACTTAAGTACATACAAAAATGATCCTAACATTTCATTACTCATTAACCCTTACAAACTATTCAGGGTCTAATATGACCCATTTGGATTTTCAAAATAAAATACCCTGTTCAAACTGCCAGTCGTAAACAAACAAAGTCTGGCGGGCTAAACGCTCGCTCCTGAAACACTCCCGGTGGGTTTGAAGTCTCGTGCAGGACGGACCAAACACACCACGCTCACGCACCGCGCCGGGAAGCCTGTTTGACCAGTGAGAGCACGTGCTGTGCGGGTTCCCATCCGCCAAGAATCGAGATTCAATTTTTATGTCAACCGATGCGAGTCGTCACACATTTGTACCGATTTTTAATCGTGTCACGATGCATCGTTACTTCCCTACTGAACACCATCATATTGTTTGTCTATGACATTTACTCTTGGTCTTATTGTTCACAGCTGCAATAAGGGATGTTTTGAGGACATTTAAGATATTGTTATCTGGAGAAATGTTTGAATTTGTTGAACGGATGTTTTCATCTCTCTTGATAAAGTAGCTTTGCTGTGCCTGCAATTCAGCTTTCTAATAATTGTAATGACACCCTAGTTTGTAGTTATATGCAGCGTGCCTATGAAAATGTGCATGGGAGCATACAAATGTTTTCACAGCACAGTAGTGAGTGTTTCACATCAAGGCAAGAAGGGAAGATTGTGTAAGGTGAATTAAAGCAGGAGTAATAGAGCAGTACAACTTGACCTACTACGTCGACCTCTCTTTGCTTCCAACTTTTTATTTTGAAAAATGGGATCATTGCTTGATTGCAGTGCAGATAGTGGAAGTTGCACATTGTTTATTCAGACTGAAATGTCAAGTGAGAGAGACTATCATACCCACAAGTGCTCAATACTCCCTGAGCTGCACACTCAATAATGCCGTGACCTATATCAGGTTTTATGACCACGATGACCACTATGACTGTCGCCTGTTGCTAGGTTATGCCTCTACACTCAAAGGAGAATGTATTTGTGAAAAGCAAAGCAGATTGTAGTCTGAAGACCAGCTAGTGTCGGCTGTCAAACTGCCTTTTTACCGGGACACAACCATTTTCGTACATTTACTGATGATTACGTTTTCATGTCCTGCTAGACAAGCTACCTATTCAAGACTCTTCAGCCACGTCATCTTACTCAAATTGATGTTACTAAATTGAAACACTCTGAATCTGGCCTTGTATTGCTCCGCGGAAGTCTGTAATTTCATGTTCTCTCCTTAATCATATTTTTGATTTTGGGTCAACCATAAAATTTACCTCTAATTTTCCATTTAAAGACCTGCTCAAGAGTTCTCAGCCTCTGTCTTGACAACAGAATCTATATTTGTGATGGCTAATTTTCAATTAGCAGGTTAATAATAATTGTCTTGTGTTTTTCTAGTAAAATGTTTCAGAAACTATTGGATGGATTGCCATGGCACAGATATTGATGATCACCTTGGATACATTTGTAATAACTTTGGTGATCCCTTAACTTTACATCTGGTGTTTTCAATTCATTCATTCTTTATTCAGGGTTCCCACGGGTGCTTGGATTCCTTGAAAATGCTTGAATTTCAATTCAGTGTTTTCAAGGTTGTGAAAACGCTTGAATTTTTTGTGAAGTGCTTGAAAATGCTTGAAATTTCACAATTAGTTAAAAATCAAAACAGTCAATCTACCACCATATGAAATAATGCTAATTAGACCCATATTAATATGCCATACAGTGGCACCGCTGCGCTTCCTATGACCATCATGGCAAACACAACTAGTAGGCTACCTATTTAAAGGTGTTGGAAAATGGAAAAACTGGTGCTTGAAGGTGCTTGAATTTGTTCATGAAAAAGGTGTGGGAACCCTGTTTATTGTGTATTCTGTATTCTAGGAATTCATCCTTTCAATAACCTTCCCTTTAAGAGTGACCACTGGTGGGATATTCTGCGGTCTACTCTTGCCATTAGAAATTGACCAGGGCTCAGTCATTGCTCACTCATTGGCTATTCAGACACAATAAACAACATTTTTTTCCACTTTAGATGCATTTGTCTGATACTGAAAATGGACACCAACCATCCTCCACCAACCATCTATCATTCACTTCAGTCAAAGTGAATGATGGATGCTTTTTCCTATCTCTTCTAAGAACTTAGAGAGCTTCTCTCTTACTCAGAAATACACACACACTCCACACTCCCATATGCTTTGCAGCCTATTGTGTTTGATGACATTAGTAAAAAGGGGGCCAAGTTATTTTTACTGTGCGCTTTTTATTCACATCTTTTGTCAGTGTCTTCCTATGTACATGTATGTTCACAGATCATGTTGAATTCTTATCTCATGGTGTATTTAATTAATCTCAGGCTGAAAAAGTACCTAGAGTAATGGTTTGGTAAGCAGGCTTTAAAAAAGCCAATTTAGTTTCTAATTATCCAGTTTCATTGTTGGAGCAGCATGCACGGGGCTCCACAGTCGGAGGAAAGATTAAATGGCACCAAACTGTGCAACATGTCTTTGTGTGTGCATCACATGATGAACACACATAGACTCATTATTTTAAGATTATTTTAGCACACTCATAGCCAAACATGCTTAAAATGGGTGGATAGTTGAATGAGTTCAGCTTTAGCCATAATTTATTAATGAGCCCCTTTGTCTTTACTCTTTTCTACTCAACATTCTTAGCTGGTGAAGTGTGTCTTGAAGGACATTTAACTTTTAAGTTCATATTATGAAGAAGTGCGACAGAAAGCTCATGCTACCAAACTGATACAAAGCTCATGCAGCTGGAAAAACATTGTGGATCGATCAAAGCAGAATTTAGCCTGAAAATGTATTGCTGTTAAAGTTTATCACAGGAATCTATACAACTGATGTTTTGTTTTTACCAAGGCTTTATCAAAACATTAAAATCTAAAATGATACAATACAGTAAAAGATAAAAAAATATATAGTATGTAAGAGGTTACTCACATATAACATGAACCATAAATATAAAATGTGTTATAATACACATTATACAAAAGGATGTCATCGACATATTGGCATCATAGTTAAACTTAATGATATAAATAATCATAACACATATAACATTAGCCTTTTCTAGAGCTTTCCAACACATCTCAGGGTCTTCGTCAGTGGATTGAGTTTGCTTGGTTTCTGCAACTCAATAATTGTAGATAAACAAAATATATATTTTTTTCTCAATTCAATGATAAGAATTGTAAAATATGTAATTGATTATCAAAATAATTGACTAATAGATTAATCAACACATCATTTGAGCTCTACATTAATCTGTACTCTCTTAGTTTGCAAAATCCACTAAGACTTATCAGAAGTGACAAGTCATGACAATGAATTCTCACTTATATGTTTAAATATTATGTATTATACCTTGTTTGCTTCACAGTTTTTTTTCCTTCTCATTATTGTATCCATCTTGCTCTTCCAGATGCTGACAGACAGGATGCCATCAACCTGTTTCTCCAAGTCTACCAGCCGTCGGAGTCCAAGCCGCACCTGTGGGAGCTGCCCACTGACTTCTACCTGCATCAGAGGAACACCATGGCCCTCCCACAAGACAGACGAAGGTAAACCTACATGTACATTGTACAAAAGCAGGTACTTACATGCACAAATCTAAAATCTAAATTTAAACCTACTTACATTAATGTATTTAGGGCCTTTTTACACACAAGATAGTTTCTTAGTTGTATGCTAGGAAAGAGAGGGTGTGGTGAGGGGATAGCAATCAGCAGCTCCACAACAACAAAAATAGAGAAAATGCAACAAAACAAGTTTTCCTCTTTTTCTTTTGTTTTGTCTATTTGCAATTGTTTCTTAAGGATATAGAGCTTGCAGAGCTTACAAGGCAAACAAAATTACCAGTTTCTTATATGTATGTCATACTGTGTATATCATTTTGTAGCCAGGTTGCTGCTGTTTGTCACTTGGCCTGCCCTTACTCATGATTCAATGCTGTGTTTTTGTGTTTTTTAATAGTTTTCAGCAGTTTTCATCCACAAAGCTGTGTGGGAGCATTCTAGTATGCAAGTGTTCTTACGTAAAAAATAGACCCATTTATCTTCTACATGCCACTAGTTTATGTAGCCTCAATGAGCCAAGGTAGGTCAGCCATTATTCCAAGAGATTGAAATGGATGAAGCTGAATTCAATTCGGCAGACGGCACTGTGCTTTTGCTCTCAAACTCACCTAAGTAGCACACCACACACAATCGTGATCAATGCATTCACTCAAATTGGTCTTACTAAATAAAAGGCTAATGTATTCAGGAATTGTACAGTAGGTGGTCCAGTGAAGACAATTTTCATATCTAGGTTATGTTAAGTCTCAGTACTGCTTGATACACTTCACATCCGTCAGTACAAAGTGCTCTGGAAAGTATTTAACACATTTCTGTGTCTTGTTTGTCTTCAGCTACACTCAGTGGTGGTCGGGAGGAATCTTGTCCTACCTTCCTGTGGCCTATGATGAAGGTATATCTTCAATTCATAATATTTAATTTAATTCTATGAAAAGACAAAAAAAATCTAGAGTTCATCCATCTATGCTTTCCAACGTCCTCAGACAGACTCAGTCCAAATCCCATCTGTTCTCGCTAACGACATAAACCTGACTACAGAGTCATAGTCTAACATATTTACCATGTCGCTCTCTTAGTTTAGAGTGTAGCATGCTAATGTTTGCACAAAACAAATTACAGCCGAAGCTAATGGGAACATCATTAAACCAAAATTTTATGGCTATGCACGATTTTTGTTTTCGTTTTTAGCAAACATTACTCAAAAAGGAGCCAATATTTGTGGACTGTTTTTGGCTGGTTTGGTGCGCTAGCAAGTATTTATGGAAGCAGAGCAGTGTATATGAGATTGATGTGTTCGTCATAATGAAACAATATGTCATGTTGATGTGTTAGTGAGATACCTCGCTCATATTATCAGAGAACCTTTGTGACCAGGGACGGACTGGCAATCTGGCATACCGTGCATTTGCAGGTTATCACTATACTTTTACTTTAAGTGTGCAGACTAATGTCTTGTTTTTCCTCTGTGTGTTTGGTTGTGGCTCCGTTTGTGTGGTTGCAGTCGCCTGTGAGGACACCATGAAGAAGGTCAAAGTGAAGAGAGTTAATCGCTTTGATGAGGGTACTGACATCTACACTGAATTCTTCAAACCTTATGAACTAACCTCCTTTGATGACACATTCTGCATCGCCATGACCAACTCTGCAAGGTGAATACACACACACACATACAAACATATAATACTATATATAAAAGCTTGTTTTTACCAGGTTGTAATTGAAGCAAGATAGAAAGATAGATAGATATGAAATATCTTTTATTAATTAGTGTACCAGACGCTCATTAGCTATTTTTGTGACGGTACTGCAGTGTATCAGCTAAGGGGTTTCCTTCTGATTTGTGTTCGTAAAGGGAATTCATGCCCAAGACAGTAGGAGTGGATCCAAGCCCATTCACAGTTCGCAAGCCAGAGGAAACTGGAAAATCAGTCTTGGGGTGAGTGTTTTACATGTATTCATGTTCACATTTGTGGAGTTTTTTTGGTTGTTGTTGTTTTATATGGATGTAATGAATCCAATGTCACTGTGCCCTCATACACACAGCTTAATTTGACACTGTGTTCTCAGGTAACCAAAAACAAGGCTCTGTCCTTGTGTGTGCTTGTTTGTGTGTGTGTTTGTGTGTGTATTTGTGTGAGCACATATATATATTTTTTAAATTATCCTTCCTGCACACACTTACTCTGAGAAAATAACCTAATGCAGAGCTTCTATATGGTTAGAGGCCTTATGTGCTGGTGACTCATGTTTGTCTCCATGATTCAACACAGCATGACTACTGCTATACTACACGACTCGTATAATGATCTGTACTGCTTCAGTCTTTTCCTTTAATGCCTAGTCTCTATTCTCTCTGTGGATCCCCATTAGATTTCACAAAATGGACAACACTTCTTTTCCTGGAGTCTACACAATAACAAAGAGTAGAAAAACAAATCACACATTATCTATAAAACAAGAAAAGTCACATAACAAGCCAAATATAAAGGCCAGAAAATAAAATGATACATATAAAAAGATAAACAATAGTTGATACAGATTGTACCACCAGGTGACCAGTTGACATATAGTATATCCATGAGTAGGTGTATGGTGTATTATTCTAAATTACATTTTGCTTGAATAACAGAAGACAAGTTTAAGCATCTGACACATTAACAGGGAGCCTGCTCAGCGCCTGGACAAATGCGTCAAGTGTGACTGAACAATGTCAGAAATGACTTTTACCATCATGGAAACGTAACGTAAACATGGAAATGTAATGTAATCTTATTTAACATGCAAGAATGTTCCTACTAGTAAATATAATGCATCTTTTCTCAGCAATGTTCAGTACTAATTTGTTTACATTTAAATTTACCCATTTAATAATATGTAACTTAACATGTACATTCTGTCTCAACTAATGTTGGGGAGCATATATTAAAATTGAGTCATTCATATATAAATATAAATTAAAAATAAAAATGGACCCAAGCAGCTTCCTTGAGGAACACCAGAAGATATTTCATTGAAAAATACTTTGTGTTTGACCAGAGGGGTAACTCTTCTTCTAAGCGAGAATCAAAATTGAAGAACAGCACAACAGTTAAACTTAAAAAAGCTGCAGTAAAATCCAGGATCGCAGCCATAACTAGTTTCCTAACTGTTAATCATGTCTACAAATACAGTGTCGTGGTCTAAAACCATGCTGTGTAAGTAATTTCACATTTGATTAAAATAGGTCTGAAATGTAATTTGTCTATCACATCACATTTTCAAAGAACAGCTGACATATTTTTTCTGACATACATCATAGCACTTTAAATCTGAAATATCATTCACAAATAGGTCGTAAGCAGTAATTTATCATGAGTGACCTGCAGTACAACAATTCTAACTCCAGACTTAAATTAAACTGTGGTCACTGCATCATACTGCCACTGAAACTGAAACTGCCTATGAACACACCTCATGCATGTTAGTAATCTATACAGGCTTTAGTGTTAACGCCATTTGTGGTTGTAGAAATTCTTGTAGGTTGAGTCACAACCTGGGTAAGATTGCATACATCCGCCATCGAAATCAACTTCTTACATAATGGGCAGTTTTTAAAAAAACAGTCAATATTTAGGCGACTAGACTATTATTACTTTAATCTTTTTAAATAATCATGATATTTCACATATTCTAATACTTTACATTATGATTGACCAACTATTGCTGTTGCTGTTGCCAATTTGGTTTTTGCCAATCCAATTAATGGGTGACTTACATGAATCCTTTATACAGTATGTGTTTACATGTTAGATTTATTAACCGTTTTTCTGTTTTTTGTCTTAAAAAGTACAGTACATGGTAGTTATGTCTCACTGGCACTGAATCTGCCAACACTTGTGCATGTTGACACATTGTTATTTTTAGTCAATTCATCTATTTCTATTCATCCTTCTTTGCCACCTGTCTTGGTCAGACCTGTTAAGCAGAAAAATCCAAAGGTCCTTTGCCCTGAACACCTTTAGGCTCCTTCTGGGTTATCAGCAGGTTCGCTGTGTCCTTTTAGAACACGTAGTTCTTTCATGTCTTCGTTCTGGTGGTCTTGTCTAGTATAGCTACAAACAGAAGCACCTGGGAGTCGTCATTATCAATAGCCCGAGCAATTTGTCAAGACTCTTTTCATTGTCCAAAGCGGTGGCCTAAATCGAGCCCATCTAGACTGTCAAGAAAACCTATTTTTACTGCTTATGCCATAAATGTTAGACTGAAATGATTCAAACATGACCAGTGAGCTTTTACTTTGGGGTTCAGCGCTCCTCACCATCAACAAATATCTAACCTCACTTTGAAAAGTCTTTCTCTAGTCCATCAACGAGACATTGGATATTTTGTGCAACAGGATATTGTCATTTCCAAAGCTAATCTATGTATATGCTGTCTGTGTGACACTCAACTGCAGACCGTTTGTGTGTATGTATTGGATTTTTGTTGCCAATACCAACATTGACATCATAAGTTTCAAACATCCGTCAATTATCTATTGACCAATATTCTTCTAAAACTTTTCTTATATGATCTTTTAAGTTTGCCGTTTCTGCACTGTATTGTCCTTTCATTTCTCACTCTATATACACACCTACACCAACAAGCTGCAATAAGCTAATATAAAACGATCAAGCATATTAGCCAGGCCAATTTAGTGACTCTGTTGTCATCAGGTTAAAAGTAAAACAATGTTCAGATTTCAAAACAACTGTATTTTTTCCCCGAAATGGGCACTGTGTAAAGCTAGAATATGTTCTGGCTGTACTTGCAGGAGCACGATACAAGCAAGAGGGAAGATTTTTTACAGATTATTCACCACCACCCAGGCTTTTATTGGAACATGTTTTAAAATATCATTTCTTAGTCAAGGGAGGGAACTTGGAACCTGGAGACATCATTTGCAGAAAGTCTGAGTCTGAGCTCTTTATGGTTCTTAGGGACCAACTTAACTGCCATTGTGCATATGTGTTTTTGTACCCACGTTAATCTTTGTGTCTGTTTTGTATTGGCAGCAACAAGAGCAGTAAGGAGGAGACGCTACTCCAGAGAAAGACTGCAGCCAGCGCACCGCCCCCACCGAGCGAAGAGGCCATCAGCAGCACATCGGAGGACGACTCAGAGGAGGACCGCGACGACGACGGATCGGTATCCCAGCGCTCGACTCCGATCAAACTGCTTACGGAGTCGGGCGAGAGCAGTCGCACACAGGAGGTATGAAAACAAAAAGCATCTAATAACCAATGTCTAAATATATATATAATCTAAATTTGTATCACCTTGGTGCCTTATTGTTTAATATGGAGAAAATAAAGCAGCCAATCGAATGAGCTCCTCTAATGATTCAAGGATAAGTAATCTCCTCTAAGGACCTCAGGGAAATGTCAGAGCAGTTCAGGCAGCGTTTATGCCACCTGCTTGTATTTTGGGCCTCAAAAGCATTTTGAATTCCAATTTGAATATGTCACCCTAATTGTATTTTGTCCTCTCTACCTCCCCTGAGTCCTTCAGAAGAAATTAGTTCTGTTTTCTGTTTGCGTCAGACGAAAGACTAGACGTCAGCTAGATCAGACTCAGCGACAGTGATTTCCAGAGCAGAGAGTCCAAATGGTGTGGGTTTGTGTTGATGTTGGTTTAAGGGGAGAATAAACGAGATTTATGTAATTATACTCTTCTCCATCTCTTTGCTCTTTATCTGTAGCTCACAGGAATATAAAGCTTCTGTACTCTAAATCCTTTCATTTACAAGTGGTCTATAAGGGACCCAGTTCTGTACACATACAATACTGTAACAAAACTTACAGAAAGCAACTTTGTATGTGTCCCTGGAAGACTTAAGTTCTTGTTCAAAGCTGCCATGACAACAATTATGTATATTTTGGTGGTGGCCTTTGGAAAGCTGGCCAGAAATGAAAGTCTGAATAAGTCACTTAATGCCAACTGTCCTGACATGAGTCAGACGTGAAATGAGAAAGTAGCTTTTATTTATTGACATTTGAATTTAATTTGTAAGAAAAAAAAGTGATTAATCATCCCTATGTGCTTTTCAGTCTCAGTTAACTTCAGAAATAAATTCTTCGGTTTATTACCGTAAAGTAAATACAAAGTATTTATAGACATGTTTATAAATACATCGGTTAATCTATATTTTGCAAAAGTAAAAGTAAGTTTTAATATTTGTGGAAGATTTCTAAAGATTTGAGGAGCGAGGTGATTCCTCGCCCCTCTGTCCTATTATACATGTATAAAAACATATTATACAACCAAGCAGCCCTGTGAAAGTAATTTTATTTCTTCCACTGACATGTCATGTGTCATGTTGTATCCAAACGTCTGGAGACTGTGAGTAATACAGATCCTTGTCGATCGGATGGTGTCATTGCTTGGCATCATTTGAAGGCTCATGCAGCCCATGCTGTTCAGACACAATCCCTTTCACTGCTCAAATGAAGCAACTGCAACAGCAGCGATAAAGATGGCAGACATCGCTCCACTGTCATCCTCTGCACGCAGATGGCACTTTAAAGTTGAGTGCAGCGTCCATGTTGCTGCTTTTTGACTTATTCTTTGATTTGATATTTTTTGATTCGATAAACATGTTTTTTTTTTTTTTGCTTCTAATGAAGCTGCTTGTGTTTGGTGTGTTTAGTGCAGACTCACTAGTTGAGAAGCCAGGAGGTGATAGGCATGTTTCTAAAAGTGCTTAAAGTTTATTTTTATTTAGTTCTAATATATTTCTTTTGTTTTGATATTGATAACTGCTCCGTTACCACATGTAGTGATTATTTCAGATGCTACAACATTAGCTTTATCTTTTTACCCCTCGAGAACAGATTTAAGCAGAGAATCTGTCCAGGTTTTAATCAGACTTTTTCTATCCCGCTCTTCCCTCTGGATTTCTGATTATCCTCTGTAGGTTTTCTCTGCTCTGTCTTCATGGGGGCCTTAAGCAATGAGCTGGTTCTGAATATTTCGGGTTGGACAGCTAGCGCACGTGTTTGGCACACGCACACGCTCCCATGGTCCCATGCGTGTCGCTGCCTCTGAGCCTGTCCCTGAGAATAGATTGCCAGGGTGCCAGTGCAACACAAAACTGTTGAAATATTTAAACATCGGATCGTTACGACGTTTGCCATGTAATTACACATGCTCATTTCATATTCCTCGCAGTATGGGCGTACAGGCGCCCGCATGTACAGGGATAGATTTGCAATGTGTGTGGGTGTATATATGTTTCACACACCCCTCTGCGTTATCGCACGCCATATTAACGTGTATATGTAGGTGTGTGTATGATCTCCCATATGTTTGTCTGTGTGTGTGTGTGTGTGTACCTGTGTGTGTTCACAGCTGCTGTTTCCTGGACATGATCCTGAAACCCCCTCATACCCCCGCCCCTGCCCCCTGCAGCTCAGATCAATACAAATACAGTGAAAATGTGTCCAGCATCAAATAGAGCAATTCATGGTCGTCTGGTTCACGGCCATTCTTGTTACATAACAAGCCTGCCTTATTCTTGTAGGTTTATAGAAAAGAGTCAGAACATTTCAAGTAATCATTTCTTTCTGAGGAATAAAAAGTTTCTTGACATTAAATGTCACTTGAAATACTGATCTTTGCGTTACGTGAGCTGTGAGATGTAGGGTTGGGTTAACAAATATATATTGTGAGTTAGGGTTGCAAAGGGGTAGTAAATTTCCAGAAGTTTTCCATGGGAATTATGAAAATGTATGGGAATTTATGGGAATTAGTTGGCAATTGGCATATCAGCTAGCTATCTACTATATGAATACATGTGCTATGTGCAAGTTAAACATTAAAGCCACACATCAAATATATTTATAATATAATCAAAACTTACCTCACTTTAAGTAGTCAACGGGCTCGAATGTGTGGCTTGCACTTGCATGAAATCTGCTTATTTTAGATTATGCTAAAATATATTTTCATGCCTTTTATCAGGGTGCTAGGTTACATCATATGACTGATAAAGACTGATAAGATATTTATACTTTTTTTTTTCCCAGTCTACATGTGCGAGATCATGAGATCATGCTCAGTTATGAAATGGTTTGATGTCTGCCAAGAAGATATCACCAACCACAATATAACACCATCCCAGCAATATCGCACCACAACACAAGGCGAGATGGATTTGTACTGTTTACATTAAAATTCCCACCCTACACACAGCAGCACGTGGACAGACAGACCAGACAATGTTTTCTCACTCATCACTCGTCTGGTTTTGGTGAGCACGTGTCTGCCGTAGCCTCATCGACTGCATTAAGAGGAATTAAATTCACCTTCCTCTGATGCTGTATACCGCAGTGTGTCCAACAAGTCATGTTTTCTGTGCACCACTGATGCAATAAGCTGCTGATTATTCTCATTGTGTAACTGCGTTGTTTCATATATTCTTCAATCATGCAATTTTCTTTTCCCCTCTTCTTACTAGTGCATTACCTCATCATCAATGCCCTTTTAGTTATAATTTAATTCACTTCCAACTTGAGTTGCTGCCATTCATTTTTGAATGTTTTTTGTTTTTAATTTCTGAATTACAACGAATTAAAAAGCTCAGATTGCATGATCTTTCAGAATCGTCTTGAATCGGTCTGACCTCCTCAAACTGACGATCTCTTGTTTGTTGTGATTATTATGTCTTGTACAAACTTCGGACACTGTGTGCAAAATCCCCAGGAGGGCACTGCCCGTGAACATGAAACCACCGCATCAGACACCAAGAATCAAATTACATTCATAGTCGCTTAGGTTACACTCCTTGGGCCATCTTAATTAGGGAATCGGTTGTAGAGAAGCAGCTGAACTTGACGACCCTTATCTGTGTGATTTTTTTTTTTTTTTTTTTTTACATTTTGAGTTGCGGTTACTTTATTTTTCTGTCTGGAGGAGCTAGCTTTTAGAAAGCCGCTTTACTTTTAATCTCTTTGTATTATTCTTAATAATCCTTTTGAGGTTGTAGTCATAAACCTTCTGGTAAAAGCTTTCTAGCGTCTTACCTCTCCATGCTCACCTCTTCAGGAGTTCCAGCAGCAGCAGCAGCAGCAGCAGTCCTTTAAGGAGCCCTACGGACTTAATCTGGCTGAGTTTCCTTCTGACGACGACCTGCTCATTTATGAAAGGTGATGGTTTTAAGGCTAGCACACACATGTATACACGCACTGTTTAATATTGCAGTTGTTCCGCACAGTGTGTATGCTTTTACTCTCCTTTTAAGTTCAGACGTTCAAGTTACTACAAGAAATAATGTAGTAGTAATTGACTTGACAAGCGAGATGGATTATAACTGCAGGTTAAGCCTGTATTAACATACACTCAGTGGCCACTTTCTTAAGTACATGTGTAAAATGTAATTTCTATCCTTGTCAGGGAGCTATTATTCTAACTATGTTTGTTATTCTAGCTGTAGTTTGAAGTGGTGTCAACTAGAATCCATTAGATTTAGCTTTACAACATTTTCTCTATAATTCTGATGATGACAATAATTAATTTTTAGTGCCCGTAAAGAAGGCACTGAGGTGACGTAGCAAAACTGTGGTGAGTGATGAATGTATTTAACTAACAGGCTGTCGATGCTGGATGCTGTAAACCAGAGACAGTAAGACACACAGTTCTGTGTAAATTGTTGTTCTGTCTCAGATCTACCAACTCGAGCCAGCCTCTGTTTGTTTGTTTGTTTGTTTGTTTGGCCTTTGGGTCTCAGTATACTGTGTGTCTAGCATGTTTTCTGGTGTCACGTCAAAGCAAATCTTTGCAAATCGAAGAGCTCCAGCCTTATTTTCTGTCTGCCTCTGCCCGTTTAACTACTCTGAAGAAAAGCCATTTTTATTGTTATGGACAATGCACCCAGCATCCAAGACAGAGAGGCGAGGAACAAGCAGTCAGTGTCAGCAGCCCCCTCAGGGCGATGTGGGTCAGTTTGCAAAAGGGACATTGTCAACTCTGCCCTGCTGTGTGCATCACACTTCTGACCTCACTGGTCTTTGTCCACCTCTTCCTCCCTTCACCCCTATGTTTCATTTCCTTTTCTGTCCTTTCTATTTCTTGTTGTCCTTTCTCCCTTTGCTCCCAACCATGTTGATGAGGTGCAGTGAAAAGCCATCATCAGGCTGAACACAGCTATCTGTTCTTTGGATTCGAACTGCACGTTTCGTTTGATACAGTGTGATACTTTCGATGGAGCATTAATAGCTTTTTTTTTTTTCACACTCGGATGTCCTAAGCCCACTCAGGATATAACTGACCCAGTATATCTATATCTGAGTAGTCAGTGGATGCTCATGTCTTTGAAGAAATAGTAACCATTTGTAGAATAGTACAATAGTGTGTACACTTTATAGTTTAGCAAATGTATAAATTCATGAATTAGAAAAAGCACAAAACACAATTTAGTGACTATTCATTTAAAAAATAACACATGAATTTATTGATTTTTTTTTTCTTTCTTTATCATCTAGCTGACGCCTTTATCCACTTACAAAAAAGTTATACAATCAAGGTACAGTGCGACTAGGACATGTTAGTGCAGCAATCGTATTAATAAGACTACTTTGTAGTCTCCAGTCATTACAGTATATTGTGACCCCTCACATCTATTTAGTCAGTGGGCTCAACACGGAGATACAGCTGTTTGTCATCGGCATAACAAAGAAAAGAAATGCCATGTCCACGGATCACCTGAAGGGAACCTACAGACAGAACAAAACTGGTCCTTGAATTGACCCTTGAGGCACACCTTATTTAATGTAATGCTGTTAATGAAGACGCAAAACTTCCTGTTTCTTCTAATGATCATGTTCAGCAGGACAAAAATGTAATATGTGAGGCATTGGTGACTTTAAGAAGGGCTGTCGCAGTGCTTTGTTACTCATAAAAAACCAGATTGAAACTCTTTGAAGATGCTATTGTTGTCCCCAGCAGAGAGAAGCTGCTTTGAAACAGACTTTAAAAATAAATGTTTTTAGAAACTGGGCGATAATTATCGCGGAGGATAGGATTAATTAAATTTTTTTAGGGCTGCTTTAGTCACAAACATTTTTAAAACAATCTGGGACATACCGTGCACAGTTTTGAGTCGTAATTGAAGAAGGGAATTAAGTTAGAAAAAAAAAACAAATTGTAGTGAAGAATGTTGTTCATATCCTCTTATTGTAGTGGCACATAATGAGAAAGAAACTGCATTCATTATTGAGGCTGGAAGTTGGAACGGCTCCAGAGATGTTAGCTGCAGCCAGAGCTCTGCTAATCAAAGCATTAATATTAAAAATCATAAGCAAGAGCCAGAGGGGAGCTCTCAATTATTGCATATTATTGTGTCTTTGCGGGGGAAAAATAACCTGCGGAGAGATTTGAGATTTGATGATGATGTGCTCTGAACGTTAGAGATCTCCACAGACAGATGTTTATCTCATCTGAGTATTGGGACTGAAAAAGGAAGTACAATGAGTTCATTAGAGATGAGTTACACTGTTCCGTTACCTTTTTTAAAATGGCTCTTCTCATGATGAAGTAGCACAGATGTTTTCCGTATGTGCGCTTACCGTAGACTTTCTTCATTCTGTGTGTTTATTGTTTTGTTCTGCAGGTTTGCACATCTGGGCGAGAGCCAGCACAGGGTGGAAAGAACCGAACACATAAACCTGGCAAACATCATCTGCTTGTGAGTAAAACGTTTTGAACCAAACACACACAGAACAAAAACAAAACGCATGTACCAAAACCCAGTAATCCTCACTCATGTGTAATGTTAAGCATTACGCTGGTTTGTAGTTCTCCTAATCCGACCCTTTTTAACCACTCAGCATTTCCAGTAGCCTTGGGACAAGTGAACACGCTTTCTCGCACTAAGTGCTCTCCAGGGACGCTTCTAGCTGCGTGCTGTTTAATCTTCATGTCTTATAACCAAACACTCTTTCTTTACTTCTCGTCTTCCCGGCTATGTCCCAGTCAGTCCGCCCTTTTGCTTTCCTGCTCACTGTGGCCATGACCCAGCAGGTCATCTTGGGTCTATCCCCCCCCCTCAGCTGTATTCAAAATTCACACGTGGAAATGCAATGTGCAGCCGCACAGACACATAAGCAATTCCCCCTCTTTGTCTTGCTCTTTTCCGTTCCATCTCCAGCTCACACTCTCGCAAACAACATCGCAAAGACTGTCATCAGGATTCTTCTAAATATGTATTCTCTGGAATTGCCACTCTTGCTCTTTCCCACTTTTCTCTCACCCTCTCACACATATTGTACTGTACGCGTCAGCTTTGCTAATGTTGCAACACCACTGGGACTCGAAATCAAATCAGGCTCCAGTGTTTGTATTTAATCATATCACAGAGAATAGATTGCAGGACGCAATGGCAGCGCATGTTTGCTTCATATCAGCCTCTTTTAATTCTTCTCATGCTACTTGTTTGTTCTTTATTGAACACTTACATGAATATGCTTTAATATTATGTGCACAGTCATGCCACACTTTGGACGGAGTTCTGGCAACCAAGTCTTTTGTCTGTTCACCAAACATGAAGCTTCAGCAGCTAATAAATATCTGGCACATAACATAACATAACCCACTGTAAAATACCTAAAAGATTTTGTAGAACGCCACACAAAATATAACTAGAGAGCTTTAGAGGTGCTAGCAGATGGAGTTTGTTACCTTTGATAGAGCCTGGCTACCATTTTCCCCCCATTTCCAGTGTTTGTGCTAACCAAAGCTAACCGGTTCATATTTAACAGACAGATGGGAAAGTGATATCACACATTAATGGGAATGCAGGAAAAATATTTGATTATATTTATGTATTTTAAACGTTTTATAGCAGATGAACGGACGTAGCTGTCCACATTCTCTACACACACAAAGGCCAGAGCCTGCAAATAAAATAGAATAAAGGAAGTTTATATGTAGAATATTTTGACAGTATTGTTATTTTAGTAGATGACCACTCTGCACAAGAATAGTGCAGCAGTCATTCAGGATAGTGGTACTATATCTAAAACCCACTGCTAAAAAAAAAACTTTGAACTCCACTCAAAATGAGGAGTACTTAGTTTTTCAAGGAGAAAGCACTAAGAGGCAGTGAAATGTTGTTCTTTTGCTCTAACAGTATATCCGTGCAGCCAGATGGAGGTTCAGCTATGTGCATCATAGCTGGATGGAAGATAAATGGAGATGATAACTGTGCAGAGCAGGAAAATGGTCAGAAAAGGATAAAAATAGCTCCACGTGGTGGTGTTCATTCTGTGTTGTTGTTCGAAGGCACTGTTTGGAGATGATTAGAGTGTGCACGTGACAAAGAGTTTCTTTAGAAAAAGGCAGTCTAAAGTTACTATGCAAGAAAGAAAGGTTATACAGACATTTATTGGTGGTAAGAGTGATGGTAAGATGGAAACTAGTGACTTGGAGGAACGTTGGAGAGTATTTTCCAGCACGTGACAATCTTTATAGAGCTGTATAATCTCTCTATAATCTGTTTAAGAGGGAAAATATGATGCTTCTCTTTGAATACGTCACTCTGCTGCACATACATGTTGACTGAAGACAGAAATACATTTCTTTCTTCACAAGGGGCGAGTTATTACACGTCACACAAAGGTGGCGGACAGACATACATACAGTGGCTTTTATGTGCAAGTGCAACCTCAGTCAGCAGGGAACTGTGACACGTTTTCACCCTGGTTCAGTATGTCTTCATCTCTTATCACACTGGCCATTCATCCATCCATCCATCCATCCATCCATCCATCCATCCATCCATCCATCCATCCATCCATCCATCCAGGTGTATCTTTATGTTGTGCAACAGTGCTATTCAAACATGTTGTTACAACGTCCAAAATGTGTTTACACTGTTTGGGGCTCTTTAGACCAGGGGTTCCTCTATTGGCCCATGAGGCATAAGCAAAGCTGACTCCATTGGTGGAGATAAAAGCAGACAGGATATGAATACTGTGGATTCCTGTTGAGAAGCATCAGTGAGGTGTGGCGATTTGTTTCCTCCATAAATTATATAAGATCTGTTTTCATCAAAGTTATCATATATATCATATATAGTCAGTGTTATCCCTTTTCTGTCCAGCCGAGATCAAATGTTTTATAAAGGCTGTATATTATTAATTCATTATTGACCTTTTACTTCAGATTTTTCAGAAAAACTGGGGCGGCGTTTAGCTCAGTTGGCAGAGCAGCCGCCCCACGTGCGAAGGCTCGGCCCTCGCTGCGGAAGCCCACATTTCACATCCATTTCTACAAGTGTGACATCGTCGGAAAGCAACGTTTTCGGGTGCACTCGTTTAATGCACCCGACTGGAGACAAGACTTGGAATAGAAACCTGGCTTCATTCCTTCCAAAAACACAAACAAACACACACAATATTTTAAAAGCCTTGTTCAGTGATGTTCTTACCGTGAAACCAAAAGATTCTTCAGGTTGGGTGTTTTGACCATGGTGTACATATGCTTGCAGGTCTAGTTACAGTTTTAATTCACATTGGACTCTTAGCTGGCGGCAGTTCATAATTGAATTCTGTTGTTGCTTTGATTCTGCCAGTAATTATTAAGGACGTACATTTGTAATGCAGCCATGTGTATGTGCAGCCTCTCGCCGGGGCCTCAGCTGCTGTTGAACCGGCTGACTGAGTGGTTGCCCTGGCAGGCACGTAGTTGATAATCCAGTCGTAAGATGATGAGACATGCTTTTGAGTCTAGTTTCCCTGAAAGTATGAGTAATTCTGCTTTAATAGCACACATCTCTGCCATCCTCGTGTTGTTTCCATTAACAGTCCTCTTAATAACCTACTCCATCCGGAGCAAGTCGTCTGTTTTTCTTGGCTTTGGTCCTTCATCATATAGTGACTACTATAGATATCTTTGATGTGAAAATCATATGTCATAGCTTGTTTTTAGTTCTTCAGTTCATCCATTATTTGTTACATTCACGTGTCCATCTGCCTTTTTTCTTCCTCCCTCTCAGAGAGCCAGTGTCCTGCTTCTCCGAGGACAGCGTCTACGCAGTTTCTCCCCCGCAAGTCGACAGAGACACGCGTGATGAGTTCGAGAGCCATGTGATGGCGAGTCAGGGCCAGGTGAGGGTGCTGTGCAGGGACGACATGTTGATGTACAGAGAATACGTCAAGAACAGATACATGTGAGACATACGGACTGGATTTCTGTTACCGGTATGCAAATCCAGATCGTGAACTGCAATCCAGCACAAAAGACTTTTGTTTGTAGCTTCAGGACCGAGCAACATGTTTTCTTGCCTTTGTGCTTCAACTACCCACCTTCTTTTGTTATGCTAGAAGCACGCTATCCATAATGAAGAATGAGCAACCTGTATTTGGACTAAACTTTGCAGATTTATTTCTTTTCTTGTTGTTATTTTGTTTTAATAGCTTTATATGTTGTCCAGTTATATCTGGGTTTTTTTTTATTAACTCAAACATGCCTTAAACAGTCTGCTTTTTATTTGTTCTTGATGTAAATTTTAATTGAGGCTATTTTAAGAATGTATACCGCCACTTTTAAATGTAAATATATGTAAATTTGATTTATTGATATAATATTTTGAATATGAAATGTTGGAACTGGTACTATGAATGAAGGACCAACGATTCTTTAAATTCCACCTCAGATGTGCTTTGAGTTTAGGCTGACTTTTTCCAGTCGTTCTGTTAAACAGGTTCCCTTTTTTAAAGGTCCAGTGTGTAGGATTTAGTGGCATCTAGCCAAATGAATACCCCTCACCTCACCATAGTCTTCCAAGCATAACCACATAGGAGAACCCATCATTATTTGGTTAATGTACGAAGTGCAAAACTGCAGACTCCTGCTCCCTGTGTAGATATGTAGAAAACACAGGGTTCTCATTATTATGTGGTTATATAGAAAATAATACACGTGTATTGTATATTATGGTCCTTTTTTTTTTACCATATGCAACAATTGATGTCCCTAAATTTTGCACAGCAGACCTTTTAAGCCTTGTAAAATGTGTTAAACACCATTACAGGGATAAACATTGTTTTTTATTTAATTTCTTTAACAACAGTCTTACATCATTTCATACATCTACTGTAAATGATTATCCAGGTAATTTTACTTTTTCTTTTTTCTAATTGCCTCCATTGTGTATTAAACCTGAGTTTTCTTTTCTTGTATCAGTTGTTCCTTGATATTGTGAGTTTTATATAAACGACATTCTTAGTTTACAAAACTGTGCACTGATTTGTTTGTTTTGTGTAAAGGCATTTCTGTATCTTATGTACAATAGTGTACAATAGTTATACATTAAACATATATTTATTAACACCATGTGACAGATTTGTTTTGTATTTTTTGCCCCCCTCTTTGCTCCACTGCCTTAATGTCTGTGCTCTTTTGTTCTCCACGTTATTTACACTCAGAAATGTCATTTTGTTCCTGTCAGAGAACCTCCCTAATTTGCTCAGAAAGCTTCTTCTCCAATGTCCAATCTTCCGTGTGATTTCTCATGCCTTACTGAGTAATACATTAAACTCAACAGCAGTCTTCAAGGTATCATGCAAGACTTGTTTTCTCGGAAGGAATTTTCTTTGAAATTGCAATCTTTGAATGCCTAAATTATTCTAGTAAGAGTTTTTTTGGGTGTTTTTTAAGGCTTACAAAGCAAATACAATTTGCAGAAGTTGCTGTGATTTGTGTTTATTGGCAGGAATTAAATACAATATTCATTAGTATGTTTTCATTACGCCAAAACCCCACTGCACACATTTTTGGTCCGTCCTGCACTCGACTTCAGATCCCGCTGGGAGCGTTTCAGAAGAAAGTGTTTAGCCCGCCAGACTTTGTTTACTTGTTCAGATTTGGCCATTTTCCCGGTGTATGTTTTTCTAAACATGCTTCTACGTGTGTAAAAAGTGCTCTGTGTAAAGTGACGCGTGCTGCTCGCGTCAAGCATCAAAAATAGAACAGGTGCATAACTCACG
This sequence comes from Collichthys lucidus, assembly GCA_004119915.2. Classification (NCBI taxonomy): domain Eukaryota; kingdom Metazoa; phylum Chordata; class Actinopteri; family Sciaenidae; genus Collichthys; species Collichthys lucidus. The sequence goes on along the minus strand of CM014086.1, from coordinate 27,572,914 downwards.
TGTAGCCGAGCGTCGAGCACTGCGTTTGATACATTGACTAGAATTACTTGCGATGACGCAACGCACCACAGGCAAGCCCGATGAGGTTTGGGCGTTGGTGTATAATCACCTGAAAATAAGAATTGTTATGTTTTTGTCTTATAATGAGCCCTTTATATTTACAGTGAGAGCCGGTCCCCTTCCATGGAGTCCGCCATGTTGAACTGCAATTTTTCTACAGTAGCCCAGAACAGACAAACCAAACTCTGATCTTTATTGGTCCTTTTACTTTTAGTGTCAATTTGGCATCCAGAGTTTTTCTTTTAGTTTTTTTTTACATGCTTTGAAGAAGAGGGTGAGGTGTGGGAGAGTATTCATTTGGTTGTAATCTGCAACTTTACCACTAGGTGCCACTAAATCCTACACACCAGACCTTTAAAAAAATACTCTTTAAAGTAGTAGCCACCTTTTGCTTTGGTGACAGCTTTACACACTCTTGGCATTCTCTTCATCTGGAATGGTTTTCCAACAGTCTTAAAAAAAGGGCTCCCATAGATGCTGAGCACTTATTGGATGCTTTTCTTTTACTTTGCTGTGCAACTCATCTTAAATGGGTTTAAGTCAGGTGATTGTGGAGGTAGAGGTTGTCCCCAGCAGTAGTACTGTAGTAGTGGAGGCAACGGTCAGATGATCGGCGGCAGCAGTATTAGCAGTAGTGGTAAGGACAGCTGGGGCTCAGGAGGTAGAGTGGGTTTCCCGTAAACAGATGATGTGGCTTTGATTCCTCGCTGTACTGCAGTAATGCAGTGGTAGTGGTTAAAAACAAATTACATTTTGGTCATCAATAATCATCATAAAATGAAGGTCATGATGACATGTGCAGTGAGGCAGGTACACTGGATCAGACTTTATTTGTGTCAGAGAGGATCATTGAGTGAATATATGTAGTTGCATGTCTCTAGTCTCTTGTGCTGTATGAAGAAGAGGAGGTAAATGTTTATTGGCTCCATGGTAAATGTGTTAGTTCCGCTATTACAGACACATTTCATCTCTAACACGTCCTTCCTGCCACTCAATGTTTCATCGTTAGTCCTCTAAAATCTATATCCATTTCCTGTACTTAAATTTACTTCCTTTTTTGTCTCTGCTGCTTCATTAGGGGCTTTTTCTGTGCTCCATTTTTTCCTCAGTAGATACCTCCATGAGGGTATTCAGGTAAAGGATATGTTTGGGCACGAGCACAATAGCATGTGAGTGGTCTTTGTGGGCAGGGGGACTGTAGGCGGTTGGTGTTTGTCTCCTGGCGGGGGCCGTTTTGAGGGGAAAAGAGGTCTGTTGTTTTTTTTTCCCTCATGTTTTTATGTTCCTAATAGCAGGTGTCTCATTACACTGAAACCTCTCTGCACACATGCGTATGGATGAACAACTGCATGTAGTCACTTATATTTTTGGACTGCTTATTCCTGGTAGTCCACACGAAAATAAAATTAAATGTTGTGCTTCTATTTTTGCTGGAAATTACATTTGTTTAGTCCATCATGGAAAACAATCAGAAATAATTTCAAGATGTATTTTGGTCCTGCATGTGATTGGGTATCTGCCTGGGTCTTTGACATGAGTCACTAGGCACTTCATGTGACCGCTTAGCTTATGAATGAAGACAACCCCCTCTCCAGTCCCCGGTCCACTGACAAAAGGTGGCCAAATAGCTGTTGCTTAGAAACCAAAGCTGGTTACCATATTGCTATGCTGCTTTGAATTTCCCCCTATCTACCTACCCACCCACTGCAACTCAATATGCCCTTCATTGTTATAGGACATTTAATTAGTACAACAGTTTTGGTATCATTAGGCTAGTTTTGTCACTAAGTAATTTGTTTGGTCATATAAATTATAGTTAGTGTTCTTTACTATTTGTTCAGTTTTTGCAAAGTTATGAGAGAAAAAAAGATGATTTAATTTAAAAGAAAAAAGGTGCAACAAGGTTTTAAATAACCAGTCCACACACATATTTGAGCAGTTAAACATGTTTAAACCAAATTAAACTCTTGACCTTTAGATCAACTTTCTTTATTTCACATCTGAAAAATGAGTGATGAAAATAATAATGATTTCAGTATAGAAGAATCTTTTGGTAACATAAGAAAACTAGTTTAATCCAAAGAAAATAAGAAATAGAAAAAAAAGGATCTGAACATTCAAAAATGTTTCAAATAGAGGAAAGATTTATCAGTCCCTACAAAGTACAAGAAGATGTTTGTTCCTAGACGAACATTTACCTGACAAACTAAATCCCGTGTGTGAGCCTGTTGTGCTGCAGATACTGTAACCTGGTGCAGAACACACAGTGCTTTGAAACCAATAAAAGTGATCTGCGGGCGGGGAGCAACCTGAAAATACATAAATATGCACATGGCACTACAGATGACCTGGTGTGGTTAATCTACCATCACCGGCGTTTATGTCACATGATTTTTGCATAGTGTATGGGATTTTTTTATGCTAACCTTCTCCCAGAGTGCATTGGCTTGTTAGCCAGTCTTTTGTTTCAGACCATCTGTTACGCCCACACGATGAGCTGCCTCTCTCTGGGTTGACAATGGCTTGAAATATTTCTCCCTCTGTGCTGTCACTCACTCTCACTTTCTTTCATGGCCGTGCAACAAATGCTCGTCGAACGCAGGTCTAACTTGTAACATTGGCTCTGCTTGCTTGTGGTGAGCGAGTGTAATTAATGTAATTATAGAGAGTATGAGTATAAGAGTATGTCTATAACAGTATTTGACGCTAATTAAATGTCATTACAACATTTAGTGCATCAGTACAAGAGCTTAACTGCTCATTATGTGTGTAGGTGCTCAGCTCTGCAGCGAGCCGGGCCTTGTGGCCTTTTTTTCTAGAGGCAACATTGACAACAGTGAAAACTTATTTGAAAGAAGTGTTTACAAATCAGAAAATACAAATCAACGTGCAATAAAGTTAAATAAAGTCTAAGTCTAAATGTAGTGGTAACACTGAGTTAATACAGCAACAATAAAACTGGATTTACAAAAGCACACTGAGTGTGTCCCTGAATTATCCATCTCAAATGTGCATGAACAAAGTATGTATAACCAGTGAAAGGACAACACAGTAACCTGCATTAACCTTAACAATAAATTCATACTGACCCAGTTGTTTCCATATTCAGACAGCTAGCCTTGTGGCTAGTGTAATAAAAACTAAACAAATCATAGAAGAAGATTGTGTGATGCATTAAGAATGGTAAACTGTCGTATTTCAAGTCAGAATGAGAAAGAATTTCACTTTCAAAACTTCCCTGTCCCACAAGGCTCAATTCTAGGACCTCTTCTATTCACTTATATGTTAGCAACCTGCCACTTGTGTATGCGGATAACACTGTAAGTTCGGCACATAGTGAAGTCTACATTAGCAGTGACATCCAGATATCATCATAAAGGGTTTCACACATTTTAAATATCTGGGAATTCTTAGTGATTCAGACAGAAACACGTGTAACAGTAAAATTAAAATGTTTTAATTTTTAAATTCAAAAGTATGACATCGTACTACGGAAGCCCTGAACCGCATGTGTAAAAAAAAAAAAAAAAGCCCTGAGCCACATGTATATTTTTTCTAGATATTATCTCATTATTTTGAGATATTAAGTCGTTATTACGAGAGATATTATCTCGTTATTACGAGATATTATCTCGTTATTACGAGATACTAAGTCGTTATTACGAGATATTATCTCGTTATTACGAGATACTAAGTCGTTATTACGAGATATTATCTCGTTATTACGAGATACTAAGTCGTTATTACGAGATATTATCTCGTTATTACGAGATACTAAGTCGTTATTACGAGATATTATCTATGTAATTTCAAGACAACATTATGCTCTCTCAGATTGAACCAATACTAATATCAGCCACTAGAGGTCGGACAATGATAGCAAACGTATATTAGACTTAGACTTAGACTTCCTTTATTGTCATTCAAAGTATGCACACGTGTATACAGAACGAAATTTCGTTGCATTGGCTCAGCGCAGTATTGGAGTATATACAAAATAAAAATAAAAATAAAATAATAATATAAAAAGTAAAAAATAAATATAATATATAATATAAAAAGCAAGGTATGTACAGTGGTGTAGTGCAGGTAGGTGGTGGGAGAGGGTATAATGTCCTTATTCAAAGTTTACAGTTTAGCAGTCTGATGGCCTGGGGTACAAAGCTGTTACAGAACCTGGTGGTCCTGCACGCAGTCATGTGTCATCAGAGTGAACAGCAGGGGGCTCAGGACACAGCCCTGAGGGGAACCAGTGCTGAGGGAGATGACACTGGAGGTGTTCTGTCCGACGCGCACTGACTGCGGTCTGTCAGTGAGGAAGTCTAGCAGCCAGTTGCACAGGGGGGTGCTGAAGCCCAGGGGTCCCAGTTTGTTTACCAGATGTTGCGGAATGATGGTATTAAACGCTGAACTGAAGTCCAGGAACAACAGCCGCACATGAGTGTTCTTCTCCTCCAGGTGTGCAAGGCTCAGGTGTAGAGCGGAGGAGATGGCGTCCTCAGTAGAGCGGTTTGACCGGTAGGCAAACTGGAAGGGGTCAAACGTGGGAGAGAGTCTGGAGATGATGTGTTCCTTTACCAGCCTCTCAAAGCATATATAGAGATATATGGTTCTGCCAGAAGGCCCACTCTAAAGTCAATACTCAAGCATCGATGACATGAAGCATATCTCGGCAGTTCAACCACCAATAGAATATCCAACAAAATCCTCATAAAAGTGAACTGATAGCTCCAACCAAGGTGTATGGCTATTATTTACGCATGATTCTTGTGTGTGGACGGGGGCGTGGTGCATCAGCTGCAGGAGAGAGGTGTGGGGAGGGCTCAGGAGAGCAGCGCCAGGTGAGAGTGATTGGCACACCGGTGCCCAAGTGGCTACTCACTCTCGCCCTCTTTGCCACACAGTAGCGTGCTGGGCCAGAGAGGAAGGACAAGAAGAAGACGCACTGCAGACGACAGCAAAAGGCCTGTGATCGGCTGTAGTGTGATCTGACTTGAAGCGTCAATAAAATCCTTCACAAACGGGTTTGGTCTCCGTCTGGTTCGTGCTAAAGAACCCACGGTGGCAGCAAGACTGTCACATTGTGTTTGGGGAGAGTGTTGAGACCGCCCAATTAGCACTGTTGCCAGAGGGGTGCTCACCCAGGACGGCCCCTGCAACCACATTGATCTTCAGGACGCAGGAGGCAAAATGGATCTCAGCCAAATAGTAGCTTTTTATTTTTATTTAGGCTTTCAACAAAGGGAAATTCTTGAAGTCTTGAGTCATCAGCATGGCATAATACTTTGTCTTAGAACTCTGCAAAAGATTCTGAGGAAGAATAGGCTTTATCGGAGGAAATATTACTCAGACATAGTAGATGTTGCTTATTTTGTAACCCAGCAACTGGAAACCTCAGATCAGATGGTAGGATATAGGATGATGCATCTGAAATGCATTCAGGAGGGGCTGGTTGTTAAAAGGGAAACTGTGAGATTGCTCCTAAGTATTCTGGATCCAGATGGAGTGGCACACAGGCGAGCACGGAGACTGCGAAGAAGGAGATATTTTTCAAAATTTTCAAAAAAAAAATTTTTTTTTCAATTTATTTTTTCTTAAAATAACGAGATAATATCTCGTAATAACGACTTAGTATCTCGTAATAACGAGATAATATCTCGTAATAACGAGATAATATCTCGTAATAACGACTTAGTATCTCGTTATTACGAGATACTAAGTCGTTATTACGAGATACTAAGTCGTTATTACGAGATATTATCTCGTTATTACGACTTAGTATCTCGTTATTACGACTTAGTATCTCGTTATTACGACTTAATATCTCGTTATTACGACTTAGTATCTCGTAATAACGACTTAGTATCTCGTTATTACGACTTAGTATCTCGTTATTACGAGATACTAAGTCGTTATTACGAGATATTATCTCGTTATTACGACTTAGTATCTCGTTATTACGAGATACTAAGTCGAGATACTAAGTCGTAATAACGACTTAGTATCTCGTAATAACGAGATACTATCTCATAATAACGACTTAATATCTCAAAATAATGAGATAATATCTAGAAAAAACAGAAGCTATTTTTTTTTTTTTTTTTACACATGCGGTTCAGGGCTTCCGTATAATACCATAGGATAAGGATGGAAAAAAGCCTTTTCTTATGGCTAAATCTCAAATAGGCCAACATGTTGCTCCTGTAAGGTGGTCGAAATCTGACCCCTGTCCCCCTCCCGCCTTTTTAGGGATGCCCCTGATGCTCATGACTTGGACCTTGTATACTGGCTTTTGTAGCAGATCTTCAATAGTTTGCCTAAAAAAAAAAAAAAAGTAAATCATCACGTGTTTCAGGGGAGCGATTCAAAGCAGAGAGAGAGATGATGTTCTCTCTCTCTCTCTCTCTCTCTCTTTCTCTCTCTTTCTCTCTCTCTCTCTCTCTCTCTCTCTCTCTCTCTCTCTCTCTCTCTCTCTCTCTCTCTCTCTCTCTCTCTCTCTCTCTCTCTCCCTCTCCCTCTGCCGTGACGTCAGTCGGGTTTAAAACTCTCCTCGCGTGTCTCTGGTCGGATCCTCCTCCTCCTCCTCTTCCTCCTCCTGCTGCTCCTCCTACCCACATTCACCTTTCTCACGGAGCTGGCCACCGGCCAATGCTAGACACCACCTCTTCCCAGGGTGTCTGTCCCATGCGTGGGAAGCACAACAAAGTCAAGGGCTTCACTTGAGAGGGTCCGGGGGACACAGACACACGCACAAAAAAAAAAACAGGGGACCACCATTGCATCCTTTTTATTTCTGACGTTTTCGAACGAGAAGCTCTTGTTTTCGGTGGAAACCTCAGCTCATACCGTTTTGTCACGGAGGTAGGTACTGTCAACTTTTCAGAAACTGTGATCCTGATTGAAAAAATTCTCTATATGAAAAATAATCTGTGCTCGTTTTTTTGCTGTGAAATGTCCAAATTAGCAGAGTGGCTGTTATAAGAATGAACTGAGTGGACTAAAAAGGCTACTCCAGTAATACAACGATAAAATTTAAAGACATAACACTTTTTATCTATCTAGTTATAAAAAGTAATAATTTATTCATACAAGTGTTACAAAACAACAACATCTGAAATGGTCTTGGGTACGGATGCTGTGTTTTCAGCACCGCGGACAGCTCCAGCTGCTTCACTAGCAGAATAACTTTAACAGAAAAAAATCCACCTTAAAACTGAATTTAAATGTTGCCTTGCTGCTGATTTTACACAGTTATGTCGACATATCAAAGGCAGATGTTTATTTAAGCTAAAAAAAATCGAAGCAATAAAAGTGATTGAGTTTTGTTTGAGATATTCTCTCTAAATTAGTTTTGGTTGAATGCAATGTTTAATGCTTTAGGGTGGAATTTCCTTGTAACTTTTCCATGACTCCTGCACTTTCTCTACAAATCACAATATGATATCTGAGCCTGGAGCTGCTTAATTCTGATTTCAGTTTGTCAAAATCTATGTACTGTGTGATTAAATGTTTTTGCATTGGACAGACTTAGTGTAGCAGGTAACAGCCCGCTTAAGCAAGATGCTGAAATCTCCATTGAAAAAGAGAATTTGCCTTTGCATTATTATTAATGAACCCATCTACTTGTTTTTTCTGCTGCCTACAGGACAAAGAGACGACGGTGTGGAGACATGAACAAGTCACTGGTGGTGAACGACTCCTCTGCCAGTGCCGTGGCAGGGGAAGCTCTCCCGTGGCTGGAAGCTGATTCTCTCGAGCACAACAGCAGCCTGCAGCTCTCCACCGCCACTTTAGATTTCCCCATCAACCCGTGGGACATTATGCTCTGCATGTCAGGCACTGTCATCGCCTGTGAAAACGCCATAGTGGTAGCGATTATCTTCTACACGCCGACACTAAGGACTCCCATGTTTGTGCTGATTGGAAGCCTGGCCACGGCAGACCTGCTGGCTGGTATGGGATTAATCCTGAACTTTGTGTTTCAGTATGTGATCTCCTCTGAGACTATCAGCCTTATCACTGTAGGCTTCCTAGTGGCCTCCTTCACTGCGTCTATCAGCAGCCTTTTGGCCATAACAGTGGACCGTTACTTCTCCCTCTACAACGCTCTAACATACTTTTCAGAGAAGACGTTACAGTACGTACACCTGATGTTATTGGGGACCTGGGGTGTGTCTCTGTTCCTGGGCTTGCTGCCAGTGCTGGGCTGGAACTGCCTCGGCGAGCCAGACTCCTGCAGCATCGTTCGCCCTTTGACCCGGAGCAACGTCACGCTCCTGGCCACCTCCTTCTTCGCAATCTTTGTGATCATGCTGACCCTCTACTTCAAGATTTGTAAGATCGTGTGCCACCACGCCCACCAGATCGCCCTCCAGCAGCACTTTTTTGCCACATCACATTATGTGGCCACTAAGAAGGGGGTCTCCACTTTGGCCATCATCTTGGGGACATTCGGCGCCAGCTGGTTGCCCTTTGCTATCTATTGCCTGGTGGGCGAGAGGGAGTATCCCTCAGTGTATACCTATGCTACACTGCTGCCTGCCACCTATAACTCCATGATCAACCCTATCATCTACGCCTACAGAAACGCAGAGATCCAGCGCTCCATCTACATGCTCCTCTGCGGATGCTTTCAGGCAAACAAGGCATACCGATCCAGGTCACCAAGTGAAGTCTAAAGTGGCGCCGGGGCTGCGAGTGTGTGTCTGTTAGTGTGAGACCATCCTGTGACCATTGACAATCTGCTTACAATCCACAGTGAACAGGGGTGTGATGCTAGAAATGTGTCTTTACATACATACTGTCTGCACTTTACTATGTCTCAACACAATGTTCAAATGAGATTTTGGAAACGCTGTGAACAAGAAACTTCTGTGAAAAAGAGAAAACAAACCTGTGAATGTACTTAAATGAGAAAAGGAATGGAAAAATCTTGCACTTTAAGTGTGTTTTCTTTTTTTTTTTAAATGCCAAAGCAGTATTGTATAGCTCTTATTGTATTTAAACATTTGAACTTGTGAGTACCGTGTACCATTTTTCTATTTTGTATGGTATCGTCTTTGATGTACCTTTTCTACAAGAGGAAATAAAGGAATACAATCCAGCTGTGGCTCCGTCACGTGTCTTTACAGTAGCACGTTTCTCTCAGGAGTCACTGCGCTACACCTGACTTGTTTTCGATTTTCTTTTTTTTCTTCTTCACTTCGTTCCAGTCTCTCCCTCCGGAGTGCAGGTGGGGTCTGTTTGGAGAGACTAATGGCACATTGAGAAAGCAAGTACCTTGCCCCGGAAAATAGCTTCAATTTACACCTAGACACATTTGAATCCTGTTTGCTCAGTCTGTGTGGAAGAAAGAAAAGAGAGGGCGTGAATGATGATCTCTCTCGAGCGAGAGAAATACCGTAAATGTGAAAACGTGTCATGTGCTGCTCATTCCCCCTCAGCGGGAGCAGGTACAATGTATCCTAATGTGCACAGAGCTATAAATCCCCACTTCCAGTAAAGTCGGGACGTGGTGTAAAACGTAAATAAAAACAGGATGCAATGATAAATCCATATTTTATTTCCAATAGAACATAAACAACATATCACATGTTAAAACGGAGACATTTTACCATATCATGAAAAATATTAGCTCATTTTGAAACACATCTGAACTGAACTCAAATGAGCTTTTTTTGTTTGTTTGTTTTTTGCAATTCACCATCTATATAACTCCTTATTGACCTTGGTATATTGTTGTATTGATAAGATATGATGCACTCTGCTGTGCAAGCGCAGGAAATATACTGTAAATGATTGTTTGGACTGTTCTTATCTCACCTCGTCTCATCAACATCTACAGTTATGACTTGAAGAGTGAAGCGACCGCAGACACGTGTATGTGCATGTGTGTGACAAAGTGACACGAGTGACGATAATAAGTCTGTCAGCTGCTGTAAAGAGTCCGAATGAACCTGGCAAGCCTGAGTAGCAACAAACACAGCTGTTTATCTGCCAGGCTGTTTGGACAGGTAGTGGTCGAGGGCATAGAGAGCCACACAGGAACCAGGAGAGTTGGTGTGTTTGGATACATGGACAGATTTTTACAATGCCAAGCTGTTTATATATTGCTTTTATAAAGTGACATCAGCACAACACCATAAACATTTAATAATAGTTTTATTTTCAGATATAAACCAGCATGTGCGTGGTTAAATACATGCTCACTAATAAGTATTAATTAACGTTTAAAATGAAATTATTTAGCTTTTCTAGTCTTCTGACAACTCAAGTCGCTTTTATACTACAAATCACATCAAACCATGCATACATACGCTGACAATGAAGGAACAAACAAACTAAGTATTTACTCACACTGACGCATCAGTGGCATGACCTTCAGGAGCAATTTGGGGTTCACAGTATCTCGGACACTTCAACATGCAGCCTGCAGACTAAACCCCCGGACTTTGGATTTTCTTGGATTTTGAAGGAAGGACACAGATGTAGATAATAAAATGAATGATGGCTGAATTCTATTTATTAGTAACATTTTTCAGCTACGACAAGTCAAAATGTTAAGATGCTGTGAAGCAAAGGCGTTATGACTTTAAAAACAAGTTGACACACTGCAGTATATGTATAAACTACAGAATCCTGACACGGCTGCAGTGTAAATGTTATTTGCTCATTCTCTTTTGCTCATCTATGCGATAATGTTTCAACGCCCTCTTACATTCCCTTGTAATTATGTTCCCACACAATACTTTGCATTACATATGAGTCATGTTTTCATATTTTAACATTGTGCAACACTTGTATGACAAACCATATCAGCTTGGTGAACTCTCCTTTGACCATGGCCTACTTATCCTGACACTTTCATCGCTTCATTAATTACTATCTATCACACTTCAGGTGGTCTGCTTTTTTTTAAAAATAACTCTGAGACTGTTTTCTCTCTGTTTGACAGCTCGATCCCACTCACGCCTCAATAGCTTTCGCACAGCACCAAAATAGAGGTGACTGCACTTGCTCCTCGTGCGGACCATCAACTGTAATAATCTCCCCAGTTTTAGAGCTTGTGAAGCAGTTTGAGGCTGATCACAAAGTGGGGGAAAGGTGACGGATGCTGGAGCCCACTAATGGACTGCACTCCGAGGCCTGGGAGCACGAGATGTTTGTTCATCTTGTTTTGTTCTCTACCTCAACAGATGTTGCTTTTGGTCACGTACCAAAATAGGCGGCCACCTGTTTGTATACAGGGCTCATAGAGTCGTGGCGATAGGTGCTACTGTATAGGGTCTTTCTGGTGAAGCCACTTAATCGGCTCTCTGTTCCAGCAACAGCCTGCTTCGTGCTCGCACAGTTATTACATCTAGTGTTTAGATCAATAGAAACGTATCCACTACAGAAGACGAATACGGCTCAACTAGTTCTTACTGTGACTATAGACTACTCACTGCAAATCAGTTGGAGGGTTCAGAGGTTTTTAGTCAGAATTTAACTTTGCAATACACCTGCCTCATTCAGTTGTGGTCACATACTGCATGTACTCACTATGCGCAGGTCATCTGAACCATTTTTACTTTTAAAATGTTGATTATAGCATATAGATTTAACATTTTTGGAGCTTACATGTGTGCTTTGAACTTTCATCCACCAGTAATCTTCGGTTACACAACGCACTTCTAGGGTACACAATAATTGGGGTGTTGCTTGTTGAGTCATGAAGTGTGGTGACACAATACATAACAACAGTTATTGGAGCTAAAGATGGTCAGCAGGGGTTTCTCTTCACCTGGATGTTACGTAAAATCACACCTGTATAAAGACTTTTGACATGACTTTTGACTTTTTCTTCTCGCCTCCATTTGTGAATTTCTTCACTCGCACTGTATACTTGTACCAGGCGCTGTAGAGCCGGATTACATAAGAAAGGCAGCTTGTTTCATAAAGACAGCATCATGTAGAAGTGTGTGTCATCTCTTCAGCAGAGTGGACTCAGAGAGGGCTGATATTAATGACACTGCAATCCGCCTGCTGTCCCTTTACTTTCATATGACATCCATTAGACTAAATACGGGCTGGCAGCAGTGTTTGAATTATGTAATGCTTGATCAGTGCAGACCAGAGCAGCTTTCCAGGTAATTACCAAAGTACACAGTCAAATGATTCACTCATTAATAACATTAATTACGGCGGTGTAGCAAATGCTCTCCATAGAAACAACACTACTATTACTCAGTTAGCCATTAGCTCGATGGAAAATGCTTTGGGGTTATTGATGGTGTAATCACACGGCTGTTTTTTTTTTTCTTCTCTCCACTGCTGGTTGTCATTTCATATTCATATGAAGGTGGCGTTCATTGCTGGTCTTATTCCACGTGGCGTTCAGGATATCCACGCACAGACACACAAACGCTTTATCTTTCGGGAAAGCAGACAAACCCACACTTTGCAATAAAAATTAACATTTGCCTTCATCCCTGAATGTGGCCTGTTTAAACACAAGTTGTGTGTGTGTGTGTGTGTGTGTGTGTGTGTGTGTGTGTGTGTGTGTGTGTGTGTGTGTGTGTACGTGTGATCATACAGTATGAGTGTGCTTGTTAGTAGCCCGGCACCTTCTAGGAACCGCCATGGTTAATTTACCAGATTGTAGGTGGGTGTGCGGTGCATGTGCGGTCTGTATTGTGCACTGTGTATGACGGCTGTATGCTTTGTTGAGGTGTGTGTGTGTGTATGTGTGTGAGAGTGTGTTTAGGAGGGAGAGAGAGAGCAGCCCTAAACCAGACACAGGGGACATTAACTCCTCTCCTGTGGCTTCTCAGAAAAAAACATAGTGTGATACAGTAAGTGTGGGACATTTTTCAAGGTACAATGAGCTTAATATAGTGTTTTCACTTCATACTTACACTCATTATGTTTCATTTAGAAGTTAAAACACACCATAGAAGGTAAAAAGTGATTTATTTTTCTGGATTTCTGGGTAATTCAAATAAATTCAGTTTTTTTAATTCAAATTGTTCCAATGTTGAATGTCACTTTACATTGCTGTCAGTGCCTCCAGCTTAAAACGATCAAACCCCAAGAAAATCATTTACAAATATAGATACAGTTTTCTGTGCTTATGTTAATTTCTCCACTGATTTGTGGTTTAGACAGAACAATACTTTACAACATACTGTGTTATATTAGGTTCCATTATAGGACATCTGTTACCAGGTAAATGGACAAGCGTCAATAGGAGTTTACTAAATGGTCCTTGCAGCCAAAAGGTTTTTAAAGTATTTCAAAGAGTAAAAGAGGGAGGGAGTGAAAGTCATACTGTACAGTATACCTTACCCAATATGCCGCTCAGCTCCTGATACAGGCCACAGTCACCTCTCGCCTTGATTATTGCAACTCGCTCTTGGCTGGCCTACCTGCTTGTGCAATCAAATCTTTGCAAATGGTCCAGAATGCTGCGGAACAACTGTTTTTTTAACCAACCCAAAAGGTCACACGTCACCCCACTCTTTACCGACCTGCACTGGCTGCCTGTAGCAGCCAGAGTGAAACACAAAGCTCTGACGCTAGCCCACAAAACCACCTCAGGATCTGCCCCTGGTTATCTCAACGTCTTACTAAAGGCTGTAACGACAATTTTTTCCATTTCCCAGGTTGTCATTACTTCACAGGTGGGGATAGGAGTGAACCGACGCAGACCCAAAGATTTGACTTTCCAGACATTTTTGACAGTTGCAGTTTGTTTTGTATTTTATTGAAGAAAGCAGTTTGATATACCAGTAATTTGTAGGTGAGAGCTCTGTCCTGTGTGCTCTGGTCTGTTCGAGGTCTGGGGTCTGAGGTCTGGGCTCTGAGGTCTGGTGAGAACTGTGTGCCCTCCCCCTTCTGTCTCTACCTCTTCCTGTGACCTATGCCCTTTATGCTCACTGCCACCCAGTGTCCAAACTATGCAATTTAAACATATCTAAATAAAATAAAAAAACCTGCCAACACTAACATAAATGGCTCCTACAAAGGCTCACGTCCCGACCAGGGCGTTACGCTCAGCTCATACAAACCGTCTAGTTGTACCATCGCCTCTCGCAAAGGGAGGTCACTCCAAACTCTTCTCTGTGGTCGTCCCCAAATGGTGGAATGACCTACCAACGGCTACAAGAACTGCAACATCCCTTTCTACCTTTAAAAAACTTGTAAAAACCTTTCTGTTTCGAGAATGCTTCCCTGCCTAACAAAACTAACAACTACTCTGTGCTCCTTTACACCTTTTCAGCTTATGTCCTCCTCTGTAAGTCGCTTTGGATAAAAGCGACTGCTAAATGCAATGTAATGTAATGTAATGTAACGTAATGTAATGTAATGTAATGTAATGTAACGTAATGTAATGTAATGTAATGTAATGTAATGTAATGTAATGTACAGCAATGACTTGTAATTTAACATGTTCTGGTCTGCTTATGTCTGTGCTTGTATGGTGAGATATTCAGGAGGAAATCACACAAGGCAGTGGCCAGTCAAAGCTCAAACTTGTGCCCCCCAATCTCTGCAACCAGATCAAATTAAATTAACCGAAACATTATTTCAACCTTTTCAAATTGTCAGCTATGCAGGGTTATGCTTAAAATTTCATTTTAGTTTATTTACAACAATTCTGGGGCCAGGAGAGGGAGTATCACACCGAATGAAATTACTTGAATACTTCCCTACGTGAAACAGGTCGGTCCGACCTGGAAGATGATAAGAAGATTAAGAAGGCAGATGAATCGGCTGAAGATGAACGTGTGAGTTTTGTAAAGTTCTCGTACAAAACTGATTGTAGCCGGTTCACTTACAGTCTGATACTTCTACAGGCGTAGCTCTCCATTTCTCACACCTTCATTGACCGTCATTATCTGCCATCAGCTCATCTTATAGGATAACCGTCCTGCGCCAGTCTGAGCAGTGAGACTGGTGTAACCTTCATAACCTGACAGCTCAACTCCTAAGAGGCACAAATTTACTCCCCCGTGCCACCACCAACCACTCTCCTACCTCCCCCCTCTACTTGACTCCGCTTTCATCTACTTATTAAGAGATTCATCACCACTCTCCTACAGCGCTGATGACTAATGTAGAAATTAGGTGTGGAGGGGATAAATTTAGTCATGACCAACCTAAGGACTTATTATCACCTGGGCATGATGACTTAACTTCATACTATTATCTGCTTTTAATGCTGGCAGTTTGCAAGAAATGATCTTAAGATACTTTTACATGTCGCTCAGGATGACAGCTGGGTTAATGCATAAGTAACAAGAGCACGATAGCAGGACTGATTTAAATCACAGGATATAAATGCACCGAGTCGGAAAGATGAGTCATGTAGTCGGGTAGTTTACTATATAATTTGTTATGCTGCGTGTGTGTGTGTTTGAGAGTGTGTAGGAGTTATTTAAAGTCAAGGATAATCACTGAACAACTTTTTAATGCAAAACTTCAAAGACAAAAAACATTGTTATAAATATTCACATACACACAAGTAACCAACAGCTCTAATGTCCATAGCATGTGGCGGTGAAATGTAACTAAGTGCATTTGCTCAGATATTACTTTATGATTTTACTCCACAATATTTAAAAGACAGATACTTTTTACTCCATTACACGACCACAGCATCAGGCAATATTCAAAGATTTTGAACACAAAACATTAAAGCTCTTGAGAAATGATAAAAAAATTATTAAATTACTCAACAAGTAGTTAAAGCTCCTTAATAAACAAGGGTAAAATGCTGTTTATACTTTAATAGTTCAGTAATTAATATAGTAATACTGTGTAATATATAATAAAATAACACTGACAGTGCTTAATGTGTACTTTTACTTGTGGTACTGCAAGTGTATTCTGCCGATAGTGATTCTCTACTTCTTCTACCCAAATCAAGTTCTGAATGGCGGACGTGTACTTGAATATTACTATTTAAATACCTTTTTTTTTAAATACTTTATTTAAAGTTTACAAGTTTTACATAGACAGTGTATACATAAAAAAGGACATGCACAAAAAAAAATACACACAGAACAAAAAGACTGCCAGACAGTTCACAAGACAAATATTCTGAGCAAACAAAGATCACATTAGCAATGTCTCAGGAGAAATGTTAAATTACATGAATAAATTAATACTGAGTTTCTGATATGATGCTGTGCCAAGAAAGCTTTAAAGTTGTAGTTAGATAAATATCTGGCTACTTACAACACAAGACAATACAATAACTGGCCAAAATGCATTGGTACTGTGTGCACGGGTAGCCACACACATACACATACAGATACAGCATACAAGACACAGAGATTCATTCTCATTGAAACATAACCACAGATTTGATATCAAACCTGTATAATGTAACAAACTGGCCAACAAGGGTGAGACAGACACTGAACCCTAACCCTGCAGCAGGAGAGCTCAAACATCTTTCAGCTTTAATACTAAAAGTGACATCATTGGTGTTTTGGTGCTCAGACAGACTTTTTTTTTTTAAATATATATATTTTTCGTGAATCATATGCTTTCATAACTTCATTTCATAACTTAATTTCATAACTTCATTTCATAACGTAACGAACAGTGTCATGAAATGCAAAACTGCACACAAGGTCGGTGACTGACTGTGCAGGAGAACATACTCGTGGAAAAATACTTTTTTTTTTTTAGAAAATATAGGCATACTGTTGGTATTGCTAATTCACACAAAAATCGACTGTTTTTCCACAGTCATTTTATTTCAAATATTCAAAAGTCAAGTTCAGTATTAAACATAAGCACTTCATAAAATATTCAGACTAACTTGTGCCCTTGTTACTAATCACCTTTGAGGGGCACATTTTAAATGTTTTAAATGAGAAAAAATATCGAACACAATGTGAAAATGAATTTTTAATATATTCAGTGGCCATAATAATCGTTTAACTCACACTGGAATGTTATATATGGGAGCATAATGGGATTGTTTACTCTTGTTTTATCTGGGGATGAGAGACTGGAGGTGTGTAGGCGTGCTGCGGACTGTGTAGGTGATAATGGAGTGTGTGGGAGGGAGGGCAAACAAACAATCATTTGCTGGGCTGTCCTGTCATCTATTTAATGGAATTACCACCACAGCCACACAAACACAGATCTCCTCTGTTCATCCATCCATCCATCCATTTTCTGTAACTGCTTATTCACACAACGCAAACTTAAATTATTTTTAATTGCAGAACGAGTCTTGTTGTTTTTAGGTCAACAAATAAATGACCAACAATTAATTGATCCTACTAATAAATATTGTATGAAAAAACGGCTTATATATCTTATTTAGATATTAAATTATTTATTTATTTATTCATTCAATTTGTTTTTAAAGATTTTTGGTAGTAGCCAATGGGCTTGTTGCAGAGTACCAAAGAAAGTTGGGACGTTTGAGTCATGGACATAAAAATAGCTTTGTTCTAAGTAAAAGTCATGCATTTAAATTTTTACTTCCAAACTATCAGCATCAAAATATACTTCAAGTACCCAAAGCAAAAGTATTCATTGTACAGAACAGAACGGCACAGAGAATCACGGCAGTCTTTGAATACAAGATATACCAAATTATTCCAATTAAATCAACTTCAAAGCGTGAAGACATATTTAGGTGACCATGCAGTTAGGAAACGTTTCTCAGGCGAGAAGAATAATAACAGATAATGGGATACGAGGCATCGATTTAGCCCACTTTCACACTTTCTCTGCGTGTAATTGCATGACACATTTTTTTACCCAGGTGAAAGCAACATCATTATTTCTCTAACTTAATCTATTTCAGTCCTGAATGTGAGAGTGACAGGCTCGAATGGTTCTTTAAGTCGTTAGTTATAAAGAGAGCCATTACAGATGAAGCGATGGGAATCAATACCAGGAACTTTGTTTTATTTTTTATGCACTCAGCATATAGAAGCCTTAAAACTTTTTACAGTCTTGTCCTTAAACTGCCACCTCGTGCCACCCTATGACTGTGTGACTGTGCAAGAAATTACACCGCCTCTGTATCTGCCTCCAGTGACAGACAACACACATCCTAACTAGAACACATGCTCTCTTTTGTTTTATTACTATTTGGTCTAATTTGATGTTTCACAAAGAATCTATTAAAGCAGTAAGTCGTGACTTTAGCTTTATAAATAATCCACTATAGGTATTAACCAATGAACAACAGACAAACAATACAATAAATATGCTTTCAAATGTAATGTGCTAATATACTTTATGATATGTAGTCATAAGGATCAAACCCAACTCTCATACCTTTATGTTTCACGTGTATTTAAAAAGAAATCTGTGAACATTTTTGGCATCTTTCAGCTTTTATTAGCAGCATGAGTATCAAAACAAGTAATACATTCTTCAAGTTCTTCATTTGTTGTAACGACAAAACATACCGTACCACTCACAACTTAAAAAGAAACCAAACTCGTCGAATATTTGAAACCATGTGACTGCACGTGTGATGTGTGTCATGCATTCTCACACATATTTACTTACACGTGACTGAAAAGCCAGAAAAAGATTTAAATTGGCACCATCTCTTCAATATAATGCATAAAATACAGCAATATTACATTTGTTTGAATTGTATCATGAGGCGAAGTTTATGGTTCGTTGGTTATTTTTATGAAAAAAACAATTGTATGTACATTCTTTTTTTATATTTCGTGTCTTAATATAAAGTCAGGTTGTTATAGCAGTGAGAATACAAAGTGTGACTGTAAACAGGAGAGGAAAAAACACCATGACCTTCTCTCACACGTGGTACAAAATCTACTGAGTTTAGAGGCGACACCATCCTGTGTCACCTGCAGTAGTGTATATGTCATGTGTGTGCAAGTCACACACACCGATGCATATTCAATGTAGTCACTGGATAGTTCAGGATAACCACAGCAGCTGCTTCTTCTTTCCCTATAAATGTATATTTACAAAATGCTACACTGACATTTACACAAAAAATGTGAGTCAACATTCGATTAACAATGGTAAGGAGAAATATGTGTGTGTGTGTGTGTGTGTGTGTGTGTGTGTAAGTAAAGGCCATAATTAAACATGCTTGAAACACCAGCTTTTGCGGTCCATGGTTCTGACTGTGCAGAATAAACCCAGTATGATGACCAGAGGAATGACAACAACGCCCTCTAGAGGCAGAGATGAGGTACTTCATAAACACAGCCCTTTAAAGCTCTCAGTGGCCTCATATTTGATCTCATGACATTTAAATTTTCCCTTTAAAAAGATACCAGGTGGTCATCATGAGTCCTCTTCGTTGTAGAAAAAGACATAGTAGAAGAGAGCGCTGATGACGAGCAGAGCGACCGATAGCATCATGTTCTTCCGGTTCTCTCCCCTTAAGGTCTCCAGCTCTTTGTCTGGAAATGACAAACAGTCACTCAGTCATGGCAGGCGGGACAATAGACAACGGGCAATTTCACTAATTCCTGCTCATCTATCTATCTATCTATCTATCTAGCAATCAGTCTGTCTTCCATTCTTTGGTCCAGAACCCTCTTGGTTCCCAAACCACGTCATTACGGGCTGAACTACTGCTGCCCTGTTGCTGGTGTAGACTTGATGTGCAGTTAGAGACTTTAAATTTTGGGTTCAGTGTCCGTCTCCAGGACACCTAATGGACAGACAGACCATGGCTTCAAACCAACTAGCTCCCAGAAGAGGACAATCATGATGTCTCAATTAAAAATAAATATTAGTACACAGGGTTCCCACACCTTTTTCATGAACAAATTCAAGCACTTTTAAGCACCTTCAAGCACCAGTTTTTCCATTTTTCCAGCACCTTTAAATAGGTAGCCTACTAGTTGTGTTTGCCATGATGGTCATGGGAAGCGCAGCGGTGTCACTGTATGGCATAATAATATGGGTCTAATTAGCATTATTTCATATGGTGGTAGATTGACTGTTTTGATTTTTAACTAATTGTGAATTGGCTTGTATTCTCAGCTTGTGAGCGGTGTATTGTGTAACTACCATAGCGCAATAACAGTGACCAACAGGTGTGGATAGTAGTCTACTGTTATTTCTCGGCAGAACACCAAGCGAGTATGATAACTGAGTTCTGCATGTAAAGGCATCGGATCAAGCGCGTAGCCGCTTAGGAAACATTTTTGTTTTCTCTTGGTTTATTGAGATAGACATCACACAAATTTCAAGCATTTTCAAGCACTTCACAAAAAATTCAAGCATTTTCACAACCTTGAAAACACTGAATTGAAATTCAAGCATTT
Organism: Collichthys lucidus; assembly: GCA_004119915.2. Lineage (NCBI taxonomy): Eukaryota > Metazoa > Chordata > Actinopteri > Sciaenidae > Collichthys > Collichthys lucidus. The sequence goes on along the minus strand of CM014086.1, from coordinate 27,552,572 downwards.
TCAAGGAATTCAAGCACCTGTGGGAACCCTGAGTACAGTACATTACCTAACTTTTGCATCCTCTCATTCATGATGGTCATCTCATCGTCCAGTTCCTGCCTGTGTTAGAGAGAGATGATGAGGCAAGGACAAAACAGCAGCATTAATCACTATCTGAATGTGAAAGCTGTTACTTAGGATTCTTCTATAAAGATGTTGACCACAGCTAATGATCTCCATCCTCATCATCATCATCATCATCATCATCATCATCATCATCCTCACCTCTGCGTGTCAGACAGCGTCTCTCTCCTGCTCCTGAACTCTGCCCTCTCCAGGTTGTCTTGGCAACGCGCCCGTCTCTCCTCCAAGCGGTCAATCTTACAACATACACAGATTAAATATGAATGATGACACTCAAACACTGACTGAGAGAGAGAGAGAGAGAGAGAGAGAGAGAGAGAGAGAGAGAGAGAGAGAGAGAGAGAGAGAGAGAGAGAGAGTTATCAAACACGACAGTGGATGAATGAATGAAACCTGCGTCACGTGAACGTTACATAATGTTAGAAACGCAGCAGCCAAGCGCGCGTAAAGCGACCTCACCTCCGTGGCCACGCTCATCTTCTCTCGTCTTTTGTCTTTTAATTTAGTCATTTTGTGACGAAGCCAGCAGCAGCGCAGGAGGTGAAGAAACTGTGTGACTGTGCGGAAGTGTTTCTCTTCTTCATTTCTTTTCCTTTACGCACACCGACCGGACCTCACAGGCTTTACTGCCCTCTACCTGTTTCACACGGCTAAATATAATCCCAGATTTTCTTGCAATTCATTCATTGTGATTTATTGAAAATCTTTCTATTGAGCATGACAAATAATAAAACTGCAGTAATCCAATGTGTGTGTATATAATAAAATGTAATGTGGTCTATGTTGTGTCTACAGACTGATAGACAAGTCATAACCTCTATTAAAGGACATGTTATCTCCATCAAATACTCTTGTTTTTAAGATATTACATATTTTATTGCATGCTTTATAAAATAATAATAATAATACAAAACAATCAATGAATCCCCCATCCACCATTGACTGTTCTGTTGTCAGATCTATCAAACTCATACATATATTGGCATCAGATGTATGCTGTTAAAGTTTTAATTATGCAGATGGGGTGCATTTCCATTTCCTGTGATATGTACCCCCTGCAGAACTCTCACTGACTCTGGTTACAAATACTAATCCAACTGTAGCCTATACTGTGAAAAGTATTTTAAAAACCTGTGAAATATGTTATTACAACAACAGCAGCAGCCAAATTAAATTGAAATTGATTTTAGACTATATTTTGCTCTCAGCCTTTATAAAAACGTTCATATAACGTTAAACTAACGTTACACATGAAAGCACTGCTATGGCCGTGGCCTCCCAGACTGAGCCCCTCCTCCCCTCTGAGAGGCAGACAGGTGAGAGAGCTGTTGTTGACCGTCGTTAATCGGATTATATGACCTCAGAGGATACGACTTGATCAGCCGGGAAGGAAAAGGGGGACGAGGCTGTGCATGTTCCTTCACCATAGCTGCTTTCCTATTAGGAAATATGCCTCTCTTTATTAACCGGGACCAAATATTTGCGCATCAGGTGCACCTGCTGGAGCACAAACTGAGGGTAAGGGTCGAGTTTAGTGAAGTGTGGGATTCGTTTTTTTTAGAGATTCTCCATCGACTTGTATTTAAGCCACTGTTTCTTTCCAAACCAAATAACCACACACAATATTTTAACTATTGCTAATGTCATTTTGCATTTTGTGTTTTCAGAGTAAAGAGGAACGAATACTGGAGCTGGAAACGGAGAATGCTATTCTTCATTTAAGACTTGCAGAGGTAAGAAGATTTCTGCCATTCATTACTTACAGGCTTAGACCTGTAGGCCTCCCAGATTATTCTATTCTATTCTATTCTATTCTATTCTATTCTATTCTATTCTATTTTAGATGAGCATGATTCTGTCATATTTATTCCTTGATCTACTTGATCAAGAAGGCCTTTATATGTCTGCGTGTGTAGATATTTGGCACCTCTGTGACTTCCCTGGAAATGTAATTATTGTTGAATGGTACCAGATATTCTGGTGGACAGTGAGAATCAGCTAAGCCTGAGTGGGACAGATGCATTGGACAGATGGTTGGCACTGTCTAATAAAGATGCCAACCCATGGCAGATGTTTTACTAATTTGACCGACATGCTTTATTTACCACATGTCCTCCAACACACACGTTTTCAGTAGACTGGCCAAATGATCAACAGTTGCTCATACTCGACAGCATGTCTATTTTATGCTTTATTATGAGAATATAGTCACATAAAACGATCCCAGTAAACTGTCCCTCAAGGCCAACACTTCAGTACAGACTCGTGAGCAGGCATTTAGTGTTTCCCAGAGTAATATGTCTAATTGGCTTTTATAGGCCTTTTTAACTGTAGACATTTTGACATGTAACTAATAACATTATTAAGAGAGGTAGTTCAAGGGTCCTGATATTGTGCATGCATGCTCACAGCTTGTTAGGACGGATAAAGTGAACACCAGTAATGATAATTAACTGATTACACCTGTGCTTCTGGTGCCTTGGTAATTAAAACACTAATTAAAACCATCAGCTGGGCAGCCATGTATTTACTTGTATTAAAAGTACATACATGATACAAGCAAGGATAGGCTCCTTTCAGCTGTTAGTCGTACTGTAGCTTGGCTTGAATACGTAAGAATGAAGTGGCACAGAAAAAGTACGATGACGTTCTATCCCTTTCAGTGTCTGGGGAAACTCCGTCGGGACCAGGAAGAAGACACCAAGGAGGGGACTAAAGCCCTGAACCATCATCAGCATGAGGGCAGCGCACAGAAGATTACCCGGTCAGCCCTCGCCAAGCTCCTCCCTGAGGTCCAGGTACAAATGCAATTAGATGTGAAGGTGTTTGTGTGTGCACTTGCAAGGTTGTAAATTGTCTTTATACAGTAAAAAAGTGTATCGATATATTGGCCAATATCCTTTGTAGATAAATATACATGATGCAATGAACAATGATTGCTCAAACATGTTTATCAAACACATATTAAACAAAGATGTGTAATGGAAGCAGGATATGTGCATTAAAACAATAAACTTAACAATAAACCAATAAATACATACAATTCTTTTAAAATGTAATAATTATAAGTAACTATACAAAAAACAGAGAGCATAATAAATAGATCTGCATCTATTTCTGTATTATGTCCAATAAACAAAAGAGTTCTTATTGGATAACATTTACACCGATATGATCGATCTGGCCAATTTAAATCAGGCTCTAAATAGCATCCAGTGTCAAAGGACAGTAGCATGGAAACTGAGACACACGCAGAGCTCCACACAATAATTTGTCCTCTCGGCTGTGTTTGTTGCAGGCGGTGAAGCAGGACCTGAGTGAAGTCTTTGCAGTGTATTTGAGTTTCGCCACTGAGCTGGAGGAGCAGAGCAAGCAGCTGCTGGAAAAAGTAGAGCAAGCCGGCCGTTCCCTGAATGGTCACCGTGGAGACGAGGTTGAAAGTGAGTATCCCGAGCGTGTGGGCAACCACAGCATAACATAGATGTTGTGCCTTTGTTCGGGGTTTGTGGAGGACTGATTTAGAAAATCCAAATAAGCTGGGCTTGAACAGGCCCAAAAGTCCTCTCAAGTAAACTCTACTGATACCAGTAACAATATTTCAGAGTCTAACAATTCAAATAGTGATATATCAGCCAATACTTTTCATTTATGTCTATTCACATGCTTTGATTTGCTGCTCAGTCCACTGAGAGAACTGTAAATCAAACTGACGTGAAGATGTTACCTAAAGTTCTCACATTTTCTACCTCCGCCTTGATAAACTCGTCTATTCTGCTCACACACTCCCCCTCTCTGCCTCCACCCTAAAGTGGTTTACAGGTTAAGTGGCTGGCTGTATCTCGATTACAGTGTGTGTGTGTGTGTGTGTGTGTGTGTGTGTGTGTGTGTGTGTGTGGTAATCCTCTCACACCGTCACCCCCGCCCTTGGAGGCCGCCCAAGGTTGACTGTCAGCTGGTCACCGTGGCTCTGATGATTGGTGAAAAACGATCTCCTGAAATAATTCGGGCCCCCACAGAAATTCAGGCGCGTGCCGTGCATAAAAATACAAGCTGCTCTTAAACAAAATTGGCTTTTTCCGTGACCTTTTATTGTTGAGGTTAGTTGATAGAGTTGTGGGAAGAATATAAAAATGTACCCTGCTTACTGGTGCTAAATATGAAATAGTCTCTTTCTCTGGATGTAGCAACTGCATCCAGAAAGTTTTTTATGTCCCTTATAGAAAGCTGGTGAATAACAGATTTTTGTTCATACAGAGTTACCTCAAGATGATAACGTCCCTGGGTGGGCTTGAACCACCAACCTTTCGGTTAACAGCCGAACGCGCTAACCAATTGCGCCACAGAGACTTCTGTGGCTGTTATTTTAGGGGGTGTGGCCTCGATATCGAAGCTCCACCCACCTAAAGTAGGTTGTGACTTCAAGAAGTCGGACTGGATGTTATGGCACACATTAATCATAGAACTTCAAAGACACATAATGACTGATTTTACAATATGACACAGGGGCAAGCTCTATGATCTCTCCAGGATGTGCAGACGGTGGAAGTAAAGTTGATGAGTCTGGAGGGTGATAACTTGTCTGAATTAATTCAGTTGAATTTCTTGATGGTTGAGTGACATAGAAAGGTATATCGACAGCTGGTGAATAACAGATTTTTGTTCATACAGAGTTACCTCAAGATGATAACGTCCCTGGGTGGGCTTGAACCACCAACCTTTCGGTTAACAGCCGAACGCGCTAACCGATTGCGCCACAGAGACTTCTGTGGCTGTTATTTTAGGGGGTGTGGCCTCAATATCGAAGCTCCACCCACCTAAAGTAGGTTGTGACTTTAAGAACTCGGACAGGGGCAAGCTCTATGATCTCTCCAGGATGTGCAGACGGTGAAAGTAAAGTTGATGAGTCCGGAGGTTGGTAACTTGTCTGAATTAATTCAGTTGAATTTCTGGATAGTTCAGTGACATAGACAGGTTTTATATATTAAACTATGCTCCCCAGGAACATGCCAAAAATAAACATACATATGTAGGCTTTAAAGTGCAGAAATGTGTTGGTATGCTGTTACTGTTATGTGGATTTAGTGAGGATAATTTATATCTCAGGAGGTTTATTCTACATTATTCTCCTCTATTTATGTCAAACCCAGTCTATTCTTGATTGTTTCAGCCTGTCCAGTGTGAATGGAGGTGTTTGGTGCCAGGTGTGGCTACATGCGAGCACACTCCAGGATTAAAGACTTGACCCCGAATTCAAAGATTTACACCCGAGAGCAGATAACTCTGGCTTTGGAGTCGATGGTTACAGCCATTCATTCACTTTATAAATCTGACCTAGTGGCACACAGTGTCTAATGCAGCGAGGATGTCAGCGAGTGGAGGGTTTTCACTGTTGATCTTGTTTGTTTATTGTCACAATGATGGCTTAATGATGTTAAAATTAATGCTCCTTTTAATCTTAGTTTTTACCATCTTTCTGCTCTCCATGCCCAGACTTGCAAGTACAGGTCGAAGCTTTGCAGCGCTCTCTGGAGGAGGAGAAGGAGCGGTGCAGGGCGGAGAGGCAGAGGAGGAAAGAACTCCATAACACACTGGTGGTAAGGACGGATGTTTAGTGTCGAGTGTCATAAGGTCATGTAGGTTCATAAAGACCTACAGCATCTCACATAGGATCTGAGCTTGTCATTGCCATTCTTTGTTTTGCTGCAGGAGTTGAGAGGGAACATCAGGGTTCACTGCAGGGTACGACCAGTGCTACCCTTTGACCACGTCCAGTCCTCCACCTCCGGATCTGGGTAGGTCATCAACACATTGTGAAATACTGTACGATCATTTAAAACTGTAGATAATTCAATTCTGTACTTCTCTCTATCAGCCCTGCGTCATCAGAAGAAGTGGTCTCTGCCATCAGCGATGTGAGTTTCACAGACTCTTTCATTGCGCTGTTGTTGCTTTTATTGCTCCTTCGCTTTTTATGTTCTATCCCTGGTTTGTTTTTAAGGACACGGTGTTGGTGAACTGCATGAAAACAGGGATGCCAGTGCAGAACAAGATCTTTGAGTTCGAGAGGTAAAATCAAACACTACCGTGATTCAGTGTGCATTGCTGAGTACTCACTGTGGTTACTTCTGTCCCCCTGCCCCAGAGTGCATGGACCAGAGGATTCCCAGGATGTCGTGTTTGAGGAAGTCAGGCCGCTCCTCACATCCCTGCTGGACGGGTGAGTGTGGGACGACACAAAAAAAAAGGACTACGTGACATGTCATTCATCCGGCTGCCCTGCGTTAACTTAACCGAATGAAATAGCTGACAAACAGTTTGGTATGAGTGCATATAGTGAGCGTCTTCTCCCTCCCTGCTTTGCAGCTATAACGTCTGTATCATGGCATATGGGCAGACAGGCAGTGGGAAGACTCACACCATGATGGGATCCCAGCTGCTGGAGGAGCACTCAGGGACGCAGCAGGAGACACAGCAGGGTATTATCCCCAAGGCTGCTGCTGAGCTCTTTCGGTAAGACAGGAAATCAGTTTTTATTCATTTGTTTTTATGATATTTACAGTGTGTAACGACTAAAATAAAATAAATTTAGTCCATGTATTCATAGTGTGCACTGATTTGAAGGAGAATACAGTTGGTTTGAACTTTGACATGTGTCTGTTCCCTGATGTGTGTGTGTGTGACCCAGGCTGATCTCTGAGAAGCCTGCAGAGAGTCACACTGTGGGGGTGTCAGTGATGGAGGTGTACAACAACGAGGTGTTCGACCTTCTAGCCAGAGATGAGCAGGGTAACGCCGTCAGCCAGCACCGTGATGTCATCACCACCTCCTCTGGTACCAGCCACGTCCCCTCCCTCACATACGAGTGAGTACAGGGGCCGAGAACATGAGATTTTTTGCAGTGAGACTCTTTGCAGTTGTCATTTTCAAGCTCCACTAATTTATTATTATTTTTTCTTTAAGATGAAAAATGTATCAAATTATGTGTAATGGGAAAGGTGTGGCTTGCTCTCAGATCTATGGACCTTTATAGCCCTTTTTAGTTAATTGTTTTTGGGGTTTTATGGCCAACAAGTTCCACTCTCGAAAATTCCCACTTTGCAGCCTCAGCAGGCAGAGCGGAAAAAAATCTCAGATAAATCTCCTGTCATGCCACCTGGCCAACACCAAGACAGACAAAGTTTATTGAGCATTTAACAAGATAAAGAGCCAGATATTTTTCTCAGAAGTTTGAGAGCTGAGCTGAAAGAGAGGGAATTTTAAAGGTGCTGACTTTTTTAAAGTGGCTAGAAACACAACTCTGCAACTGCAAAGTTATTCTCCATAATGTTATGTTACAGCTTGTTTTTTGGCCATGTAACAAATATTGATTATAACAACTTTAAAGAATGAAGTGCATGAAATATGTGTTTCATATGTTTTCATAGGCCTGTGTGTAACGCCTCTGAGGTGATGCAGATCATCGGCAGCGTCCTGAAGCTCAGGGCTCACTGTCCTACCCTCATCCACACAGACTCTTCACGCTCTCACCTCGTTGTCACCCTCACCATTTCCTCCAAGAGCCCCAACGCAGTGGCCCTGGGTGAGACACATTCGCACTCGCATACCTGCATACACGTCAGCGTAAATGACACCGATATGACTTTACTCCTTCATTCAGCCCGCAGGCTACAGAGTGCCAAGAAGGACATGCAGCACTCCGCCCAGAAGGAGTGGTGGAGTCCACGCTGTCGCCGTGCCAACCCCGCCGCCCGCAACTCCTCCGACGAGCTCTTCGGAAGCGCCGCCTCCTCTCCCTGCCTCTCCCCTTCCCTTTCCCCGTGTCCCTCCCCGAGGCCAAGCATCTCCCAGGATCCGTTCATGACCAAGCTGCAGCTGGTCGACCTTGCTGGTAGCGAGTGTGTTGGTAAGAAGGCCTCAATGCTGCAAGGTCCCATATTCATGACCTATGTCTTTATAAACAAGGTGTTGTGATGTCACAACTATAAATCACTGCCCTCCACCTGGACCAGATAAATTGAGATATTTTTAGGTCCTTAAAACCACAAATATATCTTCTGGGTATCAATACTTCAAATAAAACACCAGAAAAGTGTAAAACTTTTTTTTATAGACATTGCAGGAACACTGGCCTTTGAATGTTTGACGATGCACCAGACAATATTTGAACCGGATCATCTCATCTCAACATGCAAAATAGCAGAAAGGGGCTTTGAACGTGTCTAATTGAGATGCTAAGAACAAAGCGCTGTGTCAAGTGGGTCGGCGGCTCATCTGTGCTCTGATGAGTTCATTTAGAGGCAGCAGTGAGTGCTTCATTCAGAGCTGGACTCGCAGTTTCCCACTTGGCTTAGTGCTCAAATACAGTGTGTGTCGTGGACCATGAAATATCAGATGATTAATCTACGCATTAAGGTTCACAGCACAAATAAAGCTGACGTCTTCCTAATGACCAATTGCTTAACCTTTTAGCTATGCAGGAAAAAAAGGTCAGTGAACCCAGAACAACCAACGTTCACTGAGCAGATCAATCAGCTCCAGGGCACACAGATACATGTGTGTGTTTGTGTGTGTGTGTGTGTGCCAGGTATGTCTGGAGTTTCGGGTTCAGGTCTGTGGGAGGTTTCCTGTATAAACCGCAGTCTCTCCGCTCTGTCTGACGTCCTGGGAGCTCTCGCCGAGCAGAGGCCACACGTCCCCTACAGGAACAGCAAACTCACTCATCTGCTTCAAGATGCCATAGGTGACACACACGCGCGCACACACACATCTCTTTTTTTATATGACCTATGACTCATGCTTCCATGTCTTCCGCCTCTGGCCCACAATATCTTTATCCAGCTGAGAGATTCCACATATAAGTATTCATGTCAAAATACTCACTGAAGATGTGCTGCACGATATGACCGAAAATATGAAAATGAAGGTACATGCACGTGTAATTAAATCAGATCTACCGTTGTTTAACGTCTCATCCCCCTTCTCCATCTTCTCCACCAGGTGGAGATGCCAAGCTGCTGTTGATGCTGTGCGTCTCTCCCACGCAGCGCTTCATCACCGAGTCTCTGCAGTCTCTGGGCTTAGGCACTCGGGCCCGTCAGGTCCAGAAGGAGCCGCCGCGAAGGAAGAATAACACTCTCAAAGTTAAGTGACGAGGACAGAGAGAGAGAGAGAGAGTGAGTGTGAGAGAGAGAGAGAGAGAGAGAGAGAGGGGGGCTTCATCCTCTGCGGATGCTGTGATGCCAACACAACAGCACATTTCTTAGTGATTGTATGATGGTGTGGGGACAATCTAAAGTTCACAGCCTTAAACAGTATGACAATATCTTACTGCAGTTACTGTATTTTTAGTTTTCTTTGATCTGTGGGTCAGTCAATATGATCAATACTACTGTAGGTACTGTGTGGTCTTTTATTAGGACAGCTAATCATAATCATTCTTACTTTTAGTGGTTACTTTAACTATGACACAGACTGGTTTTGCCAGGATGGTTTATATATTTTTTAGTTTTAAATAGATCTTAGCCTCTTGAATGTAAAACACATTATACGTGTGTGGATAAATAACTATGAGGTAGTTATGAATGCTGATGAAATCACACAAAGGTTGGGTGATGATAATTTATTATAAACTCACTGTATTTCTCATTCCCACTTTACTTCTTATTTCCACCTTCATTGAGCTGTAGATCATGTCAATAGTCAACAGTCGTGTGTATGAAAAAGCTTTCTGACTCCTGCTGTAAATACATTTCAGTACTCTGCTGCTTATGCCTTCTCCTTTTTTTGTTTAGTGCTTTGGGGTGCAGCTAAGTTTATACAGAATTTATACATATCTTGATCGTGTTCTGTATCTGTGATCGCCACCGTTCAAATGCCTTGACAGAATAGTCCTCCAGTGTCATTACTACTTTAAAATAAACAGGTGATATGCAGATGTGCGTGTCTTGTGTATAGGTCTGTTCCAGGACAACAACAAAAAAGATGGACTGGAAACTTAGATAATTAAAGACAGTGTTTAAACGCGTTGTGCAGTCCCCCTCTGGTTGTATACTGTCCCTCTAAAGCAAAAAATAAATCATTCATATATTATACAAACTTCTTTACTGCGGGGAATTGTTCCAGAAAGCCATCTGCCGCCGGGTAGATTACAGTAACGTACACAAACCAATTTAGCGCTGAGGCAACAGCTTTATTTTTAGCTTTTTGTTTTACAGTAAATTATTTGGAGCAGCAAGCAGGCAGGCTGAATATTCCACACGAGCATAATTCAAGAAGGGAGCTGTAAAACTGAACTGTCCACTGTGATGATTATTTGCAAAAGCTACTCCAGGCCTGTTGACTACACTTTAATGCTAGAAGAAAACAAATCAAGCAATTTCCTCCGAGGTTAAACAGTTGGACATCTCCCAAGCATGAATAGAATAACACACTGTATCTGGTAATTAAATCTCTTTTTCATCAGCTGCCCTTAGACACACACAAACACACACACACACACACACTTAATAACATGCGTCCTCTTACCAGCGTGCTGCAAATTGCAACGTGAACTGTGTACGATGTACTGAAGTTATATAACACACACCAGAGCTGACAGGCTGTCATGTGCCATCCCGACACGGAAGCTGAAACTGCCGACTTTGAGAAGAAACGGCAACAAGCAACAAACCTGAAAGCTCCGGAGTGTTTCTCTCGTCTAGAGAGACGATGAGAGGAAGAGAGGTGAGAAGAGGAGAGTGGAGAAAGAGGAATATAAATGAGAGTGAGAGAAATGGGAAGAGAAGGAGGTGAGAGTGAAAGTGTGACGACACATGCGACTGTGAACATCTGACACACAGAATCTGAGACAGGATGCTTCCTCTCTTCCACCGGTACAGGTGTGGATCATTTGGGAAAAATTCTTCGTACACGGATGAGTAAGTTCGCTTCATTTGATTGTTAATAAGCCCAAATCCATCAAAGGCGGCTTCAAATGTATGTGGAGCTGTTCAGCTAAGTGGACCGTAGGCAACACAGGTGAACCCCCAAATATGACTCATCTTCAGGTGCAAATGATCTCTTCATAACCAGTTATAACATTCAGCTGAAAGAAAACAAGATTCTGATTTATCAATTGCAGCCTTACAGTACGTATTATGAAACATAATGGCATCATGAGTGCAGACAGGATTTTACGGATAGCTAAACCACTCCAGTCTAACCTGCTGAGCAGCCAGTGGTTGTTAAAGTTCAGTTAGAGGTTTCATTTGTTTGAATCTTGAATGAAAAAGAAAGAAATAAAGAAAGAGAGAAATAAATAAAGAAATAAAGAAAGAAAGCTCTTATTTTGAAATAAAGACAGCCTGAGCAGACAGTTGAATGAGGCCTAATGCTAATCACATGACACAATCATATGATAACATATGATTTTTTTTCTGAGTCTCATAAAGCAGATTAAACCTTACACATTAATAACATTTGTATGACAAAGCAAGCAATGTTACCTAATAATCTGAGACTGAAAACTGAAGTAAAACTTGAAGTCTGAAGGTTCTCAGTCATCTTTCTTCAAAAAGGTTCAATCCGGGGCAACTGGACTTGGTTATAGATCCGTGATAAAGCCTCCTGGATGGGAGGTGAAACGTCCTGTTGCCCCAGATTTAACCTTTTTGGATGAATTGAAACTTGATCTGGAATTAGTTTGATAATTCAATCAAACTGCCTAAAATGTATACGAATGATGCCACTTGGAAAAACAGAGCTCTGCTGAGGACACGAGACAAAGTCAGCTTGACGACAACAACAGACCATTTTAGGGCAGAAACATAACATTAGATTTTTATTAATTCAAGCAAACTGTTACAGTCAACAGTTACATAAGTTACATGGTATACAGTATCGATCTAATCTTTTTCTTCTTTTTTCTTTTTAAACCAGGGTTTCTGTCCCTCCGTCCCTTTTTCCCCCCCAAACATAGAAACAGCAAATCCATACAAGCGCAGGCAAGTAAGTAGTAACAGCACAATACATTCATCAACTCAACGATACGTTTTTTTTGTACGAACAATAAGGCAAGTAGAAGAAAGAACAAACAGAACGGAAAAGGATGGCAGACATTTTCTTTGAAATGAGCCAAAAAACAAAAAAACAAGGCATAATGTATTCTTCTCTTTTGGGCCTGAAAAGGCAGTTTTCACACAAAGTGTATTCTTCTGAACGACAGTTGCTGCTGTAGACCCAAACGAGGTAAAGCTTCTCGTTAGTGGGCAGGTACACAGTAAAGGGGGATCTGAGGGAAGAGCTGCCTTCAGTGGTGTTGAGTGGTTCGTACCTGGTGGCGGTCAGGCTCTCGTTATATGGTGGGTACCTTCTCACAATTCAAAGTTCTGCTCGGCACACTGAATATTCATCGAGGGGAGGAAATCTGATGTATGTCTACAGCATCTAATCGCATCCAGTGTCCGTTCTCTATGGCAGGAAAGAAGGATGGGAGCTCAACATACTAAAAACCAATGGCTCAGTGTTTCTCTTTGACATTGCCTGATGTCAACATGAGCGTACAAAGCTCCGTAGAACCCGGACAGTCAGAAAAAAAAAGCTCAATCTCTTGGCATTACAATTCCCTGGGGTAAAAAGTTAAGATGTAAGTGGATGGATATGCACACGCCAAAGCAGCCATATGCTTTCCCCTTCTTCATTTTTCGACAATACAGCAATCACAACATGACATACAAACACAATCTTTTGCTTGTTCTAAGTGGTAAAGTCAGTCCTGGCGATAACGAGAGAGAAAAACAAAAGACGACCCAGCTGGTGTTCGCACTGAGTGATTGTTCGTGTAAAGCGGTCAGTATCAGCAACTACTGGCCCCACGTTAAAACCGCAAATGTTTCATCAGGAAATAAAAGAGTAAATAATAGAAAATAAAAAAAAGACGATAAAATAAAACAGCATTCATTCAATGCCGTGTTCGGCCACCAGGTGGCAAAACGTTGCTGGAGAACTCAGGATAAATGCAACATGCCTTCATTTTTTCCTTTTTCTAGTTTCTTTTGTTTGATTTTTTTTTGTTGTTGGTTTTTTTAGTGTTTTTTTTAACATCAACGTACAGATAAGAAACAAAAACAAGTGGTTTCTCAAAAAAAGTTATTTTCATGTATAACAATAGTAAACATGGGGGATTTCATCACAGGAAATCCAGCAGAAACAAGTACGTGTGGTAGTGCAGAAAAAAGAATGAATGGAAAAACTTCTCCCGGAGACGCTAGAGAGACAGATGAGAGCGAACCTGGAGATTTCCCTCCGAACTCAAACCACAACGAGACAGAGATATGACGAGATCAAAAAAAAAAAAAAAGAAGCTCGACAGAGGAAAAGTGGGCGACAAAGATGTTTGGATCCTTCCCAGAGTGGAAAGGACTCTCTGATGGCGAGGTGTGGAGTGCAGGGTTTGGGGGTTGGGGGGACACCTGAACACGTTTGTCCTCTGCCACCAACGCTGCTTTTTCTTTTTTCTTTTTTTTACATCTCTTTCATCAGCATCACTCCATCCAGTCTCCTTCATCGAACTCGGACTCGTCCTCGGAGTCAGAGTACTCCACGGCGATGCGGCGTGACAGGATGGTGGCCACGTCATTGCCGACGCGCTCGTGCTTAGCCTCTTGCTCCCGCTGCTCCTCCACTTTCCGCAGCTGTATGCCTGGAATGGAAAGAGGAAGTAAACAGGCAGGGGAAGGATTTAATTTATGATGACATGGAAGACATGTTGCATATTAATTGACTCATTTATTATTCAATTTCCTAATAGAATTTTGGCTTCTGTGAGCACATGCTTTATCCAGAGAGAGCATGACTCTCCACTGCTGGCTGAGGAAGCTTTCACACCTTTTCTAATGGCTTCCAACAGGACGCTGCGCGCGTCGCTGATGGGTGGCAGATTGGCTGGATGGTGCCTCTTTGTCCCCACGTCGTGGAGGGTGTGGGGCGGCGGAGAGGCCATGGCTCCTGCTGAGGGGAAGGCCGGCACAGGTGGCGGGCCTGACAGACAGGGCGAGTTGCTTCTTGCTCCGGGGAGGGGTAGAGGAGGAGGTGGTGGGGGAGGAGGCAGGATGCTGCCGTCCGACTGGGTCCCGGAGCCTATGGGTTGGCCCCTGTCCAGGACCTGTTGGAGACGGGCCGGGGAGGAGGAATGAAGAGGAGGCGCCACCGGCGGCGGGGCCGGGTGAAGCACCCCCGGGGCGATCTGGAGAGGAGCAGGCGGAGGCGGGATGGCCGGGAGCTGCTGCTGGATTGGTAGAGGCGGAATGGGAGGAGGAGGGGTGCCCCGCATGCCTATTGAGGGTAACGGGGGAGGTGGAGGGGGGAGAGGGGGAGGTGGCGGAGGAGGAGTGTTGGAGTTGAGGCCTGCTGTCCGGGCTGGAGACTGGGGTCTGCTGTCGGAAAAACCCGAGCTGGAGCTGGAGGGAAGAGAGGAGAGAAGGAAAAGGAGGTCAAGGCGGAAAACTAGAGCGAGAAGAAGAGTTTAAATCAAGAGCCATGACAGCAAATCATGTGAAAACACCAAAAATCAAGTCATCTTACATGTTTCTTTATTATACTTATGAGGCTAGGATCAACTCACTCTACACTGTCCATGTCTTCTTCATGGATCAGCTGCTGAGGATGCTGACCGAGTAGATATTTAAAACCGCTTTCAAAAGTTGGAACGGAAACGTTAAAGAGTTACTAAACATTAACTTCATTAGCTAGATAGCTACAGCTCATAAAATCTGCCAGCAACAGTCGTCATTATAGAAATTGCTGGTTGCCGGCTGGACATGAGGAACCTGCTTTTGTTTTTGATCTGCCACTGTTATCACTGTAAACTGCACTAGTACTAAAATGGAAAGCTTGACCGAGGATAGCAACAATGACCAAAGGAGGCAACCAAAATAAAAAAAAATAAGCGAAACAAGACACGAAAAACAAGAGTTATGTCTTTTCAGTGGAACAATAAAACAAATCTATTTCAGTCTTACAAAGGCTGACACTGGTGTAAGTCATTTATACGTACAGTAGCTTTTTGAAATTGGCGTCAGAGAGTTTTAGCTGTTTTAGTGTTGATGCCCCTGTAGGGTTTTCAACAGCCCTTATAAGTATACTGGAAATACTGGAAATGCATACCAGTGAAAGTCTACCTAAATTAAAGAGGCTGCATATGAGAGAGGGGTACTAAAAGCGCAGAACATCTAAATCTCACTGTAACTCGTATATTAAATGACAGAATGCGATCACTGTTGGCCATTAACTGCCGCTGAAGCTGCGTGGGTGGATGGAGACGTTGCAACACAAAGAGACAGACACAATCGTTTCTTCATACGGAGAAAATCGCTGCAGACAAAAAAAGCAAAGCGAGGGGAAAAGGAGGAGTAATGTGTTCTGTGTACTAAAGGCTGTGTCCGTGGCACTTAATGTGCTACATTAAACGTGGGGAGGGGGTAAAGTGAGAAAATGATGAGACGTGGAACGCCATTATAGAAATCCATTAAAGAAGAGACACGAGCAGGAAGGGTCAGAAAATGACTGAAGTAAATAAAAATTGGAAATGGGGATGGAAAAGAGTTTTTGAGTAAAAGGAGACAGCTGCAAGGACTTTTGCAAAAAAATAAAAAATAAAAATCAATGCGATATTTCTTGGGTGCTGCAGGCACAGCCTTAATCATTCCCTCTGATCTCACCATCCCTTCAAACAGTGACATATGCGGCAAAAGTGCGCAGCAGAAAAACAACCTGTAATACGCTCAGTGGCCGTAACACTTTATTGATCCTGCCTTTTTCTTCCTCCCCACCTTCTTCATCCTTGGTCCACAAAACCTCCATCTAGCACTCCACCCATCTCTTCTTTACTGGGGTTTTTCTCTAACAGAGCGTAAAATCCTCAGAATAAACACCCACAAAAAAAAGAAGAGAAAAGTAATGGAATGCCAGTCACTACGACCAACTGATCCATAAGAGGAGGAGATAAGAAAAACAAACAAACCAGAAGAGATGGGGGTGTGATGTGTGCTGCTTGTGAATCAGACACAAAAGCGAAATAGCATTTACAAATAATTCTTCACACCAGAATCTGCTCGGAGCATCAGGAGGAGCAGGATGAATGTTCTGAGGTCAGGTAAGTAATGTTTTTGTGGGTGAGCACTTGTTATTAAAACTAAATCTTTCCCGATGGGGACATAAAAACTGGAGGTTACGTGTTGTCTTCCTGTCCCCACCTGATCACAGAGGGTGGCTTGATCTCTCCCAGTGGGTGCATGAGAGGTGGAGGCGGTGGAGGGTCATGGGGCCGTGAATACATTCTGTCCCCGGTACGGTTCAGCAGCTCGTTCATCTGGGTGTAGGGCAGCGCCGCCAGCGAGAAGGGCCCGTCCAAATGTTCCATGTACAAGGGAGCCCTGAGCAGAGAGATACGTTTTTCATTTTGATCTCCTTTGAATTTCCCCTGCTCATTTGAACTTTTATTTATCGTCATGTCATATTTAATGTGGATTCTTACCTGCAGAAATGTTTTTTTTCTCTTTCAGAACTAAAGTTAACTAGTCAAGTAACTGTAACAGTAAACAGTAATCTGGCTGTGACTGCTGCTCATGCTACATATAGAACAGACCCACTAATATTAATTTTGAATAATTATCACCCATTGGTCACCGTACAATGAAGCTACTCGTGAGTAATGACCTTTTCCCTCATAACTGTCCTAGATTCATTTGAATCATGTTAAGCAGCTTGAAGAGGAAGAACATCGAGCATTTCACCGAAAGAAAAAAGCAAAGATGGGAAAAAACAAAAAACAAAAAAAATGAAAATGATTTTGCGTAGCAGCACAAGACTCGCTCCTTTCTTATCCTGCAAAATATCCAACAGGATGAAGATGATTCACCTTCAAGTTGGGAACTATTAGGCTTTTTAAGTACAGAGAACAATTTTTTTTTTAAATGAAGCAGACTAATCAATCCTGTATTCATGAAGCAGCTCAGGATCAATTGTGCTAAACGCACAGAGTCAAACTGAATCAGAGAGAAGATGAGGCAATTAGGAAACGAATTTTGAGACATGTTTAAGCTTGTCGACGTTCTGTTGTGAGAACATGTGTGTGAACTTTTTACAACACTTTGAAGTGTTAAATAAAATCAGAGATTACATGCTGTTTTTTTCTCCACTGTTTTTTTGTGACACAGCGTCAGAGCTAGATATTTTAATACCGGAAAGAACGTATCACACAGGTCTAGGCTTAACAAATTTTTAAATTGATGGCACCAGTTTTGTATCTTTATTTATGAGAAAAAAAGTGTTAAATGTGCCTCAGTTACAAAAATAATTCAGACGATATTTTGTCAGTATACCGCTCTTATGGTTTAGACAAGTCTGCCCATCACAGACACGGCGGCTATTTCACAACCATCTATATGTGCTGACACTGTGGTAAAAAATTAGCTGAGGTCCTTCCTCATCTGTACTTTGAGAAAAGATTCTATATCAGATATTCATGGCTCTGATCGAATTTAAGAAAAAACACCAATTTACATAAATTCTTTTCTTATTAATCACGCTGACTGGCGGGGAAATGATTGAATGTGAGTGGCATTTGGAGCTCTGAGGCACAATAAATGCAATCAAGACTGTGAGGAACCTTAATCATCGCTGTTGTAGATAAATTGCATGAACTCATTCTCCGAGTGGAGTGGGCACAATTTATTTTTGCAGATCGAGTGATTACATCCAGTTGATAATTCGACATTAGTTATATATTAAGTATTTCCATGGTTACCAGGATGTATGTGCATGCTACTGCGACAGACTCATGTTTGTCTCTTACAAACTTCCAACTGCGGTACGCGTGGCACGGGACAGCCACCTTCACATACCTGTTGTCGTGGTAACCTGCAGACCCGTTGGCCTCTCTGTGTTTGTCTTCGGGTATGTCTTGAGCGAGCTCTGCGCCCAGTGCCAGCTTCTGCCACTCCTTTTTACGGTCGTGAGGCGCCCGCGGTACCTTCTCCGGCTCCTGTGGACGGTCTATCGCTTTCAGCTTTGGAAGGGGAGGGTGATGAGGGACGGGACGGTGTGGGAAGAAACGGTTAGAGGGAAGAGGCAGGCGGTGGGTAGAATCAAATGGAGGATGGTGGTTTGGGGATGAAAGGGTGAGAGGAGGAGAGAAAAGATGACAGATTAGCTGCTGTTAAATAAATCTTGTTTGTCATTTGCTAAGAAAAAAACTGCCTGTTACGCACTATAGCAACAGGCACAGGCGAGATCTGCCATCAGAGATTTAGAAGCAAAGGGAGAAACATTTTATGACACGCAAACACAAACTTAGATCCAGATTTTAAACATGGATCTAAGTTTTTTCCCCTCTGGCCATTTACACTGCTGCTACACCCTCTTTATCTAACTATACACGTGCCACATAATATCCAAATACTGTAGCAAAGCCTCCCATTTTAACAGCTTAACACCATTATTTTACATAGCAGCTACTGTCAAAACGTCTTTGTGCGATTTCTATCCGTCTTAAACTAGACGATGAGGACTGAAATGTGCCGAGTTAACTCTCTGGAGAGACAAATCACACAGACGTTTAGGAAAAATGCTGTCGTTTGGAAACAGGGAGCGCTCATCGACTTGGTTGGACCGAATTAAAGTCGAACAAGTTTATGCTGAAGTGACAATTTTAAAAGGTTTTTACTCAGGTCCAACACTCCCAGCCTCCCAAACTTCAGCATGACTGACTTTCAAAACACACACACACGGTTGTAAAGAAACTGAGCAGCGAGCAGAAATCACATAGTTTTTTAAATAATCGCTGTATTTTCACATACCTGCCCTGGAAGGTCTAAGTACCTATAGACCTGATCATACATGCGGGGGTCCTGCAACTATAAGAACAAAAACAAAAACCACAAGAGAAGCACCGGGGGTGAGGGCAGGGGAGTTCAAAAAAATCAACATGGCACAGGATTGAGCACAACAACCGCTACGCCCACGAGGACAACAACAGAGCGGGCGGGGAGAGAGAAGGTGACAAAAGGGGAAAGGGAGAAAAGTGCTGTTAAACAGAAAATGACAACGTGCGCTAGCTCAGGGGACGTCACAATGCAGGTAGTACGCAGCGGCACACACAGTCCAGTTCAAACACACACACACACACACACACACACACATGAAAAAACAGAGCTGAGCTTCAGTGCAAACAGAAAGAAGACTGAGGTAGAAAGAGAGAGATCTCACTGGAATGGGAGGGTAAACTACAAAAGGTGTGTTTCTACACGTGGAGGGGAAAAAAAACAACAACTTTTAAACCTCCAAAGAACAGCTCACACTGAGGATGACATGCAAAAAAAAAAAAAAAAAAAAACACTACACAGACAGACATGCTCGAGTCAACTCAAAATAATACAGAACAGGTTAAATCACTAACATGACGACTAGATACGGATTTGTCAAATGAGATATCCTGAGCCACGTTATGCATTCATTAGATAATGTGCAATCCTGACATAAACAGTTCAATGAAAAAACACATTTTCCACCTTCATGAATACTTCATATATACTATGAAATCCCATGAAAAGACTAAAACCAGTAATGCATTAGTGACACTTTGTGACTTCCCTGCTCCGCCCTCTGGTCTCACTGCAGATGTGAATCTAAAAAGCAGGTTACAAATTTATGGCTCTATTTTTTTTTTTAAAAAGGGCTGAACACTGGGAAATTAAGATTTTTTTTAAAAGTAATTACTCAAGCTGCAGCCTTTGTTAGGGACTATTTTCAGCTGTGGATTAAGTCTGGGATTGCTGAAGGTGAGACGGTTAAATATGATCCGGGAAGTCCAGTTAAAGTGCAACACACACATCGTCACATCTATTGTGAGGTGTTTTTTCATGCAGGGCTCGAGTGGGCCTGAAAAGTGAGTATTTACAGCAGCATGTAGGATTGATTTAAAATAAACTACAGCACCTGTGTTCATTGTAATGAAAGAACATGTCGCAGAGTGCACACTGTGTCTCATTGATTTGTTTTTAATAGTTTTTGGAGGTCTATAGCGCAGAGGAATACGATACATCGGGCCCCGGCTGCACTTGTCAGTTGGATCGATTTATTGTTGGTTTAAGTCATTTCATGGGACTGGGTGAGAATAAACAAAAACAAAAAACACAGACTATCACCAGACTCATTCTGTAAGTGTAGGTCATTGTGAAATCAGTTATTAAACCAGCTGTAGTACGGTGTGGCTGAAATTGAACACATTCTACAGACTGCCTTTACACGAGCATTCATAACATTTTCCATCCTGTTGGCTCTGAGGAATCAAACAATTATTGCAATCTTGTTTCTAGCAGCAGAAACAGTTTGAAAACTTTTTGTGTGTCTGTGATGTGTTGCTGCATCGTCGCTGTTCTCCCCCAGAAATGTTTCGAGGCGAGGTGAAGAAACGGCCCCTGGAACATAATTTCCAGCCTCTGCAGAGACTCTGCATTAAAACCAAAACGAATCGATTTCTTTTATGTCACTTAGTTTCTCCAGGGTGGCCTAACCTGATTATTTAATAACTGTGTGTGTGTGTGTGTGTGTGCTGGTCTTCAAATGAAACATGCTGGCTGACAGGGCGGCTGATTCAACACAACGTGGGTTGTGAACAGCATCTCCACTGGTTTGGCTAAGTGATGTTGATTTTGCTTGGCCACTGCTGTGGCCGGGCCGCCGAGAGCGAGCATGGGAATAAATCCTAATGGTAATGCACATTGATTAGGTTCTGATTCATCATGGCCCATTACCCCTGATGAGGCATTTGCTGAGTGGTAGCCTCTGCACTCTACACTCACACACACACACACACACTGAACTGACAACCAGCCTCCTCCTACTCTCCAGCTGCACATTTATATATCTACACTGACAAACTGAATATCACTTATGCCAAACATGAGACAGCAATACATCCTGACAACACCGAGTGCTGAGGCTGAAGGAGGTCAAACATTTTAAACTTTATCGAGCTCTGCCATTTTCCAAAAAATTGTGCCGAGCCTCGAAAATCCAGCTGTAACTTCTGCAGGATTAATTTTAGTCTGCCTAACCTCCTACTTCCTTAAAGTCACCATGTCTCGGCGATATTTAAAGAAGCATTACAGAGCACATTTGCAAAAAAAAAAATAAGTGTGCATACTGCAGTACTACCCCTGAGGTTTATGGACTGTTATTATGGGATTTTGGTTTTATTAATATTGCAATGAGGAGTGGCAGGAAGGACAGGTGGTAGGGCAGATAAAAGGGTAAGGAAAGGCAGGTAAAGGCCTCTAGACAACCATCTGTCCAACAGAGAAGGTTTTAATGCAGCAGCGTGAACGAGAAAACAGGCAGAGTAAACAAGGGAGGGAGGTACGCTGTTTGTATATGAAAGAAAATGAGAAAGCATCTGTGTGTGTGTGTGTGCACATGTTTATCACTGCCATTATAAATGTAGCTAATTTAAGAGGGCTGTGGTGCCTCTGCTAGCTCATCATCTTTCATCTGAGTGCACAAGCACCGAGTGTGTCTGCAGTTATAGATTCATGTTATACACAAAATTCGTTCTCGTGTGTGTATGTGTGCACATATTCATTTTTCTGTCTGTGTGTGTCTCTATATGTTTGTGTGAGCATTCAATGTGACGGACTCAGCAGAACTGCAGCTATGTTACCAGGTAAATAACCCCCACAGGGAGGCCCTGCCGAGGCACATGGCAACCGGACCACCCTGCTGCTGACAATAACACAAACCCCAACACAATACACACACAGTACTGCTGCTGATGATCTACTGGATTTGGATTGTACAGTAATTATCTGCAGCTACTGATTTTACTGATGAATCTAAGAAAAACAAAACAAAAAAGGATACAACTTCAAATGAATGAAAATATTAGGTGTGCAGAACTGTGGTGGCATTGCAATATTCTGCATTATCATAAAGCCTCATATATCAAATATACTCGGTGAGAAAGCTGGCTCTACGGCGGCATGCTGCATGCCAAAAAAAAGAATGTGGATCGGTTTTATGTTTTGAATAAAAACTGTAACAAAGAGGAAGACGTCTCCGCTCAAACGTGTGTCAGGAAGTGTTAGTGTGAACGCTTAAACCAACGCCAGCGAGGCGAACGCGTCATCCAAAAGAGGATTCCAAAGAAATGTGCAGTTAGGCTTCAAACCACAATCACAGAGCGTGTGACCGCCCTGAGTTATCTTGCTGTTAGTGAAGTAGTGTCTGCTGCATGGCTGGGTCCCAAATTCCTTAAGTTCAGAGTACCCTTATCCTGCTTCATAGATCAGCCCAAACACACTGTGACCAACAGTTTTTAAACATTTACTGACACTGATTTGGATTTTTTTAAATGATCTATTTAATTTCAAGTTTGGCCGAGACAAAATATGTATAAATAAACGAATGAATAGACAATTAAACAACCAGCTTGGAGGTTGCAGTGTGTATTGGCCACAACTATCTGGATGTATGGTTCTTTTCTTAATTACAACACAATAAATACACCTAATGAGAACTCAAGGGCCAACCAGTAAACCTTCGGTTAGAGTTGCATGTGCGGTAATGCTGCATTCATGTCATATGGAAGTGATTACAAGATTTGTCAATGACGTTGCTGTAATTACGACTGGGCAACTCTTTTCTGAAGCTCTGTAATAGCGTATCCAAAGTACACCACTCAATGTGATTAAATTTAGATTTAATGGAGTGAGTAATATATTGTCAATGCACAATGTATCCTCACTTAAACAAGTCTGTTATCATTGGACTGTCTTGAGTTGTCCTGTGACGTAAACAGTCTCAGGTCATAAACACAGGAGTGTTTCTCATCCTGTACGATGTGAATGTTCAGTTGTTACATTTAAAACTCACTTTCCTGTTCTGTAATTAAACATAAATGCACTTGAAGAAAGAAAAGAACTAGTCAGATATTGAGGATTAAATTTCCAATAATTTCCCCCGTTTTGCACGATAAGTGCATGAATCATTCAGTGTCTTCTGTCCCTTGAGTGGAACTGGGATGCAGTCAGTCAGGGCAGGTAAGTACTGAAGGGTTGTTAGTAACGGGGTGTTGGCGATGAGCTCACAACCAGTGGGTGAGTGTATAGACAGAGGAGGGGGGAAAAGGTAGGGAGGGCTGCAGGCTACCGCATGGGGAGCAGATGCTCTGGTGGAGGGAGGGAAGGGAGGTGGAGGAGAAGGTCTTACCTCTGGGGGAGTGAGGAAAGGAGAAGGGGTTTCAGAGAGCACTCTTATGAGGCCATTGGGACACACAAGATAAGGCATTTCCAGCTGTACGGAGTTGGACAGAGTTAGACCAGGAATGAAAAGAGAGAAGCAAAAGGTAGAGAGGAACGAAGGCAGAGGAAGAGAGTGCTACCACGTTCTGGGGCACTAACATTGATTTATCATTGAAACACTACAAAATATCACACACATATTCAACTGTGTGTGTGTTCATGTGGCTTGCTTGGTTAAAAATGGTATCCAAGTTAAAACTGGTAAGCTTGGACCAGTCTCTAATGGCACACTTGATCTAAACCCAGGATAGAAAACATTTATTTATGAGCTGCTCTTGCACTTGCGATGACGCGGCACACTGCACCATCTAAACCAAATATGACAATGATCCAGATTTAAGTCACCACTTTTTTATACCTGTTCCTTGATATGGTCATTTGTCTGTGCATGATTTAATCAGATTGATTTGATCTAGCTGAAAACTGTACATTATTTTATTGTTATTGTTCTGTAGCCGGCTACATTTGTGCATTAAACGAGTAAGAAACGTAGCATAACGCAACAAAGGTGTTTGCTTACATGCAATCTGATGCTTTAATGAGGTGTTTGCATATAACCTAGATCATATTAAATATATACATAAACAAAAAATAAATAAATAAAAATTCCGATGCAGTCATTACAGAGCCTCTCTCCGGTCAGAAACAGTCATTAGAGCTGCCTGCAGAGCTGTGTTGCGGACAAGGCAGGCTGAAGTCATTAAAACACACATCATGTTGCAGGAAGATAATGATATTTGTAAACATTACTTTTTTTTTTCTTTTTTTTTTACTTAAACAAGTACACCATGCTCTACTAATGATAGTCGAGTCCACTGCTGCCAAAGCGTTGTGATGAAAGGTCAACACTGAAAATGAAATCAATTTCTTTATGCGTTTGCATGAGTGACTGAGCGACAAATAATCTGCACGCTCAGCTCCGTGTCAGTCATTTCACGGGTCCAGGGTGTGTCTGTCTGTATGTGTGCAGCTGCTGTGGCCCATAGCAGGGCACACTGTTCAGGGTGTCAGCCTCAAGCCCATCTTTACGTCTCACTGCTGTCTCGGTCTCTTGAATGGACCAAAACAGTTGCCACGGCAACCGCAGAAAAGGGGGGAGCAACTTAACATTAAACGAGATATGACTTTGTTTACAACTGTGTGCATCTTTAGAATAATGGTGTAGACAGACAAATGTTTTCTTGGTGTTTTGTGGTACTCTGATGCACCGGCCCCCTGATACTTTCATTTCAGGTTTGTAGAAGGACATCTTATACGACTCTAATGAATAGGCTCTCCTCATTTTTCTGACTCACTGTCATCAAATATTAATAAAAAATATTCTACAAAGTGGTCTAAACCACAAGCATGCCCACTGTTTCTCTAGTATTTCTACAGATAACTCTGTAACTCTACTCATGACCATCGCGTGTAGCTCGGCCTTTAGTGGATATGAAATCAAAATGGATTTTGTTTGAAATTTTCATGCTGAGGATGCAGCACAGCACGAAGACACACACACACAGTGATTATGTGGGTGTCTCACGAGCTTAGCAAGTAAAAATAACAAAACCCTTTTTTTTTGTTTTGGGTTTAAAGATCTCCTTGTAAACAGAAAATCTGGTTTTATTGAGTCAAACAGACAACTTGCTCTGTTCTCTTACAGCACCACGTCGATACTTTACACCAGATATTGGCTCTGTGAATTTGAAGGCCTTTGATATTTTGACATTTCGAGAAATTTAAATCGAATCACCGTGGGCAAAATATTTGGACACCCACTGGTTTTAATGAGGACTGGAAGCAGAATGTTTTTTTTCTTAGGCTGGACTTAATCTTGCCCACTGAACAAACAGAAAAAAAAAATAGGCAGGAATTTAAATGTCAATATATTCTATTATGATGATAAGGCACATCCAGCTGCCTGTGACTGTGAGCGCTATGATGAGACTGGAACACGAGAAGCGGAGCCAAAAGGGGGCTTCTCCACAGGGGATCCAGACGCTAGAGACAAACCTCGATGTAGTGTGGACTCAAACGGTGATCTCAAAAAGAGGCAGCAATGCTCTCCTCCTTGCCAACTTTCTCTCTTAATGTTTCTTTCCTCCCCAGTCCCCTCTGACTGGCTCAGCACATCCTCTTCTGCTAATCCACTGAGGGGTGAGGCTAACACAGGAGCTAATGAGATTAGGACTCTGTAGGCTTCTTTCCCCCCTTCTCGCTGCCCTGTGCTGCTTTTCATTTATCACTGGCTGCTAATCTCTGGGTGCTTGCATGTGACGCGGTGTGTGTAAATGTGGCTGTGGACTATGAGTGATGTGACTCAGTGAGAAAATAAGGGTGATAATTGAAATCAATGAAAGAAGGGAAATTCCCCTTTTTCAGGACATTTTGGTTTTAAACATTCCCCACACATTCACACCCCAAATTCATATTTTCACTCCACACACTCTACACACAAATCTTCCAGTCTTTTAAAACCGTGTTTCATGCTGTAAGGAACATTTTCACTTTTCACTTTTACACTTTTAAACTTTAGATCTAGACTTTCTTTGATTTCTCTGACTCTCCACAAGGAAATACATAATGGACTATTCTGACTTCTCACTCTATAATGTATGAAACAATCCAGGTATGAAGAAAAAAATCACGTTCGTTTGGAAAATCAACATATTTTAGGTGAATAAATCTCTCAAACACTATTGAAAAAGACGCTGTTAAAGCTGACTAAATTAAATCTGTCTATCATGACTGTCCTTGTCACCACTTTGCTCACCGAATCATTCAATTTACTCTTTTCACATCCCTGGGCTGAAATATTTGATTTGTTGTCTTTCCTGTGTGGTGTGAGAAGAAACTTTGACCTGAACCCTCGAACTGCGTCTCCCTGAACACAGGCTAAAGTCATTTGCTTTTTCACCTCACTGGAATGCATCCAAACCTCATTTTTTCATCGTTCAGCAGATTTAAAAAGGTGATGCATATCCTTAAAAACTTTGAAAGGATCGGTAACAAAGCTAGATTTCCCCTAGGACAGGATTTGACGTCTACTTATTAAATATATCAGAAACTCTTTATCTGGATTGTCCTTGTATCTTGAATATCCCTGCCAGCTATATTCAGCTGTAATAATAACGAAAGTTGTAAGGAAAGTTGTTCATCTTCATTATTCTGTTTTAGGATCACCCTTTTTGCATTCTTAATACCCTTTCTTCTTCCTTTTCATCCATTCAATGGGATCTTAGCTGAGGAGACACTGGATTTCATTGCATTTAATGTCAATTTTTATAACTTTGTATACATGTGCCACATCCTGATATATATTAATCTGATTAATCTATCTAAAAATTGCTCTTATAAGTATAATAATGTTAGTTTTTCCAATGCACAACTGTGATAATATTGCAAAGCTGCAGGAAAAATAAAGTAAGATGAGCTGGAGACAAAGAGTCAGCATGAAGACTGAATCACAGACAATGTTCCAGCTCTCTATCTCACTTTCTCTCACCCTAAATGTCTGTCATGGAACAAAATGCGTTGGCAGCCAATCTCAGATAGCGTCACGCTGACTGACAGGTGGCACAGCCCGTCGGGCCTTTTAAGCCGCAGCTGCACGGTCGATTTTGATCTTTTCGCGTGTGCATATATCCATGCCTGTGCGTGTCTGTTTGTGTGTGCGACCTACTGTCATTATGAAACGAATAATCTTAGAAGTTCAGAGACAAATAATAAAAAATAAAGATGGTATCTGTAATATTCTGGTGTTTTATAACAAGGTGGAATACAAAGGGCTTACACAGTTACCACAACACTGACTGAGGGATGATGTGGCAGTGCCGCTCAGTAGGTCTGTTAGTGATTTACACACTACATTTCACCCGTTTGAGTGTACATGTGAGTGTATGCGAGCGCATAACTTTCATTTTCCATCCCTCACTCGTTCCTCTCCGCACTCCATTTGTCCTGATTCTCATTCAGAAGGTTTTTCTGCCATGACGGTTACACAAACCAACAAATATGTGTGTGTAATTCCTCTAATCCATCCTTCTCTCCCCTGTGAATGTCCTCTAGGCCTTTCCATGGGGTCCGTCTAACTGCCAGTGTGGTGGAGAGGGAAATGAACGTGGCTTTAAAATCTGAGCCCACCCGGGGCTTTAATTAGAATGAAATCACTGGAATGAACATTGGCTGCAGACGCTCATGTGAACCTAACCCTCTGGAGCAAATAAGTCCTGTCTACGGTTACAAATGAGCTTTGTGTTTCTTTTTTACACACCCAAAAAATGTTTATTATAAAAAATATGATGAGAAACCAGACCGCAAATGAACATCCTTGATTTTGCTCCCAGTCTCTGCATCCTCCCGGCTAAACTTGCCCTCTGTCCGCTCCTGTGAATCATTCCCACCATCATTAAAAACCTCGTAACCAACAAATTATATCTTCCTCATTCACATAAACCCTCAGCGGAAAATCAATCTCCTTACTCTTCATTGACGTGACTGTAATAAGCTTTGATTGACTGTGAGGGGCAAGATGTGGAGCACGCCCTGCTTCCCACGCGGGGAAATGCAAGCTGGTGCCGATTAGAGCTCCTGATGCTGAGGGTGGGAAGCCCTACCATTTAAAATACGGGGTCACAGCTCTGCATTTCATCCTGGAGAATGGGCTCTTTTATTTAATTTATGTGTGTCTGTCTGCTCTGTGTGTACAGAGGTTATGTGTGTGTGTGCTTGTTTGTGAGAGGTGGCGCACAGTGCAGGGGCAAATGAACAACAGATGCTCCCATTAATTAGATGTAATGATCACACAAGTAATAACTAAAAAGGGCTGACTGGCGAAAGAGTTGATTAATCTCTGAGTGGTGGCTAATTAATGCATTAGACTACATGGTATGAAGCCAGGCCTGTGAATCTATCAGTGAATCAGCCTGTCAGTTTATTCAGGCAGGACACATCAATCTGTATCTGTGGAGAGCACAGGAAGCCTCTTGTTCACACTCACTTCATCTCTTCCTTCTCGCTAACCTCGGTGTTCGTGTACTCACAGCCCCACCGCTCATCACGAGCACCTTGATCTATTGCGGCAACCCAAGTATCAAAAGTGCATTCCTCAAGTGTTGAGTGGAGAGAAAAAAAAAATGTAGTGCAAGGACTCTGTGCTTGTGAGTGTTCAGACATACCTTCTGTTTCCGCCTCTCCTTCCTCTTGTCCTCTGTGTCCTGCAGCATCTTCTCCCTCCACAGGTCAAAGAAGTACGACGGATTGGTGTAGAACTTCAGACCCTCCTTCCCATCGTCCCTGCAGATGGACAGAAGAAACCACACATCGGTTGTGAAGCAGGAGAAGTTGTTTTTGGTTTTTAAAAACTACCCACAAATCTTGGGGGAAAAGAAGGCCAGCATCTCTGTCTTTGGGTGATACCAATGACCAATGTATAAATAAAAACGGTTCCAGTCGTAGGGCGTTGTAGTCCCACCTCTGCCTCTGCCTGGCTCGTAGATAATCCAAAAATGTTTCGAAGGCAGGCTGAATGAAGCCTGGTAGTTGAAACCAGCACAGTTGTCATGAAGGGGGGAAATATACTGTATATAGAGAGTAAAACCAATTTTTGCACCAGGCTGTAAATGTGTTTATTTCTGCTGTGAAGTTGAGGCTTATGGAGATTGACTTCCTTGGCACTTACGTATTAGCTTTTGGCATGTCTTAGACAAAACAATGAATCAATTAATCACAAAAATAAACAACAGATTAATCTCTAATGTAAATAATAATTAGTTGCCAGCGTAGCTCTTTCCTCTAAGAACCTCAGTATGTTCCTTTAGTTTGAAAAAAGCAATACAGCATACTTTTGTACTGTAAATAAATGGTCTGCTAATTTTCTCAATAGAAAAAAATATATATATATATATGTTTTTTTTATTGTCATATAATATAATAAAATATATAAGTCTAATAAAAGCAGCAAATTCATATATTTGATATATTTGAGAGGCTGGAACCAGAGACGTTATTTTGCTTGACAAATGATTTAAACAATTCTTAATAATTTTCGGTTTATAGACTAATTAATTAAGCAACTGTTTGCTTTAGCTCTACACATAGAAAAGGCTGGCAGAGGGAGAAAAACAGAGAGTGGATGTTTTATAATAATCATTTTTCCCTTCCTGTGCCCTGCCCTTGTCTGTCTTTGTCTGCTTTCCTTTAAAAACAAAAATATCGGTTTACCATTTGAATAATAGCTCCTGTGCTATCAGTCTTTCTCTCTTAACTCTGCGCCGCTCTCTGTCTTTTTCACCTGTATTATCGAAGCTTTTGGGGTTGATGGTCACAGAGGAGAGTGCCATGATAACAGACAGGGAAACAAACAAAAAAAAAAAATCTGCCAGGCACAGGCAGTTATCAAATCAAAAAGGTCCCTCTTGACAAGAAAATGATCATACACAAACACCCACACACACTGTGTGGGAATGTCATTTCATATCAATATGGGGATAAGTCTTGTAAATCACCCCGCAGGGCTTTTTCTCTTGCTTCTTGGGATGTCTTTCCTCCCATGTCTGGATCTATGTTTCACCATGTAGCCTTGCAGCACTAACTCTGGAGTAGGGACTGGTTTCTCCAATCATTGGCCCAAAATATTATATTGTTATAAAATATCTGATTATTTAATCAAACAAAATTTACAGTATAAGCCTGTTTACATAAAAACTGACTCCCAAACTCTCCTTAGAAACATACAATCAACAAGCCTAAACATGTATCGTTACCAGCGAACAGAAACTCATGGATATCGTATATGTATTGTGTTTTGAGCCATCTGTCATGCCAGAGTGAAAACGCGCTTTCTCAGAAATGTAATTGAAGTTGAGCCAAACCTATAGGACCGTTACACTATCCGGGAGATTCCTGTGTTTTGTCACAGTGAGGACATTGTTGAAAGAGAAAATGTAAATAAGTATGCAGAGCGAGGGGTGCGGTCGATATGTCCTGATTAACATCAATACCAAGCCTGCAAAGATCAATAAAAAAAGCAATATCGGTTTAAATGACATCTCTTCTCAGTCTTACTTTCTGCAAACTAGCACAGACCCTTCAACGTATCGTGCAAATCAACTCACTAACTCCATCTCTTGTGACTGTCAGTCTGAAGGGCAGATAAAAAGGTATCTCACATTTCCTCTGACACACACAAAAATAAAAATACAGAATGTAACGAAATATTCGGTGTATCCCGAACCATGCAGTTCTGACTCTAACTCATACGTAGCCACCTTCAGCCAGAGTCAGACGCATTTTGGGAGGCAATTATTTGATGATGCGGGAACACAGGACATGAAAAGGAAAAGCTTCAAAGGGCAAGAGTGGAAAGTTTAATGATATGCAACACAACGAAGGGAAGAATTTAACAATGGGATAAGGCAAGGATGGAGAGAGAGAGACAGAGAGAAAGAGAGAGAGCTACTATGGTGTGTGCGTGCACTGCGGGTAGTTTGACTTGTTTGTGTAAATCATTAGGCATGGTGCTCGCTGTGTATATTTGAGGCAAATGTTTGTGTGTGTAAAGAGATAGCAAGAGCGAGAGAGAGGGAGGGAGAGAGAGGGAGCATAGCAGCTGTGCTCAGGGTGGATCTGAGAAATAACAGCCTGGGGAGGTGTCCCAGTGAGTCTCCTGGTGTGATGTGTTGAGAGGAGAGGAGAGGAGAGGAGAGGAGAGGAGAGGAGAGGAGAGGAGAGGAGAGGAGAGGGGAGGAGAGAAGAGAAGGAGAGGAGAGGAGAGGAGAGGAGAGGAGAGGAGAGGAGAGGAGAGGAGAGGAGAGGAGAGACTTACTGGATCCTGCCCTCAGGGTTACTCTGTCAACTGATGAGCCTGGGAAATGACCTTTAGACTTACAATGTACACGTTTCTATGTCAAATTCAACCTCCATTAAACCTCCTTCTCTGAATAAAAACACGTTTTTGAAGCAGGACATTTAGAGCAAGACTGGGAAATAACATCAGCGAGGCAGACACCCACACCTGCCATTCGCGTGGACTATGCCACGTGAAAGCACAGAGGTTAAAAGCACACCTACGGCAGATTTAAATACCGCAGCCTACACCTGCACTCCTCTATCTCCAATGCGTGTGTGTCTAAGAGAAAGACACACACACAATAAAAAGATTGTGCTTGAGCTGTGACCTTCTCCGGCAGGTTTGGTCAGAGTGACAGCATTATACAGAGATGGGTCATGGAAGATGCTGCGGCAGAGGAGGGAGGAAAAAAGGAGACGAGAAAAGCAGCAGGGTGAGAGAGAGAGAGAGAGAGAGAGAGAGAGAGAGAGAGAGAGAGAGAGAGAGAGAGAGAGAGAGAGAGAGAGAGAGAGAGAGAGAGAGTCGAGAAATAAAAGGGAGGGGAGTGCTGGCCGGCAGAGCTTTTTATGGATTATTCATCCTGAGATGACTCCCTCTGTCGCTCTGCTCGCCCGCCTCAACCTCAGAAGCTAAGAGAGATGTCTGGTGTGAAAGAGTCACCAGCCTGCTGATAATATTATACCAACCAACCATGGTGCAGTTTCAATATTTGCAGAATAAAATTGTATTCTTTTGGGGTTTTTGCAATCTCAATGTGTCTTTTCTATTTTCTCTGAGCATCACTTTTACAGTGACAGGTAGACTGAGTCAAATATCAGCCACAATGCATGATCATTTCTGTGTTAACATAGCAGGGTGCAATCAAACAGTCTTCATAAACCCATAGTGTATTTATATCCAGCCTGTGGAGAGTGGAAATAGACAAATATATGTAAAAGGTCAGTGTAGTTAGCATCATGCTGTGCTCAAATGGCTGCAATCAAAGGGAACCTTCAACTTGCAGATTTTTCCTTACAACAACTGCAACTTCTGCACTCCTCCATTACACTCTAATGTAGTGTCATTGTTTCATTTTGTTGCAAAATGTAGTTTTAAAAAATTAAAACATTATCACTGACTTAAAAAAAAAAAGAAGGTGGGGGGTAGATCCAGACCTGTAGGGCGTGAGGATGTTGAGCGGTGGCGGCTGTTCGCATGTCTGGAAGGTCTCCTGCAGAGGGATGGGCAGCGACTTGCGGTCAAAGAGCTGCTGGTCCTGAATAGTGGAACTCCTGAAAGCCTTCCTCATGGTGATGTCTTGAAGAGACACTGAGGAAGGGATGAAAAAGAGAGAGAGGGAATCATGAAATGTGATACATGTATGTGTGACAACCTGTTGCTCTTTGGCTTTACCCAAACAGACTCTCTCTCATGAACACAATATTTAACATTTGGCTCCATCTCGTCATCATCAAAATCAACATAATCACTCAAAAACTCACAATCAACATTACAGAGTGCTGAACCTATAATAAACCACTAATCATCCTCGCTCCGGCTAACGCTACATAGTTGTCCTAATTGGCTGATTTCAATTGTCCCCCAAAGCAAACCCACACATGATGGAGAAGCTAAGCCGGGTTAGGCTAGGCTAAGGCCGTCTGTCAAATAATTGCCCTTCTTTCATAGAGGAACAGCTGACATTTTCAGAGGGCGAAAAGAATAACAGAGAAAAATCAATGCTGCACAGCTGAAGCTTTCGAAAAAAGAAAAAAAAAACAGGTTGGTAAAATAGCTGAGGGGAAAAGGAAAGACAACCACACTAACACTATCCCTCATTTTGGTCTGGGCCAAATCGAAAACAGCAAGTCTTGGAAAGAAATCCAGAGCATTGCAACCAGATCTGAATTATACATGAGAGGATGACAAATGGATACACTTTACTCCTGCCCAGAGGAAGACTGACAAAGTCATGTGGCATACAGAAAAAGTATTGTTACAGCTCCCTGCTATTAGCTTTTTTAGAACACACACAAAGAACAAGATGACACTCTGGAGTCTAATATTAATACCAAAAACACACAGTAAACAGATCTCTTTCGAGACATAAATTCTGAGCCCAAGTTTGGGGAGTAGCACTGTGGGAGAGAGAAAGAAGGTCAGAAAATGCAAGAGGGAGATAATAAAACTGCACGGACACAACAGAGGCAGAGTCATGGAAACGAGGGACAGAGGGGAGGCCGAGACAAGAGGCACTAATCGTAAAAAACAACGAGCAGAGGCTGACATGAAGGAGACGTTCGCAGGAAATACAAAGCAAGTAAAGGGAATCGGAGAGCTGAGGGAGCGATAGATAGAGAGAGCGATAACGCGGACGTGGAAACATGCAAATGAAGAGGAAGAAGTGGTGTAGAGGAGTGCAAAACATCCAGCAAAACTTTGATGAGAAAAACAGAAAAAACATGAGTGCGAGTGCGTCCCGTGAGAGAAGCGCAGTAACCTGAGATGAGGCGGAGGGTGGATTAAGCTTGGAAAGGCGACGCGAGGGGGAAATTCGAGCAGCCATTTAAACAACAAACACACACTGACAAATGCATACTGGATACTGCTCTACAGTAAACAGTAACAACCACAGAGGAAAAACGATATCTCACCTCTAATATTAGTTGCACTACAGTTCAAAATTAACATATCTGGCTTACTGTTGTGGGTTTATAAATGCCCAATGTTGTTGTTTTTTAAACTTTACTAAAGATATTTTATTGTGACCAAACAGCTGAGCTCTGAGGGGCATGGTGACTGAAGTCGGTGAAGTCTGACAAAGCAAGAAACACTTGAGCTGGGCTGTAAAACAAACCAGATCATCTATTTGAAGGTAAAACCGAAAGGTTTTG
This sequence comes from Collichthys lucidus, assembly GCA_004119915.2. NCBI lineage: Eukaryota > Metazoa > Chordata > Actinopteri > Sciaenidae > Collichthys > Collichthys lucidus. The sequence continues at coordinate 27,518,412 of CM014086.1, read as the reverse complement.
GTAATGACCCCTCATTACTCTGGAAAACTGCACACACAATTATGCTAATTATAGTTTATAATTGTGATAGATGTTTACACCAGACAGTTTGGGCATTAATTTAACTTCCATCCTTTTGTTTCATCTTTCAGATATGACTGGTTAACCTGGAGGTTTGTTTAGAACTTATATGACTAGTTTCTTTCTACCCTTATTTTGGTGATGCTGCAGCATTTCCAGATCCCAACAATGAAATTGAGTAGAATTGTATTATTAGTGACAGGAACCATGATTCAGAACTACGAATGAACTGGAATCCTTTAAAAATGTACTCTCAGTGAGTGTGAATAGAATAATGTTCGGTTCCTAGATTAGTGGCAAAAGAGGTGATTGATGATACGAAGGGCAAAAATCAAAGCCACAGCCACAGTGACATGACAATTACCCTGTCTGCAGTGATCGCAGAGTGGAGACATGCCGGGGATAAGAGGAAGTAATGATCAGATCTAAGACGTTGCAGATATTTTTTTTCAGCTTGAGAAGATTAGGGAGTACAGCTGGTGTGGGAAAGGAGATCTGAACATTAAAGTGCCTTTTTCTGACACTTTCCCGATCCCTGCAGGGCATTTCACTTTTTGCTTTGCCCACTTTCTCAGAGTGAAGGTCAGGATAAGGGTCAGGTATGGAGTTGACAACAACACTCACAGATGAACAAATGTACAGAACAGAAAAGAGTAGACACATAAACACCGTGCCAGGGACAAAAGTAGCAGCTGGCTGACCGGTGAGTCACAGTTTAGTGGTGGGGAGTGTTGTATGTTCGGCAAAAGTGGCGTGTCCCGCTGCCCTGATGCATTTAGGAAGAGCGGAAGACAAGACAAGTACGTGTAAAAGCAACAAACAAGAGAGAGGCGGTGCAGAAGTGTGTGTCAGGATGCGTTTGATGCAAAGTGAGGTGGCTCTAAACCTCTGCCAAGCAGCACTGAGCACACTGCACTAATCACTGTGGGCAGAGACACAGAAGGCACATGCACACACACACACACACACTAGATCAGTCAAACACACACACGCAGATGGATATCTTAACATGATGTTCTACATCCTAATTACAAAATGTCACTTATTCAGCCGAACTACCAATTACACCCATTTAGTGAAGACATTTAGCTAATGAGAAAAATGTGAGTGCACACATTTGCGAGTGAATGAGTGAGGGACCGAGTGAGAGGTTGTAAGTGTGTGTGTGTGTGTGTGTGTGTGTGTGTGTGTGTGTGTGTCAGGTCGAGCAGTGCCAGGTGCAGCCGTCTCTGATCTCAGGCCTGTGAAGCTTCTTATCAGTAAGCGAGTGGTGGATAGTTTATCTCTCTCTCTCATATCTTTCTCTTAGACAGATAGCATCTAGCTAAAGCACCCTCATCCGCAGAGAGGTGAGGAAGTTCTTGTCGCACACACACACACGCACACACGCACCTTCTTCAGCTTCCCTCAAAGTTTCAGGGAAATGATGTTTTCCCACTTTTCATCCCCTCCCTCATAGAGATGCAGTCCTACACGCACCCACTGAAGATAAGAAAGGCATAGGCTAAGCTGTCTCTTAGCATGCAGACACAGCTCTCTCCTCTGTTGTACATCAATGCAAATGTTGCCCTATATTTTCCTCCTCTCCTCCTGCACGCTTCCTCCTCGCAGCCCTGAATCACTCTCTCCTCTCTCAGACTCCCCCCACTCCCCATCATTCTCCCCATCGTTTCAATCTTTCATTTATTGTTTGTCCTTTCTTTCATTCTCTCCCAGAATCTGTCTCGAACGTTCTCCCTCTTGACAAACTTTGTGTGGCGATAAACAAAAGACAGAATATTACAAAATACTTTTAAAGCACACACCCTCTATCTGCAATTAGCAGGGGGACCATGAATTAAGTGTCTGCTGTTTTGTTATGAGTGACTGTATGCGTCGCTTTGGTGTTGACTTTAAAAAGCTTTTGCTGCAGTGTTTCTGAAATCATCATCCGCCACGCTTCTGGGCTATCATAACCACAAATTATGACTTTCTGCATCTGTGTAATCGCTGGAGCCTGCATGAAGTAAATCTTGTCATATGTCAGTGTCCCTCTGGATGCCAAATGGTAAAGTGGGCCATGAAGACATGATCATGTACATAAATAAATAAAAAGAAGTAGGTAAATGAAATCTTTTATCACAGTATATGTAATTTTCATATCTTGATATCTATCTAGCGATAGTGACAATATTCTAGTCACCTAAGAAATGATTTATGTGTTGTTGGTGTCTGATTGAACTGACTGCTTTGGAAAGTGATCTTTATAGACCTTCGTTTAAAAAGAGACAAAGATGGAGATGAAGGGGATACAGGGAGATGTATGTAAGTTAGTGGCAGATAAAATAGGACACAAGCAGTAGACGACAAAAAAGTAAACATTGAAAGATGAAAATCTTACCTGAGAGACAGACAAGTAAAAACACACTCTTATGAAATTTAGGAACCGGGCCGCAGAGGAAAATGGTGAGAGACTATGGAGTACATAAAGAAACAGTTAGAGTCCAGAGGGACTCGAGGTGGCTTTGTGGCCTTCCATAATGGCCTGCAGCCAGTGCAGTGATATAACGGTCGCATTAAATAGGAGATACAGGCCATTAGTTTGGCTGGCTAGAGTGATCAGGGGGAGAGAGCCTGACAGCACACAAATAGCATCCACGCAAGATGGAGGGAGAGCGGAGATCAATCAGAGAGATGGGAGTGGGCTGGGGAGGACAACAAAGACAGAGGAGGTGTGGGGAGGGCTGGCTAGCGGTCAGGGGAGGAGGAGGAAGAGAGAGCGGGCCTAAAGGGCAAAGTGAGGGACGATACTCTGTACTCTGAGTGTGGGCAAGGTGCGAGTATGCGTGTGCGTGATTATCAGATTGAATGTGCATAAATCCATGCGATGAAACACTTTTGACCTCAGCCGCTGCAGCATCAGTGACACCGCATACATCACCCCGGCCATCTCTCCATCTCACATCTCTCCCCCTTCCCCGACCTTCAGCTAAACATCCTTCATGCCGTCCCACCATCTCACACTCTGAAACCTCATACTTTGGACTGATAAAACATAACTCACTTCAGTGCTGTTCAAATCATGTAAGTCTAACACTATATTGTAGCTGCACAGCACGTGTCTGGCGATTAGAAAGCGGGGTATACAGAGACGCCGAGATCCTGACTGATCTTTATACCAAATACTGAAGTGAAAATACCATTTATAACCTTACAGTCTGTCTGAACTGTGAAGGGAAGATTAAATGTAGTTCTCCGGTGTATAAACACCTGTGCAGCTGTCAGTTCACCTAAGGCGTAAATGTGTCAAACAATTCAACCTAGAAACATTTCTTTCCATTTAGAGAATGTTATTTATTGAAATCTTGGCTGCAACAAGCCCTTACTTCCATAATCCATTTGATGTTTAGCATATATTGTCATGTTTTCTGACACACAGCTCTGCGGTGTTTGCAAATGCGCCAGTAAATCAGCTGGCAAGTATCTGGCTTTAAATACCTCTGTGAGGTGTCGCATGTTGCACCGAATGGTAAACCCTTGTTAAAGCTGGCATGTATTCCTGTTACATATCGAGCGTGAGTCATCCCTGCGGCTGCGATTTAGTCATTATTTACAGTAATCACTGCCACAGTTAAGCATGAAGAGAAAAGCCTTAAACCCTCACAAAAAATGGCAAACATGAGAGGAGTGCACAGAGGAACAGTGGTCGCAGACTCTCGCCAATAAAATGCTGCCTGAAAGATACTCGATATTAAAGTCTCTGCAAAAAAACACTGAGTTTCATCAAAGTACTGCAGGGTTATTATATAATAAGGTCTTTAGTTTCTCCGAAAAGCACATCGCTGTTGCATTAACCTTGTTATGTTTGAGTAATAAAATCATGACATTAGAGCTTTGGCTCTTCACTACTGCTTGCTTGCAGTGTTGATTATTCTGCTACCGATCTAACTGTGTTGCTGCTTCAAGTGATATAGTAGTAATGGGGAAGTGGATGATCCGAGTAACTCATTAAAATTCTCAACCTGGTTCACATTTCTTGTGAAATGCATGGCGAGTTACTAAGATTTGTTTGGTCATGTCCGAGGAAAATATAACGTGTAGAGATTTGTTTTTTATTTAAAAAATCCACAACGTATTAAACAACAATTTGATGTTACAATTAAGCAAATTTCTTTTTAATATTGTTTGCTTTATTGGACAGTGACAGTTGAAAAGATGGAAATTCAGTGGAAAGAGAGACATGTGTCCATAGGCAATATCAATTAAAACCATAACTTAACTGTTAATTAGAAACCATTTCTGTAATCTGTTGGTCGCTACATTTTCTCAGGTCATTAGGGGGGATGTTAAAAACATCAAAGGGGTTTATGCATCTGTAAAATACTTGCTTGCTCCACTCTACCCGACCCCCACCCTCCTATCTTTTCCCCTCTACAGTCCTGATTTATGACCCCATCCCTGCCAGCGCTCATTCCCCTTTCCTTCTCTCCTCCAGTCATGCCGACCACAGACCCACGCAGACAATTACAAGGCAAGTCATATGATTGTGCTGAAAGCATACACTTTAAACTGTGTGTGTGTGTGCGAGTGTGAGGGTAAAGAAAGGGCGGGGGTGGGTATGAAGGGTGGCATTTACGGGAAAAACAAACCCCTCCCACACTGTCCATCTTTCTGTCGCGTTTACTAGACTTCTCTCCTTGAAGTTTCAGCGCTCAGCGCGCACGACTGCACTACCTCGCTGTTTTAGTCATTTCATTTTTTTTTTTTTTTTTTTAACAAATCTTACACGAATAATGGTCGGGAAAAGAAAGGAGAGTGCAGGATTTTCCACTTGTAAGACAACTTCATTTGGTTACGCATGAGTGCGGAGGAGTTGAACTGAGTGGGAAATCTCTGTAACCTGCAGAGGAGGCCATTTCAACCTGGCCCAGAAAATTCTGCGGTACAATCCTTTTACACTCCACTGCTTTTTGCTGCAGTGCCCGGTATTATGCACCCATCCCTCTATCCTTCCATCTTCCTTACTCCCCTCCTCCCCTACGACTCCACCACCACCACTGCACACTTAAACTGCAACTGAGCTGATCCTTATCCACTGACTCTCAAGCCAATACTCCAGGCTAAAAAGAGGGGTGGTGGGTGGTTGGGGTGGGGGCTTATTTATGAAAGAAGATAAAAACCAAGGACCACATGCAGACAAAGGCACACACACAAAATCATTCATAATCCGTGTCCAAACACAGGAACGTCACATGAATAAATAGCCTCATGCCAAAACCATACAAAGATCAGCTTTGTTGCGACTTGGGTATTTCCCAGAAAAAAAAAAAATCTGTAGCATGTTAAAACATAAATGTTTACTTCTTATCCCCTGAGACTGAGTGTGTGTGAGAGAGGAAGAGTACATCAGTGCGGTGGATGTGGTTAGGAGAAAAGATGAGAGTGAGAGGTGGGGTTGGAGAGGAGAGGCGGTAGAAGGAGTGAGGTGAAGGTGGAAGAAGAGGAGTGGTGATATGAAAAAAAGAAAAGGTGTGAAGCAATTTTAAAAAAGGAGAACGCCTCAGCAGAGATAAAATAGGATAGAAGAAAAAAGAAGATTAGGGTAAACAATCTGAGTAATCTGAACCTGGGAGCGTCTCTTTATTATATATTTAAGATCATTTTTTGGCTATTTCAAGCTTTATTTGACAGAGACAGCTGAAGAGTGACAGGAATGCAGGGAGAGAGAGACGGGGAATGACATGCCGGAAAGAGCCACAGGTCGGATTCGAACCCTGGTTCTTCCGCAGCAAAGACCGAGCCTTCGCACATGGGGCGGCTGCTCTACCAACTGAGCTAAACGCCACAACGGAAGAGTCTGTTTCTTGACTGTGTTTAAGACCCAAACTCATGACTCTGCCAAAAACTAAGAAACAGTTCGTTGCCTTGTAAAAGAAGTATCCAAGCCTGCATTCACAGGAAACCTATAAACAGTGAGTGCGGCCCACTGAGCATTTTACTGTCTCTGTGTCAGTGACAAGGAAGCTGTTAGAGTAGCATTGTGCAAAGCCGTAAACACACTGCTGGCCCATGGGAAATCGATATGGCGCCTTGGAGCATTACACCGCTCTGATTCTCTCCCTTTTTTACTTTGCACCCACTGCACCCTCCTCTACCTACACTATCATGTCATCCTGCCTCTCCTGTCTCAGGATAACCCGGCTTAGCTGACAGTACAGTACTGGCCGATTATCACATTCCTTTTTATTATTGCTCACCTCGGATGTAGCCTGACCATGGATCCAATTTCTCCTCACAAAGAGGAGGCCTTCAGTGGGTAAATGAACATCCAGCCAAAGTGGAAGTCTGGCAGAATGTTTCTAATAGCGGCTGGGGTTTGTACTATTGGGTTGTGAAAAATGACACGGTCCTCATTGCTGCCTGTTCCTTTAATAACAACCAGAGCTGAGACACACACTCACGCACCAATCACTGACTGAAGGAAGTGTGTGTGTGTGTGTGTGTGTTATAGTACTTACATTCCTCTTCTTTGGGGTCCAGCTGTGTGACACTGATGGAGAGGCGGTCCACACGCTCCTGCAGAGAGTTGACCCGGAAAGAGAAGGTATGGGCCTCGTTGAACAGCTCTCCAAACAGGTCCTCTGCATATTTACCTGCACACACACACACACACACACACACACACACACACACACACACACACACACACACACACACACACACACACACACACACACACACACACACACACACACACACACACACACACACACACACACACACACACACACACACACACACACACACACACACACAGTTGATTTTATTTCTTTTATGTGTACAAAGCACTCAACTAAACCAAACGGAAAGAAAAATCGCCAACAAAGTGTTAAAGCGGAAAGTGTGGAATGATGAAATATGTTTATTTCAAATCCATTAACACTTCTTTGTGCACTGATAATGAGAAAAAAATGTCTGAAATAGATACCTGCTTTTATTTCACTCCGCAGCTGTTTGTCATGTTTCATGTTCATCAATAGTCTCTGGGGATTTCTACGACACTTTGGTCCTTTTGTTTTGAAAACAGAAACTAAAATGCTCAAATACACGATCACAGCGACACATAAGTGCTTTTCCTCCTCCGTGTCAAACATAATAGTTTTTAACATTTAGCAATTTTTGATATCGAGAGTTGGAGAACTGTTGTGTCGGTGGTGGCTGGAAATCCACAGGGAGACTAATGTTGCAGTGTGACTGCTCTGATGGAGATGTGAGTGCTAGAGATGTACCAAAGACAGCTGTGTGATACCGGAGTGTGTGATGCCCACAAAAAAGATATGATATAAAATATTTTTATATATTTTACTCTTCCAGTGCAAACTAAGCTTTACATTAGACCTGATGACAAAACATACTCTAAATAAAGTGTGTTGATTTTGATTTGCAGGATTGGCATTTAGTATTTTAAATGATCTACAGTGGTGGTCAAAAGTTTACATACACTTGTAAAGAACATAATGTCATGGCTGTCTTGAGTTTCCAGTTATTTCTACAACTCTGATTTTTCTCTGATATAGTGATTGGAACAGATCCTTCTTTGTCACAAAAAACATTCAGGAAGCTTGGTTCTTTTATGACTTTATTATGGGTAAACTGAAAATGTGACCAAATCTGCTGGGTCAAAAATATACATACAGCAACATGAATAAGCAATTTTGGAGACTTAGAAAGTTGTGTCAATGACATGAGCTTCATAGCATGACCTCTTAACTTCCTTTGAGTGATCATGAGTGACTACAGCTGGTGACTTCTCTGAGGCCATTTAAAAAGGGCTCATTGGATTAAAAACACCCACAAACGCTACAATGGGAAAGTCAAAGGAGCTCAGCACAGATCTGAAAAAGAGAATCATTGACTTGAACAAGTCAGGAAAGTCACTTGAAGCCATTTCAAAGCAGCTGCAGGTTCCAAGAGCAACAGTGCAAACAATTGTTTGTAAGTATGAAGTGCATGTCACTCCCACGATCAGGAAGAAAACGCAAGCTGTCACCTGCTGCTGAGAGAAAACTGGTCAGGAGGGTGAAGAGTCAACCCAGGAGCACCAAAAAGCAGATCTGCCAAGAATCAGACGCTGCTGGAACACAGGCGTCAGTGTCCACAGTCAAGCGTGTTTTGCATCGCCATGGACTGAGAGGCTGCCGTGCAAGAAGGAAGCCCTTGCTCCAAAAGCGGCACCTTAAGGCTCGACTAAAGTTTGCTGCTGATCACATGGACAAAGATAAGACCTTCTGGAGGAAAGTTCTGTAGTCAGATGAAACAAAAATGGAGCTGTTTGGCCACAATGCTCAGCAATATGTTTGGAGGAGAAAAGGTGAGGCCTTTAACCCCAAGAACACCATGCCTACCGTCAAGCACGGTGGTGGTAGTATTATGCTGTGGGCCTGTTTTGCTGCCAATGGAACTGGTGCTTTACAGAGAGTCAAAGTCCTGACCTAAACCCCATTGAGAACATGTGGATAATGCTGAAGAAACAAGTCCATGCCAGAAAGCCAACAAATTTAACTGAACTGCACCAATTCTGTCAAGAGGAGTGGTCAAAGATTCAACCAGAAACTTGCCAGAAGCTTGTGGATGGCTACCAAAAGCGCCTAATTGAAATAAAAATGGCCAAGGGACATGTAACCAAATATTAACATTGCTGTATGTATATTTTTGACCCAGCAGATTTGGTCACAATTTCAGTTTACCCATCATAAAGTCATAAAAGAACCAAGCTTCCTGAATGTTTTTTGTGACAAAGAAGGATCTGTTCCAATCACTATATCAGAGAAAAATCAGAGTTGTAGAAATAACTGGAAACTCAAGACAGCCATGACATTATGTTCTTTACAAGTGTATGTAAACTTTTGACCACCACTGTAAATATCTTCTTCTGCAGGAATGAGGCAGAGAGTTCATTAGATCTGTTTGTTACAAATTTTTTGTTGCATTTAACCCATAATAAAAGTAAACCTTATTTAAGCTCTACATTGGCTTGAGTGTGAAATGACCTGACAACAAAACTAACGGTGATGGAAATAGCGAATGGAAACACGGGGCAGCACGAGGCAGAGCAGCTTGACTTGGCTGCTTTAACGCGGCTCACAGCTCCGGTGCCGACAGCCAGTGAAGTCGGCTAAACTACTTTTGAAACTGGCGCGACCTCCTCTACTGCCGCCCGGTATCATCGACTTCTCGACTGACAACACCTAGCAGGAGATAGAGAGATGTTCTGTGTTGCGTTGGGAATTTATACCTGACCTATGACCAGGATCTGACTGTGTGGAAATGTGAGGCTTCAAAACGTGACTCTCTGGTAAAACAAGGGACTAGTGTAAGCTGATAGTAGAGTTTAGTGCAGGGCAGGTGCCAGAGGAGTGAAATACATTTTTCATACTTGTAGCAACATCAGTAAAAAGCTGAGTGTGAATAAAAACAAAAACAATATATAAAATAAACAAAAATAATTGAGTAATTAACCACAAGCAGATGACAAATTAACCAAATATGTGTGTATCTGAGTGTGTGTGTCCTGTGCTACTGACTGAGGCTGCTGAGCTGGCGTATGACGTTGGCCAAAGAGATGTTAGTCACACACTCCAGCTCATTCTTGATGTTCCTTGGCAGCACCGTGTGGCACAGGTGCCTGGGCTCGATGGTGCGCTTCACCAGCGGCATCCTTCTGCTGCGACGCCGCTACCTGCAGGAGTCGGATGGAGGAATGAAGGAATAGACAGACAACATGTCATTAGTACATTGTGTCACTGACTGCTTTGCTAACATTAGAAATTTCACAATAGAGCAATGGAAGCAAAAACATTAGCAGAAGAGAAATTTAGATGAGGACATGATGTGATGTGAGACCGCCATGTGGAGAGGGAACACAGTGTGAGAAGCACGTTTCAACAGGAACCTGGAGAAATAGAAAATGTAGAAGAATCGCTAACAGCCATGTTGCCTCATCTCTTTCACTGACTTGGTACTGTCTTGTCCCTTTCATCACGCATAGCCAGGACTACCTCAGCACCTTGTCTACCCACTCAACCATGCTAATGATATTAAGGCTGCAGCGTTGGGCCTCCTCCATTCACACCAAACCCCAACATGAAGATCACTGCCTGAAACCAGAGAAGGAGGCTGCAGTGATCCAGAACCAGAACATGTTTATATAAAAATCACATTAGGTGCACCTACTAGCACCTTTATGCACCAAAAAGCCACATGCAACTGACAGAGTCTCCAACTACGGGACACATCCGCGTGCCACAATGCTCAGAATGCTGCCAAAGGGATTGATTACAATGTCTTAGTTTAGCATGTCAGCATACTAAAACACAAAGTACAACTGAAGCTGTTGGGAATGTCTTTAGTTCTGTAAGCATTTGATCACAAACAAGTATTGGACAAATCAGAATTTTATAAGATGACATGTTTTCGTGTTATTACTGGATACTAATTAATTAAAGTTTCTTATACTGTTATATCCCAAAACCAACGTATCTCTCATTAAAACATTCCTGTTATAACATAAGTTGTTATTTTGGTGTAATACGACACTTCTGGTGTTGTTAAAATTGTATAATAAACAGAAAATGTAGGGCAGAGGGCAAACACCATCTACTAACATAACACCTCCCTGTAACGACAGCAGTTATTGATGCTAACAACACCTTGTCTCTCGGCTGTGACCGTTTTATAATCAGGGCGAGTGTGTTTGCGAGGCTGATTGACTTGACTGACTGGACTGCACAGTGATGAGGTCTCGTTAAAAAAGATCAATTAAACTTTAATTGGCGTCTGATACTTTTAATACAGCGCTATATTTTTAACAATGTTACTGTTACCAAGGAACAAACATGACGATTGACCGCATCCATAAAAATGTAGGACAAGGAAGGCTATTCTAGGAAGTGTCCCAGCTATGGATGGTTAGAGGGGAGAGAGAGAGAGAGGGAGAGGGAGCCCAGTAAAAAGCTTTGTTGAGGTGATTCATCTTGGAAGCGTCTTAAATGGGGGCAAAAATCCCCATAAAAGGAAAGAATGGGAACTGGCACATCTCTAAGCTGTTGTTAAAGTGCTTTAAATGAGATGTGCGGGCGATGTTACTGTGACACAAACCCAAACAAAGCACCGAAATATCTGCCTACTTCTAAAATGACAAGATGTCCTCTTGAGTTTTTTTTGTAGATTTCCACCCACACATACACACAAATACACACACACACACACACGTGACTGGGAGCACTCTTGACCCAATGTGCGCTGACATTTTCCACAACCTCCAGAGGCCTCCGTAATGGAGGGCCAACCCAGGGCTACCACTCACCACGTTGGAGGTGTAAACTCAATCGTTACTTTGTTTGACCTTTTAAAATTCAGACTGAATGCTACTTAATGTAACATCTACTGTATGGTTGGAGGTGTCGTCATAAAAATCCACAAAAGCGAGAACAAGGAGCAGCAAGCTCAAATTACAAATGACGGGCAAAGATGGCGGGAAGAGTCGGGAAAACGCGATTTCCTTTCTTGTTGAGAGTAGATGGGAAGTTTGACATCACTCTGTGTCTTGACCAAGATAATCTAGAACATAATTGACATTTAATCTGCAGCTTTACGCTTACACAGATCAGACAAGAGGATATAAAATATGAATTAGTGAGATTTAGAGGCGGTGGTAGGTGGAATTGCTACCTTTGGACAGAACCAGGATAGATGTTTCCTCCACCTGTCTCCAGATAATTTAGGTGGCTACATTTCCAAAAATGTGAAACGACATTTCCCTTAATATACAAAACATATGCAATAAAAATATTCCTCCTCCTAACTTTAGTATTAATCTTATCTCCCTGAAGCTGAGTCGCATCCCCTCTCATCCCGACTCTCACAGCATTCTGCACCACTTAAAACCACCCCCTCCTCCGGGATTAATGTGGATTTAACATCAGAAATCAATAAGGCATTTATTTACTTTAACTCAGCTCATCGGTTCGCTTTATGTGAACAGTGAGTGTTCCTATATCTTGCACATTCAGCATATCTCTCGGGCACAGGTGCGCAGAGGAAAAAAAAAACGGAGACAGATTAACAGAGAGGCAAATATAAATTTAATCAGTCAGTCATAACTCTCATTATCTCTCTGCCATGGGTGCACGCTGGCTTACTCAACACAAACACACAGATGATGACAAATGCATCTGCCGGGCAAGTTCATGCTGTTTTTTTTTTTTTGTACGTGCTCATTCCTCCTCTCTCATCTCCCCATAAAACAATGTGTTGACCTCTTAACAACCTTTCTCCTACCTACTGGGTAAGAGTTATTTCTGTAGTTATAAGATGTACAAGAATGATATTAAGATGACACATGTGGTGAAACAGCCATGTTAGGAAGAGGTGGGAGAGAAACAGGCAAAAAAAACAAAAAAATGATTCCACAAATGGCAGAGAAACAGAAAAATAATAAATGATGGAATCAAAAACAAAGCAGATGAATCACTCACTCCTACCCTTTAAGCCACATAACATAAAAGCAGATATAAAACGAGTGTTAAGTGATGATATTGATTTTGCCAGCCCGAGCTCCTCAGGATGGCCTTTTCAAATAGTGAAAAAAATGCTGAGTTTCCTTTGGGTCCAAATAATAAAAAAAAAGATCTAGCTTAATTCTAGTTTGTCTATGAAGGCAGAAAAACAGGGGCAGGACGAGCGCTGTGTCCTCGACGACTGTGCTGTGAGGTAAATCTGGTTTACGCTCCACTTCCATCCCTGTTTTCGTCCCTGTCATGGATCTGGCGTGTGCAAAGCCAGGTTAAAAGATTGTTTCTTTGCATAATGTATCCCATAAATTTAGGATGATAGCTCTTTTCCTACAGTATCGTTGTCTCGATTACATTTTCTTGATATCTGTTCACACGTCATTAGTGAGTATACACTGTACACAAAAAAAATCCTTGCTACAACGTGTGTGTGTGTGCGCGTGTGTGATTAATGACTGCAGCATACATTTGCCGCCTCGCCGATTGGACGCAAGTTAACTCAAGACTGCCGTCCACAGGGGGGAAGATTTTCTCTTCACAGAGGCACACACACATATGTGCTGCATTTTTCCACTGAGGTATCCATACCATGCTATGATATGATGACATATGACAGCGCAGCTCCCATGAGAACAGTCCTGTCGTACCTCATGGGGCTCCCATGAGGAATCGCTTACACATCATCTTGGTTCTGACAGGGAGGAAAAAAGAGGACGAGAGAGAGACGAAAACTAGAGGACACTAAACGCAAACCCATTAAAATGTACAAAACCAAAACAATGTGACAGCACCTAAAAAGGAAAGTTTGAGATTCATTTTAGAAGTGGGGTTGTATGAGGTAAGTATTTATAGTCGGTGTATACAGTAGACAGCCGTCATCACCCACCCCCAAGTTTGAAGAAACAGACAAAGATCCCAGCACAGAAGCAGAAGGATGCTGCTGAGAAAGAGGGCAGCGGAAAAATTTAAAAAAAAAAAAAAAAGGCCCGGCTAAACTATCAATATTATTTTTGTCAGAAAGTTTATTTTTGGCATTAATTGAAGAACTTAGCATTCCTAAGCATAGGCTGTCTCATGGCAAGGTAAAGCGGTGAAGGTATTCTCGATATAGCATGACACGGGGCGGTTGATAGCGTAGTGGGTTGTGCGGCCGCCCCGGGTGTAGAGGCTACAGTATGTATATATATATATATATATATATATATATATATATATATATATATATATAGTATGACACTAATCATTCAGATGGGTCTTTTTTATATAGATAAAATATGCTTTGTTGCTGACCCTGTCCACAGCAGCATTGCTTAACTTCCGTGCCAGTCCTCCAAACTTGGGGGTGTGCTGACCGATTTCTAGTGTATATCCAAACTATGACTTTAATAAGGTGAAATCACTGGACTGAAGTTTCCTGCGTGGGTAAAGGGGGACACGCACAACACTAAGAACTTAATGAGTAATCACTTAGAAAAGTTTACTCCAGTTTTTTTTTTCCTCCATGGAAGGATGGAAAACATTAGCACAAAGAGACAAAGATGTGCCTCATCGAAGTCATTCAATATGAGCTCTGGTGAGATGTTTAAAGAGATTCAGGAGACGAGTAATAGTGCTGTGACAAGACAGCAGTACGTTATGAAGATGTTATGTTTTGATGTGTCAGGACTTTCCTCGGAGTGTTGCAGAGGAACTAATTGCTTATAGGTAACCAATTAGGAGGACAGCTGATTAGAGCAGTCTGCTACTGCCACGACTGAACTGCTGATATGAGGGGAACACAGAATCTACTTAGAGCTAGTGAATAACTTCATCCCAGATAACCGGAGCGGCGGACGGAGTTTGCATATAAAGTGACTGTTCGATTTCGCTTGGAAATCTTTACGCACAAACAAATGGCACCGCACAAACTCAATCTGAGAAGGTCAAGACTCAGGAGGAATCTGTGATTGAGACGAATCTTTAGCTCAAGCAGTAAAAAAATGTTTTTGTGCATAAAGTTCTCCCCGACGAGGTGTGTAAAGAAACAATCAACGACAATCCTCTATCATTATTGTACATGCTGATTATGTTGTTGTTAATTTAATTTATCGTGTGGCTGAGTTAAATGTTAGACCACAGTGGAAATAAGCCTGCTGGCTTTGTTGTGTGTGTGTGTTTTTAGTGATTAGATAAATCCAATCATTACACAGCAGGCAACTAACAAACTTCCATTTTTACTTTAAAAAAACATAGTAGAGTCGAATATACAACTAGGTGAGAAGAAACCTTTTTAGTGACTATTACAGAAATAAGAAAATTGAGCTAATGTTCAATCATGGTCAGTGAAATCTATAATACTCAGCTGATGTTGGCGCACTGACAGATTTCTGACTATCCAGCGCAGAAGAAGAAGAATGCGAGCGGTTGACAGAATTGATCCAACACTGAGAAAATCACTTATTTTCAATTTCATTCTGATTTAATGAACAAGGCAGCTAAAAGATCTCAGTGAGAGAACTAAGTTTTTTCCTTCTTCTGTCTCCCTTAGTTTTTCCTCATTTGCTGACTGTGCCTTGCCAGCTAACAAGAGGAGGGCCGTCACTGCAACCCATATAAATATGAAATGATCGGGGATGATCGCTGCACAAAGATATATTTCCCAGACCTGCTGTTTCACTTCCTTTTCCTTCCTTTATGTTTCCACCCAGTTCTTCTGACTAGCAAGCCTTATTTCTCCCTGTACACCCCCACCCGCTGTCCTCCTACTTTTACGGTCCATATATCCTGGGTGGTGCTTCCCGCTGTCACCTATCACTATGGCAACAGCTGCGGTGGGGTGTCATTGGTCACTTTGAAATATCCCAAGAGAAGGCAAAGAAAAAATAAAAAGGTGGAGGAAAAAGAAAGAAGGAGTGGTGAAGGAAGGAACAAACAGGCCCAGATGTGGATGATGTGACATCCACACAGTGATAGCGATTGACGAATGAATGCAATATGAGAGAGAGGGAGAGGGGGAATAAGAGGGAGATCGGGGGTTTCTCATCCATTGTGTAGGAGCATAAAGCGGAGTGAGGGACGACACGTGCCAGGGGGGAGCAGGGGGGACGCCACTGGTGCGGGTCAATGCACTCGGGACAATATGTCCAACTACAGGCTCTAATGAATCCTAACTGAGCATTTACTCACTCACACTGCCACACAATATAGCTGAGGACCCCTCAATATGGTGCAGGTCAAGGGCCTTTTATTTGAAGGGCTTGGGAGAGACACGAGACCACTGACATGCCATCAGTTACACACACTCACACAGCCAACCACTGTTGTTTAGATTCATTTATACATATTTTGCAAATGGCAAGATGATTAATTATACAGAGATAATAGATGAATAGAAACTACATATTCAAAAAAACAAAAAAAAACAATTACGTTCACTGTTTCTGGTAAAGTGTAGAATCTCAAGAAGAGAGGGGAGAAATGGAGAAAGCAAGTCGCAGTAAACCAGCGAGGGAGCCAGTTGGAATTAAAATGAAATGGCCTCGGCCTTCTGAAACAAGAGAGATCTCACCATTAAGTGATGTAAAATTCATGGTCTGAACAGTTAGTCAAGCTGATTTTCTCTCTGAGTCACCATGAAACAGAATCCAAAACAAAGCACAGAGTAAGAGTGCTTCTAAGCAGAGGGCTCCCAGCCTGAGTGCAATGCTTCTGCAGGGCTCGAAGACTTCTGAAGATCCTCTTTATTGGATAATGATATAATTAATCACATTAATGAGACCTGGACCTGGATAAGGTTAAAAATGGATGGATAGATTGTCGTAGTTCATTTAATTTTATGCTAAAATCAACACTTGATATGCACTGTAGCTAACAATAGTAGGTGTTTGCTTTAATCCTATTGGTGTAAAAAAAAACACACAATCCCACTTTTAGTTTAGAGGTGTACAATGCTTCCAAGGAGCCTGTAATCAGATTACATTTGAAAACTGATTACTGCCTGTGGAAAGCAAAAGGGGAAAAAAAGACTTTAATATGTACTACCTCCCTTTTTTGAGGACTAAAGTGAATTCAATATTTTTCAGACTTTTCGTGACCTGCAGAAACCCTGTGAGTGCTATCGAATAAAAGCAGAACTGCAGCAGCAGGAGGTTTGCCCTTTAGTTAATTGACAACCTGTAAGGGACAACAATTAAATTGCTAAAATAAAAATAAAATAAAAAAAAGACCAATGTGTGCATCAAGAGCCAGGACTTTCATGCCATGTGTAACATTCATCAAAATGAAGTTACCCTAGGTGAAGCCTTAAAACAAGACAAACTGACAGGAACGTGCTGTTCTTGCCTTCCTCAGACCTCCAAGATGGCCGATCTCTATGTCAAATTAGCCTGAACATTTTGTCCTTTTCCCACCGATTCTGGGAACTCGTGCGCTGCAGCTATGGACTCGGTTCCTTCCTACATTATGAACAGCTGCAAACATAAAAACACAGACATCTAATCAGGGAAACTGGCAGAGCTGCGGCAGTCAATGGCAGAGAGAGAGCACGGATCAGACTGGCAAAGCTCACCAGCAGCTGGTTTAAATCAGTAATGCAGATATGCGGACGGCTACCACAGCTCGTTTTCCAAAGAAAACAAGAGAGAAGAGAGAAGAAAAAAAATGTACATTGTCAAACTCAAAACTTCTCTGGGAGACTTGTTGTTTCCTTCAGCTGGTTGGACTTTACTGGTTAGACTGTGCCGGCTCAACAGGAAAAAAATAATGTGTCTGGCAATCAATCAATCAATTTTGTTATTCTAATGAGGCAGTTTTGAATATTTAAATGCTATTTGTTCTATCATTTTCTGTCTCATTAGCACATAAAACTAGAACTTTATCTTCATTCCCTTTAAAAGCAGCTCGAAAGGCCAGAGACTTTTAGAATATGGCTTATTTTTAGATAACAAAATGCTGAATCTGCAGTGTTCCCGTGGCTACGGCCGAATCAAACGTCAGCGGGAAGTTTGGAAAAGACTGAGGATTCTTTTGACTCATTAACAGAATATGGAAAAGGAAAGGAGATCTCCCATCTCACTCTTAACAAACCTGAAAAAAGGCCAGCATGCTTTGACTGAAGTGCTGGTTAAAAGCTTTTTTGATGTTTTTGGATGGCTGCTTCTGACAAGCCAACAAATCAACAAGCAGCCAACAAATCAACAAGCATGGCCACGTTACATAAAATTAGCCAGGTGTGCAACGGGAACAAACACAAAGTATGCATTAAAAAGGAATCTGACTAACAAGCTCATTCTTTTAAAACAACTACTTTGCTGGATTTTATATGTGCGGGTGTAAGACAATAAATTATCGGGATGAAAAATTGTCCAAAAGTGTCTTTGAGAGCGGCCGTTTGGAACAGACAGAAACACTTTTGCCCTGAAATTTGGTCAGACGACGGACACGTCGAACGGAAGAACTCATTTTGAGATCAGCCGAGTCGGAATGCTTTGCTGCTGTTGGTGGAAATAGACCGTCAGATTTGACAGCAGAGGAGAGCTGGCACCTCTGCGCAGTAAGAGGGCCCCTGGTGCACGTATGTAGAACGAAATATCATGCACAAACATGCTGAGACATGGTGCAATTTTCTGACAGCGACCCATGAGGCTGACACAAGTTCTTATTAAAGCTCTATGTAAATAGGAAGCCAATATCACTAAAATAACCTCTCGCTCACACACATACACATACTGTATGTAGCTCCTCCATTTGAGACTACAACATCCCCATCCTCCCCTCCTCCTCCTCCTCCTCGCCCATCACAGCAGATCACGTTGGCAGAACATAACATGGCATGTGCCAGTGTGTCTTCCTGCCAATTAAAATTCTCTACCAGCCGGCACCCCTTCAGCGGTGAGATGACACTTTGCAGGCCCTCACCAGTGAAACAAACACACACACACACACACACACACACACACACACAGACCTCTTGTCGGGGCTGAATATACACCTGCAGCACTACTGCTGTCAGGTTGGGCTCAGACAGCTATGCTAACTAGGTTTGCCGGTAGTGGGAAACTTGTGGCAAGGGATGCAGGTACAATAAACTTATTTTCTCGCCTCAATAACTCTGAATTTCCGACTGCACCGTATTTCTCCTGATATTCTTTTTGACGCTGTGTCTTGCGCATAAACAAAGGCTGTTCTGTTCTCACCTGAGCCCTGTAGTTTGAGCCCTTGACTCTGTCCACGGCCATTTTTCATGTTCGCGTTAGACAGTAAACAGTCCCGATCGAGCAGAGGTGTGAAGCAAGGCGGTCATTTAGCACTATGCTCTCCCCCTCTCCTCTTGACACGGCCGGCGCTGATCAAAGTGACAAAAGCTGGCATGCTGGCACTCAGATGGCATTAAGGTAGGCAGATGGCACGGGTCCAGGTCCTGGCAGGTTTTCTGGACTGTACCTTTGTTGCCTGGCAGCTGTAAACAAGTTTCAGGAGTCGCTTCAGACAAAGAGACAACAAACACCGGCTGCAACATTGCCTGCTGAAAATGCAAAATCACAATCCCAGGCTGTTATTCTGTAATTCTGGATGTAATTCCGCTCTCTGTCATTTCGTTCACAATAACAACGTAGCGCAAACTCTGCCCATATGCATCGCAATTCATACTGCCACTGCAATTCTCTTTATGCATGAAATTAAACAGCCATAGAAATGTTTGTCTTTGTGCAGCCATATGACGAAAAAACATGTTATTTGTTTTTTTTCCAGATCTTGGAGAGGATAGCGAAGCTATCTGAGCTTTCCATTCATCAAATATTTTCTGCGCGTATGAAAAGACATCGCTGTGACTCAACAGAGGGTGTCTGTCCGCTACACTTTATATTCAGCGCATGATCAATGATGGACCTTATACTGAATGAGTGGTCGGAGACAGAGCCCACATTGTGTTTCGGTACCAAGAGCTTAGATTGCTTTAGACATTCATTTAGCAAACACGCGTGCATAACTAAATATTCATAGACGTCTGTGTGCCGACATCAATGAGCGGAGTGTCTGATGAACAAACAGACTCAGAGAAGTTTATCTGCTGAGTGCATGGAAACCCACTGGTATGAATAATGAAAGCCTTCTGCTCAATAATAAATGTCTGCATGCGTGCACTGTGCAGCTGCGCTTGTTTGGCCTGTAAGGGAAATTTCATTATACCAAGTCCCATGCTGTTCATGCAGACGTGAAGGACATGCACACAAACTAACCACTGCGGCAACCCCAATGTCAGCTTGAACAACAGACGAGTGCTATCAGAAAAGAGAAATCCTGGAAAAAAGCGAGCACAAAAGTGCGTACTCACAGGCCCAAGGTGAAGCAGGGGTATTTAAACCAGCCAACGCGCTTGGTAGTAGGTCAAAACACTTAAATGTTAACTTGATGTTCTGTTTATCACATCCACTCTTCTGGTAGCCAAAAGAACTTGAGCAGGCGTTTGTCCCTGAAAAAAAAAACACACACAAATGTCCCACAAGATGGGCCCAGTCTCCCCAGATACAGAGCACCACGCGTGTATCCAAGTGTGCTATTTAATACATTTTCTCTCTGTGTGAGTAAAATGAAGAGAGTTTGAAGTTTCAAGAAGACCTCTGGCTTCAAGTTGCATGTTAAAAAAAAAAAAGTTTCCAAGCTCCTGTGCAGAGATGGAGGAAAGAGACCAAACAAAGAAAAAGAAAGAGAGAGAGAGAGAGCAACAGCTTGAGGCACATAAAAAAAAGACGAAGAAGAAAGCAGTGTGGGTGGCATCAGGGGAAACGAGGAGGGAGAGAGACCATCTTCTCTCATTGAGATCAATGCCCGAGTCCACACCAGGGGGGGGTGTGTTTCAGACCAGAGAGGCTGGATAACAAATGAGAGAGGCTTTTTATGCTAACACCTCGTTGATACTGCGGTTTCTAATATATCGCAACACACACTGTGACTCAGTCCTGTGCGAGGTACTGTGATGTACTGTTTCACATTCATCTGACCGTAAATATCCCAGAGGGCGACGTGTCAAAGGCGATAAGACTTTAAGTGGAAAGAGACGCGAATCAGTGGATGTGGCACCCAGAGTTTTCCACATCTGAAGTGCCCTTTATGCACTCACCTTTTCATTTCATCACCCCCTCTGTCAGACACCCTTGTTCTGGTGGCAAGGTGCAAATTCAGCACACTTTAGATGGATTGTTCTCCTATAAATTTCCTTTTGATCTACATGAAAGAATACATCATGGTCCGAAAATGAAAAGAAAGAGTGGTTTAGTAAGTCTGGTGCTATAGCTCAGAGGCAAAGTGTATTTCAGTCTCATTGCACCACTGCCTCCTATAAAAGAAAATGTGTAAACACAGGCAAAATAAAATCAATAAAGTGATAAAAGTTTCATTTAAAAAAAAGGTGTTGACCATATTCTGGACATGCTATTGAACTTGAAATGTTCTTTCCACTGCACATTGTAAAGTGTTTTGAACTTAATAAACAAGGACTTATATTTAATTCCTTTAACATTAAAACAATTAATGAATCAACAGACAAAAGTGTCGATTAAAAGAATCTATAAAAATCTCATCAACCAAGAATGAAACTTGCCGAAACTACCAAAATCTAGGCATGATGGCTGCCCCATGAAAACCACAATGTTCTGCTGATGGAGCAAGAACAAATACACCCCAACAACAGATTAAACAACCCATTCACAACTGTTCAGTGAACTTGAGTGGAACTTGGCAGCGGCTGAACGGTGGATAAGTAAGGAAGAGAGACAAGGAGGGGAAGCAGGGAGAATTCAGTGGGATAAATTGGGCCGATCAGACAGTGCCCTGGGCAGCTGTGCAAACCTCTCATAGGCTGTCTCTTGAGTTTGTGTGCAGTGTCACAGTCTGTGTCAGTGCATGAGAGACGATTCTGGGAACAAAGTGCTGGCAGACCAGGGTAGTGATGGGTAGTGAAGGTGCCCTTGCTGTGAGGCGGCCTGAGGCAGTGCCAGTGGGTACAGATCAGCAGGGCTGACCACTGGGACGACGCAAAGTTCTGGTTTGATCAAGTCTTCAATGATTCATGTACACTCGGCTCACTGACTTTCACTAACAGATAGTTTAATGCAGCGGTTCTTAACCTTGTTGGAGGTACCGAACCCCACCAGTTTCATATGCTCATTCACCGAACCCTTCTTTAGTAAAAAATAAAATATGATTTTTTTACTGGTGCACAAAATGAACCATGCATTAACATCACCTTGTTCAAATAACAAAACCAACACAGTGCATGAACTCACAACAACTTGTGTGACTTCTGCTGTTGCCCTTGAGAGACTAGTTCAGATATGCGTGGCTTCACCTTGGCAAGTGCCAGTCTCATGTCATTTTCACAGAAAAGTCTGTTCCTTTTCTTAGTTTTTATGTCCAGCATCCTCGAGAATGATTGCTCACAAAGATATGTTGTAACAAATGGTATAAAAAATTCCAGGGTGGAGGCACCACCGAACCCCTGACACCGACTCACCGAACCCCTAGGGTACGATCGAACCCAGGTTAAGAACCACTGGTTTAATGCAAACACAAGCGAGCATGTTATGAGTCACTCTGTGTATTTATTATCATGGATTTCTTAAATTACATCAAATCAAAATACAAGATCAAACAAACAACCTTAAAAATGTTTGTTAAAAGTTACAGTTTTTTAGATTTCACCTGCTGGTTTGTGGACAAGCTTTAAAGATTCAAGTGTGGCATTATGGATGTTGCCATCTTGTTTTTTTTGGAGCCAGAAGTGACCATATTTGGGCAAGAGCTTGAGCTGGAGGGTGACATAATACAAGTTGGGCCGCACTTGGTAGAAAATTTCAGTCAAAGCAGTGACAGAATATTAATTCATATTTAATCAGCGCCATTAAGTTTAATCAGAGCTCTGTGCTTTGCGCTGGACCGACTAGGGCCATTTCCCCATAAGACTATTAAACTTCTACGTGCCCCCTGCAGGCCATTAGAAAACATGTTTAAGACACTTACTATTGGCTTCACATTGCACTTGTAGAAGCTAACTTCTAATTATAGACTGTCAATAGTCAAATAAGTCCTCAAGCAACTGATGCATTAGTTTTACTTTGCAGCCAAACAAACTATTGACGTTTTAATAAAGAAGTCAGGCGATAATTGGCCTTTTTCCATCATTCTGTGAGCAACCACAATACACAGCAGCACAAAGTGAAAGGAATCATCTCACTGCGGCTGCTCCTTCTTGTTGTATTACTCCCTGCAATATTTCAAACTGACCAGATGTCAGAAAATGTAGGAAATAACCTTTATCTCGTCTTTGATGGACGATGTTTGTCGGCGCTAATCTCACGGACAAACACGTCGCATTTCCCGTGAACGCTTCTTAATAAAAGTCAGGTTAAATGCTCTTAATGTGAAGCTGCAGCGGTGGGAAATGTTTGGTTTGCATAAGCAGTGATGTAACACCCGTTTCTTTGTAATATTGCAAATGTAGAAATATTGCAATACATTCATCAGTGGGCCGGCTCAGTGATAAATAGTAAATCTTCAAGATTGTCTTTTTGTCAAATACTGGATATCTAATTTTGGACTCGACAGTGTGCATGCACACACACACACACACACACACACACGGTGAGAGCAATAGGTGGTGCCGCTTTTGTGGGCAGGCAAGCAGGCAGTGGTTGGTTACTTTCCTCAGGGCCTTTTTTTTCCATCTATAGAAACAGCATGCTCATTACGGGTCACGGGGTCAGCTGCAGGCGTCATGTGACCTGTCTCATGACATCTCAGTGCCTCTCCACCCTCTCTACCCTCCACCCCGAGCACCCACACATAGTCCTGACAGCTATGCCTAAAAATGCCATTGCTATGCAAAAAAAAAAAAAAAAAGGTGGGTGAACATTTTCTGCATGCAAATGTAAGAGGAGAGCCGGGTCGGGAGCAAAGGACGAATCTCTACAGTGCGAAGGGGGCTAAAGGAGACAAAATGTGGTCTAACAGTTTTGCATTAACAGCACTACAGAAGACTCAATTAAGGCCACCTCCATCCACTTACGCTGCCATTATATTGAACAATGGTAAAGACACTGATTCACTGTGTCTGCAAGGCCAGGTTTTTTTTTCCTCCCAAGGACATAGATGAGATTTCTAGATTGAGGCAGACTTAAGGTGTCTGCATGATTCAATTGGCTATATTTAGATTTAGAGTGCTGTGCATCAAAATCCAGACAGGACACACAATCCTCCATCCACGCAGCTGACACACACACACAAACAAACAGTCAATCGGTCCATCGGATTTGATCATTAGATCAAGCCTGAAGCAGTGTCTTGTCTCTGAGAAGGCGATACGGGTGACAATGGGACAGAAAGGATGGAGACAAAACCACCTCTCACTCCATCTTCTCTCTCTTGTGTTTGGCTGTCACCAGGCATTGCACGTCGGTCTCCAATCTACACATCTTGAAAGGGAAGCGAATTCAATTCTTCCCGCAGGTACAAAGCCTCTTGCTCCCCTATCCTCACTCCTTGTTTCCTCCATTTTTTTCGCCCTCTTATCGCTGGGCATATATTTCAAGCCCCCAGCATTCTCTTCAGTATTAAGTGAGGCTGGTGTGTGTATGAGAGAGACACAGCAGTTGTTATCGCTGCACCCACACGCTTCCCGGTTATCTATCCTGGTCCGTCAGACTTTTTTGGCTTTGCCTGTCGCCGTCCCCCTCATCACTACATCCCTGAATGTGCGTGACAATATCTGAGTCATCATGTCAGTGTCAGTCACAGTCATTGTTACGTGTGCTCTGCGCACAAGAGCTCTCTCGCAGCCCTGTTGCAATTAGATAAACACCTACTCAGCTTGCTCATATTCCACCTCTTCCTGTTCACCGCACAGGAGAGCCCCCTCATCTCGCACTGAAGTACGGCCAGATACTGATCAGATATAGATGCTGTACACTTTGCCTCCTTGTCCGTCTGAATAGCTACACTATGCATGATTCAGAATACTTCACTGAAACTTTTTTTTGAGCACAATCAAAGGCTGGAAAACATGTGCTGTCCTGTTTTCTATAACTCTTCAGTAAGCAGTAATGGAGTTCGAATGTGGACGCTGCAGTCATGTGGTATATGACTTAACTATTTGGCTATGAGGATGTCCCAAAAGCCTCGATTTCACTTGGACGTCCAAGTAAAACGTAGTTAACACAGCAGCATTGGAATAAAAAAAAACTGAAGCCGGGGAGGTTTGCAAAAGCAAAATACAAGTAGATGTGCTAACTGCTAATGGAAGCAATAAGGCCGGGTACTTTTATACGAGCACAGACTGTAATTCAATGGCAATATGTAGCCTAAACAAATCTTTAGTGAGTCCTAGAGTGTGGCTGTTAGACGACACTGATTAAATGAAAAAGGCAAAGATATTAAGATTTTCTCTCTCTTCTCTTTTCTTGGTCCCTGCTGCATTTGGAAATTTTGATTTGAAGCTCTAGGCAACATCTGGCCTCGTGAACAACTGCCCGACTCTTTCTGCTGCTTCTATTCCACTGAAATATTACCTTTGTTTGAACTCAAGTGTAGATCTGCATTTTAAAAAAATCTAGTCGATGCCCAACTAAGACATTAGTCAACACAGTCATTGTTAGCCTCATTGTGACTGTGCAGCTCCGGCTTGTGTAAAGTAGGACACAGGAAAAGGAGGAATATTATATATACGTAGACATGTACGAAACGGGTAGCAGGTGAGGGGCAGAGAGACAGAGACAGAGAGAATAGTAAAGAGTATTGGACAGAGAGACAGAAGGAAAAAGAAGAAGCTCTGCGGCAGCAGTCCCAGTGATGAGGCCTGGCCTGTCTGTCAGCACCTATCCATCCTCCTGAGGCTTAGCTACACAAGGCCTTTCCTTAAATCGCCACTAACATTTATATAACCCGAGCACAACAGCAAAATAACCTCTGACCTTATTCTCCACCACAGGACGGATCCATGTGGGCTGCTTCTTTACTGCTTAGCCAGAGGAGGACGGTTTTCCTTCAGGCGGCTCATGCTGAACTCATTTTACACCAAACACTGACATTTAGCCAGGGCTGATGAAGACAAATAAACACACACATTTGCAAGATGGGAGTCGTTTGGTGCAGGCCCTTATTAACCTCTGGCTTCATATATCAAGTCACAGTCTGCAGTTCTCAAAGGGATCGATGAAAACATTCACTTAATTTAAAGATCAAAAGACACCGCCGCCTCATCATCCTCTGTTGGCATGTTGGTTTGCCGAAGGACCTAAACAAGCCCTGAATAAGATTACCTGCCTAACGACAGCCTCGTTATTACTGCAGTCCATCTGCTGCTCTTTTCACAGGATTCATGCTGCACTACTTTCACAGCTCACCGTGCTGTGTGTGTCTGGATGTATGTGTGGCCTGTACACACACTTCTGTGATTGCCTCTGAATTATTTATCATCAGTAAATATTGATTTCTATATCGTGTTGTTGAATTTAACCATACATGTGTTATATTGATAGGCCGATGAGAAACTTTCACCTTTTCAGGGTTATATATATATTCTGTTGACGACGGAAATAAAATCATACGATGTAAAGTCTCTTTTCATTTACCACCCCTACTAAAGTAGCCTACATCTGTAGAGCGCACAAGCTGTCACGGACAGATTTACGAAGCCTTTTTCTTCTCGTTTCAGATTCTATTTCAGATCCTGCCCCGAGAGATGTCTGTGTTATTTATCAAACAGGTGCCCCAGTCTGCAGAACTGTCATCGTGTCATCTGAGGTGCTTGTGGAGAGGGAAGTGTGACTCTCTCCTTATGCACAGACGAAAAGACTCATGGCTGATTACGCAGATTTATCAAGAATCAAGGACTGCTGCTTTAACGTCTGTGTGTTGTTAGATTTTTAAAAAAACTGTATGTCAGGTGTGGCCTGGTGGTACCGTCTACACACCTACACATGTGACTAGAACGAAATTTACACATGATCAAACTACAGCAAAGATGTCAGACCTTGCTCGAGTGCCCCACATTCGTTTCATTTCATTGTTGCGTGAAAATGTCCGAGGAGATGTGGATGCAAACATGACGTGCTGATGTGATACAGTCCAGAAATCCAAATTGTCAGGCAGCCAGTTGCAACCACACAAACCCAATCAACATTTCCCAGTAGCAGAGGAGCTAATTTTAGTGCTTCGCCGCATCATCTACCATACAAAATGGATACAATAATTACACAGCAAAAAAAAAAAATAGTGCAGATTTCAACTACAAGTGCCGACTCAAATCACTGTCAGGATTACATGCTTCCTGCCACAGTGCTCAGCTCTGAATGGGGCATTTTTTTTAGTGTTCTGCAGCCCCCGGGATAACTCTGGGGCAGTCGATAGCCGGCGGTGTCGTGGTTCATAAAAAAAATAAAAAATAAAAATAAAACAGCGCTGTGACGATTGGCTATGTCAAGAGGATGATGGCTCACAGTTACAGCTCGCTGGCCAGCTACACACTCGGCAGCGCTGACGCTAGACAGGATGCAGAGGGACACACATGATCTCATGCATACACACATGAGCACACATGCACACTGATGCACCATTGCTCGTGATAAGGACAAAGAGACGATGCCCTATGGACTCTGTCAGAGCTGAGGAAGATAACTCAGTGTCAACGAATGTGTGCGTGTGTATAGATATATGAGAGCAAATTTAAGATTGAGATTAGACACGTGTTTTGTTATTCTTATATAATAGCAGTCCTGACACACTCAAGCTGTGGGCATGTGTCTAAACGGAAGATGGTTATATAAGGTGCTGCTGTGTCTCAGACTGTTATCCATAGCTTGATGTGAGAAATTGCCTTTGATTTCATCATCACATCACTCTATGATATAGTTTAAAATGTTAGCACACTTTAGATAGGCCTGAGAGCAGATACAATGTCTTCACCGGTGTGTTTGTATTTCCCCCTGATGAAGGCCTGAACAGAAGGGGAAGACTACATCAAGGAGTCTCCCGCTGAACCACGACCTTCCTCTGCTAACTATCTTTAGAAGATGCTTCTTTCACCGGTAAACAAAAAAAATATAACCTCTATCTGACCTCTGCTCGGCAGCGATGATTTCCCTTTGTGAGTGACCAAGCGCTGCTGCATAATAAGCATTGATAACACTGAAGAGACCGCTGAGTGTGTCTATTTAGGAGCAGCTTTTTCTTGCTGTAGATTTAAGTGAAATCTGGCATTTCTTGCCAACCGTCAGAGAGTAAAAAGAAAAGGCGAGCTTGCCTGCACTTCCGTCTGAAATGGAAGAGAAGCACACACACACACACACACACATGGCCTCTGTCGGGGCTTAAATCCAGCACAAATCAAGACGAGCCTTGTGCTCGAGGCCTCACGCATATCTAAAGTGGAGCTGGATCCTCGCTGTGAGCTGTAAATGAACAGCCAAATATTGGCTCCTAATTGAAGGCAGCAGTTGTCTGTGTGCACAGGCACCCCCGCTGCGAAACTGTGGACAAACACACTAGGACGCTAAGAGGCTACTTCCCCTCTTGCTCGCCTCTTCTTTGCTCTCTCTTTCTTTTGTTCCCTTCGGCGTCCCTTCAATTGCACGTTTTTAGATTTTTTAAAACGGTTATCGATGGACGAACATGAAAGATACGATAGCGGTGAGGAACGCAACAAAAGTCCTGAGCTAAGAAAAATAATATACATGATGTGCCTCAAACAAAAGCCTATTGGATCCGTCATTTTCAACGTCATCCTTGTCTCTAATCCTTCATTGTCTTTTCCTGTCTACCTCTCCCCTTGCTATTTCTTGCCCCTCCTAACCCAGTGCACGGGTAATAGAAGAGAAATGAGTGCTTATGAAAATCCTAATGAAAACGCACCGTCTGTAATTGAAAACGGATGTCTGAGTCCTGACACGAGGGATTCGAGCTATGGACGGGTAAACGTGCCTCCCCTTCCATTTCTCCATCTCGCCTCCCATCAATCATCACACATCACCGTGGCGATCTGAGCTTTCGGGCCGTTCCAGCTCAATAAGAACCCGTCAGTGACAGAGAGACGACTGAACAGAGGAGGGCTGAAATCAAGGGAGAGGAAACGAGCATAGAGGGAGTGATGGGGTTGCCCATCATGGTTGAGTTTTGCCAAACTTTGCATAATCAAATTTAGTCAAATACGCGAGTGCAGCTCATTTTGGCGGAATTTTGAGATACAGAACAACGCAGTGACCTGAATGGGCATGCACATCATTGCTTTGCTGATTTAAAGCACCACACAAACACAGTGGCACACACATGCTCACTGTCAGTGCTTGGGCCAACAGCTACTGAGGAGAATCCTGTCTCCAATTCACTCCTGGAGCGAACCAAGACTACCATTGTGCTGAGAAAAAAAAGGTATCAGACTACGTTTGCCATCCAAACGAACACATGACACCAGGGGAGTGGCCTCCACAAGCCCATAGTTTATCCCATTGTGTAGCTCATTTTGGCTTTCAGCTGAGGGAATGAGCTGGGTCAGTCACAGGACACCGTGGTGCTCCATTTCCCAAATACCTGGCTATTACTGACTGAAAAGTCACAGAGGCTTTTGTATTTGGTTTTGCAGGAAACAGCCATAAGCCAGAGAGGAGAGAGTAGTCTGCTGACAATATAATTTAAGCCAATAGTGTAACCTATTTTTCCTGTTTTAGCAGTGTTTTATCAGCTCTGAACCACATTTGGACTGTAATGACACTCAAACTCTCAGCCTAAACAAATACATTTGTGTTTAAAGCTGGAGAGCAAATATACAAAAATACCTATAGGCTGAACGGATGAATAATGGTATTGAAGAAAAAGAATGAGGACAGTATCCCCGTATTGAAAAAGTGGGTTAAAAAGGAAAAAGGTAAAGAAATAGAGAGAGACAGTCCCTGCTGAGTCTGTCACAACCAAGAAGGGACAGAGGGAGCGTGGAGGATGGTGGAGGCAGTGGCAGTAGGACACAAGGAGTACCAGTCAGACTGGCTAACTGAGCCCTGGTGTCCCTCTGTCAGGCCAGTTCAGAGCAGGGACAGAAGCGGTATTATAGAGCTGTGGGCCTGGCCAAGAGGAAGAACAATAGCTGCTGTGTGCCGGAGCCTCTGGAGCATCCTAACAGCTGGGAGATAGGAGGTCTGCCTGTGGCACGTAAAAGGGGCGTTGCACATTGCACACACACACACACATAAATTTTCTCTCTCTCGCTCGGCTTTTCCCAGAATCCCTGGCTCACCTTCTTCCCACCTCCTCCTCCTCATCATCATCCTCATCCCAGGCAGCCATCACTCACTTCACTCTCTCATCTCTGTTCCCTATTCCTGTCTTTCATTATTCTCCGCGTGTCCTACCGTCACCCCTCATCACCTCTGTGGAGAAAGACAAAAAGAGAGCCGCGGAAAGAGAGATATTCTTCTTGCTAGCATGAGAAAAGAAAAGAAAAAAAAAGAGTCAGAGACTGGCAAAGGATCAGAGCAATGTCAACAAATAAGAGAGGTCCAGAAGCCTCCGCAGGAGGCATGCCAAAGCCCTTCTATCACAAGGGCCCACTGAAACACAGAGAAAAAACATGAGAACTGCTAACTGTGCAGGAATGTCATCCCTCGCAGCAACGAGTTCACAAACAGCATCAGATAAAATCATGGCAATATGTTCTCTTCTATTCTGGGAATATACACCTGTAGGTAAGACCATTCGTCAGGTATACTGAGCACTATTATGTATCTCATGTATCAAGGAGCAGGTTATATAGATAGAGCCTTCAACTTTCCTACTTCTCACCGGTGTTTAATGTTTTCCTGCAAACTCAGAAATACCACATATAACCTCAAAAGCCCAGGTGTCGCCTCATTTGGGAAAGTATCTGCCTCGGATAAAACAATAGAACTGATTTTTGGACCTCAGCGTAGATCCACTCCAGAGCAGAGTGTGGGTGAATTTGATCACTTCTGTAAATGTCATTTAAAGGAAGAGAAACTGGACCAGGTCTTGAAGGAAACTTTAAAATAAGCCAAATGATTCATGTACACATGTGCTCCCTCTGAGCTGTTGTTAAACTCATGTTAGACATGTGATCGTTTGGGATGTCACTGTTGCAGACTGATAAACATAACAGCTGCAAGGGCCCTCTGAATATTTTGTGCAACAGTAACCACACACAGTAACCTATAGATTTCCATCTGGAAAGTGTACACAATTAATACACATATAAAAATGATTGTGGTTTAAATAAATGTAGAGAATGTAATGACTTTAAGGAATCCATTTTGTGCATTTCATTACATCCCAATCCAGACAGTGTAAGTGTATAGAGCTGCGCGGCTAATTTTAGTTTTTAAGTTTCAGCCCTTTCTGTTTGTGGATGTTGACGTGGTGTCTAGAGTTAAAGAATCTACTCTTGTGAGACAATCTGAACCGATCTGAGAAAAGTCTTTAACCTCACCATGAAGTGTAGTCACTACTACGTTTACAGCACATTCAGCCGACCTGCTTGCATTTGAATGTAATTTTAATACACGAGGAAGCACAAACCGGCCCCACTAATCCACTGTCAGAAGCTGCAGGCACAGGAGCGACTTTTATCAATGGCTCTGCAGCCGATGTTTCATTCATCACAAACCATAGCTCCTTCTACTACAGGCTGCTCTTTATTTCACTACTGTATTAAGGGGTGAAGCAAAAAATGTAAGAAAAAATATGTTGCTTATGCTCCCTGCAACATCCTTGGTTTGGGCTTTATTAAAATGGACATGCAGCAGGAAGTGTGGTCAGTTTAATGCTAACCCTATAACACTGAGCAGAGCCATATGAGCTGGCATCATGCGATGAAATCAAGGAATATCTTGGAGCTGTCACCACATTAAAAAAAAAAAAAAAGAGCTGACCAAAAAAGACGACACAATGTTGCTCATGCCCACTTTTTTCTTCTTGCACTTGAAGTAGTACAAAGAAGGTTTCAGATTTCACAAAGCATGATTTTCACTGGGCTTGAAGGGCTACCATCCCCCATGACTGCAAACCAAGCTGGCTGGAATAGACCCCAGCCCCTATCCTCCCTCTCTCTCTCTCTCTCTCTCTCTCTCTCTCTCTCTCTCTCTCTCTCTCTCTTTCTCTCTGAGTCAAGTCAATGCATTCTTAGTGGGGAGAAAATTAAATCACGTCGTGCCTATGTCAGCAGTTCGCCTGATCTCACTGTACAACCAAATTTTAACTCTACACACCGAATGTTAATAAGAAAAAAAAAAGATGTGGCCATGTTTGCATAGATCATTTATGGGACATTGCAAATATTTT
This sequence comes from Collichthys lucidus, assembly GCA_004119915.2. Taxonomy (NCBI): domain Eukaryota; kingdom Metazoa; phylum Chordata; class Actinopteri; family Sciaenidae; genus Collichthys; species Collichthys lucidus. The sequence continues at coordinate 27,486,490 of CM014086.1, read as the reverse complement.
CTCTCCGGTTTCTCACCGACATGATATTCCCTTGTACTGAATGTGTCAAGACTGCTGCTGCTGCTGCTGCTGCTGCGGGGAGCTCATGCAGATGTGGAGCTTAGCAATTTATCACAAATATTAAGCAGTTACAAAAATATCAGCTTTATTTGTGCATTAATAAACACACTATGGGTACTTTTAAGTATTCTGACCACTTTGGAGTCCTAACGTTGTCAACAATATATGTCCACCTGTGTGTGTGTGTGTGTGTGTGTGTGTGTGTGTGTGTGTGTGTGTGTACTGGGTTAATGTGATAGTCAGCGATGGTCAGGCAGGGTTGAATTACCAAAGACCGTTATTAGTGAAGCAGCAGCAGCAGCAGTTTGAGGTTTCACTCAGTTTGAAGGCAGTTTTGTTCTTTGCTGTGTGAGATGTGAGATGCAAAACCGTTAACGAGACGTTGCTAAAGTCTCATTTTGAAAAAAAGTTAAAAATGTGACTTCAGTGGATAGAAAATTTACCTGATACGTTTGTTAAAATTCCTCTTATTTGTTTTCCATCCTTACTCCGCAGGAGAGCATGCCACCGTGTCCAAGAATTTAAATCCCCGGCTCGGATCCATGATTGTACTGTCTCTGATATCAAATGTACTCCTGCTGGAAGAGGCGGCGGCGGAGAACAACCCAGCTGCCTTTTTTCCAAAGGGAATCCTCGGGGTTGATGTTAATTGAAATAGCGACAAACCGGCTCCGGTGAAACTAACAACAGGTTTCGTTACAAAAAACAAACATCCGTCGGTTTTTCCACATGCGACAAAGATGTTATTTCCAAAGCAACGAGCGTGAAATGACCTTTATTCTCAGGAAAATGTCCCCGTTATCTTCCGTGATAATGGTACTTACCACTCTATTGTTAGGGCGCGAGAAAGCGTTCCGTGCAACTGCTGCTGCCGCGCTCGTGGGGAGGCTCGCGGAGAGCGTGCGCGCTCGCAGCGTCGGTTATTTACTTCAAACCGTCATGTTTGTGTTGTCCAATCTATTTCACGAAGAAGGACGTCCAAAACCTCACTGCACATCAACGTGATATCATGTTACACGGTTAATCGATGTCCTGATATCACACTGACTATATTACACAGTAAAATGAACAAAAGTTGCATTGTGTTGTGCATGTTTACCGTGTCTGACGTCAGAAAAATCAACATATTTGCTACAATACGTGAAGATAACACTGACCACCACAGACGTTAGGCGTTCTTCTTCTCTATGGATGCAACCTCAGATTGAAATATTAATGTATAATAATAATAGGATGAAGAAAAAGAAGATAACTCTCTTAATTGAAAAGAAAAAACAATCCAAAAAATGATTTCGCTGCAGCATGTTTGACCTATTACTCTTGCAATATTATTATTATTTATATCATGGTCACTTTCTTTGCAATATTTCTTACACTATGGTCACTTTACATTACAATACTCTTTTTATATATCATGCTACTATTATCCCCAGTACTTGTCTGTTTTTGAAGGTTGATTGTTTTTTCTGTTTATTTTATTTATTTTTTATTATTATTATTTTCTTTGCCTTTTCTACTTTTTTTCTAATTCTGTTGTGTATGCTACATTTTCCTCTGCTGCTGTAACAAGTACATTTCCCCGTGGTGGGATGAATAAAGTTTATCTAATCTAATCTAATTACCAAACAAATATATAAATATTGTATCAAATTAAATGTTAGATACTCCACATATATGTCTGTCCTATTCATTGTAGTTTTTTAGGGTGAGTAGATTAAACCTTTATTTTATTTTACTTCATCTTTTATTTTGTTAAGTTACGGAAGTACCCCCCTTCTGCATCCGGCTTCATTCACAACATCCAAGATGTCTGCCGCCATCGGTTCCCTCGTTTCGTACGGTAGCGATTCTGACTCAGAAAATGAGCCGGAATCCAACACCGGTGCCGAGAAAGTGGAGCTAGTGACCCCGGACGCGACAGCTCACCTGAAGCCGCTGCAGTCCGGGAAGACGATGACTCTGGCTGTCCTCAACTCAGCTCCTGAAGTCGCCGTTAAGGTAAGCTAACTATAGCTAGCGTTAGCTTAACGGGAGCTAACCTAATACTTGATTGTTTGAGTTACATGCTGTTATTTACACCAGGCTGGAGGTTAATAATGAGGCATATGAGTTCAATGAATGACGGGGAGTTGAGAAAAGGTCATTATTTAACACATACCGTTAACTATTGTTGTTAAACACACCAGTAAGAGTGAGCGGGAGAGTGTCGAGCAAGAGGATGTGCCTTATTTTGAAATCCAACATGAGAAGTTAAAGATTTCTGTAGTTATTTAGTTTTTTAAATATCATATCGAATAAACAGCCATTTGGTTCTGCACTGCCAGTCAGTCATCGAGATGTCGTTTACTGATGTGTACATCTTCACAATTAGGAGGCTGTGTTGACCGGCACACACCTGGACCCTTCACTGAAAGAAGTCACCTACAATCCAACGTTTGAAACTATGTTTGCACCAGAGGTAAGTTTGATCTGTGCAACCTGAAGCCCATTTAGTATGATACATACTGTGATATGAAACTAGATTTGATGTGACATGAGTAATATATTAATAAAACATTCATATATAATGTATATTAAATGTTTTCTAGAAGTATTATAGTCTTATCTTAGCAGAGTGAAATGCCTTCTCATTGTTTGGCCATCGTGCCCACATTATAATAATATATAGTAATGTAACATCATATTTCATAAGAATTGATGTTTTACATCCGTATGGATCTGCTCTAATGTAAATAATACGAACTAAATCGCATGAAATAGAATATCTGTTATTAGTTGTTTATTATTTATAAATGTTATTGTTTTACTTCTCTCCTTGAGTGTCTTTTGTTTCGTGGTGATGTCTACTCTTCTATCCATTTAGCTTCGGTTGCATAAATCAGAAAGTCTGCTGTTATTGAAGTCATGCTTATTATATATATATATATATATCAAAGAGCTCGCCCATGTAAGAATATTTGTTCCTCGCAATGGTCCATACAAGTTTAATTTTACTGCTGTTAATGATTCTGTGTTGCTTCCTCTTAGTTTGGGCCAATGAACCCGTTTAAAAGCCAGCAGATGGCCGCCCCCAGGAACATGTTATCTGGCTACGCAGAGCCTGCTCACCTTAACGACTTCATGTTTGAACAGCAAAGGAGGACCTTCTCCACCTACGGTAAGCTCGTCTGTGAGCTCCATGTTGGATTTAAGTAACGTTTGTCAATGTATTGACGCCGTTTAAATTTTAATGAGCCCTTTACAACTCTCCACTCCGGCAATAGGTTATGCTCTAGATCCATCTGTCGACACACACCATTCAGCCTCTAACACCTACATCGGTGCAGTTGAAGAGGCTGAGAAAAATAAAGGTAATCATTTGTCAAACAATATCTCTTATGTGTTTGTCTGAATCTGGCTGTATAGACCAGACTTTATTTAGTACGTCTTCTGTTCTATGAAGTGTTTAAGTCATGTGGCTCTTCCAGGGCTAACTGTGTTCGAGAGCGGACCCAAGAAGACGGAGAAAAGGAAAAAGGTGAAGGGTGGAGATGCAGAAGAAATTGATAACTTCCTTGGACCTTGGGCGAAATATGCAGATGAGAAAGATGTGGCCAAACCATCAGAGGTAATGCACCATATATTATAAAAATAGAGATTTAGATAGTAAATAATTATCCAACTTTAATAATATCCAATGGGGGCTGAGGGGAGCTGAGGTGGGTTGCGTGGCTGTGTCTGTGAAACAATCAGGAAATAACTTTATTTCTCTTATTAACAGCTTTATTGAGGCTCGTCCTCAGTCTCTGTTATTGTTATTGTATCTCTCTCAAACCATCGGACACAAATCAAATTAAACTTCTTCATGTCACTATTTTGCGGCGTAAGTTGCGAGTCAGACTCAGATTTAGAAGCTGGGTACATGAAATAAACAGTCAGAACACACACACACAGGTAGATTATCAGAGTTTAGTCTGTGAATCCACCTGGATAGTCTCTGCTTCAGAGACATTTCAGGCTGTCTCTGGAGGTTTGACCGATCTGAGTGTCTGATTGGCTTGTGAAGCGTGACGTGGGGCTGTTTTTTCCCCAAAGTTGGATCCTGCTCACCTCCTCTCCCCTACGCTGGTGCGTTTGTTTTTTTTGCGGCAACCCCTGTGTTGCGGACTGCCTGTGCGAAAACACACGACCCGCACTGAAATGAACTGAAAGACCTCAGTTTTTCCCGCGGTGCCTGATTCTGTGTGAATCCGCGTTTAGGCAATAAAAGTCTCTAGTGTAATCTATGCTTAATGGGCTTTTAGTTTTTAAATCACCAAAATAAGTGTCTTTGTATTTATTCCTTATTAGCTTAAAACATAATTCAACTCTAAAGGCACAATTATTTTTTATCAGTATTTGCAATAAAAGCCATAATGTGGGGTTTCATTTACTGTTTGGCTGAACATGCACTCACCTGCAGTACTCAACTGTGGCCTTTTGAGAGTCATTATGTAATTATGTAAAACTTTGAAATGTGCTGGTATATTGCACTTTTGTAGATGAGACACATACTGGTGCACATACTGCTTATGTGCCTGTGGCTATGCGATCCCCCTCACCCAGACAATACTACTGCTGTCAGGGAAAACTCAAAGAGTTGGCCTGAGCAATCCCCCGTACACCAGAGCGTGCAATTGCAAAGAAAACCAACTTCAATGTGCTCCATCTGTTTTCATCACTGCATTCCAGAACAAATCTCATTGGTAATTTTTGGGTTTGTGATGAAATTTTGTTTTGCAGGATGAGCAGAAAGAGCTTGATGAGATCACAGCCAAGAGGCAGAAGAAGGGGAGGAATGAGGAAGAGGCTCCTGCAGAAGAGAAGACCATTCTCCATGGTAATGAGGCTCCCTCCGATTGAGACATTTGAATGACCCCCAGTGAAACGACTACCTGCTTCATTTTTAAATTTGAAATTTTACGATTGGAGTTTACAGTATTTCTTTTGAACTTCTTGAAGGACCTCTTGTCCTTTACTTGAATATGATAGTATCATGAAATCTTTCTCTGCAGACGACATTTACCTAGTTGTCATGGGTCAAAATACTTTATTTAAAGTTCCTTCTGGTTAGTTATGATACAATGTTTAGTCTATTTGTCTCTGGAGCTGCAGGTCTTGTTGGTCAAAACATTCAATCCCACTAGAAAACCTCTAATGCTAAGGACCTTAGGCTTACAGCCCTGTCTCCTTTTTAAACATATCCAAATGCTGCAGTGTTTTTCTCACATGATTGATGATTTTGTCTCTTTTTGTTCTCCCCCCAGTTAAAGACATGTATGATTACCAGGGCAGGTCATACCTCCACGTCCCACAGGATGTGGGCATCAACCTGCGTTCTGCAGAGGCTCCAGACAAGTGTTACCTGCCTAAGAAGCAGATTCATGTCTGGTCTGGACACACCAAGGTCAGTGGAAAGGGGCATAAATCACTTTTTGTCTTTGCGGTCAAGTTTAAAAATCTTTCAGGTTTAAGTATCCTCTCTGCAGGATTTGCTGATAGTAAGTGTTCTGAAATAATTCTGAAATGCAAACTAGGAGCAGTGTCATATAGGTGTCTGTCTATACACAGAGAGAAAATCCCATTATGCGGTCCTTGTATGAATTTCTGAGACACTCTCGACTGAAATAAAATGATAACGTGATCATATAGCCACTTGTCGCTGACACATTCAAGATTATTCTCTCTCTTCAAAACACCATCTTTTATAAATCGAATATGAAGGCGAATGTTACTCCAAGAAGGATCTGATTCAAGCTTGAGATCTGCCAATGTGCTTCAGGGAGAGAGAGAAATCACTCAGGTTTTAAATTGGCTTCCATTCGCTTTGTGCAGGAAGTTACAGCCTTCAGAGCCTAATTTGAAATACAAAGCGGTTTGAAAAGATAATAAGCATGTGGAAGTGCTGATGTGGAGATAATAGAGAGAGGGTGGACCGTACAGTGTCACCAAAGTTTAGAAAGTTTGGTAACTTTAAAGTAATGGTGATGGTGCTGTAACTACTACAGAGACAATGCGTGCATACTGTACTGAAATGTTTACATATTATTTAAATGTTTGCCAACACGCTTTCTTTACGCCTTATTAAGTCTAAGAGCTTAGAGACTGTGCCCCACATTCTCTTTTATAGCAGAAGAAATATGGTTGGCTATATATATATGTATATATGTATCTTCTCTCTGGATATTTCCCAGGGTGTCAGTGGCATCCGACTGTTTCCGAACTCTGGTCATCTGCTGCTGTCTTGCTCCATGGACTGTAAGATCAAGGTAAATAATCGCACAAGCTTGTGAATTAATATATGCACACTCGTTCTGATTTAAAATCTCTTATTTTATGGTAGAAAAGTTACACAATGTTGCTTTATTTTAATGTAGTGTTGGGGCTCATTTGTGGTTTCATCTCCTTCTCTCCGCAGCTATGGGAAGTGTACAGCGAGAGGAGATGTATAAGAACTTTTATTGGTAAGTAATCCTAAATTCTCATGTGATAAACGTTAATAATTAATAAATTCACCATCATATTATAACATTTCATAAGCAACAATGGATCGACGACAAACTTGCTGATATTAAATATGTTGGGGTCTTAAAGACAGCATCCGGAACACCAGTGACACATCCGCTGACCGTTAACAGACCTCGTTTTTTTTTTCTTTTAACAAATACATTACGGACATTTACGGATACATGGGGTCTGTAGGGGTGTGCGGGGTGATGTGCAGGTCACTCTTACACGCCTCTCAGAGACAGCACACTGTCTTGAATAGAGATTGTTTGGAGCCACGGTTCTGCTTGTCAGCTGCTTCACAGAATATGCATAATTCAGCAGCCCAGAGGCCAAAGAGAACAAGGCGCAAGGGAGGACACAAGACCCGGAGAGGAGTGAAGACGGAGCACTGACTGAGGGCTTCATATAATTGTTTTTATTTATTCAGAGGATTATGTTATGTTAACTATCCTACAGGGGAGCACATTAGATTATCATTTTGTTGTTGCTGCTTTGCTCTCAGCTCCATCGTGTCCTGGCTGGTATCGTCTTTGTATTCTGCAGCAATTTAATGATTGGTACTTTTCAACTTTTTCAAATTCTTCTGAGATTTTTTGGTGTGTGTTTGTACTTGTCTTTTTTGTTAACTCTTGCTAAAATTACAGATGTTTATCATCCATAATTCTGCATATCGGAATTATCACACAAGAAAAAACCATTAAGAATATCGTACATGCATGTCATGTGTGTATTTTCATGTTTGGATGCAGACTGTGACATTTGCCTCACCTTCAGTAGTACATTTATCTGTGTTTTTTCCCTGTACGCACATACACCGTCAAGGTTTTTATGCAGCGGCTGCGTCGCCTTTGGCACGCCGGCAAGTCAGGTTAGTGCAAGCGAGCGGGCGAACAGGCACTTAGCCTCAGTGGGGCCTGTTATCGCCGTGGAAACAGTGTAGCCTCGATAAAAGCCAGTTTTTAACAAGGGAGGCGTCTGCGAGCGCCGGGCCCACAGGGACATCACCGACACTGTATGAGAAAGAGCCAAAGGGTTGCATAGATTGGGATTAGGGAGAGAATAAGACAAGGTAGAGAATAGTTGAAAAGACAGACAGAGCTTGTAATTTTTTTCCCTCCTCCTCTCTTTTTGTTTTAAAGATTCCATTTTCCTCGTCTCCAACAGCCCACATCATCTTTTCTTTCCTCAACAGCCCTTATTTCCCTTAACCACGTTTCACATTCCTCAAATGAATTGGGTGTCAAAGAAAAGCAGCCGGGGGAGAGACTTTGTAACAAGACTTAAGAACACTTTAGTGAATACTTTCTGGTGTACGTTTATTTATTTGTTTGTAATATGTGTGTAAATTTCCTTTACTAGGCCACAGCAAAGCAGTGCGAGACATTTGCTTCAACAACACCGGGACCAAGTTCCTCAGCGCCGGCTATGACCGCTACCTTAAACTCTGGGACTCTGAAACAGGTAACTGAATCAAGAGAGATGAACCACGCATGAATATCTCACTTATACAACCTGTCTGTTTGAATGTGTCGGTAGTTTAATCACAGCTATTCTGTGAGTAGAAATCCTTCCTCTTTGATAGTGTGTATGATATACACACTGTACACAGTGATATAACCTTGATCTCACAAGCTGTCAGGTAAGACATCAGCTGTCGCTGCAAGCATATTTCTGGAAGGTCGGAAACACTTTTCAGTTTGTTACTCATTCACCTTTTACACTATTTAGTTACACGGCTACTTAATTGATTAATCAATTAAATCATTTCTCAATTAAAAATACTAAACATTCTCAAGTTCTAGCTTCTCAGATGTGCCAGTTTTCTTTGTCTTTAGTGATAATAAAACAGGAAAGTTTTGGACTTTGGACTGTTGACCAGACAAAAAAACAAGAACATGAATATGCAGATTAATCAATAATAAAAAAATAAATGTTTCCTATAGATGTTTGTTTTTATATGAACCTAGTATTCTGTTGATAGGGAGCTCATTTCAGCGTCAGTCTCCAGATCGACATTACATGATGTTTATATAATGAAACACAGTCCACAAAACCTGTAAAACAAATGTAATCAGCAGCTCTGACACAGCCTCTGTGAAATCCAGCTATTGTAGAGCTGAGAAGCGACAACTCATGTGTCACTTTTAATTTTAAAATGCTGCCTAACTCTTGCATATATAATTTAGGCTCACCGGTCTTACCGGTGCCATATTGTTCCTCCTGTTATCTTCCCCTCCGCTGCTCACCCGTCTCACTTTCCACCCCTCTCAACCAAGTGCCAATCCAGCAGAGGGCAGAAACGAGTTAAATCCCCCCACTTGTTGTAAACAGGATCCCATCTGAAGCCACATCATCCAAATACTTAGTCAGAGTTGAGACTACATAGGTACGACGTGTTAAATTAAATGGTCTCCTTACTTTTCCAGTCAGTTGTGGGTTTGTCAAAAAAAAGAAATCAGCTTCTTTCAGATGTGAAAGTTTTTAGTACTTCATTCAAGATTTGTCCCAGTTGCAGTTGAGCACTGGGTGTAATACAGAAATTGTGTCAGTGAAAAGTCCTTATTCTTATCTTAAGGGGCTCTTGGTGTTGCCATCAGTTTAATTTCTTCTGCTCTCAGCTCCAGCAGTAGTGGTAGCATCATTCCTGTGGTGATTCACCTCTGCTGAATGAATACAAAGAAACACAGAGCTTTCTGCTGTTGCGGCTGAAGTGTCGCTGCCTGCAGGGACAGAGAATACAGCATTGAACGTTGCAGTCGGTGCCCTTTTAAACTTTAAACAACTCGTGTGTGAGAAGCCACTGTGGATTCTTCTGACTTTCATTGTGCTCCTTCCACAGGACAATGTATCTCCCGCTTCACCAACAGGAAGGTACCGTACTGCGTCAAGTTCAACCCAGACGAAGACAAACAGAACCTTTTTGTGGCCGGGATGTCGGATAAGAAGATTGTTCAGGTAAAGTCGGCATGTGCCGCACCGCGAGCGATTCGATTCGGCTCCCTCCATCGCCACATGTGTATTTCCCAGTTGACCAAGCAGATGCACACAAGAATTTCTGTGTGTACCCTCTGTGCCCACAGGAGCATGAAATGCACTCCCGCCTCATCTTCCAGCACTAGTGCGTGTATTTGTGTGTGCGTGGCTCGAGGTTTCAGCGGCTGACAGGACTAGAGCAAGTCATTAATCACGGGCAGCATTAGGGTAGCAGAAAGGCAAATAGAAGAGAACAGTCTGTGATGAAAGTAGGAAATCCATGACTATGATATCATTACAGCAAACCGTTATTAGAACAAGTAACGCCGAACCTCTGCAAATTTGGATTGTTGCGGTTGAGATGATTTTATTTTCCCACAATTTATAATCATAGAGTTCGGGGCTAACTAATACGGAAGCTTAGTTTTAGACTCAGTGGCATCTTTAATTGAAAATATGTCAAGATGTTAGTGTAACAGCCACAAAGTTTGTCCTCTAATTTGTCCAGATAAACGGCAGTCATTCCAGAAATATCTGGCACAACGATCAGGGTTTGTATTAAATCATGCAGCAGCTCTCTTCTGGGTTTTCAGAACAGATGGTTGCTCTTGTGAGCAGCCGAAGGCCAAGCTAAAAAAAAACTCCCAGCATAAATAGAAATGCATGTAAAATCTGTTTTTGGACAGATTTTACATTCGTTGCCCGCAGGCCGGATCTATGGGCTTGACTTTTCTTTTATATTTAAACATGTGCATAATGTTTTCCTAAATAAATATTAATGATTGAGGCCTGTTCGCTAATCGCTGTCATTACACCACTTCTGCAGCGGCACAGTCTCCCACATCTCCGCCACGTGCGTGCGTCTTTGTTACATCAAGAAGTTTTTGGCATGCAGCTCCCCGCAAGACTGTGCAAAATGTAGACGGAAATCAGTTTCAGGCTTTGCTTCATCATGTCCCAGACAAATGTTCATCCCCGTGGCGGTCGGTAGCTTAGTGGGTTAAGCGGCCGCCCCGTGTGTGGAGGCTGTAGTCCTCACTGCAGCTGGCCCCGGTTCGAATCCCGCATCGGACGGCTAATTTACTGCGTGTCACTCCCCATCTCTCTGCTTCCTGTCTATCTTCAGCTGTACTACCAATAAAGGCATAAAAAATAATCTTTTAAAAAAATAAATGAATAAATATGTTCACCTCCTCTCTCGTTCGTATCTCTCCATCAGTGGGACATCAGGTCAGGGGAGGTGGTTCAGGAGTACGACCGTCACCTGGGAGCCGTCAACACCATCACCTTCGTCGATGAGAACCGTCGGTTTGTCAGCACATCGGACGACAAGAGTCTTCGAGTGTGGGAGTGGTGAGTGTGCAGGCCACGGCCTGAAATATTGATGCATTGTTTTTGAATTTGATTGCACCGTTTAATGTTCTGAGCCAAGCACTTAATCTCAAATACTTTGTAACGGAAGACTGGGGTTTTCGTTTGGCAGCTGCTTTGGAGAAATGTATTCAACGTTATGAATGTTAAGAACCGATAATGAGCCGAGTTTAAGAAGAAGAAAGAAGTTCAAGAGGAGGAGGCATTAAAAGTGAGTCGCGCTAGATCCGGTAGCACGATCGTTCTCGGGGGACTTTTTACTGTGACACAGCCTCATTGTGTTCTGTCTAACCTGCCTAACAAGAAGACTGAGAGAAAAAAAAAGAATCGTGCGTCACCTTCTGAAGATTGCTCAGTGCTGCTTTCATTAGCCGCTGAGAAGAAGCAGACATCAACAGACCTCTAGACGACCACATCTTGGACAAAGCCTCACCCAGCTGTGCTGCTAATCTGCTCTGAGTCACAGCCCCTGCCACGTCTTTTGCCTGCTTTATATGCATCTCTACAGTGTGTGTGTTTTATTTTTTTATTCCCCCTCTGGAGCTAATATTGCGCATTGACAATGCTCCAGCAAAAACCCCCGTGAGCCTCTACGCTGTTGCCAGTTGTATATTTGAATAAATAAGCATTTTTGCAACGGTGCCACAAATTAAATTACCAGAAGGGAGATGTGCTGGCAGGTCAGATAAAGTTTAAAACTAATTTCCCTTTTTCAAAAATCTCCCTTTCTTTCCCTTTATTGAAAGTGCAAAAACATGCACATGTGTAATTAACAAGGCCATGTCCACTCTTCCCATGAGCTTGTTTATTTTTAGATGTCCTACTGAAGTCTTTGTCTGTGCATAATGGGCAGTCAAAAGCAACCACCAGGAGCTGCTTGCAGATCGGCTGGTGGGGGGGAACACACGGTGGTATTTGTTGCACAAAGATGATAAATATTTACAAGACCAGCTGATAAAGAGCGCTTCCTGTGGATCCTTGAAAAAAACTTCATTGTCATTGTTCTGTTCTTCTCCGTGTTTCTTTTTGCTCTAGAGCATGAGAGATGTGGATTAACCATTGAAACGATGTTTGCATTTTTGCACAAGACATCAGCAGATGCAAAAGAACTATCCCAAGAGTCTGCTTAGTTGTTTTTTTCGAGGCGATCTCCCATAATTTTTTTTTAGTGTAGCGTGGGAGCAAACGGGCAAGCTTATGTCGGGCCAAAAAGTGGCTTTACTGTCCTTCTTTTTCCCACGGATACCACCTGGCCCTTGACTCTAACTAACTCCGTTGTGAGCCGCTGCTACACAGAAGCTTTAGGCTGAATTTACCGGAACAGTCTCATATCTCTAAAATAGAAGTGGAGGCCGGCGGGGAGAAGAGGGGCAGAGTGAGGGAACGCCGGATGGTTAGAAAAGATTGCGAGGCAGCAAAAAAAATCTACAAGTCATTCGCATCACAGCGCAAACACGTCTTCAAATTCTATCCTCGTTTTCACACGCGTACAGAGTACGTTATCTGTGGCAGAGGTTTATCTTTCAAGGAGCGGAGAGTTGGTGTGTGTGTGTGTGCGCGCGCTGGCGGAAGGTTACGATCAATATAAAATGTGCTGGACTGTGCCCAGGAGAATTAGCTCTCGATCATGAAGTTCATTGAAACTGTGATCTTAGAGAGACATTTGGGATGATGATGACGATGGGAAAAGATGAAAAATGGAAAGTGAACTGAACGCTGTCGTCTAAGTACTCCGTTTCCCATGTGTACTCTCAACACAGAGGCTCAGTCTTGGCAGGTTTCCAGCTCAACTTCGATTATGATCCTGACCTTAAAAATAAAAATAAAAAAGCCCCCTGCCAACCCAAATTTAACATTATGTAAATATTTTCCCTTCACTAATGATTGCACCAAGGCTGAGTCACTTGAAAGAGAGAGAAAAAAGAGATTTTTCTTGCAGTTATGCTTTGAGAAATCATCATTTCACATTAGTCGTAAATAAGCAAAGATTCTTTAACTCCCTTCTCAGTAAGAGACATTCGGTCTTGACGTTTTCCCTGCAGGCCGATTACATAACTTAACCTCCTCGCTTCGCTGCAGATGTTATGTCTGACAAAGTTCATATATAAAATATACAATAAAAACGCTGTCTTCTGCTTCTTTGTCCTCTCTCCCTGATCGGCAGGAAACATCGTAAACGGCAATCAATCATCTATTATTCACGAACGTCCCCAGTGTACAGATTGTTTGTCAAGTGTTTTTCCTTTCTTCCTCCCCACATCGCCCTCCAGACGACAGAACATTCGCACCGGTTATTTCTGGAGCGCAGATGAAGAAATATGATGGCTTTGTTATCTTTCAGCGTTTGGCTTGGCTCGGCTGCTCGACATGACAGCGTCTTCTTTGCACAGGGAGTTTGCGCCTCTCTGCAGTTCTTCGAAAGGCCATTTTTGGTCTTGTGAATTAAAACACGGCGGAACGGTTCGCTCCAGCTGTTACTTATCGCATAAAGACAGAGAGATTGCTCCAGTTTAAGCAGATGGAGAGATGAGAACAGGGATATTGCTCCGTAACACCGACTTAATGCGAGTAAAGTGAAGCAGAAAGATTCATTAGCTACGCGCGTTCACTTAGTTTGGAGTAGGTTTCAGATGCATACACAGTTAAAGAGTTATTCTGGCACAGCACCGCATATTCCAATGATCTTCTGCAGACCACTTAACGGCCAAATAGCCAAGTTTCAGATCTCTGACAAAGCAGAGAGTCATAGCAGAACATGAAAGAACAGGGAGGCAGGGTGAAGGAAGTGTAGAAGGGACTAATAAATAATTGGATGCCAGTACAGTCGGCGGTGCAGCATCAAAAGCTTTCGGACCGCACTGAGTTATTCACATACTGTAGCTGTCATGGCGAGTGTTTTCCTCTTTAGTAACAAGCATTTCTGAGGTGGTAAGAACTACAGCTGTGGATGTTTTTCTTTCTTTTTCTTTTGGGTTCTTGTTCTGGGTCCGTGCAGGTTTCTGTTTAACCCTGACTTCAAGTGTGCTCACAGCGCTTTGTGTCTTTTTCAGGGATATCCCCGTGGACTTCAAGTACATCGCCGAACCCAGTATGCACTCCATGCCAGCTGTTACACTCTCTCCCAACGGTGAGCATTCAAATACTGGCGAAACACTCGCAGACGCACAGACTCTGGGAAGCGTAAACCCATATTGCCAGATTGAAGTTGATTCTTCGTATTTTCCTGTGTTTGGTCATTGAAGGATAAAAACAAGGCAGGCTCTGTTCATCATACGTAAATTTATGTGTGATGAACAGAGCCAGTCGCCAGGGTAGAGATCCAAGCGTTTTTGATATATATAGATGTTGTCTGTTGCCATTTCCAGTCTTTTCTTAGTTTGGATACACCGGCTGTCACAAGTGAAACACTAAAACTTCTTCTTTAACGCACAGTACTGTGAGGGAGCGAACGTTAAAGCACACAGCAGCAGTTTCAACCGATGACATGTCAGTGTGAGATGGGGAGATGCACTCCTCCCTCCACAGATAATGTGGAGACAAACATTAAAGCAAAGCTGTGAGGATATATTTGCCTCCTCGCTAGGAGCCACATGAACAGATATATATCTTTATGGTAAATATGAAGATACTGCCAGGACACAATTCGCTTAGCCCAATGACTGGCTCTATCAAAAGTTTTATTGGAGACTTGTCATCACCATGCAGTTTCCACAGAGTCACTCACATAAAGACATGATGGCACATAACACTTTGTACAGTTTGAACAAACAAGACGTGTTTCTTCGTGAGCGTACGAGGTGCTGGTAGGTGGATTCTTCTCCCTTTGGCCAGAACTTGTTTTCGGACAGTTGTGAGAGGCTATAGATCCTCTCTGACTCTCTGCAAGAAAGCCAATAAGCATATTTTCCCAAAATGTCAAAACTATTCTTTTAAGTTTCCATACTAATTAATTAGACTTGCTCGAGGCACTGCGCAGCTGAATTGATGAGTTTCCACAGATGCGAGTGGAAGCAACTTACTGAAACGGCAGCCAAGTTTCGCAGGTGGTCACCCTCTTCAAATATAAGGACGGATCAGGAACTCCCTGTTGTAGCTCCCATCAAACTCATCTCTCCTCATCTTTTTATTTCCCCTCTACATACTTTGTTTGCCCTCTCCCTACTTCCTTCCTTCGGCAGTGTCATTATTTGGCACGTAAAAAATTGACAGAGTTGCTTTTGACATTTGTGGACGACAGCGTCTTATTCATTTAAGTTTTTGTGCGGGAGGATGTAAGAGGACACACACACACACACGGCAAACACTAGATCTTTCTCATACCGCATTATTAAATTCCATCATGTTTCCTTTCAAGAAGTGCAGTGAGTCGTGTAATGCTGTGACACTGAGGCGCAGCCTCTTATCACCGCGCACCGACGTTGAGTCCGCGGCTGAAACGCTCTGTAAAGTAGATCTCGACCGAGCGGTCTGATGAAAAACCTCTTTTCATTTCCCTCTAAATTGCCTCGATCTTTCTACTTTTCTGTCGGCAGAACGATGAGTTTGTGTCCTTTTTTCAGTGTCGTCCACTCACATTTCCAAAAATGTTTTTTTTTATTAGATTTCTGTCCTTTAGGCAAATTTCCCCTGTTGTTAAAAACGCATATTGAGAGTAGTGATGCCACCGAGATGCTTGTTTGGCTAAACAAGTTGCTGTGCGCTTTTTAAAGTTGTTGTGACACATGGTATGACAGCAACTGCTAACACAAACTGTAAACTGCTCCACTTTATATATTTCATGCTGTACCTTCACACACACTAACATACTCTGCACACTTTTTTTCCTGTGATTTTTGTGAGCATGTTGTGTCATGTTATTACAGCAGTAATGAAGTGCTGTGCGGTGCCACGTCGGATCAGCTGCAAAGCTTCATGCCGTGTGCTTCTTTCCATCCCCAGGTAAATGGCTCGCGTGCCAGTCTATGGACAACCAGATTTTGATCTTCGGAGCCCAAAACCGCTTCAGACTGAACAAGAAGAAAGTCTTCAAAGGCCACATGGTGGCCGGTTATGCCTGCCAAGTGGACTTCTCCCCCGACATGAGGTAAAGCCTTTACCTCTGCTCTTCGGATAAAAGAACGACATTGCACACATGATTCATCTTTTACGTGATTTAGAAAAATACAACAGAGAAATGAAAACTATGTTAGCTGTTTTTTTTTTAAGAGGATTAAAACTGTCAGGAGTTGAAGTGTAAAAAAAAAAGAGAGACAAAATTTAAGGATCACTTTATTTTAGAGATGAAAAAGCGAGTGGTAAAACAGGTTCAAAACAACATTTGTATCAGGATGGTTGACTCATTTCCTCTTAAATGCCTTCAGTTGATGAAGAGCTGTGGGAAACCGCCTCTTCATATTATCTAATGTACATGCTCTACAAGGAGAGCTAACTAGGACAGTCCAGCACTCTAATTTTAGCCAAAACACCCATTAAGACCTCCATCTTCTCACATACCACCACCCACGACCGTGAGCAGGTGCCCTAACTTCCTTTCAGTATCCATGGCAACAGCGCAACTCCTGGCTGGGATAAAATATCCAAAAATTCAGACTCCCACCTTTTTGGCAGGTGAAGTGGAGACCGGAGTAATTTTTAGCAAAGTGCTAATCTTTCCATCCTCTCTCTTCCTCTTTGTGTTTTTTTTTCTCTCTCTGTCAGTTATGTGGTGTCAGGAGATGCGGACGGAAAGCTGAACATTTGGGACTGGAAGACCACCAAACTTTACCACAGGATCAAGGCTCACGACAAGGTGTGCATAAGCGCCCTGTGGCACCCACATGAAACCTCCAAGGTCATCACCTGCGGTTGGGACGGACAAATCAAACTCTGGGACTAAATCTGTCCTGGTGGGTGTTTGCGTGTTTATTTGGGGAGGGAGGGCGGGGTTCTAGGAAATAATGGACAGAACTGAACTGGTTCACTAAAGAGAGACGGAAAAGGGACTGGTTGTCCCATGGATTTTGTAAAAAGCCACAGGACTGGTATCCAGTCTTATTGTAGCAGTGTATTTTTGTATCCTGTCGCGAGAGCTCAAACATGTACTCATGTAATATCTGTACAAAGATGAACGCAAGAACGCATTCTTTTAAAAATTTCTACCGCAGAAACCATAGTGGAGGGAGTACCATGGCTTTTTCTTTTAATAAATGTTTTGTTATTTTAATTTGCAGCGTCCTGTGTAGAGACCTCTGTGTGATCTTTGTTAAAAATTCTTAATTTTTCCATTGTCTCTTTGTGCAAATAAACATTCTTTAATTTTTGTCTCCTTCAGAAAACTGAGCAGTTACCTTGGAAAATATGTTTTTATTCAAATGCCAGATAATTCGTTGTTTTCTCTCTTGATTTAAACTGCGTCAAAAGATTTGGCAAATTCTATTAATTAGATTTAGACTAGATTAGAATTTTTGAATTATTGTAGACTGTGATTATTTTTTGAGGGTGTCAGCCCAGTGTAATGTTTTAGATTAAATTTAATTGGTGAAGCGCTGGTGCAGCACAGATAATGGAGTAAAGCCAATTGAACACCAAAAGAAAAATCAGTGAGTTATACAACAACTGCTTCCTCGTGTGAAACACATTTGTTGTTTTGTTATAATCCAGGAAACTCCAAATATCCAAATAATGGCTTTCGTCTTTTCTTCATGCGCTCGCCCACACGTCTTCATTTAAATATCCCAAAACACACAGGAGAGACGTCACTGTTGACGTTCTTCACATAATCGTTGTGTTTTGTGTTCTGGATTTCTCAGTCCAGTTGCAGGGAAGCGTCTCTTTATCTCATCTACAGTCTTCTTCCGGGAGCAGATCCCATCTCTTTACCTTTATTACTCACGTACCCCCTGTTCAGTCTCTTTGTCATCCTGTGTAAGCAGCTCCAGTGGCCTCAAATATCCACGACGAGGCATTTTAACACTGTGTATCCATTTCCTTTAATTCATATTCTATTTGATAGGACTGTGGTGTCTGGGCCAATGCAGACCTGTGGTAATCTGGAAAATGTCTAATGTCTGGCTGTGGGCCGAGTTAAGATAGGACCATGATGACTGTGAATCAGAGGCTGACCTGCAGCCAGCAACACAGCCACTATGAGGTAGAACACAGAGGGCCTCTGGAGGCAATTACTCTGCCCTTCTACATCGCTGAGGTCATTACAGGCCAGGAGAGGAAGAGCAGGAGGATAAGAAGAAGCAGGGATTTTAGTTTTGTAAGAAAGATCAGGTCAGATTAAATAAAAAAAGGGCTGCTGGGAAACAGCCGTGCCCGAGCAAGAATTACACAAGCTTGTATTTTCCAGCCAAGATAACTGACTGTCTGGCACCAGTCAAGCCTTCCACTGTGTGTTCACCCAGCTCAGGGTGTAAGCGCTGCTGGCGTTGAGTACATTCTTATGCAGAAAGAGGTGAGGTTTGGCAGGGTCGCTGTGGACGTGGAAGAGGCGGAAGTTGGCGCGTTCGAGCTCCTTGAGCAGGCTGAACCAGTAGCGCACCACGGATGGGTCATCGCCACCCACCTCAAAGCCCGCCCAGTGCAGGTGAAGCTCCAACAACAGCTGACCCACCGAGTCCAGAACTCCCTCCAGGAGCAAATTCTCCAAGATCTTCCACTCTGCGCTCTCCATATCCGCCTTCAGCACATCCACCTACAGGAAATCAGGTAATAAATGAGTTCTGTTGTAAGGAATGACATTTGATCGTGTTGAATTACTGAACGCAGAAACTATTAAAAGATGAAAAAGGAGTAAGCGAAGCTTGGCCTTTGTTCTCGCTTTAGCAACGCTGATGATTGATTGAGCGAGAGAGCAGCCTGACAAGGTTTACTCTTGGCGCATAGAGGAAACGCTTCACAAGATGAATGTTAATGGCACCCTTAGGTCAAATTCGTGTAAGGAGACTCATGCATGCGGAAGGTTTAATGCACATCCTCAACCTTGGCTTTCCTCTTAACACCACTGAACTGCTAAAGATGTCCATTGTCTGACCTTCTATGTGTTTAAAAGTCTTGTTGCCGACCGCCCACCAATGTATCTCAGCATTTTTCCAGAGGGGAGATTAGGTTGTAAGATTTATCAAACAGAGTCCTTGAATATTGTAGTGCCAATGATCATTACATTAAAGATAACATAAGATATCAGCTGAAGAAAAAAAGCCATAGATCTCTTGTGTTTTATGTAACTGTGGGAAATGTTCACATTTCATCCGGTGCCATGACAGCACAGATATTAAAGCGGCCATAAAAATCCTCTCCGACTGATGCCTTTGGTGATGCCACAGAAATCCCAGTCCTCATTAACGGGACTTGAACAAGTCTAAAAAAAAAAGCTATCTGTGGAGAATACGTCCAAATGTTGTCTTCTACCCTCCCGATAGGCACAGAAACTCCCACAAGCGTAGATGTGATCCTTAATTGGACAGAAACCTTGTAATGGAGGATTATGTGGCATCATCAAGAGGTGATGTATTCAATTGGCCTCTAAGGAGAGCGTCTCTCTGTATGTGTACCAGCCCGTTTGTGTGCATGTGTCAGGATCGGCTGTTATTTAAAGGCAGCTCCAGACAGCTTCATTCTGTCTGACAGGTTTTCTTTTTTTTTTTTTAAGTGGACTTCACACAAATGGCCTTTCTGCCTCAATGGTCCCCGATCCAAGGCTGCCAAAATCCACTCTCTGCAGGAGAAGTTTGCAAGCCCTGGCAACATTTCCTGTCTGGTGTGAGCGGAGTCCATATGGCGTTGGGAGCTTTGGAAAGATGACTTTTGCTACGCCGCTGTGCAGCCTTAGCCATGCTAAATGGTCCTTAACTATGCTGGGCGGAAATGAGATACGCTGACAGTTTGCCGGTGGTCTGGAGAGCAAAGTGAGATACTGCGTGTTATAAAAACTACAGGCATTCAGCTGAAATACATGGGTCATTTAAATGGAATAGTTTAAGATTTTGTGCCAGCAGCCTGTTCACAAGCTCATAAAATCTGCCTGCCTACAATAGAAACCTATGGGTGACAGTACTATGTCCATGTTTTGTACAATTTATGCTCCAAGCCAAGAAAAACTGAACATTGGAGATGGTGTCAGAGGCAAATTTAGTTACCTTTGACTTGCGCCTGGTTACCTGTAACCTGTTTCCATTTGTTTCCAGTCTTAATGCTAAGTAAGCTCACCATCTCCTGACTCCAGCAGCATTTACTGTACGCACATGAGAGTGGCATCTATATTCTTACCAAACGCTCTACAACAAATGAAATAATGTACAGTATTTGACAAAATGTGGAACTGTTCCTTTAAGCAGGTTTCAAGAACAAAATGAGTATTAGAGTCTTTCTGTGGGTGACGTAGGTGACGTGGAAATCTTTTGGTTTGAGATCATTTTGAATCTTGAACTGCGACAGCAAATAGCTTAAACCGTTTTTCAGTTTCTTTTCTTTTTCATGCAGCCTGATATGACAATTCTGTAAGACATGAACTAAGAAAACTGTTACAGACTAAATTTCACTCTACATTAACAGAGATCGGCTCCTCTGTATAACTCCTGTAGACTATTTTATGTAAAATGTCTTTGAACTGAAGATTCCTCCTCTCCACTGCTGTGAAATGAATGTC
This sequence comes from Collichthys lucidus, assembly GCA_004119915.2. Taxonomy (NCBI): domain Eukaryota; kingdom Metazoa; phylum Chordata; class Actinopteri; family Sciaenidae; genus Collichthys; species Collichthys lucidus. Next base: position 27,465,927 of record CM014086.1, on the reverse strand, counting down.
AGATTGCTGCACAACAGTTTATATAGCCAGCGGGCAAATACTTCCTCTCCTCCAAAGGACTCATGATCAAAATATACATGGTAATTATTTCTGTAAAGCATCTCCAGCATTAGGCAGCACATTGGGACAAATTTTGATTTAGAGATGCTTTTGATGAAAAGTCGTCGTCGTAAACAAACAAGTTTTTCTGATATGAGAAAATAACTTAAAATAGAGTTTGACTTGTTAATTGGCCTGAAATGTGTTTATTTCATGGTGGGCAAATCCTGGCTATCAACAAGACTTTTATTTACTCTTTTTGTTCCACACAGTTGGTCTTGTTAGAATTATTCAACAGAATTTTTCTTGTAAACCAGAGAGCAAAAACATTACAAGATATCTAACCTTCATTATATTACCTTCAATATGTATATTTTATGAGCTTTAATAGCCTGCCATTAGAGAGCAGATCACAAAGATATTTAACTACACATCTCAGACATTTTTGGAAGCACTTAAACAACTGCTTTGACAGACACGAAATAGAAGTTTTATTTAAAGTGTTTAAAAAAGTAGCCAGTCTAGCAATGTGGTTTTGTCTTAATAGTAAATTATAATTCTTCATTAGGTCTCAATCCATCTTTGGATGGGTTGCCATGATATTTTGGGCATATATTTCATACATACTGTGTATATGTTCCGAGCAAGCTGAGATGAGCTGATACTAGTGAAAAAACTGCAGACCAAGGGGAAATTGCAAGAATCTTGTGTGACACGCACACCCTGCACACAAAACGTTAATTGTTTCAACCCAGCGTTTTGGAATTGGACTTACTAGCTACAATGGAAAATCGTAAAAGTACCTGGTACCATCGAGTCAAATCAAGCTAAGCTTAACCTTTTTATACAGTGGAAACATTTAACAGTTATTCATGGTTCCCAGAGGATGTATCCTATTTGTGGTTTTGAGTCAAATGTTTTCACAAGTATTGGATATATTGCAAAGGAATTTGTACATTACAAACATTGCAGACATTCATATTTTGCTCAGTATGACATGTAAAAACTTTGGTGACTTAACTTTTTATCTGGTGCAGTCATCAGGTCACAATTTATAATTTGTCCAAAATGAATTCATTTAAACTTATAGCTAAACTTATATGACAGTCCATCAGCTGTACTTTGCATTTAGTGCTAATTGAGACTACAATGCTAAACTATCACGTTGAACATGAGTGTGTTAGCATTGTTACTGTGAGCATGTTGTTCAGCATTGCACAGCACTGTGACCTATTATTGTCCAATGAGCTGCATCAATTAGGCAGACCTATGCAGATATGTAGACATTTATGTTGGGTAACTATGGCAACATGTATATAGGTGCAAGTCAGTCAGCAAATAAAACAGTTGTTGTTAGATGGAAGTACTGCATGCTGTGTTTGTTCTCTACCCCTTGTAATTTGGCAGGGCCCAAATTTGGGCCTGTTACTGTTGTCCAATTAGCAACATGATCAATGGTCCAGTATGCCGTTTCTCCCAATAAATGAGATAATATTTCCTGCTACTGACATTTGTCCCTGTGGTGACAGTGTCTGCTGTCTCAGCTGGTCAGTGAGCTCAGTGAATGAGTCATCGGCGTAGTTTTTAACCAACACAGTTAGGAAACGCTGTACAAATGCATATTTCGACCTTTCCGAGCGAGTCTATTTCTTTGTTGCTGCTTTTCCTGTCACAGAGGCTGGGCAAGAGCCTTTGAGGAGAAAAAAAAAACTGTTCTGCTGCTACTTGCTCCGTGGGCACACTATGTACTCACATTAAAACCTCATTACAAGAACGTGTGCGTGGCTCTGCATTTAAAACAGGTGCATAATGTCATCTGTGAAACAATTTGGTGTGCAAACTCAACCACACAAGCACATACCGCACGCCAATGTTTATTTGTCCATATCTTGTCACACACTGAGAAGATATGAATGTCTTTTCAAGTGCCTCGTATAAACCAGTCTGCTTTGCTTTTAGGCTCCAGAAAAGAAAATGATCGACTCAACTTTAAGTAGCTATGGCAATACACCACTGAGCAGCGTGGAGACATTCTGCTCCAAGACTGAATTTGCTTTGATTTACCGGTTCATATAGTATATGTTCCTGTAAAAAAAAAAAAGATTAATTAATTAGTTTTAATGAATTTGTCTGGAGAAAATCCAACAAAGCGTTAAAAGCTCTTAGTCAGGGCAATATATCCTATAATAGTAAAGTAGAATGAAGATAAAGGGTTTATCCTCATGAGACCAGGAATATGTTCGGCAAATATAATGGCAAACTGTCTCTCACATAATTAGATATATTGCGTGTCAAGCAAACACTTTGGCCTGATGTTGGTGACAATGGAAAGTCATGAACCCCCAATTATGAAACAAGTTTATCATCTGGGGAGCATGAATGTGTTGAATTTCATGACAGTCTGCCCAGTAGATAGAGTAAAATTTAGACCAAAAAGATTTTTTTATTTTGCCTGAAAACATTTGCATCCAACCTCTGCACACAATCAATATGGACAATGAATTTAAAGTCTTTGCGTAGGATGTGAAAAGTTCTGACTTTGGTGATACCGAGTGGGAGTGAGAGTTTATTAACAAAGGCAGACAGAAGGGCAGAATGATATCCCAAACAACCGCATACAAAGCAGGTTGGTTTTCACTAGAATTGCCTCGTTTATCTACAAACCATGTTTATGCCCTACAGTATGCTACTGTATAATCAAATGTAATGAAATCTAGCCATTCGTTTATTAGACTATAAATGCACTGTATAATTAATAATGTATGTATCTGTCACCTGTTTCCCTCTTTTTGGCATGAGAAGAGAAAAGAGCCTGGATGTCATTCAGTTGTGAATTTATTACCCATATACGAGAAACTTGGCTTCTCTGACCTTGAATTATCATTCATCGTGTTCCTAAACAGGCATGTTCACTGAATCTATAACTGTGTTTTATTAGTATGCACGCTATCAGTGGGCTCGGCGCGCATATGATCGATCTCGTATGCAGATCCCTATCTGGTGATGTGGAACACAGTCCCTTGGGGGCTTTGAAGAGGTAACGTTCAGCATGATAATATTTGAGGGAGGGAAACAAAATCATATATGAGAGTTTATCCACCTGGAGGCGGAAGCTGACGACAGGGGAATGAATCATGATAAGCTGTGTTTTGTTGGGGTGTGAAGGAAAGGGACCTGTGTTTGCATGCATGCAGCATATAAGTGAATCCTCTAGCTGACAGAAAGAAAAAAAAACACTTTCAGGTGATTTCTCAATGTATACAACCCCACCTATGCTCTATCTCTCACCTGCCTGTGTCCAAAGTCATTCAGGATGGTGGCCAGTTTCTTGGTATTGGCGTACTGGCGCTGGGCGACGATGGCTGGGTTGGGGTCCCTCCAGTCTACAGAGAGCCGATGGAGCCACATTTCAGCTTGCTGCAGGTGAGGTTGCTTCAGACTGGGATCAAAGCAGTGGACTTCACACCCCGCCTTTGTAAGAGAACGCTCCAGAGACCGATCGTCCACACCCAACCTACAACCCACACAGCACACACAAGACAATCAGGTATATCAGATGTTATCATAGGGGACATTTGGTACAAGCTAAAATATAAAGATAGTTTGTGAAAATGATACAAAACAGATATGTAATCATGTTTATTCTTTGATCAGATTTACGGTATTTACATTTTCTTGTTAATGTTTATCTTAAATGTCATAGCAAGTAAGAGATTACTAAAGTCGAAAAGTTTGACCTACTTGTGGTGCTACATAAAGGAACATCAAAGTGAATGAATAAACAATCATCCTCCAGGGAACGTGAATATCTGTATCATATTTTGTGACACTTCATGCACCAGATATTAAGATATTTAAAGTGGCTGATCAACAGGCAGGAAATCAAACCTTGGTACTGGCACAGAAAATCATGTTATGGCATCACCACATATATTACAGTTTTATAACTTCAACACAGTCTGAGTCAGTCTGAGACATTGCTACGGCTACTAATGAGATCTGTTCAGTGTTACTGCATGGGAGTGGGTCAGATTTCAAAGGAAATCTAATGAACGGCTTGTCAACCCAAAATACAGCCATCCACTATCACTCCATAGCCCCAAAGGCAATAGCAAAACAGGATTAGGGCTTCCTGTTTTATATCAATGCAAACTGAGCAAACACTTGTATGGTTATAGGTAGGCAGGTACTCGTTTCTCGTCAGTCTTTTGCTCTCCTTTACATTTCCTCCTCCAGGCGTCTGATTCTCCATTATATTATGTAAGCAGACACATTTCCGGCCTCACTTTCCCACCCATCCCCTCACTGTTATTCTCTCTTCTCTTTTCTTAATTTTCTCCTTTTCTTTCCTTTCTCAGTCGCCATCGTCGCACTCCCTTGTGGCTAGTTTGTGCTGCGGCTATATTCTTTAATTGCGGCTGAGGGAGTACATTTTATAGCAGACGTCTTTTACAGATGAGGCAGCAGGTCCCTGAATGTATCCCACTAGCAGGCAGATGAAAGATGAGTATATAGGAGAGACTGGGATGCAACTAGATGTCTCTTTTTGTTGCACTAAATATTTCAAAATATTTCATTGAGTTTCGCAGTCTCTGGCTTGGCCAAGGAATCACCGCAGTGACACAGATCGGATCAGATTGCTTGTGCAGAAGTGGGGGCTCAAATTAAAAATCATTCAGCTGTTGACCATATTGATAAAGGAGGGTCTCTCTACTCGCTATAATATCTTCTCTCATGGGACTACAGAGTGCACGGGTGGTAACACCATGTTGACTTCAATGTCATGGAAACCAGAAGATGTGATTGCGTGTCATCTGCCACAAACACCTAGTGGATTGTAAATCTAATCGACTGGGCCTTTAGTCAATCTGTCCTCGCCCTGAACCATTATGTCATCAGCCTGTCTGGATGTTGTGAACCTCCGAGGCGAGGCCGGTAAACATAACGCTGTAACCACCTGCTCTCTTCTAGTCTCTTTCCCTTTCTACCCTCCTATTTTTAGTATTTTCCTATTTCACATGCCACGGTGTTCTCAAAATATTTCTATCGCCACGGCTGTCTGTGTCTCTCCACCTCCGTCCTCACTCTCTTTCTTGCTCCTTCTGCCGTGCACCCACTCCCCTTCTTTCATCGCACATTGCAGCACATTAACATATGCAAGATCAATGAGTGATGAGGTGCGGATATTTTTTAATTCCCATGCTGTGCTTTAGCCTATATAAGTGCTCTAAATTTGAGCAACTGCTGCATGGCCTACAGCCTGCATGGGGAAGTTGTCATGAGTGGAAAGAACAAAAGTCTTTTTGCACTTCTTAGGGGAAATTCAAGATAGAGACGTGCATAAAAAAAAGTGACTTTGCTCGACTATCGTCTGCCACCATGTTCCTTGGGGTGAAAAATGAGGCGGTGGTTAACAGGGGGAGTCTAGTTTTCTACTTCACTGATATAGAATAGAACAAAGACACATTTCTCTGTATGTACATTTCACTTCCTTAACTTGCTTAACAGGAAAACCACATGTGTAGTTAATAACACTAATCATGCATCTCAAGTTCTATTCAAGTGTCTCAGTAACACGACAGACATGACAATACCAGTACCCTGAAAATGAAGCAACTAAATGGAATTCAGCCGCCATGCTTTTCCTGCTATGACTAACTCTGCTGTCTGCTGCGTTTACCACAAAATCATCCCAAAACATAAATTAAGTTTGTATCTTAGTGCAGTATAAAAAAAAAACAGTTCTCTTCGGGATATTTTGACATTGTTCAAGCTGTTTAGATGCAGTTTTTTCTTTTGTCAAAGCATGTGTGCATCTGCCTCTAGTGCTATCTCGGAGGACAAGGACAGAGACGAGAAACAGAGCGAGTACAGAAATAAATGAATTGTAACAGCGACAATAACACCCTCTCCTCACTCTCACCGAACAGCTCGGAAGCTTGGAATTCTTTTCTGACTAAATAATTAATAATAACAGCGGCTACAGTTGCAATAACAACAACGCTAGTGATTATTTTTGTAACTATTATTAGTCCTATATTTGCATAGCAGGGCGCTTGGAGAGAGCGAGAGAACAAAAGTGCAGAGACTATATGGAAGACTGTTGCCGGTGGCTATATTGTGAACATTCACTTTGCACATGCTAATGGTTCAAGTGCAGCAGATGATTGAATTCACCAGGTTGGTTTTCTTTTAGAATTCTGAATGATTCATCCTCTCAGACAATCTTTGATTAGGTGTCTGCATGCGGAGAACAAATAATAGATGATTAAATAGAAGGACCTCGAAGATTGAAAGGAACACTGAAAAAAGAGTAGTTTGAGTACGGGAGGTGAAAGGTGGATGATTGGTCTTTCATGTGGAAAAACATCCTGAATCCACCCCCCCCACCCACCTACCCCCTCCTGTCCACCACCATGTGACAGACCAATCAGAGAGCAGCTGCTCATCCTGCCCAGGCACGGCCCTGCACGGTTCGTTAGACAGAATGCAAATGAGACGTATCAACTGTGCACACACGTGCAAAAAAACCCCAAAAAACACAAGAGTGCATACTCATAACGCGCTGAATTCAACAGTGCACACACACAAGCACATATTAATGGTATTTGACACTTCTATTAAACCCAGTGCATCAGTGGATTGTGGTTGAGCATTTTGCGAGTCTCCTGTACAGCAGAGCAGAAGTCTCATGAGAACGGGATACTCAGCATACCTGGCATAGATTCAAGAGTACAGCCAAGAAGTCTGTGTGTGTACATAGTATGAATCTAGGTCAGATATGGGACACAGAGAGGAGAAGATCATTTGGTGTATCCAGAAACGTTGAACCTAACAGCCTTTTTTTTAACTGTTATAATGGGCTCTTAGAAATTTTCTTTCAGTTGCTCATAAAGTTCACCGATTTTTTTTTTTTTTTAGGTTGGCATTTTTTTTAACTGAGCTGAGTCGAGGCAGCGAGATAGTCTAAATTGAATTCATTCCAGGGGTCTTAAGGGATCAGTTAGATAGAAAGAAAAAAATGGTAATGTAGCTTTTGAAAAATTCCCAAGATATTCAGGTCAAAAACGTTAAAATGTTTGCATAAATCACTGTGAGGACCCATAATAATAACATTTCTCTTATGTTTGGTGCATGTCCATGTAGCTTGTCTGCATGAGTGACTTCACTGCAGTCAGCCAGAGGATATCAGATATGTTTTCCTTCAGCCTCTCCGTTTGACCCCTGATCTCTTTTCCATAGTGAGACAGGAAGCCAAAAACAGCAGTTCCACCCTTCCCCCCTCCCTCATCAGTATCTGTGCCCTGCCTGTCTTCATGCCTGCACACCTGTGCTGTCTCTCAGCAGCAAAATTAATAAGATCCCCCTCTCTCCTGCAAAAAAAAAAAAAAAACTCCCTTTCTCCTCGGCACAGTGGAGGCCCAGCAGGGAAGAAACCGAGCTGAGCTCATCCACGACACAAAGCCTACCGGGAGTGATTGACTCGCCAATCTTAAGAAGGTCAAATACCTTGGTGGCCCCGCTGACTTGTTTCAAGATTACTTGCCACTCAAGTAGAGGAAGCAGAGGTGCGTGTGACGCTCCAGGTGGATATTGGAGGTACAGTCAAGGCAGACAGAAGGAATCTTTACCCTCATTACAGAGTTACGCAACAAATCAGTCCACAGAAAAAGAAACCGCGAGCCAGTTTCCTGTTAAAAGAAGACGGACTCTGAATAAATGTAGGCTCCGTGACCAATTAGACATTGAAGTGGGAAGACGTTGAAGAACGAGGCTAACAGGGGACGTGGAGACCGAGATAGTCCTCCTCCGCTATTGTGTGGAAAATAGCCTCCTTTCTTTGAAGAAACCGTGAAAGAGAAAAATCTCTCCTCAATCTAAATTGTCACGGGTGAAGCGACAACAGTGGCAATTATGACTAGATATATCACAGGCTGTCGCAGAACCAGATGCTCTGAATAACTGTCTCGTCTGCAGATAACTCACTGGCTGTTTGAAAAATTAACGTCGTGAACAACCCTGATGCTGTTAATGACGGCTTGTCTCAAAACTTGTGGACAGATTTTTGCATGTAGTGATTACAATTAGGGTTAGATCTGTGCCTAATAGAGGTTAATGTTTGACGTGATGATGGAGCTAAAGATTCCAACTAGGGAATGAATGTATTCTCTGATAGGTGGAAATGAGAGTTTGTTTGTACGTACCCAAAAGAGTAAACCCTGCAGTGTTTGCTTTGTATTCTGCGGCTCAGGCTGTATTTAGGGTCCAGACACGCAGCCCAGGCACCCTTTGTCCCGTGCTGAGCGCCTCCCTCGCCGGCCAACGATGCACACGACACCTGGACACATAAAAATATGCACATATTATAAAAGCCAGGAGCCAGATGCAGAGTTATGATAGCTTTCCTGGCTCAAACTAAGAGCCCTGTATTGTCAATATGATGTACCATCTCCACATTCCACCAGAGGAATGAGTTTTATTGACTTTTGACTTTCTACAGAGTTAACACAATACTCCTGAAGGCATATATCATGCCTTATCCCGGTAGTCTAAATCAGTAAGCAGTCTTAGCACCTGTTAAAACTATTCTGTGCACGGTATATAGTCAAGACCACACATGTGCCATGTATGAATCATTTCCTCTAAACAGGAGAGTTTGTGTCCTTAAGCTTCAGACAGTTGGGATTTCAGCGAGTGTGTTTGTCTTCAGCAGCTTTAGTCTAAACAGGTATGGAAGGAGTGGGTTTACAGATGTGGCTCCAGTGTTTAAACACAGGAGCGGCAGCTTGGCTGACACTCTCTGAACCGTCTTGATGCGATGAACATCATTTTCTTTTCTTTTTTCAAAATATTTTAACACAAATCTATAAATCATTGGAAACTGCTACCGAATTTGACCCCGAGCTAGCATGTGTCTGGGCCTCAGTGTTGAACTACGATATGCATGCAATTCATCATGATGCACAGCATGGGCTAACACTGCCAGGTCTCTACAAGGGTAGAGCGAGAGAACAGGGAAATGAAAGAAAGATGATAAAAACAGTATTTTTACTTTATATACTTTTTTTTAATTCAGTAACTAAATGCTGTGTGGTCCTGTATCAGTATCCTCGTATACAATTCAACCATTTACAAGGAGAGAAAACTACAGTTAATTAAGATATTGGATAGAATGTATTAAGGTCTCTTAATTCTAGTGAATCTGCAATAAAAAAGCTTTTTAACTGAAAACTAAACATGAACCAAGTTATCACCCTGAATTTTTCATTACCTCCTAGCTTTGAAATTGTGTGATCTTACACACCCAGACTGCATAAACAGTGCACACGCACACGGTAAACACATGTATACATGTCAGCGTGTTGTTTTTGTGCAGCGCCTCTGCAGTTTTTACAAGTGACTAAGCTTCAGCGCAGGAGCGGCTGGCTGCTCGAATGTTTGCTGTCTGGGTTTCTTAAAGCTCCATCTGCTGCAGAGATTCAGAGGACAGAACAAGATCGGGCCAGACATAAATCTGCGGCTCTGCTGTACTGAATTCAAGTGTAAACCAGAAAGCATGTAAATAAAAGTGTTTGTGTGTGTTCCTGTACGGCAACACTGTTATTATCTAGTCAAAAAACGCACATGTAAATTGAAATGGAACCCGGAGCAAAATGTTTTATAGATCCGTAAATGTGTAATAAAAGCAGTGAAGGGAAGAATGGAGGAACGAGGGAGAGGGAGGGAGAGATGAGTGTTCAGCCTCTTAAAATAAAATCAGATCTATTATTATTGCTTAGACTGTTGTGCATGTTTTCATTCTCAGACCAACACCTTTGTGAAGTGACTTTCAAAATGACCTCTTAGGCATGACTTCCTTGCTGTGACGATAAATCATCCATCCATCCATCCATCCATCCATCCATCCATCCATCCATCCATCCATTCATCCATCCATCCATCCATCCATTTATCCATCCATTCATCCATCCATCCATCCATCCATTTATCCATCATCCATCCATCATCCATCCATCCATCCATCCATTTATCCATCCATCCATCCATCCATCCATCCATCCATCCATCCATCCATCCATCCATCCATTCATTCATCCATCCATCCTTTTATCCATCCATTTATCCATTCATCCATCCATCCATCCATCCATTTATCCATCCTTTTATCCATTCATCCATCCATCCATCCATCCAAGACTTTTATCCATCCATTTATCCATTCATCCATCCATCCATCCATCCATCCATCCATTTATCCATCCTTTTATCCATCCATTTATCCATCCATTTATCCATCCATCCATCCATCCAAGACTTTTATCCATCCTTTTATCCATCCATCCATCCATCCATCCATCCATCCATCCATCCATCCATCCATTTATCCATCCATTTATCCATCCATTTATCCATTCATCCATCCATCATCCATCCATCCATCCATCCATCCATCCATTTATCCATTTATCCATCCATTCATCCATTCATCCATCCATCCATCCATCCATCCATCCATCCCTCTCCTCAGCTCCTCTTGGGGTATCCTGAGGCGTTGGAGTCTGATATGGTCATCACAAAGTCAAGTCACTTTTATTCGCTTTGCCCAAATATCACACACATCACAAACTTTACAATCTCTACAGCTTACTGCACGTTCTACCTATAGATCTTTGATCTACCCGGAGGTCTCCTTACAAGTTTGATGTGTCTGGAAAACCTTCAGAGGAAGGCGCCCCAGAGCCACCTCAATTGGCTTCTTTTTCACAGGCAGCTTAGTTGAGTGCCCCAAGAGGAAAATAATTCACCCGGTGTACAAAAAAAAAAAAGCACAAGAGTCGCATTGTGCGTGCGGATGGTGCAGTAATCTATTTGAATGAAATTTGGTGCACGGTTCATTGCACCAGCCGCTGCTAATGTGTTCCAGCTGAAAACATTCATCAGCGTATGATGTACAATGTGCAATGAAATGCAAAATCACTCCTGATTATTTTGCCACCTCACATCTGCGGGGGCTTATCAGTGGCATTGAACTGCTCACTGCTGAACACGGTGTCACACTGAATACTGAGCTGTAAAAATTGACCTGAAAGAATGTTTTCATTGAGCAATACATTATAATAAATGAACAGTAACTACTCGTACTTATTATGCTAATCAGAAAAAATGATCCTACGCTACATTTCACGTCGTTGTACTTTTGGAGAAACACTTCTTCTTCTCTGTGTGTGTATGTGTGTGCATACATGCAAGATACACTGACTGCTATTGATTGAACAGTTTTGTCGCAGGCCATCTCTCCGGGTAACGGCTCCAACCAGGCCCCGTGTCAGTCAGCATCACAGCTGAGGACGCCGCCGTGCTCCCGCCAACTCCCCCCACCCTCGCCCGTCACTGTGTATGATGGACAGCTTCCCACAAACTTATACTTACACACACTCACTCACTCAGAGAGTCTTTCTCTCTGTTCCTGTCCTTGTCTCTTCATTACACACACACAAATGGCTGAACACACAGACACACACACACACACACACATCCTGAGGCTAATTCATTATGAGCTGAATGTCTGCTTTGTGAAAGATATTGAAGAGTGTTTAGTCATCTGGAGTGGAGTTCTCTGTTTTCTTACTATATTGTGTGTGAGGGAAAAAGATAAGTTACCCATTCATCCCCATGCCAATTTTCATTACAATAAAAAAAATGCAGCACATGTAATACAAAAAAATATCTTTGTCTTTGTTTTGGACGGTGCAAACTGTGTCTTTGCATTTCGCCACAATAAGGTCGCAGGATCTCTTGATATTTCTCAAATTATGATGCAAAACGTTTTGAATCGATTTGTAGTAATTTAATACCGACATAAACAACAAACAAAACCACGACATCTCATTGATTAGGTATGAATAGATAGGGCTGTGAGTTCCATCTGTATGGTAATCGATAGAGTAATGAATTATGGCTGCGCTGTCGAGCAAGACAAATAATCTCTGGCTGAGCTGAATGTGAAAGACGTGCCAGTGGATCTCAGTCATGGGCTGATAGATGCAGGCTCACTCTGACAAAACGATAAAGACCTGTCAAAGTAATGCACCGCCTGGCGTTCAGCAGCAACAGCTGCTCCAATTTCTTGTCTTCAAACTACTTCTGCCTTAATGATTTAGTTATGTATCTGGTTACAATGTTTAGTTAATACCTAGTTTATGATGTTCCCTGATGGGTAGTTTGCAGAGCAAGTACAGCCGATATATCAGATAAGAAACGCAGGAAAACAAACAAAATAAAGAGATAACGATAGAGGAACAAGGTAAAAACTGAGCGATCAGGCACTTGTAGGACACAACTGATGATTAACTAAATTTACAGCCCGTGTCTGAAAACAATAATGTTTGTATAGAGTAAAGAGTACATTTTGCAAAGAATCCTTTTTCACACTTTCAAAGTAGCGCTGCATCTTTATATCTTCTCAGTAAATCTTCCATATCAGATTGTACTGTACCCGATCGTTGTACTGCATTTGGGTACATGAAAATACATTTGACGAATAGTTGCTGTTATATTAGATATACAGTATATTTCACCATGTTGGGAAGTGAACTTATTTGCCCTTTGGCTGAGAGTTAGATGAAAATGCTATGTGCATAGAATATAGAGCTACAATCAGCTTTGCTTTTATTTTTGCATAAAAATTGAAACAAAGTGGAAACAGTTAGCCTGACTCTCTTTAAACTGGCCTGCCAGTATCTCTGACCTAATATTTAACACCTCATTTGCTTTATATATATACAGGAAAGGTGTACGTGTAAAACAATTTAAGTTGCGGTTTTAATAATTACTAGCAGTACAGTTCTTTACTTTTATGTATGTTGCATTGCATTGAAAATGCTTGCACATGGAAGTATTACTACTTTCAAGATTACTCTACCTGTGAGTGTTATAATAAATAACTGAATTACTTGAATATTAATGACTAATGTTGGTGGAGCTAATTGAAACTGCTGGCATACATGTAGCTGTCAGATAAACAGAAAAGTAAAACATGCACTATTTTCCCCTGAACTGAAGGAGAGTGAAAGCAAAAAAAAATAGTATGAGAGTACAAGTATGTATCTCGATATTTGAGGAAATGCAATTAAAACAGTACGTCCAATCACTGTTATACACAACAAGAACTCAAGATACAAGTATGAATTCAAACAATTGTTACTCACCTGTGGTGTTGTGATGTAGTTGAGGAACCTTTTAGCTTCATCCTCCAGAGAATGATTCTCACCGGCCCAGGGCTCCAAGTCTATATGCCACCGAGGAATCTGTGGTGCAACGCAGACACAAACAAACAAACAGACAAACAAACAAATGAGATCGATTTGAAGAACATGAGAGCTGATAATTAAGTAACGTCAAAGTAGGCCACTCAAATGAAACCCAGTACAAGGACAACATCAAAGGGAGCTTTATTCTTTCAGGTATTATAACCCACTTGTGCCGAGCCACTGATGGAAATGGAACTAGGTCACGATGTGCTCAGCGAGAGGATCTTTTTTCTCCCACCTGTGTGTTAGTGACAAATAAACCCGTGAAGTTGATTTTCATTGTTATTTTAGTCAAACGTGGGCTGCTATTTATTCTTGTGCCTAAAAAAAACACTGCACCGCAGAAAGTCCAGCTGTGTCTCGTGGTAGAAAAATAAGACTTGAGACCTCAGCGTCAGTTGGCTGCAGCAGCTCGCAGCGCTGCTGTATGATTACATTCCTGAAACCTTCATTTTTATAGGAATGTGTCTGTGTCTGTTTATGATTAGAGGAGAGGCGGCGAGCTGGAGAGAAACATGAGAATAAAAGAAAAAGAAATGGCCGAGCTGCATTTGATGATGCATTTGCTGGTTGCGCAATCATTTTATTGAGTCAAACGCCATGGACGAATGTTCATCAGCTGCCCTCGTAATAAATTAAGCCTGGGTGATTTCACGATAGAGCGCTTCCCTGCTTGGAACTTGGGAGTTTTATGGGTGCTACAGTTTATTTTCAGATTTTCCATGGATATGCACAGGCAGTTTTTGGCTTAGCTAACAAGATCGTGTTTGGGTTTGTACAATGCTGTAGGCACATCTGGTGAACAATCTGTAAAGGGCGTTATGGTGACATCAGGTCTGTTTAGGGAAATAACCTTGTGTTGGAATTCACCCCCAACAGTTATGGCTTCCAGTTCAGCTTCAGGCTCCACACAATCGGCTTCATAGCTGAGACATTTACAGTCACACTACCGATTTAAATAAAAGTAGTTTTGTGTGATTTGCTGTAGAGGTTGTGGTGTTTAAAAACTGAGATTGTGCATAGGTCAATGCTCATCTGTGTAAGCCACTGGATCTGGATAGTATACATTCACTCAAGCGTACACAAAAACATGCAAACATATGGTTGCATAATCAAGTTTAAAAAAACATGCACAAGCACATGAATTTATAAGCCTTTAATGCATACACACACACAATTTTACGCTTATCAGCACTTAAATGTGCACACGCGCAGCTGTTCTTCATGTATATGGATACATATAGATCTGAAACCATGACCATGCTCAGATAAATAGATTACCCACTTATGGGTATTCTCTTCCTCAGAACAAGTACAATCACGCGCTTGTGCGCTACACAAACTCACACATATGCACTGTTTATGGACGCGCGCACATAGGCTCACAGCACTCTGCTAATACATTATCTATGACAGGACCATGTGTGTCATTTCCTCCTCCAGTGATGCTGATCCTGGACCTGCCAGCACAGAGAATCAGCTGTCCCTTTAACGGCTGCAAAGCTGGATCCACGCAACACTATTCACTGTTTGGCATTCAGCCTTTAATCGATTTGCGGCGTGTCAAAACATCTGAATGCTTGCCGTGCCTCAGTCTTTCCCTCCTCCTCCTCCTCCTCCTCCTTTCTCCCCGGCATGTCATGTCTCTCTTTCCCTCTCTTTTCCTTTTTCTCCCTTTCTTCCTTCCACGTCTCATTTCTCTCTCTTCATTGTTTCTCTCTTTCCTCTCCTTCTCTCTTCAGTTCTGTTTCACTTTAAAATAATTGCACCCGTGGTGCATGATCGGCATAATTACCCTGCAGGACAAGTAGGGTGATTGATGTGCACACGTGGGTTTCAGTCTATGGCAATTGTTTTCTGCAGTTTGATTTGATTTCTAATTTGCCTATTGCATAAACAAGCCACACACAGGCACACACACACACACTTGCACGCAGACACCACTCAGTCATGCTATGGTATGAAGACTTATAAAGCGATCACCTAAAGTAATTCACACTAACTGTGCTAATTACTTGAAAATCTGGCTGCTTCAAACACCAAGCATAGTCAGTAAAGGCTACACAATACAGATAGAAAGCAATGCAAGTTTGTTTATAGTGCATTGCTAAGAAGGAGGAAGTCTGGATAGTTTTGCACCATCTTGGACCAGTTTACAAAATGAGTCTGATTCTTCAAAAATCAACATTGAATGTTTGTGGTGTAGCTGATAGCACGATATATTTGTGTGAAATCTGGGGCAGCTGGACACGATTGCCTGGACGACTGATGACCTTCACAGATTAGCATTCTGCTTTTATAAGCTATAATGGAACATCATTTGAGCTATTCCAAAATCAAACATTCTTCTAAAAATAAACCACGTTCATCCATATCTAGCCATTGTTTCTGGTGTTTATGTGACTAATAAAGCAGAATATACGGTAATGTTACAACTGTCCAATGCATTTTATGAAAATACTGAATTTGAATGTGCAGCACAGTCAGCAGGAGACTGGTGTCTGGCAAAATGCTTGTAACAGTGAACATGTTTAGCATTGATGAGCATGTTACCTTTTAGCAAAACACTACAACTTACTGCTCTTTCTATAGAAAATATGATTTAATATTGACCATCTACATATCCGCACAGCAGAGAGCTCAGTCAAGTAAGTGCATTGATTTAAGTTTACATCATATTCATTAATGTGCTAAAGGATTCTGTACAAAAAAAGACAGAGATCGATCGCCTTTCTTTAGATTTTTACCTCTGGCTAAACCTCCACTGAAATATTCCTCCAGAAATGTTTTGATTCAGATCTCATAGCTGGAAACTGTCTTGCAAAAGCAAGAGAAAACCGAAATATCAATGCAGGCACACTGAGGCCAGAAGACTTTAACAGAAAAAAGACTGCATATCAGTCTGTTATTTCCATGTAGACAAATAACATCTACCATTCTGCATCCCAGGGACTCCTAATGCTCTCTGTCTCCAAAGCTGCCCTTTTTTTCAGCCACTCCCTGCAAAGCTCAGCCATCAGGCGCTATACATCAGCTCGGTACAAGCTAGGACAGGACTACCGATCAGAAGGCAGATATCTGGGACAATACACTCACTGGCACCTCAGTGTATGAGCTGGTGTTGAATAGGGGCAGGGTGGAGAATAAATGGGCAGAGGGAGAGTCAAGTGCACACGCACCAATAGAAATATTGGCAGGCCTTGCCAAGGAATGCGGTGTGCATCCAAGATTTCTTGTTTAAAGACTTTACCAGTAAGAAGCATTGCCCCAGAGTTGCCAGAGTGACCCAGGCTTTTAATCCTGGTCTATTTTCCTTGAGGGCTACAATTACTTTTCTGTTCTTGTGAAGTTACTTGGTGAAAAATAAATCCAACTTTTATCCAATAACATGTTTGTTTTTTTACTGCACAAAACCTGAGATCCAAAGATTGTGTTTGTGTCTATGCACGTTTCATACATGAGCTGGTACTGCTGAATCATCACCGAGTGCTGATGAGATTAGTGTTGAGGCTCTTTGTTCAGTCAAGCAACAGCAAGTCATCAGCACCTCGGGGACAGCAGAGGTGAGCTGTGTTAATAACAAACACACAGAACATCACTCACAGCTGTCAGGACTCAGCTGTTTAGATCTTAATCCCACAGCATTAGGATTAACCACATCTTCAGCTCGAGCATTTCAGGTGACCGCCTTGACACGAATGGAAAGTTGGGCAATGGAAGTTATTAAGTAGATACGATGACCTTGGTCTCGAAAATGATAAATCATCAGAGGACAATGGATGTGTTTTTAAGTTAAGTGTGAGCACTGCTGGTTTCAGTGAGGACTTAGTCGAATTACAGGTGATAAATTCAGCTTGATGGGTCAGTTTAAGCGGCATTGCTGAAAAAATACTGTCCGGTTAAGTTTGGGAATTAAAAGATGATGTTAGCTGAAGTGCTAGTGCTGAAAGCAGTTAACTGTGTATGAAAAAAGAAAGTTGTGGTTGTTTTTGGACCTCAAGTGTCAAGTCACATTTGCAGTGTAAGCAATGAAGTTGAAGCGTCTGTCACACCGCGGTGGGGTCAAGCTGGGTTTTAGCTGGTTTTATTTTGAAAGATAACTCTCCTCTCGTTTCAGGTCACTTGCCCTTCCTCATGTGTCACCAGTCTGATTGTCTTCCCCGCCCTGATTGTTTCCACCTGTTCCCTATTACCTTGTGTATATATTGTCTGCGTCTCCCTTTGTCTCGTGCCGAAGTGTTTCGTCTTTCGTAGCGTGCACCAAAGCCCTTTTTCCATAGCCCGCAGTCTCAGCATCATAGCTCTCGTGTTCTTTTGTTATCTACCTCGTAAGAGTGATTTTTTGTTGTACTTCCTAGTCTAGCCCTTTTGTTTCTTTGTATTTAGCCTAGTGTGTTTCAGCCTTGTTTTTGAGCGTCTTAAGTTAATGTTTCATAGCCTTTTGTTTTTCCTCGTTGTGAGTGATTTTGATTTTGTTCATTTTTAATAAGTGTTTTTTCCTCCTTTGGAGTGATTTTTTTGTTTCCTCTAGTTTAGGCCTTTTTCATAGCCTCACTCAGTCGAGGATATTGTCGACCTAAATAAAACAGCTGTCTGCCAAACTCTGCATCGGAGTCCTCATTGAGTCCCGGCCTGACAGCGTCAGTTAAAGTGTAAACCTCTTGGTAAAGGAAAAAAAACGATTCATTGGATTCATCCCGAGATAAAGGTAAAATTGAATTTGATGAATTGTACCTCAGACGTAAATGTAACGAAACTGTATTTTATTCAGATTTTATCCTGGTACATCCATTCATTGTACTTCTAAGGGGTATAAAAATGTTGTTTTTCTGTTACAGGGTCTTTCTGCATGGCCTGGATGTCTTGATGGAGCTCGGTGTATTACAGGGATCTGTGCCTCTCAGCTTGGTGTGAGAGAGAGGTGTGAGCGGCCAGGCCAAGCGTGAATAATCCCATGGGGAGAAGAGGATGGCTGGGTGAACCAGAGAGCATTGGATAAAACAAAAGAGGGCTCTCTGCCAGAACAATGGAGGAAGGGAAGAGGTGGACAAACACATAGACGGAGGAGGAAATGTACTCCTGTATATCGATTTACACAAGTCGATACATTATGATCGGCTGTGTGTGTGGTCGAAGCAACTGAGAGGGCACGGCACAATCAGTGCTCAAGTAAACATATTGCTTCTGGTGCATCAGATGTCAGTGTGGAGCCAGCCATAGGTGAGCTGCGTCTGTCCATTTGAAAACCCTAAGGTGGCAAAAAGAAGTGCTGCCATGTCAGCCCCGTCTGTTAAGTTAAGTGCCACAGCAGTTAAGTGTCAAACCTGCTGCTCATTTTTGTGTGTGATTGCTCTCACTGGAGTCCAGATGCTTCAGAAAAATCCCACCAAGCTGTGCAGTCAAGAGGTCAAAGCTTTCAGTTGCAACAACCGGAATATTTTTTTACACTATATGGACAGTCTTGGAAATGTTCTTTGACTCAGGCTGTATTTTCCTCTTTGCCAAATGAAGATCAGGACATGGGATGGATGAGTGGGCGGATAGTGGTTTAATCAAACAGCTAGGAGCTGATTCACATTAGCCTCCCTCTGGTTTCTAGTAACTCGGAAGCTTGGTGAATTCTAACATTTATCTCGAGCGCTTGATAAAACCATCTTGAAGCTCAGAAAAAACTTTTTTTAATATTATATTAATAATTATTAACAATAATATTATTACGATGGGATATAACACAGCTGGATTCTGTTAATCATTAAAATGACACGATGACACTATTTTTATTGTTTTGAAATAATTGCTTTCATTTCTCTTCACCTCATTGTTTTCATTCAGGAGCTTTATCAGGCTCAAATGTTTAGATTATTGTTGTCATGGCAGCCAATCACAGCTCCAGCAGGTGGAAGTCTGGATATTTACTGTGAGTTATTCGAGTGAGAAATGATGACAACAAATACATGAGGTAATGAGATGTGGAATAAAAGTATCAGTATTCCTGTGAAAGTTCCAGATTAGCCTTTAAGAAACTCTTGACAAAAGTTTCAATTTCCTCCCCACCCGTGCGACATGCAAGATATAAAGCATTGCTACTCTCTATTCTTCTTACTGTCAACGAGTCCAGTAAGAAGAATAGAGAGAGGGAGAGGAATGTGTTTTTCTGTCTTCCAATACTTTCTAACTTTCCCACTCTGTCCGTGGTGGGCAGAAAAACATTCATTCTTACTGAAGATGTGAATATATATTAAAAAAAGGGTCACTTTAAACCAACATAAGTCAACTAGTGAGTATTAATTGCAGCAGAATGGTATCGACTCACAATAAACTATAATGCTGTTTCGTCATAAGGAATGTGTTACCCAGTGCAACTGTGTGGCTAATTAATGTCTGTTTATAGTTTATGGACAATTTATTTTAGACAGACAGACAGACAGACAGGTCGGTCTTTTCATGGTTTGATATTTTCTCATCAGATATTTTCTTTGCAGTAAAAACAGGTCAGATCAGACCTTTCAATCCAAATCATATCCCTGCTGCACACTAGGCATTTGAACAGCAAATAGTACCAGTGTATGTTATGTATATTGTGTTAGACCAAACATTGCCCAATGATGAGAATTATTATTTTAAGAGCATAATAAAAAAGTGTAAAGAGCTGGTGTTTACTGCATGTTTATATGATACATGGTGGGAAATCACAAAGAATCAGCCGTGCTAAGCTCCATCATTCTGACTAATCTGGGAGACTGGCAGTCAGACCAGACCCAGCTGTCTCCACTTCCTGCAGCGTCATCTCTATTCCTCTGGCAGTCCTTGCTCACCGGCCAATCCCAGCTCACTGCCAGTACAGCGAGAGACAGAGAGGCTATAACAGAATTAAAGCGGAGGATTACGCTGATCTTTTTTAATAAAGGCGGTAATCTCGGAAGAGTTTAGCCTGGGTCTCAGAGGCATAGTGATGGTGTAAAGAAGCCTGTGGAGGAGTGGAGGGATACATGAGTAGAGGGGTGGAAGTGAAGTGTCGGTGTGAGGAGCTGAAGGCTGAGGCACAGATGGTGTAGATGGAGGATGAAGGGATTGTCCTCCTCTCTTTGAGTGTATGCATGTGAGTGTGAGAGACAGAGACAGAAAGAAAGTCTATGAAATGTATTGTGCAGCTAACCTTTGAATATTATTCAACACTGAGGCTTTGCATTCATGCTCCACACGCTGCGTTGCGTTATAGCACATGTCCTAACAAACCTTATTCTGCAGACTGCTTGTGAATACAGAGATCCACCCAAAGTGTTGTAAATCAAAGCCGATCGAAGTGTGCGTCCATTCTGGCTCTGCAATTTGTGCCATCGCCTACATGGCAGCTTCGTTTTGTGTCTATCTAGCTTTAATTATAGCTGATCTGTGATCAGTCCTCAGCCATCTTACCGCGTTTTCTTCCCCAGGTGCATCACAGGATAAATCCATCAGATAATGGGATTTATGGAATAAAAAAAGACAGGATAGTTTTGCTTAAGTGGCATTCGGAAAGCGTACAAATTTGGAAATAAAATGCAAATCAGTGCCGCTGTTTTGATCGTTGCACATCTCCAGTAAAAGGATAAACAAAGACACCTATTTGTTCGTGCCGCGGCAAGAGTGGCTGATGGAAAGACAATCAAATAGGAAGGCAATGCAGATGGCGGCTATAATTTAAAACAAGGTATTACAAGTATGTGGCATTCATGCAGCTGACGGAGCCGCGGTAACAAATTACTGTTGTTAACAGACTTATATAAAATGTTTGAGGTCTTAAAAAGGGGAGGCAGCTGTGTGTGGCTTAGTTTGATAGATTCACATCAGCACATTTAACAGCTGCTCTTGTCAGAGGAGATATAATCTTTCCCCCTCTTTCACATACATGCGTATACAAACATGCATACACACATTAAATGAATTCCTTTGACTTGTCACGGCTCATGCCACCAACTTAAATCTCTGCAGAAATGGCCGTTGCCTTGGAAACACAGTCCCCCTTCCACTCGCATCATGCCAAAGTCACCCACAAGACGTACGCAGAGGCTCACCACATGAAGTGAAAAAGATGCATCTCGTATGAAAGTGTGACTGACACCGCTGAGAGTACGCTGTTGTCTGAGTTGATCATCTCACATTTGAATCAGGCCCTCTTGGCCAGCATCTTAAGAGGCAGATGGGGTTTTTCATTGTTAGCAAGCTTGCAGTTCAAACCTTTATGTGTGTGTGTGTGTGACTAGAAGTCTATCCATGCAAATTCTGCGCCTGGTCTTCCTGGACAATATCCCAGATCAGAGATATGTGTTTGATGTTTAGTTGGAAAGAGCAGAGGGGAACATGCTGAGCACCATATGACATTTACTTCCTGATACAGGGATGGAAAAACAGAGAGAGAGTGACAGCGCGATGGTCAGAGACAGGCGATAAATTTCTCTCTCGGCTCATTGTGTACTGTTTTTTTTTGTCAGTCTGTCTGTTTGTTTCTTACGGAAGCCCTGAACCGCATGTGTAAAAAAAAAAAAAAAAAAAAAAAAAAAAACCCTATTAAGTCGTTATTATGAGATAGTATCTCGTAATAACGACTTAGTATCTCGTAATAACGAGATAATATCTCGTAATAACGACTTAGTATCTCGTAATAACGAGATAATATCTCGTAATAACGACTTAGTATCTCGTAATAACGACTTAGTATCTCGTAATAACGAGATAATATCTCGTAATAACGACTTAGTATCTCGTAATAACGAGATAATATCTCGTAATAACGACTTAGTATCTCGTAATAACGACTTAGTATCTCGTAATAACGACTTAGTATCTCGTAATAACGAGATAATATCTCGTAATAACGACTTAGTATCTCGTAATAACGAGATAATATCTCGTAATAACGACTTAGTATCTCGTAATAACGAGATAATATCTCGTAATAACGACTTAGTATCTCGTAATAACGAGATAGTATCTCGTAATAACGACTTAGTATCTCGTAATAACGAGATAATATCTCGTAATAACGACTTAGTATCTCGTAATAACGAGATAGTATCTCGTAATAACGACTTAGTATCTCGTAATAACGACTTAGTATCTCGTAATAACGAGATAGTATCTCGTAATAACGAGATAGTATCTCGTAATAACGACTTAGTATCTCGTAATAACGAGATAGTATCTCGTAATAACGACTTAATTTTTTTTTTACACATGCGGTTTAGGGCTTCCGTAGTTTCTGACACATTAAAACACACACACATTAAAATGAAAATAGAGACGACAAGCGAGTTGTATGAACTCCGGCCACGTTTTAAGCTTAATTCACAACCTTCATGGTTGTTTTGTGAGATTGTGATGTCTCCACAAGAACTCAGCTTGTGTTTGTGTTTCTAATTCAATCTCCCTCACTCTCAGCCTTCCTCTCCATATGTTTCCCCCTTCTCACTATCACTCGGTATCAGCTGTCAAATAAATACCGCAGATAGTGATACACGGAGAGGCAGAAATATTCTTCCCGAACTTTGGGTTTTAAGCACGGCGACTAAAAGCTCTTCAAACGATTGTTCTTGAAGTTCATTGGCACTCTCTGTTGCCTTTTAAGGGCTAAGTGGTGCGATGTGTTGTCTTTGTAACCAGACACGTGTGTGTCAGTTACTAACTTTGCTAAAAGCGGGTATTCACGGTCTGTGGGAGTGCATGTGTACAGGGACGGGGCGGTGTAGGTGCTTGGCAAAGATTGGAGCGACGGCGTCCCATTTCGGAGGTCAATGCGCTCATTCATATCAGCTGGGAGGGAGGCTGAGAACTTTGTGGAATGTTCCAGACAAGGCGTCCGTGTCTGAGGGGAGTATTGTGCGATCAAGACTCTGGACTTGACAGTTTGACACTGACTTTTCTCCCTCCAGTGGGAGTCTTTGTCCGATACCAGTTAGCGCTCACAACAGACCCACTGTTTTTTTCACTCAGTAACATAAAGTGCATTGAGCGACTTATGGTTTTCCATCTGCAACATATGGCTTTGATCATCTTGTTTGAGGCAGGGTTTGTACTGTACGCATCTACATCCAAAAGTTGGGAATAATAAGTGGTCAGGTTTAAACTCTATCCTCTTTTTTTCCTCAGCCTCAAGTTTTAAAAAAACAGAGCTTGGTGGTATTGTGTCAATAATGTTCCAATAGCAAAATATTAATATATCCTCAGTTACAGATAAACTCTCGACTGACTGTCATGTTTAAAAAGAGTGTAAACTCCTGCACATGGCAATTAAATAGTCATATTTCGGTAAACCTTGCAGAGAGAGAGAGGGAGTGATTGATTATCTGAAAGCTCTCTTTGTGCTCCCCTCCATAACTTCCAGCAAAGATTCCAGGCCGGCTTGTTTTCTTTGGTTGGATTTTAATCTCGCATTGAGCATAGCGAAGCTGTTTGTAAAGCTGTTTGCTTCTCCGGGGTGGCTGCTGTGTGCATAAGGAGTAAAGCCATGTCACTGCGGCTATAGGATCCAAACATGTGGGAAATCAAAGGGCTCATATGTCTACATCCTTTTGATACAGAGATTTTATAAATATTTTTCATTCATATTTATTTCTCTGCTCTGATTTAACCTGCCCAGAGTTATTGCACCCTGCTACCTACATGTAAGCTGCTTTCATGGTGCCTGTGCTCCTAGTACAAGCTGATTATTTTGCTATGAAGGTGTTTTTGTGTTCTCCAGCAGATAGTTTGGTCATTTCTACACTTTTGAAATTAATAAACAAACATAATATAATGTTAAATAATGAGCTTAATGAGCTCAGCTCTCTATCTCGTGGCTGTAGCTTCATATTTAATAGGTGGATATAAGAGTGTTTTCATCTAACTCTCAGCAAGAATGCCAATAAGTGTATTTCCCAAAATTGTGAACTATTTCTTTAAAGTTTGAAGAAGTTGCTGCAACCTTTTTGTCTATACTTACATTCCAGTTTTGCCTTTGGCGCTCTTTATATTCAGGGATTCACTGACAAAATAAACTCTGCTGACTATATTGTGAATAGACACGTACCTTGTTTTGCTTAAACTAGGCACTGATTGCTACGGATGGATTTTAAGCTCAAGATCACAGGGTGGAGATTGACCCAGGTGACACGTCAGATTTCCAGACGTTGATCTCTTGTGACTCCTTGATTCTCCGCATACGCCAGCTAAAGGTTAAAGATGCCTGAGAACCGACTCCGGTCACACCTTTGGGATTACAGCAGCCAACCCCTTTCATTCTTATTTAACAATCTCTCTCTCTCTGTTGAGACAAGGTCTTTAAGCTTTCCAAGACATGACCAAGGTCATCGGGTTTTCTGCATTAGAAATTCCACTAGGGGCCTAAAAGCGGCTGGCGGTGGTTGGTTGGTGCAGACAGCACAAAGTGCTATTTTTTGTTCTCATTTGATCCCAACACTGAACTAATCAACGCCCGAGAGCAAACTATTAATTTTGAATCACACCGACGCTTATTTGAACAGAAGTAATTAATACTTTGCCTTGCGGATAAATGAACTTAAGTCCCGCCTAATTAAATGAAATGAATTCAGTTAAAGTGCGGGTGGCTCTGGCTTACTGCTGGTTTTTTGGTGAAATCAATTAACAGAATCAAAAGCGTTCTGTTTTTTTAATTCCTCTCTACTGGATTTTTGTCATTGCCTTGATCTAGACTGTGAACAAACAGAAAGATCTCATTTGTATTTCTGGCAAATCAATTATTGTTGTTGACTGATTTTCTACAAATAGTTGCTAATAGCCCCCTGCATGGATGGAAAACAAGATCAGTTATTGCATGGGGTAGCTTTTTATTATCTCCGTATCACTGGATGATCATTTCAGCAAACCTTTAAAAGTGGGAGGTCTGTCTAAAAGGATGCATGGTTCCACTTTTGCAATCTGTTGCAATCTATGGAGCAGCCTGCCTGTGGGCTTTGTGGTTAAGTGTGTGTGACATGTGAGTGGCAGATGGCCTGACAGGGAGAAGTCTGTAAGTAACGCAGGGACTATATTCCTGCAGAGAAGCTCTACAGCGTTCACACACTCGCAGTTGACGGCTGTGAAATGGGATGCTGTGGAGAGCAGGGAGATAGATACACAGTGCTGCTTAACATTGGTAATTCATTTCTGTGTTAATTTTCGGAGATGTTTGTGTTTGGGATTTTTTTTTGAGCAGCAGGTGATGGGGGGAGTGGTTTAAGAATAAATCACTTTGAAGCTGCTAAGAGAACATATTGTCTTTAGAAGTGAAATAGAAAAGAAATACTGAGCACCAGGGAATGATAAAAGTACATCAGTGTTTTATTTTCTGACAGAGTGAAATTGGATTTTTGGGAACATGCTTCCTTAAATAAAAAAAAAAAAAAGTGTCAATTGTTACTCTAAGCACTAATTTCCTCTTGCACGATTGCTGAGGAAAAGTTTCCGACTTTGAAGTCGTTTGAAGTTGTCAATTATACGAGGAGTAATGAGACACTTAGAGTTCAGCGCCGGGTCACGGGCATTCCTGCTGTTGCCATATTTGCCTACCTACACTGTTAAACGGCACAGTTCAATACTCGTTTCATGTTAAATTGCTTAACGTCACATCATTATATCAGCTACGGGTCTCACGCTCTGAGATGAGAAGTTGAGCAGGAAGTTGAATAACATAAAAAAAAACAACATGAGGACACAGTAAAGTCATTTTTTTACTTATATAACCTTGAATCATTAGTCAGGTTTGTCACAAAGGCCCCCGGCTGGCATACGGAGAAATTCACCAGATGCTTTGGCAGGAAAAGATAATTATGAGAAAGAACAATAAAAGAGACAAACCTCTTCTGAGAAAGGCATGCTATAGTTGCATAGCTGTACAGAAGAGACGAAGCCCACCTTGCATCTTGATACTTATTTTCAACTACGATTAACATCGCGGCTCGGGGGGATGCCAAGGTCGGTCTGCTGCTGGGTCAGCCTTAACGACTATTGAATGGACTGCCGTTAAATTTGGTCGAAACGTTTATGTCCTCCTCTGACTGAATTGTAATAACTTTGGTGGTGCCCTGACTTTTCATTTTAGCATCATCATCAATTTCATTTACTATATCTTCTATACTGAGCATACAGTATGTGGAAATAAAAACAAGATGTAGTGATTTAACAAGCAGCCAGACTACGTTTCGAAGGCATTAAAGCCACATTATGTAGAAATAGGTATTTTTGTGATATACTGCAACACCTCTATGGTTTTACACTGGTGGTGAACCTGCTGTGTCTAAATACAGCCTCGTAGACCTACAGCTGCTTGCGTAGCTGTAGATTTTGTTATATTTATCCTAGATATCGATTTGTAGAGACATGATTCAGATTATGCATTGATGGTACTTGCTTCTCTTATCCAACCAGGGTAATTGGAGCACTTCCTCTCCCACAAGTGTCAGTAGGTGAGCGTGGGAGGCACAGTCATGCAAATTAGCATATGGCATCATCCGGTGACTTCTGGTGACTTTTTGAGCCGTTGGCTGCTGCTTGTCTTTTTTAAAGCTTTTAGATTTCAGCTGGAGAGAAATGTACTGTGTGTGTGTGTGTGTGTGTGTGTGTGTGTGTGTAACCGTGTCTTAAGGGCAGTAGTCTGTTTATCACTGTGTTAAAGTCAGGAGGCTGAGTCATCAGCGCACGCCGCGTCCGCTCTTCTCCATCTTTCTCTCTTTCTGTCTGCGTCTCTCATTCTCTCCCTTCATCCCCTGCTGCTCTTGTTTGGTCCGACATATTTCACGTCTGTCTATAATTCACCAACTCATCCCTCGCCCCTCCTCCTCCTCTTCTCCCAGCGGAGGAATGCCTGCGAGAGGAGGTAAATGATTAAAGAGGATGTGTGCGAGTGTATTTATGTCGATACCTGACAGATAAAGAGATTAGGCTTCTTTTAGATTGGTTATCACTAAAAACAAACCCTTAGGCTGTCTGTCGCACACACACATACGCACACATTATTAAGAGAGGAAGAATTTGCCAGCACCAATCTGCCCTGTCACTTCATCTACACACTGCAGCTTCTTGAATGAGTTTTAAAAGTGGAATTAGATTTTGCAGAAAGAATTTCTCAAAGGTAAAAATCCAGCAGCCGGTGTTGTGTTTGTGAAGCTGTGGTGTGCTGCGGGATGTCATCAATCAACCAGGTTATGTGAATGTAAATATCTAATAGTTTTATTTGTGGCTACATCAGGACTGAAACACAAATATAACTCCATATATGCATAAAGCCATAAACAGGTGACAAACCTAATCAACATGTCTTAGAAGTAGAGTAGAGATAGTGTCTCCAGCTGTGGTGGACGATGATTTAAGTGTTTGCCTCAGCCAAACTGACTGATGAATAAATAAATAATGATAACACATGTATCTCAGCTCACTTCCATGCTAATATAAGCAATGAAGGCAGGTAATGTTTTGATGGGTGCACTCAAGATTATAACGTGATATATCTCACTTTAAATAGAACAGCTCAGCCTTGATGTGTATACAAAAGTCAAATTGCCTTCAAGGTTTGTTGTGTGGGAACTGCAGCTTTTTAAATTAATAATGTTCAGTGTTTTAATAATTTACAATCTTTGTAAGCATCACAAATCATACAGGATCTCGTTTATTATGTAATAAAACAAAACATGGCACCGCTAAATGTTATTTATTCATGAAATGCAGTTGGTGTTTAGTCCATGACCTGCTGATTTACTGCAAAATCATTCAGACTGGAAACAATAACCACACTATCTTTAACACAACAAGAAGTCTTTAAGTTGCTCAGCAAAAAAAATTAAATAAACTGACACGTCATCCTCTTCTGCTGATGAAGACCATGTGATGTGACATCTGCTTAATGGACCTTGAGGTGTTTTGTTTCATCATCTGCTGTTTCAAGGTAAAGAAAAACTACAAATTTGTTATAATTAGGGTTTTGTTCGCAGACAGTGTTTGTCTGTTTGTCCTTTTGGTCTGGGCAAAGTTGAAATTTAGATCCCATATTTGTAGATAAACGACAGGATGAAAGAAATGTATTATGTTGTAGTACAACATAATACATAAAAAACAAACGTCGTTGTTTCAAACTAACTTGTACAAATACACTGCAGTTTATAAAAATAATAATAATAAAAAAAGGCCGCAGTATCGCGATAATACCCGGAACCGCGATACTTTGTCTGGTATAGTATCGTGGTTACTCATTTTAGTACCGTGATGTACTATTGTATTATTTTTTATAGGAATCATTTTGTGATCACCAAGTTTGGGTATATCGACCTTGCATACATTTAACTATTATTTCATCAAGGATGAGTTGTTAAGTTTGCTTTAAGAGTGCTCACTTTCACAGTTTAAACAAATGTGAAACACTATGAGGTAACTGAAAGACGATCTAACTCTTGGGCAACAAAGCAGCAGCATTTTCCTGCTTGTTTACTACGGATGTAGTCATGATTGTTGCAAAATATTCCGCCGGTTTGATTCAGATTTATAGCAGCTCATAAATACATAATAAGATGAGATGTGGGGTAACAGTTTCTGTTTATGCTTTGCAGCAACATAAAACTTCGATCTTCCCACAATCGATTCTATTTCTTGACGGCAGAAACACTTATACTGGAGTTAACGTGCCAAACACGGCAGCGTAACAGACAAACCAAACGTTAGGCTTATGATTACATAAAACTGTATGATCACTTTTAGAGTGAACTGATGGTTTCCCATTCAAATGGCAAATATCTTGTCTGGGAGAAGGCTTGTGGAGTATTTTAACAGCAGCATACTCATTGAATAACACCCAAACCCATTGATATAATACAGAAATTCTTAAATCAATGAAAGCTTCGAATGGCATGAACACAAAGCTGCACTTGAAGTGTTTGAGACAAACTGTTGGCTATAAAGTTTTCTTTTTCCAACTTGGCCACTGATAACTAAGCTTCTATAGGAATGTCCTCTTAAGCTCCTCCATTGCTATCCGTCATGGTCACTGGAGGCGCCCTAGTCATCTTCCCCACGGAGCAACAGTCCTGCCTTCCAGCCCATTATTTCATCCGCGAGGCATGGACATGTGCCGAGCTAGCGAGCAGGGACAAGAGAGAGAAGTTGGAAGGGAGGGAGAAAAACTAATAGGAATATGGTGTTAGGAGTGGGAGGCCGAGACTGAAGTTTCAAATTGAGACAGACAGGAGAGATGAAAAAGCAATAGGGAGGATGAGAGCGCGGAGAACGAGGAGCGAATGAGCGACCGTGATCTTGGAGATGAGAGCCTGAAGCAAGATAAAGCAAGAAGAGGTGTTACAGCAAGAAGAGGAGTTAAATGGCTGCAGCATATGACACAGAAATTTAATCAGGGCTCCTCCAGGGCATCGTATGTGACAACTTTTGTGTTAAGAAGCAGTAAGAGTGGGCATGTGGTGATATGTAATATTGATGGTGCATGAGTGTCCGTCTCTTGGTGTGGCATAATAGCCCTAGAGTGTTTTTCCAATGGCATTTAAAACTTAACGTTGTTGCTCCTTGAGCTCATTAAAGATTTAAAGACAAAAGCGAACAAGGATTTCTTACCCCAAGAAAAAAACAAGAAGAAACTTTGAGGATGAAGAGAAGATGACGGAGAAGTGAACGAGAGGAGAAAGCAAGACTGAGAGAAAAACACACATGTTGTGTGTGTGTGTGTGTGTGAGTAGAGAGGGTTGAAGGGGGAAGCGGTAGTGCAAGGGAACAAAAGGGAGATGGATGGATGGAGAGATCAAGTGACAAAATAAAGGCTGGGGCAAATAGCTGAGATGAATCAAAGGGGAACAAATAAAAGGCATGAAGAGACACAGAAAGAGAAAGAGGGAAGTGGGAGTTTTTGTTAAGCCGGAGCTTTAACACACCCTTAACAGGTCAAGGGTCAAGCCCCTGGAGAGAGGGTGCATATGTATGTGTTTGCGTATGTGTATAGCTGTGTTTGCTCCGACACACTTTTGCATCTGAAAAGTTTTGTCTTTGCTAGAAGTTGGCTCTGTATAGATTTGCAACCATACAAAACAGCCAGAGGTTGTGAGCCGGTGTTTGTGAGTTTGATTTGTAGTTTAGGTGAAAACTACACCTGTTTAAATTGTATACATCTATCAGAAAGTAAATAAATGCAGGCAGCCTTGTGGTGCCAGAAGCTCCCGGTGACAAACTCCCCTTTTCAAGTTCAAAGCACTTCAGAGGAGCTTATTGAACATGCATTGATTCTGCTGCCTGTTCTTCCTTCATCACCCTCCTGGGATTACCAAGCTTTAGGACGGTGACTCACAAAGATGGAGTGAGAGCTTCTTATTGAGCCTTTCTGCCTCCTGCTACACTCATTCAGGATCGAGTAACCTTACAAACACCTTAATCGCAGCAATTAAGCACTCAGAATGTGAGGGAATATTAAACATACCTTTCTACGTGGCCTGGGTGGAGGGCAGCATTGTGGTGAGAGGACCTCTCCGTCTTCATCCCTCTTCCTGTCCTTCTTTAGTGTCCGAACATAGGAGACTCTCCTTTTAACGCTCCTGTCCTGCTCCTCTGCCTCTGCAGAGACCTGTTTGGTTCTGCTTTGTCGGCCCCGGTTCTGACTAGACTGGGTGGGACGTCCTGATGCCTGAGCTGCAGGTGCTCCCTGTCTGGCTGTTTCCAGGTAAACATGAAGACACACGAACACAACAGTCAGCAGAATACCCAGACGCAGCAGCAGTCCCAGGGTGAGCTGCTCTCTGCCCATGTCCATCCACTGTTATGTCCACTTTGTCTCTCTGGCTCGCCTCAGTCCATCTCCTCAACTTCTAATTGTTGGTTTGCCCTTTGCTTTTCTTTTTTATCCCATCCTCCTTCTCCTTTTTATCAAAGACTTCTCTTCTCTTCTCTTCTCTTCTCTTTTCTCTTCTCTTCTCTTCTCTTCTCTTCTCTTCTCTTCTCTTCTCTTCTCTTCTCTTCTCTTCTCTTCTCTTCTCTTCTCT
Source organism: Collichthys lucidus (assembly GCA_004119915.2). Classification (NCBI taxonomy): domain Eukaryota; kingdom Metazoa; phylum Chordata; class Actinopteri; family Sciaenidae; genus Collichthys; species Collichthys lucidus. The sequence continues at coordinate 27,434,582 of CM014086.1, read as the reverse complement.
TCTCTTCTCTTCTCTTCTTCATGTGCACCATTAGGCATCTGCTCACAAAGCAACACACGTGTGTGTGCCTGCATCCCAACCCGAATCATTTGGTGCATGCTGCTGTGTGTGTCTGTGTGTGTGTGTGTGTGTGTGTGTGTGTGTGTGTGTGTGTCATGAGGCTCTGCAAAACAGTTTCAGAAGTACAATGTGTGCCGCCCTCATTGAAAACTTTGGGAACTCCCTCCTCACACTCTAAAGTGCCCCTTTCCCCCCAAACACACACGCCCCTTTGATTTGCTTTCTTTTTTCTTTCTATCTCACATCACACACACACACACACACACACACACACACACACACACACACACACACACGCCCTTCTATTGCTCTCCTCCCTCCCTCGGGTCTCTCCCGCCCCGCAGACTCTCGAGTTACTTTGTAACTCTAGATATGGGCAGGGTCTGCGCTACGGGTCCATGCAGGTCCCTCTCGGTCTCTCATTGAACAGGACGGCACAGCCTGGATTTGCACAGTGGATAATATTGTTCAGATTCATGCTCAAGACTTTTTTTCTTTTTCTTTTCTTTGCTGCAAAATGTATTAAAATGACAATATTTTATTTCTTCGCACAAACATTTTTTTATTAAATTCATCAGTTTTGAAGCATGTTTGCCCTTTGTTGGCAACAGTTATCATTTATAAAACTAAATAAACTAAACAATTGAATCATTAAAGCCCATACAGTGTTATCTCCAGTACTGCATTCATTCCTAAATGAATTGTTCTGCTATTGCCACTTATCACTTAGTTCTTGAAATCTCTGGCAACTTGCTGAAACTTCTGTGTTTTTGTTTTTCTTGGCAAAAATCCTCTATAGAAATGAACTTGTAAGCCAACACTGGCATCATTGTCTTCTCAAGTTACTCCATTAACTTTGTCACTGATTTCCCTCCAAAGACAACTAAATCTGCGTGTAATTACAAACACATTAATAATTAAGGTTCCTCCTTGTGTTTTATTAAATATGTTATTGATATCTGAGGCTGAAAAAGGACAACATCATTTTATCAAGTCTGCCAAAGCAGATATTGGATGATTTTTGGATGGAGGGGGGACGACTCACAACACTTTGATTTGAAATTGGCTTCACAATGAACCGTGACAGAGTTTAATCTAAAAAAACTGAATGCGGGATAATGATAAGGCTGTCTTCTCTCTGCTGTTTCGAATCAATGACAAACCTGTTGTGTTCAGATATCTGTATTGTAAGTAGCTCTCTACTGCCCTCTCTGGAGTAAAAATAATACTTCCCCATCCTCCCAGTTAATGAGTGCACACACAGGAGGTGTATTCATATAAGGAATGCAACTTACTTTTATTATTTTGGTTTCTGGGGACAATAAACATACATCAGAACATTCATGTGATTTGTGAAAGCACCATTTAGTTGGAGTTTTCTTTTTTAATATGGTGGTAAATGATGACAGTGACAATTGAACCAATCAAATTCTCAGTCAGACCTTGTATGAAAAGTTTGTTTTTGATTGCATTGTCACAGTCTGTCGCTTTGTCCACATATTCCCCAGGTCCCTTCCTTGCCATTACCTTCCCCCTCCTTTGCCCATCACCTGGCAGCCCCACCCACACACCTGTTCCCATCTACCTCATCTCTGCTGGTAGTTGTCTGGCCTTCTCCACCCACCTCCTTACCCTGCATCTAAATCCTTTATCACTCCTGCAGATATTAAACAACCCAACTCATAGTCAAAGTTACCACATATCCTATGCATAAACTGTTATCTGTATTTATTAACCTGTTACCTCGCTGTCTTTTGAACCTTGCCTAAAGTTTTTGAACCTCTTCCCTGTCTCATGGTCCTGGAAGCTGGAAGCCTTTAGACTTTATTCTTGTAAATAAATATTAAACTGATCCTGTTTGCCTGCTATATCATTGTATGTATGCACTGACCATGACATTTATATATCACCATTTACTGGCAATCGTGTTGCCATGGAAATGTATGTAATTGCTATTTACTTTGCATCCATTCAGCTGTTTATTAGTCCTGTGCCTGATAAGTGGCGTTTTCCTTTAAATAGTAAGCTTCAGAAGGCTTTGAGGTTAATTTTAAACGCATTTGGAAAGTATATGTAATTTTCTGGGTTTTAAAATGGGGTATGAATTACTTTAACACAGTTAACACCCACTTTAGTACTTGTACAAATGAAATGGATGCTGGGCAATCTCTACTGCCACCCGGTGGTAGGTCATCAATACTTGATCAACTCCATATGGAATGGATTACAGCACAAACTAGGTCTGTGACTGCCCAAAGTGATGTAGGTCAAACTGTAATTTAATGGCACTGGAAGCGATGAGGGAATCCAGAAAGAATGAACCCTGTTATGGATGGGCCTCCATGTAAAACAAAAAAATATCACAAAGCTCAGGTTCTGTTGTTTTACATGTGAGTTTGCATGAATGTTTTGTGCTTGTCTATACACAAAATCTAACTTTCATCCTGAAAACGGAGTTACTCAGTATGCCAGGACGTTTGTTGTGTATGGCACACAAACAGAAACCATGTTTCTGTTGTGGCTTTTTTTTTTGGATTGAACACAAGGTGTTTTTTCTTTTTCTTCTTCTTTTTTGTTGACTGCTTTACACACATTGCAATGATTTCAGAATTTGGCTAAAGTCTGCAGCCATATGGGACGCATTAATGCCTGCTCACTTATTTTTCTCTCCTATCAGAATTAGGTCACAGGTCATGTAGACTTGACCTCAAACAGAGGTCAGGCAGAGAGGCCACTGTTAACTCAGATTAGATACCTTCATAAAGGGTTGGAGTTGGAGTGAGCTACTGTTTGAATCCTTTACTGTGGCATACACACGGTACAAACAGTCCCAATGAAAGTAAATTGAACCTCCTGGGAATAAGAAGTGGAGTGCAGAGCAACAAGACAATTAACACCCAAATTACAAGAAGCAAGCACAGGCTCACACAATGACAGAATTGCACACAATGTGATTATAGGCTATAAAAAGACGTGAGGTGGGTTTACGTGTTAGAAAATTCTTTTTTAGTTTTTGAAATGAAAGATAAAGTGTGCTCGCAGGAAGGATTTACTCCATGGTATCTTGTAAACAAACATCAGGTCTGCTGATACGTGCTGCAGTGTATGCAGGTTTCACAACAGACCAAGTGAAACTAGATAAAACTGGATCGAAATAGGTTAATCTACTCAGTAAAATAAAGGCCTTTTTTTTTCTGGAGGAAAAACATGCTGAGACCGCTCAGTGGAAAGCAGCCAGTTGTGACAGGACCAGGTGAATGTTGGTGCGTGTGGCACAAAATACCACACGGCATTAAAAAGTTCATAAAGTTTGATTTTTCCAAAAAAGAAAAACTGTGTACAGACTCAAACCCACAATAATCCACGCTTAAAAACTTTGTTTGCTTTAATCCCTTCACTGTAATCACATCACACACAGGAAAAACCACGAACCAATGAGTCGCAAGTAAGCCACAAACTGATTTAGTAACTCCACACTGAATAAGAGTGTGTATATATCTGAGGCCGTGAAACAAATCTCCTCAAACGTCTCTCCTCCACACCTTAAACAAACAGAACGGGACGTGCATTAAAGCAACCCGTCGACAAGGATAAGCACCTTTTATCCTTAGTGACACATGACACACTTTTATCAGCTTCCTTTTAATACCTCTGAAAACAAGTAAGGATGTGGACCAAAGCTGACAGGTCAGTAGGAGGGAGAGAAAGTCGGCTCCAGTGGTCACGAACACACTGTCAACAGTGTGCGCTGGATTTAATACTTCTACACAGCTACAGTTCCAGATATAAAAATAGTTCATAAGCTATAAAATATAATTTTATGATCTGTGGTGTCTAGCATCAATGTCCAGCATACATGTGGAAGTCGACAGCCCTGCTTGTGCTGTCTGATTTATGGCACCGACATCTGTCCTTGCCATTAATGAATGTCTCGTGTTGTAAAGCAACAAAAAAAGCAAACTATCCTCTCATTAACACGGCGTAAATGATTTGTGCGTCTAAATGTAACAACTAAAACAATAAATATACAGAAGATAAGGTTTAATTTGTCAGTTTGCGTGAATTGCCTCTTTCAATGATACCTCTAATGTTTGATTATTTCCCATCGGAGCACAAAGGAGCAGATGGCCAGTCAGTGTGATGGCCAAAGCAAACACTCATAGTTTGTAGTTGTAGTCCTGCTAAATCCAGCCAAGGCAAGGTGCAGTGAGTCAACACAGCCACAAGTACTGCACTATCAATTATTAATAGGAGCGCTCGCGGAGGCAGAGGAATAAGTTTGGCTTTGAGTTCGAGACGTGTTTGTGTCAGAATTGAGCAAACTTGCATGCATTTGAATGCACACGGACACACACAGAGAGATGAGCTTTGTACTGTACATTCTCCTAAACTTGTGTAGCATAAAGGGTCACATGAGGACTACATGCACACACAACTCAGCAACCCAGCATTTCATGTTGTATCTAGCTGAAAATGATTATTATTGATTAGTTCACCGCCAGAAAACTATTGATCGAAACATTTCACAGTCTGGCTTGTCACATGTGAGAAGTTGCTGCTTTTCTTAAGCCAAATTTATAGTAAATATAATATTTTTTGGGGGGTTTGGACTTTAAGTTGGATGAAATAAGCTTAGCTATGAATGAGAAACTCCCATTCCTCATGGTTCATTCTTCACACCAGGGTTAAACCTTAAAAGAAATGCAGCTCCATGGCTACAGAGGCCCAAGTGTTACACATGAGGGCATAATATTTACAACAGGGTAAACAGTTTTGCTTCCAGGCTGTTGTCGTCTACATCACTATCTTAGAGAGAGTTTATCCAAAGAAGAAAAAAGCTCTGGCAGGATTCAATCATGACAACCTGTCTGTTTCTGGGAGGACACTTTGCACTCTGCTTTGATTACTTCAGTGTAGGAGAATGTGCGATGTAATCAAAGGCCCATTTATATTCAGAGTGAACCAGTTGATCTCATTCAAAGAGGTGAAATGCAACAAACACAACTTACTTTCTTCCTGTGACGTTCCAAAACATCATCATCGGCTTAAGCCGCTTGAAAGGGGACCCTGTGCGTGCGTGTGTGTGTGTGTGTGTGTGTGTGTGTGTGTGTGTGTGTGTGTGTGTGTGTGTGTGTGTGCGCGCGCGCGCCCCTCCTACCCTCACTCCTCTCTGTGAAAGCCAGAGTTTATCACTCAGGATCCGCTGCTGTGCGCCCGTGGAGAGAGAGACAGCAGAGACGCACCGGGAGCCTCGACGCACAAGGAAAAAAAAAATGACCGTGGAGCGAATATTCGACGAGCTTGGACATTTCAAAAGGTATCAAGCATTTGTGTTTTTATCGCCTTCGGCTTACTAAGTTGGACTGTTTTCCTCTGCTGTGTAAATAAGTTCGGGGTTATTTTTTATCAGCAGCCAGTTGGGTAGTTTTGGAATAAGTTATGAATTATTTTTCATCCACGGTACAGACGCGTTTTTTAAAAAAAACAAACATTGAAAACACCAAGATTATTTACTTACTTTACTTATTTACATTTTATAAGTTTTGCACAATGTTTTGGGGGTACTTTGATATGTTTCTGTTTTACCATATGTCTGCGTTTACTGAAGGAGTCTTCACTAACAGGAACGTTTGTGTCTCTTTTGTATATTTTTGCTATTTATATATATATATATATATATATATATATATATATATATATATATATATATATATATATATATATATATATATATATATATATATATATATATATATATTTCAATTCTTAGAACTGTGTTTATCTCATTTTCAAGTAATCACACGTGTGCTGAAAGGCTGACAATGGCAGAATGTCATTTGCAGGGAATGTTTCTAATCAGAGTAATAAAAAGTCTCACATTCATCCCCATAAAACATCCAATTAATGTCTTGTTAGTGCAGTTTGTCTTGCGTAACAAATGATTGTTGTTTCCCAACACCACAACATGTTTGTTGTTGAAAGGAAGAATTCCATTTCAAGATGATCAATCAAAGAAAATGTTTACATTTCATTCATTCTGACTAATCACTGTAACTCCTGGGCAGGGGCAGCATTATAAACATACAGGATTTTGAATGATGAGTTGTTGTTTTGCAGTTTATCTGTTGAATATAAAATTGCTGCCAAATCTTTTACAATCTAATCTTGAGCTCCGGCATATTTTTAACACGTTTTCTTTCTCTCTAGGTTTCAGGCATGTCTGTACTTTGCAGCTGTGTTCCAGGCCACAGCCTGTGGGATCCACTACCTGGCCTCTGTTTTCTTAGTGGAGACGCCAAACTTTGTGTGCAGCGTGCCCAACGTTACAGATGTCCTGTATGGTAACCTGACAGGATCCAGTCTGGATGAATTCCTGCCATCCTTCAATTCAAAGAACGGACCCGTGGTGGTGAGGACGGCTGATGGAGAACAGTGGGAGCTCAGCCGGTGCCGCGCCGCCTTACGCATCAAGCCGATAGGCTTCACATACGAATTTGATGGCAACAAGACAGTGAGAGCCTGCGATAAGAACTTTGCTTACGACCGCAGTGAAATTCAACAAAGCATAGTGACGGACTGGGACTTGGTGTGTGAGAAAGGGTGGTTAGCCAAACTGTGCCAGCCCACCTTCATGCTGGGGGTGCTGATTGGAGCACTGGTGTTTGGAGACCTGGCTGACAGGTAAGCAGGGCTGTGGCTGAGAGAGCCTGCCTCTATTATCCCTTCATACATGTAGTCAGAGCTTTGTTGCACTTGTGCCTCAGCATTCTCAGTGATTGAGCGTGCACCCACGGTAACCTCATAAACATGGAGCTGTAGGAGAGGGATGGTGAATGTACGGAAGCCCTGAACCGCATGTGTAAAAAAAAAAAAGCCCTATTAAGTCGTTATTATGAGATAGTATCTCGTTATTACGAGATACTAAGTCGTTATTACGAGATACTATCTCGTTATTACGAGACACTAAGTCGTTATTACGAGATACTATCTCGTTATTACGAGATACTAAGTCGTTATTACGAGATACTATCTCGTTATTACGAGATACTAAGTCGTTATTTCGAGAAAAAATAAATTGAATTTTTTTTTTTTTTTTTGAAAATTTTGAAAAATATCTCCTTCCTCGCAGTCTCCGTGCTCGCCTGTGTGCCACTCCATCTGGATCCAGAATACTTAGGAGCAATCTCACAGTTTCCCTTTTAACAACCAGCCCCTCCTGAATGCATTTCAGATGCATCATCCTATATCCTACCATCTGATCTGAGGTTTCCAGTTACTGGGTTACAAAATAAGCAACATCTACTATGTCTGAGTAATATTTCCTCCGATAAAGCCTATTCTTCCTCAGAATCTTTTGCAGAGTTCTAAGACAAAGTATTATGCCATGCTGATGACTCAAGACTTCAAGAATTTCCCCTTTGTTGAAAGCCTAAATAAAAATAAAAAGCTACTATTTGGCTGAGATCCATTTTGCCTCCTGCGTCCTGAAGATCAATGTGGCTGCAGGGGCCGTCCTGGGTGAGCACCCCCTCTGGCAACAGTGCTAATTGGGCGGTCTCAACACTCTCCCCAAACACAAGAATCATGAGAACTTAAGTAAATAATAGCCATACACCTTGGTTGGAGCTATCAGTTCACTTTTATGAGGATTTTGTTGGATATTCTATTGGTGGTTGAACTGCCGAGATATGCTTCATGTCATCGATGCTTGAGTATTGACTTTAGAGTGGGCCTTCTGGCAGAACCATATATCTCTATATATGCTTTGAGAGGCTGGTAAAGGAACACATCATCTCCAGACTCTCTCCCACGTTTGACCCCTTCCAGTTTGCCTACCGGTCAAACCGCTCTACTGAGGACGCCATCTCCTCCGCTCTACACCTGAGCCTTGCACACCTGGAGGAGAAGAACACTCATGTGCGGCTGTTGTTCCTGGACTTCAGTTCAGCGTTTAATACCATCATTCCGCAACATCTGGTAAACAAACTGGGACCCCTGGGCTTCAGCACCCCCCTGTGCAACTGGCTGCTAGACTTCCTCACTGACAGACCGCAGTCAGTGCGGGTCGGACAGAACACCTCCAGTGTCATCTCCCTCAGCACAGGTTCCCCTCAGGGCTGTGTCCTGAGCCCCCTGCTGTTCACTCTGATGACACATGACTGCGTCCCCAGGTCTGCCTCCAATCACATTGTGAAGTTCGCAGACGACACAACAGTGGTGGGCCTCATTAGGGACGACAATGACCTGGCCTACAGAGAGGAGGTGGAGCAGTTGGTGAGCTGGTGCAGGGACAACAGCCTGATCCTGAATGTGGACAAAACCAAAGAGATCATTGTCGACTTCAGGAAGTACCAGCCCAGCCACGCTCCACTTCTCATTAACAACACGGCTGTGGAGGTGGTCAGCAGCACAAAGTTCCTGGGGGTGCATATCACAGACAACCTTACCTGGTCTATGAACACTGCGTCACTGGTCAAAAGGGCGCAGCGCATGTACTTCCTGCGTAAGATGAGGAGAGCCCACCTGCCCCCACCCATCCTCACTACATATATAGAAAATTTGCTGCATCAAAATGTTACAAACATTACAGCTAGCTTTTTATAGCCGAACCTTAAATAGCAAACATTGCAGTATTGGTGTAGCTTGCAGCATTATATTGAACTATATAAACAAAACTTAAACATTTTATTTAATGCATTGTTTACTTGAACACGCTCACTCTCTCTCCACCAGAGTTGGTCGTGTTAAGATTCTGATGTTCACCAGCCTCTGTCAGTTTGGATTCGGGGTGGCTGTAGCGTTCTCTGGAAACTACTATTTCTTTGTGGTGCTCCGCTTCCTCCTTGCCATGGTGAGTCCAGTCCGCGTATGACCTGCATGTGTGCGCTTCTGTACTGTGTGTATCTTTTTGCATGAAATGCTTGGTGCAATTGGGGAATGACAAATTTAAAAACAAAGAGTGAGATTATAATCAGAGGAACGAAATTTACGACAGAGTTCATAGAGACCTCTTACTTAGTTGATAATGGTAATCATCCGGTGTCTATACTATCTATGTTATTAAGACTTGACTCACTTTCTGCTTGCACTGTAAACAAGCTTGTTTGATTCATTATGTCTAATTTCTAGATGTTTTTCTCAGCCAATTGCTAATTACGTTCTCTGTGAGTATATTGGGAAACACCCCCTGTTAGCCATTTTGTGTCAAGGTATATATATATATACTGTGTATATATATATACACTGTATTGCTGACACCTTTTTTTTTACTGGGATAAAGTTATATTTAGGTTGTGTTAGAGTAACAGCTTTGAAAAATGTAAATAAAGATGTTAGAGGCAGGAGTTATATGTATGCACATGCACATTTGTGTCAGAGTAATACAAATTAAAATGTGCAAACACGTTTGCAAGGCAAAGGAAAGACGTTCTTAAGGTAACATGTCCAAGTTATGCTGAAAGAGCCCCACAGTCTGTCCACTGTTTCACCTCTCTTCGTCTTCTACCATCCCCCCCCAGGCCTCCTCGGCTACAGCTGTTGTTTTTCACATCGACTCTCAGATAGGGTACACTCAGACTGCACAGCGGCAGATTCTTAGTCTTATAAGCAGGGGCTGAGTACTGCCATATGTATTACACAGAGATCTGATAACAACTTGTTTACCTGTAAGTTATAGTTTATAGCTTATCAACATAAATCTAAGGGTAACCATAACTGTTTAATGCTAATGACCACTGGAGCAAACATGAAATTCTCTCGCTTGTCTTTCACACAGTCTTTTATATATATTTATGTTAAGAGGCTCCAAGGTGCCTAAAGGTTACATGTCCATCCTGTTGATGTTTCTGAGTAACACACACTTTGCCTGCTTCCTGTCTGGTGCCGTGATTTCATGTGATCCTGTATGACGTAGGTTTTTGGTATTTCACTGTGTCCGTGCATACCCGGTGTACCAAGATCGTTTCTCATTCTCTTTTTTTGCTCGAGTCTAGTGACCCCTCTGATCTTTCGCTGTGTCTTCATGTCAGTCACTGGTATTGCACTATAAACAAATGATTTGAGTTTTATGAGCTTATATATTCAAGTATTTTTTTAATTAATCAAAGTTGAAGACTAGCCAGAAGTTTTTTATTGCTTCTCTTGCGGCTACAGTGGCTCCTGTTTGGTAAAAGTTACAAGTACTGAATATGTGGCCTAAGACAAGCACCGTGTAAAATCCCCAAATAACAACCAGACATTGTGGTCCTTGTTTTAAAAAAATGTTTTTATGTATTTTGTATGTATTCCTGCTTCAGGAGCTCACATATTCTCTTTTCTCCTCCTCTACAACTTTTAATCCTTCATTTTTTTTGTGTTCTGCTTCTTTTTTTTCACCATTCACCTCTCTAACTTTCCATTCGTACCTCCTCTTTCCTCCTTTTATCTTGGTCCCTCATTTTCCTCTTCCCATCTTTAATTTTCTCAGGTGTCCAGTGGCTACCTCGTAGTGGTGTTTGTCTATGTCACAGAGTTCACCGGCATCAAGGTACGCACATGGACCTCTATGCACGTGCACGCTGCCTTCGCTGTCGGCATCATGGTGGTGGCTCTGACCGGTTACCTGGTGCGTGTCTGGTGGATCTACCAGATCATCCTCTCCACGTGTACCTCACCGTTCTTGTTCTTCTGCTGGAAGTTCCCCGAGACGCCCTTTTACTTGATGGCCAAGGGCCGTCACAAGGATGCTCAGAACCTGCTGGACAAAATCGCCCAGTTTAATGGCATCGATTACAGGCTGAAGGTGGAGGAGCTCCTGGAGCCAGAGGATAAAGAGAATGGCACAGCTCTCCTGGCAGAGGAAGCCGGGCAGCCATCGCAGCCCGAAAAGAAGCTGTCCATCCTGGATCTGTTTGGCAGCTGGAGGATGGCTGGCCGCACATGCACAGTGTGGGCCATCTGGTTCATTGGCAGCCTGGGCTACTATGTCTTCTCTTTAGGCTCGGTTAACCTGGGAGGAAACCAGTACGTTAACCTCTTCCTTGTTGGTGAGTGATTGTCTGACGAGCGTAAAAATTACAACAATGTCCTGCTTAGATCTGAGCGTAGGTATATTTGTATCTGTAGATGGATTACGTAACTGTTGACGAATTCTTTAAAACCTTTGCTTTTTAAATGCAGGGTGGGTTTGTGCGCATTTTGTCAGGTTAACCTAATAACAGACCTCTTCCCATGTAAACATACAGGCCTCTTTGACAGTCCAGCCCTGTTTGCTGGGCACTGTTTAAAACGGTCCGCTCTGACTCTACACACTGTTTGTACTATACACACTAAATATTATGACCATCCCGTGTCATATATTAGTTAGGAGAATATCATGTCATTGGGAGGGCAGTGAGATGTTTTCTGTCCACCAGTGTACTGCTCTGCTTTTGGGAACGTGCAGGTCAAATTAGCTGTGAGCAATTAAGGAAAATTAGTAAATAGTTTTCCTGTGGTTTTTCATGTAATGAAGAAAATAAGATTTGTACGGTACAAATACTACAGTACAAGAACTGTTCATGTTGTGCTGCTTTGAAAGAGTTTTCCTAGGTCGATTTCTGTATATAAACGTAAAAGATAACTGCATTACTTTCTTTAAGTTTCTTAAAGTCCAGCAGGAACTTACTTGGAGACATACAGTAGACTACACTTTGGAGGCTTAGTGTTACCAGCATGCCAGCTATTTAGATCCCCTAGAGAGATGTACAATATGTCAGCACTCCAATGACCTCTGACCGAGAGATGCTGCGATTGGTTGTTTCCAGGCGCAGTGGAGCTTCCCTCTTATCTGGTTGGCTGTTTTGCAATGGACCGAATCGGCAGGAAGAAGACTTGTGCCCCAGCTCTGCTCCTGGCCGGGGTGGCTTGTATACTCATCATCGTGGTACCTCCTGTATGTACTGAAAGCGTGTGTTTGTGTGTGGGTGAATGGAAGATAATATGATTAACACACTTATCATGACATGATGTTGTCTCAATCATAAAGACGCTGTCCTCGCTGGTTCGGCTATATGCCCTTAGAATAGTGCCACAAATGCATGCACAGTAAGATATTTATCAATCGGCCATTAGGTTACAACAAGAAAACATTTTTATTTCCTATGACATTGTTATCTCTTATGTTATTTATCTGTTGTGTCTTTGGAGTGAGACAGCCCTATCCTCCTCTGCTTTCCTGAACACAAACAAACAGCTGCTCTGTGTCTCAAGTAGATAAGGAAGTGTCTCTCACAACTTAACATTTAAAACTATCCCTACAGTGACCTCAAGACAGATGCTTAACTCTGTGTAACCCTGGTTAGAATAGAAAAGTCCCTCACAAAATAATGCACCAAACACTTTTTGCTGAGATTGAATCTAAACATCCAGGCTGTCAACTGTTGTGAACAACTCTGTCCTATGAGGCTAAATATTTCTGACTCAGACTCAGAGTTGAAGGAACATGCACTGCAAAAAATAATGAAATAAACCTGTCAAATGCAGGACTTTTAAATACTTAAGACAAGGATCTGAGTACTTCCTCCACCACCCTCTTCAAGTGTTATCACTTCAATGTTAAATCACAGTTTCTAACAGCATTTATGGCATTACACATGTGAATGACGCTGCTGTCAACAAGATGTGGCGTGGAGATTCAGCGGCAAGCCAGAAACGGGAGTTGTAACCGTAATACACAGGGCTATTTTTAAAGAACTGAGCACTGGTATAATCTGTGTAGACCATTAACCCTTGAGTCCTGACATTGCCTTGGGCCACTGGACCACAGTCAGTACTGAGCCCTGATATATGACACATGCAATTTCCACTGTGTGTGTGTGTGTGTGTGTGAGTGTGTGTGTGTGTTCTGAGCTCTGCCCTAAATTAGCACTGCTTATGGTTGGGTTGGCAAACAGGTGGTACATAATGTCCAAGCAAACACCTCGTTTGACACTGAGAGCCATTATGAACGGAGCTTTCAACAAACATGAGCTGGAAAATCTCAAAGTCTCTAACATCACTAAATATGAGAGTTAGAAGAACTAACAAACACTTCAGTGAGTAAGTAAAATGCATGAATTTGTTTCCTAGTGACAAAATCTTCATACAGTAGACATTCTTTTGTTATCCAATCGGACCAGTTCATGCAGCCAGTCTTCAGTATTATGACGCGGATATCTTATCATCTCTTCCTTCCTCTTAATGGTTTCACACCTCTCCTGACAGTTACATTGTAAACGCTGTACAGTCATCTTGCACTTTCTCAGCCATGTTTTGATAGTATCCAGCACCATACTATATGTGTGTTCAGGGCATAGATGATTTTATTTACATTTTTTCTTTAAAGAAATGGTTTAACATTTAGCAGAATACGCGTATTTGCTTCTCTGCTGAGAGTTAAATGATAGTACCTGTAAATCTCACCGATCAACACATTGTATCTGTTTTATAGTTTACTGAAGTAAAGTGTAAAAACAATTCACCGTTTTATTGTGGGATTTGGGAGTCGCTGCTAAGTGAAGCTTACTGGCTGCTGACTAATCTCAGAAAGTAAATCAGCAGTTTTCCCAATTTTTCTTTTACAACTATTCCTTAAAAGTTAAAACTTTAACTTGTTGGAACATTTTCTCTATCCTCATGCAATTCTTATTTTCTCTAAACCACGAACCCTACTGTGTTAACTTTGACCTAAGCCTGATCTTGTTTGACTTGAATTTTACACAAGTCATACAAGGTCAAAATTCATCTGCTAATAAGCCACTGTTGAGAGTTTCACTCTTTTCGGCATAAGTCACACTCTTTGTACATGCTGTAGATCTTTCTATACGACTTTGCACAATGTGCTCCTCTGTTCCGAGCACCGAGTTTCTATCCACACTTAAGTTAAGCAAGTGTTTTCATAAGTTTCTGGAGATTTGTAACGCCATCCTCGCAGTCAAACCCTCATTCTGTCTCACATGCCCTAAGAAAGTTCTGCTAACAGTCTCCCTTTTTATTATGGTTACTCTGAGTACTCTTGCTTTCCAATGCTATGTTTGTGCTGTATTAATGAGGGAGTTACAGTAATTCTCTAAAGACATAAAACAGTCATACTGATAGCTATTTCAGTCGCTGTTCTCACCCCTCATCTCATTTATAACAAATAGATTAGATTCAGCTTTATCGTCATTGATTAAAGGAACAGGTACTTGGACAATAAAATGCAGTTGTCACCTTTTCTAATCACTACACAATGTTCACACATTATTAACAAGATGTTTCACACACACTATAACTGCTTAGCACCAAAGACGTTAAATGAATTAATAGATTTACAAAGTCCTACAAAATAAGAGCATGGTAATTCGTCTGTGCAAGCAGAAATGTTGGGATTGTTGGACTGTGTCCAGCAGTTCAAAAATAGCCTATGTGACGCAGCTCACTTTCCAAGAACATTTTCCACATTCATATGTAATATCTTATCTTACACACACTGTCTAGCCGCAGGTCTCATTCACAGATGTGTGAATATGGTGTTTAACAGGCCAAGCAGAACCTCATTCTAACTGTGCTGTTCATACACGTAGTCACATAGTCATATAAAATGGATATAGTATTGACAGCTAGTAAATATTTAAACAGTTGATAAAGTGGTTCCCATGCCACAAAGTATAACAATGAAGTAAAACATTCCTTCAGTTTTTTAGCCTAATTGTGAACTTTAGTTCATGTCAGTGCTGCTGTGGGACTATTAATGAGGCTGAAGGTCAAGGGTCAAGTATTTTTGTGTATGATGCAATCAGCTGTGGTATCATGTCTTACAGCCTTTTATAACAAAATGGTGTGCAAAGACAAACTAAAGTTACTGTTTATACTGCATAAATATGAGATGAAAAGTTCTTGTTTCTCACAGTCCAAATGGTCTTCTTCTTCTTTCCACAGGACATCGAGATACTGGCCATCGTTCTAAGTATGACAGGGAAGTTTGCCATCGCTATTGCCTTTGGTCTCATCTACCTGTACACCTGTGAGCTTTACCCGACCATCATCAGGTAAGAACAACCAACATTTATCAGGGAGTTAAACAAACCTCAAACAAGGAAACATCTATTTTTTTGAATCTTTCCATGGCAAAAAATATGATATATATAGGTATGTGGTAGGCCTCACGTCTGTACCCTGACGTCACTAAGATATGTCTTCTCCCTGCAGGTCTCTGGCAGTGGGTAGTGGCAGTATGATGTGTCGTGTTGGCAGTGTGGTGGCCCCCTTCTGTGTGTATCTCGCTGATGTCTGGGTTTATCTACCTCAGGTATGTTTGTCCTCTTTTAGTTTGTTCTCTCAGGACAACATTCATGTTTAATTACCTCTCATGTCCATTCTGTCACCTTTACATCTTGTTTCCATTTGTCATGGTTTATCTACGAGGACATCCTGGCAGAAAAACACATTTTAACTTTAATATTCTTTTTCCATTATTCATCACAACCCCCCGTGTAGCTCATTGTGGGAATCCTGGCATTTATTATCGGAGTGCTGACGCTTATGTTGCCCGAGACCCTGGGCAAACCTCTAACAACCACCTTGGAAGAGGCTGAAGCTTTGGGACGCGAGCCCAGCAAGAAAAACTCAGCCCTGGGCCATAAAGATGCTGAAGTCGTGTTGGAGATGAACCAAAACGAAGCCAAACCCTGAGTTGTACACTGCTGGAAAACCAGAGAGACAGACGTACAAAGAGAATCTTTGGAAAGAAAAGTTAAATAAAGGAGAAGAGGCGACATCTGCCAAAAACAAAAATAGTAACATCGTCATTGATATACTGGATTGTTGAAACAAGCTTTTTTCAGACTTTACACAAATGTAACACAATATGGTGCAAAAACTGTTTGTGAATTTAATGATCAAGTGTGTGTGTGTGTGTGTGTGTGTGTGTGTGTGTGTGTGTGTGTGTGTGTGTGTGTGTGTGTGTGTATTGTGCGTTTCCAAGACCAAGGAAACATGAAGTATATTAAAGGATCATTTCAGTTTGTGAAAACTTTGGCCCATTATTTTTCTGATAACTTTGTGCTCACCAAAGCGGTTGCTGAGATCTGGGAGCACTTGGACACAGTAGCCAAAAGGCTTTAGTTGATGGTGGAAGCCAATGCACAAGTCACAGCATGCACAGCAGATCAAGTTTAACTGGAAAATATGATGGATGGTTCTTCTTTCTTTCAAACTTTCAGATTAGTTCAGCTAATCTAGAAAACGGTATCATCTCAGATCTTAGCAATTAACTGTTAGCCAAAAAAAGGCTCCAAGTTGTAATAAACTGAAATTATCCTTTAAATCAAATGAGCATGAATATATTAGTGATTCAACAGTTACATCATTGTTTACTGTGATTTAATTGCCTCTGAAACAGTAACTATAAGTGGAGATCATGGCTGTGCCGTACAGTAGGAGTAATAGTATTGAAACATACAGATGCAAACATATACTCTAACACAACACATCTCATTTTCATGATCTGAATTTTTTAAATCACTTTTTTGTTATTTTCAACTCTTTGCTTGTTTTTTTAAAATCTCAGGGCATCTACCATTACTGTGAATTTATTCTAGACATGCCTTCTACTTTCACACAGTGTTCATCTTGTTTAGGCCTTTGCTTGGCTTTTAACTTTGTTACATGCAACAGTTGGTGTCCTAGATTTCTACATGCTTATTCTATGTATGCAGTCTAGATGCTGGACATACTGATGAAAGTGTATATAAAGTAATACAACATTATACATGTTCAAGAGTCGAGATGTGATCTCCAGATATTTGGACCAAAGGCAGGAGTGAAGGAAGAAAAAAATCCAGACAATCAGCTGATTTGTTCGATCATCATGTGATGAAAATGCTTTTTCAGGTTCAGTATTCAATTCTGAACAGTTTCAAATCAACAGTATGATTTTTTTTTGTATGAATTGTTTCTTTGTTAGTATTATTTTTGTGTCATTATGGAAAAATAAATATGAGTTTGCTACAATAAACTTTTAAATACTGTCTTGGATATTTGTATCTGCTGTAACAACTGCAGTTTATTACTGAGAAAAACCTTGTTTGATAACCTTGAGCACCTTTGCAAGTTAAAGTCTCTCTCTCTCTCTCCCTCTGGCTGTCAAACTGGGGGATTCAACCTGGTGCTGCAAAGGTAGGGAATCTATTTGTGTCATACAGGGAATATAGAGCAGCTCTTGGAACAGCCCACCAACACCAGCAGCTTCCTATTCGCCAGTGGAGAGGAGGTCCACTCTGCCTCAGAGCCAGCTTCATATGCACCACCCAGCATATGAACAAACCTTCTGTGTTCAACTTTGGACAAAAACACTCTGTAGATGCATTACCAGTGTGTGTGTGTGCGTGTGGACAGAGAAGTTATGCACTTCACTTGAACCCCAACAGCCAAGCTGCTAATGTGAACTTCCAGTTCTGTCATGATACTGAGGCCCCAAATAGTGTGTGTTTAATTCTGGACACCATGGTATGAAGACTGTGTCAGGAATACCCCTCCCTTATGTGTGTGTGTGTGTGTGTGTGTGTATATATAGTTGTGAAGACCAAAATGAGCTGCGAATGTGAGTGACACACATTTGGAAAGCCAGGGCTCACTTTTTCAGAGCGCTGTTTGAGGGTTAAGACCGTACGTGTGTAGAGTTAGGGCTTGGGGATGTGTTAATGAAGGTCCTCACAAGTATAGAGAACAGAGGTAAACTGTAGCAGTGCTTCTACTGTAATAAATTTAATACTGTAATAAACACGCACGCGCACACACACACACACACACACACACACACACACACACACACACACACACACACACACACACACACACACACACACACACACACACACACACACACACACACACACACAGTAAAATCCCCCAAACCTGCAGTATTATACCATTTTAAAATGATTATTTAGAGTTTCAGGAGATGTTTTAGAAGTCCAAGAAGACAAGGTTTCTGTATCAACAGAATATCAAGACAGAGTGCTGACTCTTACCCGTGCATGTTTTTATTCGAGTGAAGCGGTCCAGCAAAAATGGAAAGAGGACACCATTTACTGGTCATGGCTAGGAGTTACATCAAACTAAACATTTCTTTTTAAAGATAATCTTTTTTGGCCTCTTCAAGCTTTTATTTGACAGAGACAGCTGAAGAGTGACAGGAATGCGGGGAGTGGGAGACGGGGAATAACGTGCGGGAAAGAGCCACAGGTCGGATTCAGAGCCTGGGGTTCTGCAGCAAGGACTGACGTTTCTGAAATAAAATTTTCCGAAGGGTTATCCAAGGGTTTGTGTATTTTGATTTTGATTTCAAAGAATGAAAAGTGATTTATAACCAAACTGTTAAGGTTGTGTGGTTATTACAGTTCGTACAGTTGCTCTAAACCAAGGCAAGCTGCTTTTTGCAGAGATGCTTTTTTATATTTAGTAAGCAATTGTTACTTCTATTCTGCAAGTTTCTGTTATATCTTTTATATATATCTATATATTGAATATCTTTGCTGGTGATGTGTTTTACTTAACATGTCATGCATCTTGTTGCTTTCATTCAGAGAGGAAGCGGTTGGAAAAACTAATTTTCTAGGTTTCTAGGTTTTTCTAAGTTTACAAGTAATCAGTGATAAGGAACTGCATAATTGATGCAACACCAAGGTAACAAACAACACCCCTGTGTCAACACAGCATTTATCACCAAAAAACTGCACTAAAAGTCATGAAACCAGACCACGATAAAACCTAAATAGAGAGGTAGGACCTGACATGTTTATTATTTTTCTTTATATGAGAGGATAGGCTGACTGGAGCAGGGAAGATCATTTCTCAACTGGGGAGCAAGTGGGAAGATGAGTTGAGGTCAGGTGGAGTGATGGACAGGTTGCTGCAGGGAAGAGAGAGCTACATGTAGCAGGGAGAGCAAATGATGGCGTGGACCAGGGTCTGGAAACCGCTCCGCTCGTAGCTGCCTGTCAATCTGAAGTGTGTAACAGCCAGGTTGAAATAAAATAAGGCAGGCTGCAGGATTCCTGATAGAGCCGAAAGGTTATAAAACACAAAGTAAAGGAGAGACGATATCTGCAATAGTTAGAGGACATTTATTTTGAAGACTGTAAAATGATGGGGCTTGCATTTAGTTGTTGTTAACCAGTTTTCAGCTGTTGATATAATATCCCGTTCCAGACACCCTCAAAATATCAAGAATAGTGTCATAGCCGCCAGAAATTAAAGATAGAAATGATCAAACTTTTTTTTTTCCTTCCTGAGAATCTTATCTGGAATGCAAATGAATAAAAAATAATAAATTAAAAAAACACTGAACACAAACCAGGACAATGCAAAGGTACAGACAATGGCGATTAGGGTGGTGGAGTGAAGTACGTCACGTATTAGCTTATGGTTACTGTTCTCTGGATGGTTTTTACACGAGTGATGAGAAACATGCACTCGGAATAGCTGCTGGAGAATTAAAGATTAGTGTTAGCCGGGGATGATAACACTTCACACAAACCCTTAAACAGTAACACGATCCTATTTGAAATTAAACATGATGAGGTTTTGTGACCGAATCCCCCATTTTTCTGCAGAATATCAGGAAAAGTCACCTCAGAGAAAGTGCAGTATATTCATACAGTTTTTGTAACGCATCGCAGTAGAAACATTGGTATTTGGCAAATTCAATCTTTTATACTTTGGATTAAAACAAACTGCGCTCCGTATATATATATATATATATATATATATATATATATATATATATATATGCTTTTTTAGTGTTTGACTCTTACCCCAGCCTTTATTCTCGACAAATGACCTGTTCCAAATAATAAATCTATGATAAAACAGACTGCTGGTTTGGTCAAACTCAATCATACATGCACACATAGCTGGAATTCTCTGAATTCATAATTGAGTGCTTACTGTTCAACCCTCATTTATACCTAATAATATCTTACAAATGAAACAAAATGTTAAAATAAACCAATATCATAACAACTGACCTGACTCTGTCACAACTCTGCTGGTTGTGCACAGAGCTTCCTGTCAGTTAATGGAACTCTTAGTGAGGTTTGGCACTTACAACAGTCCTAAACAACTAATATACAAAAAAGGGTTTTGGTACTTTCTTTTTTTTAAATTTCCCATTCCAGCTTTTAGGACATTAACCCTATCATAAAGTATGAAACTCTTTCTTGGGCAATGTCTCTGATGTCCTCTCCAGCGACCGACATTTAGAATATTTCCAAACATATTTAACCACCACATTTCGCGCTAATCTCTCCTGGAGATTACAATAATGATGGATTTCTTCTTTTTTTTTTTTTTACATAAACGAACCCAAAAACAAGCTCAAATTAAAACAAAACTTGAGTCACGCAAATTGAGTTTAACATTATTTCCCACTGTCCTTGGTCAATTTTTTAAATAGAGCATTGTGTCCTTTCAATTACTCAACCTCTTCAGTCCTCAGTGCTGAGCCTGTCGTGATAGGAGTCTTTTGCAGGTGGAAAACAGAGCCCGTACAAACGTGAGCATCAGGATCCGCACACCCCTAAACGCACCTCACTTTTCTTAGGAATGCTGAAAGACGGGGGAATGCTTCCCTTTGCCCTCAGGCTGCTTCCAGCTA
Organism: Collichthys lucidus; assembly: GCA_004119915.2. Taxonomy (NCBI): domain Eukaryota; kingdom Metazoa; phylum Chordata; class Actinopteri; family Sciaenidae; genus Collichthys; species Collichthys lucidus. The sequence continues at coordinate 27,413,887 of CM014086.1, read as the reverse complement.
TATCCAGCCAATTCCAGCCAATCAACTTGTTTTTGGCTACATCCACTGTTCATCAAACAGCCCTTAGGGATGGACCAGCCAGCTGTTGGCATCCTCCAGGTCTGTGTCCAGCTCCTCGTCTTCATCCAGAGGCTCCGGGGTTCGGAGGGCCAGCTCTTGAAGGAAAGCAGGTGAATAGGCAGTGGGCTGGGAGACAGACTTGAGGCCAATTTTTTTCTTCATGAGGTGGAACTGGTCACGGATGAAGTTGTAGAACTCATATTCATAGCGCATGCGGTGATATAGCACCTGCAGGGCCTCCAGAGTCGGTGTGTGTTTACGTACTGTGCCTGTCATGTTTCCCATCTTCCTATAGTCTGCGGAAAGACCAAAGGGAAGTCAGCTTGACAGGAATCCAATCAAAGAATCAGACAACAACACACGCAGAATGTGACACCTACCAGGGCTCTTGTAGATGTTGAGTACTCCAGTAAAGTAATGAGGTAAGAGCCTCTCCAACAGAAGCAGGACATCCTCCAGCTCCTCCAGGATACCCACAAGGAGGTAGTTCTCCAGCACATTTTGTTTGGCCCTCTCCAAAGCCCATACACCTGGCTCTCTGGTGGAGAGAGAATGAAAATGAATGAGAATGTGCACAAGTGAAATATCACCAAATGGTACCAGCGTCTAAAAGAGGAGTGTCAAGAGTGCGTATGGATACCTGCATTGAGGATGTTGTCCACAGAAGTAGGGAATGATGTAGAAAACTCTGGGGTTGGAGCACTCTGGATAATTCTCTAGAATGCACACATTGATGTCCTGAAAGCAGACAAATAACAATCATTTAGATTTCACAGATGAAAGTCAAACAGAACTGTAATAGTTTATTTCTACCACTAGAGGGAACCCTTCACCAGCATTTCCATGAACTCCAGCTCACTGACAGTCATCGTCTAAGTAGCCAAAGTGCTTTGCAAAACAACCTCCTGGGTTACAAAGATAAGCTCTGCCCTTCAAAGAGGAAGACGTTGTTTCATTCTTATCAAATAAGATTCCGAGCTTGGATCGGTGCATTATCTGTGCAAGGCTGAATTAAGTGATTCGGTGAATGCAAACTTTCCCTCGTCTAAACGTGGGAGCTATTAAATAAGGAAAGGGGGGGAAAAAAACAAGGGAAAAGATTAAAAACACACATGTAGGAGTGAAGCTGGCCAGCCATTGAGCTGTGCCGTGGAACTCAGTCAAATCCATGTCAGGTGACGTAAGCCTTATGGATGACAACAACAGTCCTGAGTAACAAAACACTGCACACCAATCATGACTCTCCCTCTCGTGCACGCATACAGTAGCGCCAGGCTACATGCATGAGACAGAGGTGTCGACAGGCCCGTCGTGTGAAAGAGAATGAGATCTAAATGTGGAAACTGAAAGTGTAATGGCCGCGTCAAGGCTCGCCTTTAAGATTTACACTGTGATAAGTCGTAACGGCTGATTTAAACAGAGCAATGTGTCAAAGCCAACACTGAGGCCATCGTGCTCCATCACAGAGATTAAGTTCGGTCAGACAGGACCAGAGACCCAGACCTTCCCAAAGGACAAAGACTGCTATTGAGGGGCTTGTGGGAACCAGATGACACCTCACTGACAAAAATATAGATAAAGGCAAATAACTCTTAGAACTTGGATAGTCTGCCTTTGAGACAGTTATACAAAAGTTACAGGCTTTTATCAGCTATATTTTCACTTGCATGTCCACGATGGCATGATGATTATTTTCAAGCCATTGTTGTTTTCCGAGACAGTTCAAAGCAAAAAGAGATTTACAAACCAAACGTCACAAATCTGATAAGTATACATCTTGGTTTCTCTCTCTAAGAAGGTAGCCGTAGAGCGTGAAGGCCTGCACAGAAGTCTATGTACACAAGCTGGGATGACATAAATTATGTACTTGGCCAGTTACTTTTTCCTTTGCAGCTGAATACTGTGGTACAATTGTGTCTCTGATTCACAGAGCGGCTGCAGAAGTTTGTTTGAACTTTATGACTTTATACTGACACTATGTACTGGGAACAGAACTTATTGGTGATCAGCGAAACAAACCACTAGAAATCTTCAAAGAAACCACAACAAAACCCCGGAGAAACCTTCAGAAAACAGAGCGACATTGCACCATTGTTAGAGCGTGGGTCGTGTCCAGACTTGTGATAAGTTTTCCCTGCATTCTTTTGATTCGTAATTTTTAGAACAATTTATTGTTGTTCTTTCTGTGATTTATTATTCAAAGAATGAATCAGTCTATCTAGTGTTATCAATTATTATTATGTTTCCCTGACCGGCAGTCCACAGTTTACTTTCTGTTTTCATGATACAATAAAAAACAAAGATTTTGGCAGCAGGGTCGGAGTGAGAAACTATTAACCACATGCGGAGATTCCAAAAGAATCTCAAGAAGAACAAAAGATAAATGCACTAACTTGAACTCAAATGCAACACACACTTGCTAATAAAATACTGGGAATGGACTCCAGACAGGACTTTTCTACAATTAGCCTAAATGCAGCACTGTACAAAAGCTGCCAAGAAACTCACAGTAATCGAATTAGAAACAGAAAAAACGAGAATTGGCAAGTGAGAGCCAGAGAAAAAGGAACAGAGAGAAAGGTGGACAGGAAGTGACACGTGTGACGCCACTCATTGACACACATGGCTCATTGCCAGGAAACCCCCCCCCAACACTTGATATAAGACCCTCAACATTTAGGAGACCTCTGGGAATCCAGTCACAACTCATTTATATAAAACAACGCACAATCAAATTGGCGCGCACACAGCCGACAGACAACACGCACTCTCTTTGAGAGAAGCCATTAGTATTTCGAAGAGAGGCCCTGTGTGCACACTCAGGATCATTGTTTCTATTCTCATTCTGGATTAGGCTAACTGAGCAGTCACAGAAACTGCAGCAACATGGAGCCTAATCTCTACAACGGCCTCCTGTTTCACTGAATGGCATGTATGCATGAATTAAATCAGGATTAATTGATTATGGAAACCTTTCCCATGGGACAACTTGACTTAGTTTCCATGAGGGAGCATGGGAATGATACACCTGGGTCAACTCACATTTAAACCCGCAAAAACTGATTTTCTTTGACACTTGGGGTCAGCAGAAACAAATAATAAACAAATAATTACCATAATTTCGTTTCGTTTTTGTCCACCTAACAAGCCCAATAGTTTACTACTCTGAGAGGAGGAAGTGAACCAAAGCCAAACAAATTCCAAAAACAATGACCTGAAAGATGTTTAAAAAGTTGTGGCGCTCAGGAACTGAGGGGAAGTGCAAAGTTGGATGAAAATTACAACATCTGCTGTACGGTGTTCATTTTTAGGACATCCTCAGATCTCAGACTCAGGTGTCAAACTCAAACGAAAAGGCATCGGAGTGGCTTAAAAGTCACTCAGTCTCAGAAAAACCTTTTGTCATCTTCATCAAAAACGGCCTCATCCTCACATGAAACGGCCTCATCCTCACATGAAACGGCCTCATCCTTACATGAAACGGCCTCATTCTCACATGAAACGGCCTCATCCTCACATGAATCGGCCTCATCCTCACATGAAACGGCCTCATCCTTACATGAAACGGCCTCATTCTCACATGAAACGGCCTCATCGAAAACGGCCTCATCGAAAACGGCCTCATCGAAAACGGCCTCATCCTCACATAAAACGGCCTCATCCTCACATGAAACGGCCTCATTCTCACATGAAACGGCCTCATCCTCACATGAAACGGCCTCATCCTCACATGAAACGGCCTCATCCTTACATGAAACGGCCTCATTCTCACATGAAACGGCCTCATCCTCACATGAATCGGCCTCATCCTCACATGAAACGGCCTCATCCTTACATGAAACGGCCTCATTCTCACATGAAACGGCCTCATCGAAAACGGCCTCATCGAAAACGGCCTCATCGAAAACGGCCTCATCCTCACATAAAACGGCCTCATCCTCACATGAAACGGCCTCATTCTCACATGAAACGGCCTCATCCTCACATGAAACGGCCTCATCCTCACATGAAACGGCCTCATCCTCACATGAAACGGCCTCATCGAAAACGGCCTCATCCTCACATGAAACGGCCTCATCCTCACATGAAACGGCCTCATCCTCACATGAAACGGCCTCATCCTCACATGAAACGGCCTCATCCTTACATGAAACGGCCTCATCCTCACATGAAACGGCCTCATCCTCACATAAAAAGGCCTCTTCCTCACATGAAACAGCCTCATCCTCATCCATTTTGGATGAGGCCGTTTTTTGTGAGGATTATGGCCGTTTTGTCCAAAGATGACAAAGGTTTTTGTGAGACTGAGTGACTTTTAGGCGACTCTGATGCCTTTTCGTTTGAGTCTGACACCTGAGTCTGAGATCTGAGAATGTCCTAAAATGAACACCGTACTGCTGGTTTATCTAGTACTGTATATGCATCACTTTACATACAGTCAAATGATCCATTGTTAATTCAAATATTCATTGTAACTGTTTTAACCTAATTCTTATCCCCTTATTTACTTTGTCACACCAAATGTGTGCAGTCCACTGCTTCAAGGCCATCCAGATAAGATAAGATATGATAAGATAGAAAAATAAAATCAAATAGCAATAAAAAAAAGTTATAGAAACTATGTAGACCTTTCAAGTATACAGATATGAATGGATCATTTGTATCATGCACATTTATATATAACAGTAAATATAATCAACACAGGTAAAGTAACTGAGTAATTTAACAGTGCTACGTTACGTCACGCTGTCTGACAGATGTTGGAATGAAAGACCTGCGGCAGCGCTCCTTCTTACAGGGCGGGAGTACGAGTCTGTTGCTGAAGGCCAATCCCAGAAATATATATACAAAAATAACATGAAGATACCTTTCTTTGTCATATGTTTGTTTAGACAACACCTGGGAGATGTGACCGGTAAAGTTCGTGTGTCGGTTACACCTTAGGCAACTGACCTTCTTGTGACAGATACAGCGCATTACCGTTTCTTATGTCGAGGCATGCCAGGGCACGATTGCTGCCAGTAAAGCCTTTTTCGTTTTGTGTGCACTTATTTGTTCGTGAGTGCGTATGTGTCACTGTGAAATCAGACTGACTGGCAGAAGAATCTTACTTGCCGTGGGAATCGCTCCTGATCAGACCAGTATTTTTTAACTGTGGGAACTAATCTCGTGTTCTTTGGGTTCAGTAGGAACATTTTACATGTGTTTACATGTATACTCATGCATGAGTGCACATTCTACCTTTGGGGAACAGCTTTCTTTTTTCATACATGCATATAAATATGCACTTGTTTTAACAAGCATAATATAACCAGATCTTTCTAAACCGGCATTTAAAACTCCCTTAATTCTAAATAACAGCTCATATTTTGAATCCTAAGTGACTAAGTGTGTGTACATTCTGCATTCAAGTGTCCAGTGCATGCCTTTCTATAGTGCAGTGTATGTGTGTGTAAAAAGGGGCGTGGAGACTGACGGAAAATCCAAGCCGACCACAGGAATGTCTCAGTAACACGTGCATCAGGTTCCCTCAGCCCCGGCTAGCAAACTGACAGTGTTCTTTCATTGACACCTCTCATATACACCCTGTACAGGGCAGGCAGGGCTAATGCACACCAGGCAGGGGATATATCCAAGACTAGTCTGAACTCTGGGTGTTGACATAGCGGGGGCACTCACACTGACAAACTAAGCTTATATTTGAGATTCTATACTTGCGAGGACATTCATCTCCTGGCCTCAGATCGACTCCTAACCTCTAACTCTGCACGGGGCTTTGCATCAAGCCTTATTCTGGATATCAAAATTTAATTATATTGTTGCTGAGACCTGCCCAACTTGTCCACACCAACCGCCCATATAAAAACACACAGAAGCTGAGGGCTCAACTTTATTAAGCAGCCACTTCATTTTAAATCTTAATCCTTAACTATAAAAAATTAATCTCAATGAAAAACCTAAAATGTATTTTTGACATATTAATATTTGCAGCTGCTGCACATCAGTCTGCGACTCTATTTCTCAGCCTGTAAATTGATTTGTCAGGGAGGTTCAGCACATTCAGTGGCATATAGCTGTCTACTGCAACTGCAGTCTACAGCGTTATACAAACGCCAGTGTGGCATATGCTTGCCACTGTTTATAGATGTGATTTAGCACATAACTGCAAGCTCTTTTTGCTGAATAGGTGAGCTAGGTTGTTGCTAACAAGCATAGTCGGTAAGAAGAAAATAATACCAACAACAGAGACGCAAAGCAGGAAGAAAAGAAAGCACAGCAAAGCGAAACAAGACCCGAAAGTATTGCTCCTCTAACATGGTGACACTTTTATGCCAATACAGCAACATGCTGTCTGTGAAGTTATATTATAATTATATTTTCTGATAATTAGGTCAAGATTTGTTACGTTATGGGAAAGAGGTCATTACACTTACATGTGGCAGAATACATCACATACGGCATTCTTACTACCTAAACAAGGTCCAAAGAAGCGAGCACCGATGTCATCACTTTGGAAAATTTTGGTCAGTTTTAAACCCTATGAAGGACTCTTGGTTCTCAAAAGTATAGGACACACACGTGCACACACACACATGCACACACACACACGCACGCCACACGCACACACGCACACATGCACACACAGGTAAACTAGTCTAAAGCAACACAGCCTCCATTCCCCTTAACTCTAGAAAGGGGCCCCCGTGGTCTGCATACTTTATTAACTCAACTCACATGGTCCAAAACTCTGGGGAAAGCAGCGCAATACTTAATTACACCCAGTCAGACTCAAGTCAGAATGACATCCATTCCTCCTCCTGTTAGCCTCTCAGCATGGCCTTCTGAGCTCTCAGGGTCTCCGACAGTATTGAGGATTGTGGAAGGAATGACTAGCAGTGTACCTGTGTTAGTGCCCGTCTATTGATTTGCCATGAAATCTTGAAAAAGAACTGTCATTATTATTTATTTCTTTGTTTTTTCTTTGATTCAATGCTCTGATGCCAATTAGACACATCACTTCACTGTTAGCTCCTCCTCTGTGTAAAACTCAGGGATCAAAAATTGAAAAAAGTTAAGCTCCAAATGGCGTGCACTGTAAAATATGAAATGCATCGCCTTGAGTATGGTACTGCAGGGGTAAACACCTCTGCAAGGCAGATGTAGGATACAGCATACCAAGTTTCTGATGTGGCAAATCAGGTCTCTAATTGGAATCATAATCAGATTCAAATATTGGGTTAGCATCAATCAGCCCTGGCCTGCCAATTTTCCTTCCTTCCCTCCAGCAACACCACGTGTCGAACATCTTCAAAGAGAGCAGAGTGTGTTTTTTTAAAATATATTTCCGTGTTGAAGAAATGTTCTGTTGCTTATATTTTTACATTTAGTACAGATCGATGATCAGTGAACAATAACCTAGCTGACACAGGATATCAGTTAATCACTATCGACTAGTCACCTGTGATAAAATAGTACATGTTTCTCTGTACAGCATTCATTAGCGTACACGTCTCTATAATTAATGTGCATCAAGGTCGTACCAGAATAAGAAATTAGTATTCAACATTTCGGTTCATGTCTCAACTGAGCTTCAGGTTATGAAACCAGCTGGCGAGCAATCAAAACAGATACAGATTTAAAGCACTGTTATTGGCAAGCCTGTGACTCCAACATAAAATAACTGTGCGGCTCTGTCAAATACTGCAAACGCATTAGTATTTCAAACCATAAACATCCATGGCATTGATTTAGTTAATGTCCATATGAGAGTAAATTGGCTTGTGGGCACTGGGAGGGAGATGAAAGACAGATAGAGGGGAAATGGCTAAGGCTTCAGTATTTATTTGATTCTTTACATAATATTGCTGGGAAGTTTTTCTAATTCAGCACAGGTTCCCTTGAGACCAGAGCAACATGGTAAACAACTGTGGTACCCTCTTTTTAAGCTGGTTTATTTATAGGGTTTGTGTTTGCTCCTAGTAAGAGCTTAACAAAAAGAGGGAAGTATTAATTTTTCTCTTCAATTTTTATTACTGCTATTTATAAGATTTATTTACTCTCTATTGTCACAAACAGTGTTGCGGCAAGAAACAGAAAATGTATGGTGACATAAAATCCAGGTAAACCCATGAGGTGTTATTATAAAATCTGGGTACTTTGGTATAAAAAAAAAAAGTCTGGTCATAATAAATATGCTCCTCAGTTCTGCGCATCAAATTCTCTTAAGAGAAGCTCAGCTCAGGGGCCTCGTCAGTTCCCTTCATTATAAATCTGCCACAATGTCATGGCTATGAAACAGAAAAAGGTGACAGCCAAAATCAAATCTACTGAACCAGATCCAATTCCTTTCCCATCTCCAAGACAGGTGCAAATCTTTGGCCACAAAACTACAGCTAATTAATCATCAGACCCCCCCTGCATGCCTTCAAGACTGCACTGAGACTCGAGCAAAGAGACAAGCAGTTAACAGACTCATAAGTTATAAGAAACTAAGTTTTGATTCCCAGACTACCAAACATTTCAAAACACAATTATTGAAGAGCGCAAAGCTCAAATCCACAGCATCCTCCGTGTATCAAACATTCTTGTTACGAAAATGTTATTTTCTCAAGTGAGAAATGAAAACACAAAAACATAATTTACTGCTGCTATAAAATGAAGGGCTCACCAGGTATCTCTCATCGTCTTTCATCCCTGGAGTGCGGATGAGGTGGTTCTGCTCACCCCTCCAGTCGCCAAAGCGACGGAAGAAGTAGTTGGAGAGGAACCTGTTGATAGGGTCCCGGATTATGTTGATATAGACGGGCTGCTCTATCCTGAACCTTACAAAGACAAATTAAATATACTGTACATTAAGACCATCTGCAACAAACTGCAAACTTGGATCATCAAACATTAAGAGTTAGTATCCATACTGTACCTGGTAAAGTTGAGGAAGTGAACATGCCGTGTATAGAGGAATGGCTGAGGGATATTACTGATGTTTTTCATGAGATCCACCTGAACAAAACAAAACACACAGTTGACTTGGCGTGTTACACAGGTGAGAATCACAGCATCTTCCGTAAACATTGACAATCGTCCGAGACAAGCAGAGATCATACTCAAAAGTGCCGCTGCATAATGGAAAATCAAGCATAGCACACGGAAATTCCAACGAACAAAGATTTAAAACAGAAACCGAGTGATGCTTCCACAAAACTAACTGCAGCCAAAAAACAAACTATCTTCAGGTTTTGTCAAACAAAAACCAAGACTTTCCATCCCAAGTGATCGTTTGAACTGAACACATAACCATTTATAAAATTCAATCGCTGTATATTTATCTGGCTGTGGATCCACCTTGATTCGATTTGCACAATCTTCCACTACAGACTGACCTGCCTACGGTTTCAACCTCTCTCTTGACTGCGCTTCAAATAAAAGTTTTGTTTTGTTCATCTAACAATATCCATCACCATAGATCCAGTTTCCCCCCAGGCATTCCCAGGAAAGCCAACATTTTTAGAGCAATTATTCAGGGTTTCTTCTTCCTCTGCTGCTAGCAAAGATTAAAAAACATCCCAAAGGCTTTCTGGGTCTGCATGGAGAAAGAGGTTCACGGTAGCCAAAATAAACTTTAAGGCATCACAGTAGTACTATATACAGTGCAGGTCCCTTGCATGAGCTCTTTGACTGAAGGCCATGCAGCTGAAACCTAATTCCCAATCATTCCTCACATAAATAGCTCCATATTGAAATAGATCTGTATGTGAGATCCAGTTATTCCTGTCACGCATGTAAGAAATTATTGACTATGCACGTTATGTCTCTGGAGCAGTGAAGCATATAATATGTCTAATTTAATATTAAAAACACATAATAATGAACTAAAGTTGTGTCTGGATACAGCATACTAAGATTTAGATCATTTGCTGCACACACTGTAACTTGTTTTGTTCTATATGTTACATTACATCCACCTACGAAATCCTTCAATCTGCAAAGCATCAACTTGAATGATGAACCTTTCAAATGGGTCAGAAGTGTGGATATTTAGAAAGCACACAATTGCAATTACTAAAACATGTCTTGCGAGATTTGCCAGGCTATACATATTAAGACTTGAAAGTTACAGACCAATACAAGTGCTAGAAGTATCAGAGATCAATGGTTTCAAGATTGCGTCTTGTGAGACCCTTTAGTCTTTTTTTCCCACGTTATTTTCATTTTTACTTTGCATCTACTAATCATGCAAGACGTATTCTTTTTATTTCTTGTCTGAGCCATCTGGATCGCTGGTCTCTCGGGAGCGCGGACCACCAGACAGACAGCCACCTGCCGCTACCACGACCGTGACACATGTTGTCACCAGACTCTTCTTTTCTTCTGCCAGTAAGAGAAAAGGAGTTCAGTTCAGTTTATTTCACCCTATTCCCCAGCATCCTTTTCTCTATGTTGCAGGCCCCTCAAACAACAAGTGGGCGTACTGCAAAAGAAAAAGCACAAGATCCCTCACTGGCTTCCCATCAGAAAACACCAGTGCTAATTGGAAAACACATGCAATCTGGGGGTACGCAGCAGTGGAGATGAGTTTTGGCAACTGATGTGGCGAGTGATGGCGTTGCCTCTTCCCAAAACTCTTCTATGCGCTCTATCTCTATATCATCTAGCCTAAAAAAGCTGATAAAATGTTTAAAGGCTATATTGGAAACACAGGCAAGCACAAGGAAAAGTAAAAAAATAATTCCCCCGCATGATAAGTGGTCAAGCAGATGTTTAAAAAGGTAAGCGTAACTGAATAATGGACAACAGCTGAATACTGCGCATGGGGGAATTCAATGAGTCTCTATCTGGACGGTAACAGAGGCCAAAGACAGAGCAAAACTGTAAACCAGGGAATGGAGGGAAAGGACACATATAAGTAGAGGAAAAAGAGGAGGGGGCTTGATTAGCAGCTGTGATAGGAACACATCATATCAAGATAGCCCACGTGCTGCCTTTGGAGGCCCTGAATAAAAGCAGGGTCTACTCTAGAAGGTCCTTCAGCCACATAAAAATGCTTCAGTGGCATCCACACTTAATGTTTTCGGCATTTGATTCTCGGTAGGGTTTTTTATACAGTGTCACTTGGAGAAAATCTTTCTTTCAGTTTGAATGAGCCTTGATGTGAGTGAGAGTAATCATAAAAATCCAATATAAAATACCGATGGTGGGTTTTCCTTAATGTTGCCAGTTTTTTTTTGTAAAGTCTGAGCTAATTTCTTCTGAATCACGTGTCTGATTTTGGCGTGCACATTCTGCCGTGTCCTGTCTCAATGGACTGAATGACTCGTTATAAAAAAAATCGTTTTAGCCTTGATTAGCCGAGGGACTGTTTGAATGTCCTGCTCTTATAAACTATGTATAGGCACCTGTTACGTCATAGCAGGACTATTTGGATAGCAACAGTAATATGTATACTTGTTTATGTACACAGGGCAGTTAATCTGAGGCCTCAGTCAGATTTGGGCTTCACACCCTCCCTCCTTCTCTGTAAACTCAGTACATTTCCACTCACTCTGCTTCCACCTTCTGTGGATCTTTCCTGCAATAAAAAGTACAATTTGAAACTTTCATTAGCTCTGTAACTTTTATTTTTACCACTCTGGGTGCCTCTGTCTCTATTAATCCGTTTCAATTCTACATGAAACAAAGTTTATTTTCTGTAAACTGCCCCCCTCGACTATTAGTCCAGACCAATTAGCCCAGAGCTAAACCCTGACAGTCCCCCTCCCCCGCAACGAGTTTGACGTGCAGCACATTTGGCACATTTGGTGAGTTTGTGTGTGTGTGTGTGTGTGTGTTTTCTGACCCACCCCTCTGGTCTGTCTGGCCAGACCCCCTCCACGCTCATTTATTTGAGCTGCAGGGAGACAGAGGGAAAGTGGAGGACACTCTGAGATTCCAGGCATACCTGCAACCCCCTCGACCCCCCTTCTTCCTGAGCCCCCGTGGCGTCCACACAGGGCTCATCAGGGGGAAACGGAGGAAGAGCCAAAAAAAACGCAGAAAGCTACAGCTACAACTGCTGGCCAGCATTCAACTCCATCCAATTTGTCTCTGTGTGTCTACATTCGAAATGACAGTAGCTTAAATAATTAACACCCGTGCTAGAAACATGTAACTGTGACTGACGCTGGAGTTCAGATTCCAGCCCAGATATTTCAGCGACTGCTCATGTATGATTTGTGTATCTGCTTATTATACGATTCACAGGAAATAAGAGCTTTACTCCAAAATAAATATCCACATTTAAGAAAAAGGCACATTTACAAAAAAAAAAGAGAGAGACTGTTGGCTTGAAATCAAAGTTTTAGCAGCCAGAAATTTCAACCTCTTTTAGCACCTAATTCAATCTAATTCTCTGTAAGTGAGCAAAAGTAAACCGTCGCTGATGCGAGATGCTACTAGGGAATAAGTATTTACAATCTGTGTTTGTACTGGGGCCAGGCACTTTTTGGTGTTTGCGTATCTGCGGCTACGTGATGCAGATACTCAAGGTTCGTGGCTGTAGAGCATCTGTCTGCTGGTTAATGCCCTCGGTAAGAGTGCGGACACAGGATCCCACATGAACATGGCTACGCTCTCAATACAGATGCTGTCTTTCCGTTTCTGCACCGTAAAAATGAGACCTGCTAAATGTTGATCTCTTTTAAATCATGAATTTTTGAGCTGTGATTAATACTGTAGCTGGATAGAAACTGTTTAAAATTCCCATTCGCAACTACGACTGAGTGCAATTTTATTTTGCTTTTTGAGACATGATCTAAGACGGTGCAGAGTTTAAACAAAAACAGCTACCCAGAATTTCTTTCTACATCTACAGCTACATTCAAATTGCATTGTTTTGTTGACTGTACTGTTCAGGTATATGATGAATTTCACTGGACCAGCAGCAAAGACCTCCCGGGGACTTTCAGTGCACCCCTTGATGAATATGTACCTCGCCTGCTGAGAATGTACCTGGCTAGGAAGTGAGGTTCTGGTAAGAAGATGGATAACCTCCAAGATAAGCTTAATGAACAGGTAGGTAAAGTATACAAATGCTCCAAACTTATGCAGACTATGGTTCGTATCCACCAAAGCCTCTTTCCCCATGTGAAAATATGAATTGCTCCTTTGCCTGGCATAAATACATTTTTAATCTAAGGTTACACAGGATGTGGCAGTGTTGCAAAGCGTTAAATCTCGGGTGTGCACCTGTTAGACCTACTGCAACCATCGCTTCAAACGGCTTCCTCTGTGGTGTGCACTGTCTGCCACAGCCACATTGGTTAACATGGGCACCGAAAGTAGACAGGCAACACTTTCATCATGTGTGGGAAAAAAAAGTCAGACTTCACAGACGCTTTACCATGCTGTCAGATAACCTTCCTTTTCTTGGCACTAACCCTGTGCTGTGCACACCGCAGATCACCTGGTTAGATCAGAGTTACAGTACAGCCGGTAAAACACAAGCATGCACCATATTTGAAACAAATAGACATGCAAATGTGGAGAAAGATGGTGGAGTGATGGGCAGCCCCCCTGAGGAGCACCCAGCCAGCAGTTGGGGGGGAAAGGTATGGGACCAGTCCACCTTCCATATTTTTGGTCCATGTGGGACTTTAACCGGCCACCCTCCGGTTCCCACGCCAAGTCCCGATGGACTGAGCTACTGCCGCCGAATACAGTAGGAAGCGTAATTTGAAGTTCTACTGTATGGTGCCAAAAGAAAAAGACTGCACGACGGCAAAGTAAAGTGGTGAATATATTTAAGCGTACACTTAAACGCTCACTGACCACCGTCTACTGTAGAACCCTGACAAATAAACTGTCTTTTAATCTGCTAAAGCAGATGAGGATTTATCACCACATTCGGCCATAAAGAAACTTTTTTGGCAACGAAATTGTAATGTAACAACACACATCTGTTTAGTTTATGTATGCTGGACTCGATGCCAGACTAATCCCTTATGCTGAAAACTATATGAAAATTGATGGTTTGAGATAACTTTTAGCTGCGTGCTCTTTATTTAAGTCATTCATTCATTTATTGGGCGCTCTTTAAATATGAACAGCAACATAAATTCCGCTTGATTTATTACAGCAAAGTTTTATCCTGCTAAAGTAAGAATTGAATGTTTATTCAACCGGAATATGGTTTTGTTGAAAGGTAGAAAAACATGGCATTGAAGCAAAAATCTCATTGTTAGCTTCACTTGAATATCATGATTAGATCAACAAGAAGATCCAAGTTGGCAGAACTCTTGTCTAAACTTGTAAACCTTAACAACAGTAGTTAGGAACAGTTGAGAAAACACAAAAAATCTTCTGCATCATGTTGCCTTGATAGTTTGTGTCAACACTTTTACTATGTAGATTCCCACTGTGCTGAAAGGGACAGTTGGGTCACTATACATCTTAAATCTGCAGAAGCTCTGCAAAGGTCCAGAACGAATAAGGCACCTTAACTTTTGGCATGCCATGCACGAGGCAACAACCCTGCTCAAACCCATTAGCGGACTACTGAGAGAGCCAGCTGGAAAGCGGTCCAAAAACCCCAGCCTAGAGCCAGAACCACAACTGATGAGACCAGCATCTCTAAACTTAGGCGACGCGCGCCTGTATCTGCATAAGTCAACACGCAGAGAACTACACATGCAAATAAACACACAAAGACAAAGACGCACTTTGGATGGAGTCACACACAAACACGAGCACAGGCATACACTTTTAAATAGACCTCCCCTGCACACACACACACACTCTCTGAGGAGCATTGCTTGGGACATTCACAGAGATGTTTTATGTCCGAGGAATTAATAAATCTAATGGTGTCCTGCCACTGCGTGTGTGTAGCCAGGGTTTTACAGTTTGATGAATGGATAAACAAGTCGCTGTTTCAATATTTGCTTAACATTTACATGAAATCGGTCAGTAATGGTTGCACATTTTCGGCATCTGCTGACCATTCAAAAGTGGTCAGAAGTAGCTTGTTACTAAAGGATGCTGTCAATAACGTCATGAAAGGATGTGAGTCATTGCTGCAATACTCCCACACACACTAAGTCACCCAGATGACTAAAGGAGTCATTGCACTGATTGGAATCCTTGCACCGTTTTTCAGAGAAACCCAAATATTTCTGGAATTACTGCTACTGACAATCGTGTCCCCTTCTTGCCCTTGATTTCTCGAATGTCAAAAGTGAGGGTCAATGACAGAATCTCAGGAGCTTGTTGGAATAATTGTCAGAAGTGGAAAGTAACTCAATATGTCTGAGTCTGAGCTACAGGTATTAAAGTTCAGTGTTCCCAAATCATGTTACGCTTGTATTTGACAGCAGTTTAAGGGTATTTCTATAATTCATTTTGCAGCTTTGGTTACTGTTAGGGTTAGAAAATCTATGATGAGTTTCTATAATATGATGACAAATCCCCTGTCCTCCATCGACGTGCAACCAATGTTGCATCCGTGGTTATTTATCAGGGTAATAACAATAAATAACATGAAGTTTAGATTTTATTTGCATGGTAATAAAACACAAATAATAACACATTAATGGAAAAACAAGATTGTCTTGGTGAGACTTCCATACAATACACAAATATTTAAACCTAAAAGAGGACACTGCACATTACGAGTACTTTTACTTTTAACGTTTCTGTGCATTTTGTTGACAGTACCAATTCGGACCAATTTTGAAAATAGGATTTTTTATTGTGTTGGTATTGATACTTATTTATATAAAAGGTCTGAATACTCCTTCCACCACTGTCATAACGAAGACACTTCAGTAGAGTTATTAGCTGCTCTCACAGGAGCCTGAACCTAAATCATCTGGTCACGGCCAGGTCTGTACGGTATCCTGCCAAAACCGGGGCTTGTTTTGGAACTATGGTTTGAGTCATGTTTGAATCAAAACACACAGTGCCCAGTAAATCCAATCCTTATGCAGTTGGAAGCTCTTATTATTTGTTGGAGATGTATTTGTTTGTTTTTATGAAAATAGTGGAAAAAGTCAGAAGGGGAAAGCTTATGTGTGTTTAAACACAAAAAGAGTTTAGTGGCGTTTAGAAATGCAGTGTGCACATACTGTAGGCATTTGCATTGGCATCCCGACTGGCACGGAGCAGGAGTTGTTAGTGTTTCAGAAAGGCTGCGGTTTATTAAACGAAAGCAGTTTTTCCTCTGTAAAGCCAACGCTCATGTCCTCAAGATATTTCAGGAAATAATAAAAGAATATTCACTGCTCTTCAGCCTTGTTCACACTCTGAACCAAAGACAAACACTGAATGAACTCCTGCTGCTGTTGTGTTCACTGTAACCACACACAAAATACTACAAATTATTATTATTTTTTAAATACAGTGGTACCTACTGTACAATGGGGATGCTGTTTGTTTCTTTAAGTATTCGACAACAGCTGCTTTGAATCTGCTGAAAGTAAAGGGATTTAGGCCTAGCTCAATATTTACGGCTTTATGGCTTCAGAAGTGGGATCCTAAAGACCACAGCATACCACAGGGGCCCAAACAATATATATATAGGTTAATGTTAGTAATGTTTCAATAAAAAAATAACAAAATACATAAATAAAACAAGTGAAATGCATAAAAAAAGGAAATGTTTCCAGTCCCTGATCTGATAAAGACCGTGCTCCAGCTAATAAAGCAGGTGAGCTGTTTTGTCAACTATAAGAACTGATTTTATAATAATATTATATCTGATATGCACTAAAGGGATGGATTGGTTCTTATTCAGGAAGTGAAAGTGAAACTGTTTCCATTACCTTAGTCATTGCAACTAATCTGTCGCAGAGCAAATGAGTCATGTTTCTAATAAAATCCAACGATTTCCATTTTCTTCCCTCTATGTGAATGACACATGTACATATAACTGACAAGAGAAATCATAAAGCACCTGACCTCTCACCTTGATTGAATTTTTTAACTGATCTCCTGTTTATCTTACCTGTTCATGTTTGGTGAGGCGTGTTTTGTTGTGGATGTCTGAGGAGACCAGGTTGAACTGGTGTTTCTCCGCCAGTAGCCGCAGTAAGATGACCACTGTCCGGCTGCCGCACTTCCCCACACGGTTATAAACCACCTGGCTGGGGAACGGGAGCACCTGCAAACACACAGATGAAACATTGATTTATGGTTTATAGTGATATACACATTAAGCTGAACTGTTTTTTTTTTTTTGCTGTATGTTAGTCTAAACAGTGTTCAGGACAAGTATGTTAAGATGTTATATGACTTTTAGTCGTGGGTATCGTATTTAGAACACATATTTAAGAGCTCCATTGTGTGTAACACCAAATATAACCATAAAAAGCAGTAAAGGAACAGAAACAAGACAAAAGTGATACAAAGAGAAGAAAACTGGAGAAAATACAACACAAATTCATCAAACTCTGGATTCTCTTTCTTTGACCTTTGACTCTGTTTCTCACATCAACTCTCCCTGGGGGCTGAACTCAATTGACCCCGCAACATATTCCCTTTCAGCTCAGAGACACACACACACACACACACACACACACACACACACACACACACACACACACACAGACAGAGAATGTGTGAGGCCACACAACATTTCATTTTCCCTCCTCAGATAGTTATTCCTGAGCCGAACTCAATGAGTCAGAGATTCTGCTGACTTCCTCTCTGCAAGCAACACTGACGCAAGTTATCACAAACACAGGCACACAAGCCACAGCGTGCGCATTTACACGTCTCGTGACTCACCAATTAAACAAGTAGCCCAGCAGTGATTCAGAAAACATGGACGCGAGTGTGTAGAACATTGTTCTCTTTTTAAAAAACAAAAAAAAACTTGCCAGTGTACAGTAAATCTAGCTTTCGAGGAGCGGTATATTGAACATGAGACTCATGAGAGCAAGAATGCACTAATTTGGCAATTATCCCTAAGGGTCTACACGGTTTACACAAGTGGCCCCTTAAGAATGAATCCAAGCGAATTTATTAGTGAGAACAAGAGTGACAGAAAATGGAGGCCAGTTAAAAGAATTACGGAAAGATGGGAAGAGAAAAAAAAGACAGGTCACTTAAAAAACATCTGGATGATTTCTTTTAAAAGTGATACAGAGCTACCACGGAAAACAAAGACAGATCAGTTCTGTGTTCCCTCGAATACCCTCTTCATCATCGCTTCAAATAAATCCTTCCTGTAAATCAGATGAGGGGGAAAATGCGGCGGTGATAAATTCCTGTCGGCTTTCCCAGTCTGGAACGGTGATTGTACTTCTCCCAAGGTGAGGGACAAAATGTGTGTTTTGGAACGAGTCTGACTGACTGAATTAATTCACGAAACAAATTGGCTACTTTAATAGCTGATTGAATGACTGACTGTTGAAGCAGATGAATATGAGCCCTCGCCTACTTGTTTCTCCCCTCCGCCGTGACATGAAATATTTGTAGTCATCTTTGCTGCAGACAGTAGTTTCCACACCACAGAGCTCAGCGTGGCCACACACACATGCTGATTTTGTCTTGTCTCCTCCAAGAGCAGCAATCCCACCCAAACACAGACTGAGTAAAAACAGTGTGGGCCTCTCTGACTGCCAGGTCCAAGTAGAAAGACAGAGAAGAAAAAAGCAAGAAGAAAGAAAGAGATGGAGCAGAGAACCAGTCGGAGGAGAAAACAGTCTCATGACACGTCATCACTGTATCAATTCCCACTATTTTTCCCATAATCAGAGCAATTTATTGGATGTCATCAGCGACTGAACCGGTTTGACACAATGTGAAAATAAGATGCGTGGGTGCGTTTGCAGGATGAAGGAGGGCGTGCGGGAAAAACAATTCGCACGTGATATTTGGGCTGAAATAGGATTAGACAGGTTTCGTTGACAGGCGTGCTTCAGCTTGTGTCACACGCTGGAACACCGTCATCTTAAAAATAATGCAATCTCACATGAGATAAAAACAGTTTCAGATTCAAAGATTAGAGGTTAAAAAAACAAAACAAAACAAAATATCACCCTCATATTAATAGGCAGACATTTTTCTGCTGGG
Source organism: Collichthys lucidus (assembly GCA_004119915.2). Taxonomy (NCBI): domain Eukaryota; kingdom Metazoa; phylum Chordata; class Actinopteri; family Sciaenidae; genus Collichthys; species Collichthys lucidus. The sequence goes on along the minus strand of CM014086.1, from coordinate 27,394,780 downwards.
AAAACACTTTTGAACAAACAGGAGATGGTTCTCTTGGACAGCAGTCCAACATTCCTCAGTGTTGTGCCAAGTATCTACAGACTTCTCAGCTTATCACAATAATGAGGCAGATGAAACACATGCAGCGTTTTGCAGGACACCATTCCCCCGCTGATATGATGACAAATGACTGTGTCAGACCCCTCGAACAGCCTGGCGGATTTTAACACAAAGAATCACATCACAGATGCCATCGAAAAGTCCAAATCTCCTGCCGGCACCGACAGCACTAAAAAGGGCAACCTTTCGGTTTGCGCTATTGTTGTTGGGACTCTGCAGAGTTCGAGTTTCTGATGCACGCTGTGAGAAATGTTTGCGGTGGCTACTAAGGGATTCTATCAATAGTCAATCCAAGAAAAAACATTATCTAACAGGGCTGTTTTGTGTCTGATCTGTGCAAATCCTAGTCCTGATTCTCACAGTGATGTTGTGGTATTTACAGCTCAGATGCTGGCGCGTCAATATCCTGCAGACTTTGAGGAGATGAGTAGTCCAGCACCCTTCCTCTCTCTCATGCTCACTCTTCCACTTTTCTCCTCCTCTTACTTTCTCAGTGTCCTTCTCTTCTAGCACCCTGCCCACACACTTCAGACCTCCAAACGCTTCACGCTGTTTCGAGACACTGATTCAACAAACGCACATAAATTACCGTGTCTGTTTTCACGGCCTGACCACCCATCTCTGGCGAGGAGCAACATACTTCCGCTAGTTCCGACTTTCAATCATCTTACGGATATTTTTAGAGCATGTCCTGGTTTGCCACATGTCAGGATCGCTGCACACACACACACTAATCCATCTTCCTACTGCAATTCCTGGAAACCCAGACTAACACGCCACCACTAACCTGCACTTGACTGGTTTTAGATAGCCCTGCTCACATTGCTCTCTACAGTCAACTGCTTATCCCAGGCTGAGAAGAGAACAGCATGTTAGGGTTTCAGTTTAGGGCTCAGTGGAGATTCTAAGCACTTCCTGCCACTTATTAACGATCTGTCCATTCATCTCCACTCTCTCTCCTCGAGGAGGAGGGAGGGAATGAGGGAGTCTCGCTGCTCTAAGTAGCTGTGGCAGCGCAGCTTCCGTCCAAGTATGTTTACGTGAATTAGATAAATTGATTTGCAGTGGCTGGAAGGAAATGGGGAAACTTTTTTCTCAGCACTAATGTTTCACACTTGTTTAGTGCGCTAGAGATCAAAATGCTTTTGTGGGATAATCAATAAGCTCACATTATAATTTGTGCATTCGTGCATTTTTCTGAGTGCAAATGTTTTCTGTTTTTTTTAAATATGAGAAATACTAGCTCACAACTAAGACTAACTATGGCTATGAGCTGTTCTGTTTATGACTCAATGCAATTAAGACATTAGAAAAATGATGATGAGCTGCATAAAGAGATATTTCAAAACATGTTTCAGACACGTGTAAAAGTTGCGGGGGGCATCTTGTTAAGTTTCCATAAAGACCCGTAAATCTATTCTGAGAGCTGCGTGGTTTTTCCATACGCTCTCATTTATGTTGAGCTTTCAACTCGATTTCTAATCTCTCCCTACATTTACCAGAACCCTCAGCCTTCTGCGTGCGCACGCCGTGTACTGCGACCTGCGACGGGGAGATCAATCTCAGCTGCAGCGGGGACGTCAACAGAGATAATGAGAGATGCGGTTGATTCGCTGCTTGCCACTGACATGGCATTAGCATTGTCTGTCTGGGAGATGACAACAGATATGGAATCAATCAAAGCTGACGGGCAGCGCGTAATCACAGACAGGCCTTTTTCTGCGTCTGTGCGGGCTGTGTGTAGTTAGCGAAGCCTGGAAAGCTACAGAAATTTGATTTCATCCAGCCAGAGTGAAAAGAGAAACTTTGAGAACTTGGTGGTGCTTCCAGAATAAGGATCAAGTTGATTCCAACAACAAAAAAAACTATGAGTATGCGAGAGTTACTTTCCGTATTCATATACATTTATATCACTTAAGCAATAATGAATTGTGATGTGGCAGCCGTTTAATTGTGATTCAACTGGTTGTCATATTTTCCAATAAAACAGAAGCCCATTAAAAGAGAGTAAATTGACGTATTAGTCATTCACTATACCAACTTCAAATCACATTCAGTTTCAGTTATTCATTTATAATTAGAAATGAGCAAGTGCACCATTAATCCATAACTAATCCAATATATGTTCAAAAAAATTATCTGCAAAAGAAATATGACATGGGTTAATCAGGAGTTATTAAACTATTTACAGAACAGGTTATTTATTGTTTGTTTGTTTTGTTTTTTATAATGGAAATTGCCACATTTTATTATGATGATCTTTACTAAACTTATTTTACTGCATTATCTGTGATTGATGGTTTTTGGGGCCCTTTGTAATTAAAAATAAAGATTCATTTATATAGAAGATTGCTTTAGGTTTTTAATTCCGCATAGCGACAGCTCCACCAGTCTCAGGATTCAGCAGCCAGTACTTCAGAGAGCCGAGAGGCAAAACGTGGTGCAAAAAAGTTCCGCAGAACACCAGCTGCTGCTCGTAAAGCTTACCGCCGTGCGCCAACGGGCGATAATTGAAGATCATCATGGGCGTATCAACATTTTTATCAACTCAATCCAAAACTTTTAGCAAAGAAAAACATTTTATTCAACAGCTAAAGTAAATTCTCCATCAGTCCCCTCCGCTTCTTGGAGACCACCTCCCCGCACGCACATTAAAATCAAACTTTTCTGTGTCAAAATGAATTCCAGAGCTTCTGTGTTTATATAATAATGTAAATATTCGGAATACAAAATTGCCTCAGGACACAGTCAAGCTGTTTCGCTCAGCTACGTTTCCGATGGGAAATGATGGAAACTATTTGTGCTTTATTAGACTTCCATTAAATTTCTGCAAGTGCATATGACACACAAAGCTTGGCATCGGTATTCATGAAGCAAACTGGCATCGTGAGCCTGCTCTAAGTCAGACATACAGGTTTGTTGATTTTCCATGAAAAATAAAACTGGTATCAAGCAAATTCCAACAACCCCACCACAGTATTCCAGCCAGCCACAGTTACTTTCATATAAATAACACTTCATTGTTATCTGTATGAAACATGCGCCGTGGTCGCCTCGTTTGGCTTTGTGGCCGTAACAGGCTTTTCAAAGTAAACATAACTCACAAACAAAGCCCAGATGTGACCTAACATAACAGCTGCTCACATCACCAAGAAACAAACCTGTAACCAAACTGGATGAAGTTTTCAGCTTAGCTATGAAAGGAAAGGAAAAAAACACCACGCACTCCGCCGTCAGAACGGAGGGAGGGGGGAAAAAAAGGTCAAAAAGATGAAGACGGGTATTAAATAAGGAAGGAATGAGGTGAAAATTAGATGGCGATCGATTAAAGAAGGAGATAATGAACAAGGGGCAGACGGGGAGAAGAAAGAAGTTGGCAGGGAGAGAAAGAGTGAGCACAGAGGAGAGATAGTCATGCAGACATGCAGCTGGATGAATACAAGGCCCCTGTGTCAGCGCTGTATGTGTGTGTGTGTGTGTGTGTGTGTGAGAGAGCTTTTACTGTAGCACTGAAGCCAGGTCTAGTTGGTATTTAGACTGAGTTTGCACGCGGCTCCTTTCGCACAGACCTAACCCTTATCCCGACTGGACTGGACTGGCTTTGAAATGCAGGCCAGCACATCAGAGACACATCAGAGAAGAAAAAAGGTAAAAAAAAAAAAGGGGGATAAAAGAAGAGAGCGAATGAAATGTGAAATGACAGAAAGAGATGGAGAGGAAAGACTTACTCTTGGAGCAGGGGGGCCGTGGTCATCCAGATATGTGGATTCACCTGCAGACACCGGAAAGCATACATGTTAGGATCCTGATATACACGCGGTACAACCACATAGAGCAGATGAGTCAATAAAAGGAATGAATGGGCACCGGAAACAATTACTATAGCCTTCATTCTACAAAAAGCCAGTAATGTATTGACCATGAGATGAAGATCTCAGGGACATTTCAAATTTTCAAGACAAACTCAAGGATAACTACTTATGGGTTGGAGACCCATTGGATTAGATGCACTGACACAAAGCTGAACACAGGGCTGTTTTTCCTGGCTCGTGATGTTTTGGAGCACGGTTTTGTCAGGATAGTGTCGAGGGAAAACATTCAAACATCCCTCTTTTCTGATCATTTATTAACAGTGCTCAATCTATATTATCGAAGCTATATTCTCCCATTGACAGTGAACATGTGAGCAGGATGCTGCCATGCTTTTCTTTAATGAGCTTCACTTCTTATCCTCCTTGTCAGTGATTTGTCTAACCGTGTGTTACACATGGTTTTGTAGTCCGAGCTGCTAATCTGAGTCTTGATGTTTCTACTTCTGCGTCGTTCCCACATTACTCAGATTTATTTGCTTTAATTCCACCCGCTGCCACTCCCTACGCTTTCAGAAACAACAGGTGGAACATCTCTTCTAAACCCACACTTAATACAACAAAATCCCTCCCATCCTCTGCCACCCACAGGAAACAGCGCCGCTCCTCCGCATTAAGTCTGAGGATGTCACGAAAGAGAGTTACGACCTCTTTATACAGTAAATCGAACACTATGAAGCTGTTTTACGAGGGGACAATGAACCTCATTCAAGGCTGACCCACACTAAGGGGTCTGTGCCATGCATTTTTTTTTTTTAGCCCACTCTCCAAATCCAGGCCCGGGCTTCAGACAGCGGCCTTTTCTTTGGCTGCCCGTCCAGACACCCAGAGACGCATCACTTCCCATCACATTTACAACATTCAGGTGGTTCACCCAGAGGAGAGGGAGAAAGGGGAATTGGAGAACATGCAAGGAATAAAGCTATAAAGAGAGGAAATATTACACAGGAGAACAATATCTCATTGTTTCTTTAGAAATGTGACCCAACTCACAGATGAAAATAGAAAGAAATGATGCACGAACACACACGCTGTTTTATAACCAGCCAACGTTTTTCACTTGGCACGCACTTAGAGATGTTATTACTGTACATGCTTGAACTGGAAGTGTATTGTATGACTTTGTAAGTATTGTTTATACTATACTAGATAGTGGTGTGTAAGCTTTGAGTAATTAGTCTTACACCGAGATCTGCCACAGTCTGGCTCTGTTACAATATCTCTCACACACACACACACACACACACACACACACACACACACACACACACACACACACACACACACACACACACACACACACACACACACACACACACACACACACACACACACACACACCAGAGTTGCTATATGGAACCTGCTGGTGTTGTGGCTCATTAATTCATCAGGAGCTGGAAGTATAAATACTGACACAGCTGCGCTGCGCTCGCCCTCAGGTGTTTCTTACGCTCTCTCTATCTTTGCATCGGTCTTTGTCTCTCTCTTTCATGGCCTTACACGGTTTTCCCAAGGAATGCCGAGGGAGGCGCGTGTTTGCAGCGCTTCTCCGAGGCATTTGAGGTCATGTCAGGGCGAGGATGCGGAGGGGCAGACATCTCTGTTCCTTCCTCTGTCATTCCTCTGTTTATCATCGCCCCCCGCGACCTCCAACCACTCCCCGCCGCCATGTGTGTTTCTCATTAGCGCTTTTTTCGGGATAGGGGAATGGAACTAATTTTTTCCAGGGCGCGAGGTTCATAAAAGCTGACAGCTGCCCTCCGCCCCCACCACCCACTGAGCGCAGTATGAGCTTAAAGAGCCACTGTACAGTGCACTGTACTCTTCAACCCCATTGTCCTCTGATCAAAAATCAACGAGGAAGATGAGACTTTTATGGGACTCTTCGGCTTGCTTAAGAAATCTTTAAATTCCAAGACTGGCAACATCAAAACAAACCACAGCGCACACAAGAAAAAAAGTATTTTATGGCTTCATTTATATTGTCCTCAGTGTTTACGTGATTTATTACTAATCTACAGTAACTATGACTTCACTCTGCACCCTACACTGCACCATCTGTTCAAACACACAGAAATGACCTTCAAAATGAGGACTGCATTTACCCATTTCCTTTCAGTGAGTTATGAATATACACTACAGATCTGTGACAAATTAAAGTAACAACCTAAAAAACATAACCAATGCAAATGTTCCAAGGATATATGGGTTCATGGTTGGGTGAATATGAAAATAATGTGAATCTCATGCCCTCAAAGTTGTCACATATCAAGTGACCTACTGTGAGAACTACTGAGAGACATAACCCCCTGTAAAACAGCGACTTGTTGCTCCTGCACATCAGTTTCTCTTTTTTTTTACACAGATGTATTAGTTTGCGTAAAGATAAGATAAAGCCATCCTGTTGCCATCCGGTGTTTTGTGCTCGCCTGGTTGCGTGACAGTGATATCAAACTATCTCTTCGTATAAAAGAGCGCGTTTTCCAAAGAGTTTGACTTTTCATTCAAACATGTTTCAAAGCGGACCAGCTGCTGGAGCGATGTGTCGTTGTAGATCTGGAAAAACTGATTAAGACAGAAGACAGCGTCTATTTATCTCCAGAATGAACAAAACCAATGGTTTCAACCAACGACAGAACTTCACTTAAGGTTCCTGCAAAACAACTATGAACGACTTTTACATGTCTGTGGCCATAATGCATGAGAACATATGAGAGACTTTGGATCGATGTGTGAGTAGTGTCTTGATCATCAAAACACCAAAGTAGGTAAAATCTTTTGGAAGATTCATGTCCAGTCTCTCCAGTGGAGAATTTTTGTATCTAGTTGTGAAGCTGTTCAGGTGGCATTTGATGACCCAACCCTTTTTTTCATTTGTCATTCTTATATAAATACTAATAACACACTGAATGAATGGTCAAGAGTACAAAAGGTTGGGTAAACGAGGGCACCCGTGTGCGTGCGAGTGAAAGTAACTGGCTTGTGGGTATGCGTAGGCATGTAGCTAAATGGTTAATTGGATTACTGTGTCACAAGATCCATGGGCTCGCCCCTGGCTAAGAGCAGCTGCATAACCATTCCCAAATACAATTATCGAATCAATACAGCGAGATGGACAACATGAAACAGTGCTTTTTAGTTCCAATCAGTGTCTCTTACCCAGAGAAGTCTAAAACAACAAAAACAAGTGAACCAAAAAAACATCCAAAAATGCTCACACATATGTGAAGCAGACTGAGGTGTTGTTAAAATCTGTGACATTCAGGGATGACATTTTGTAAATTGATGTTTTTTCCACCCCCATAACAGATTAAATTAGGAATAATTGTTGAGCAAATGAAAGCGTATGATCTGCACAATAAGATCCGTCCACAAATCAAGACATTTTTATGACTGCCTGAATCACATATGCAAGCAATACCACATTAAAAGCCAATACAGTACGTCTTCGAGCGGAAATATTAAGCACTGTGATTTATTTGGCAGATCGAAATGTGAAACCCTGCAGAGTTGGTTATTGCGGAAGATGTTATTTTCCGCGTAAATCAATAAGTAATCCAACAGACATTCATTATTGTGAATCAAACACCCACAGATTTTCCCACAGATTTTCCATAACTCTACTCTCACTACAGCAAATCACACTATCGCACAATCAAACATGTACAGTATATTCTTAATATGTGCACACTGACTGGTATTTAAATCAAGAGACGGATCCAATTAGGAAGCCCTAGTCTAGGAACTTGTTGAAGAAAATTACAACCTTGACCAATTAGTCACCTCATTGGTTAACACACCTCTGTGTCAATCTCATCCACACAATGCTTGTACAATTTCACTGTGTTTGTATTTGGCTTTGGCACAAGGAGAAAGCAGTGCCATTGGTAATAATGCCTATAAAGCCGTGATTAGCTTTATTTCTTTCCAACAAACAGGCATCACTGAGCACAAAGATTTTGAATTACTGAAAAAAAAAGAGTTGTGGAGAGCGATTCTGGTCTGGAGCCAGGCAGAGAAAATGCAAATGCTGAAAGAAGTCTTCAAAAGTTACAAGTGTTTTTGAGTAGAATGCTGTGACAGGATATATACTCTTTGGCATAGAGGAAAAACACAGCGTTGGTCTGTAAGAAATGTATTCTAAATGTATCAATTTTGAGAAAAGACTGGTCACAGAAAACTGTAATGTAGCGTTCTCTACATTTATTCAGGAATAACTCATTAGGCTTTGACCAAATCATCCCAGAACAAGTTCTGGAATTTTCCCTTTGGTGTTGGCCTGCTCCAGGAATGTTACAGTAAGTTTGGGATGTTCATAAACATGTATTTAGAGCCTGAGACCATTTCATTTGCTTTGTGAAATTGGCGACCCAGCTAAGTAGAGCCTAGGAAAGAACACATCCCAGAATAGGCCGAGGTGGGAGCGGAAAAACCACACAGGAATGGCTGCTGAGGATACGGCCAAGAGGACAGACGCAGTGTTGGAAGTTAGGGAGCCTTTGCTTTGCTATGGGACACGACTCAAAGGAAAGCTGGAAGGTTGCAGGGTTCCTGCCCTGGAATGTTCTACAAGTATGTGAAACCAGATTACAGGTTATCCAGAATGTGAAGACTAAACTTTCTCATCTTTAACCACATCCTGCTGTAGTATGTGTATCCACCACAGACGATGATGAGAGAATAAAAGGTGTGTTCAAGTCGCTACGGTTATAGGAACAGAGAAAACAAACACAAACAGAGTGGAGAATGGAAAAGAGTTTGGATAGATTGATGGAGATCTCATGACAGTCTGCTCTGCAGTCAGAAAAAATTACATAACTTCAGCCTGACCCAGCTGTGTCAAACACGCCCAGTTAAACTTAGACACGTCTACGGCTACAGTCCTAAACATTTGTGCCATATTAGAGAGTGCATGAAAACAAAGTCAGTGTGTAAGAGCTACGCACACGGTTTTGTGTGTCTGTGAAATGTGTGTGTGTGTGTGTGTGTGGTCACCCAACCCTTTGATTTGCAGTGAGGGAGTGGCCCCTCTATTAAGACCCGTAACTCGCCCCATCTACCTAATTACAGAAGAGAGTTATGCTAAGGGTCAGGGTCTCCATCAGGACTACGCCCTGCTCCACATCACCCTTCAGTAACTCGAGAATCAACAATGGTCAGACAGCTTTGTGATATAAATATAAAAGCTGTGCTGCTGCTGCTGCTGCTGCTTGTTATTGCAGGTGCCCAAATGTCCAAAACCTGGTAGGGAGACTAATTTGTGGACTTATTGCTCCCCTAAAATTTTGGTTACTGAAATGGAATATGAGCACACACACACATGCATACAGATGTGCAGGGATTGGAGGATGTCAGGATTACTGTCAGCATGTCATTTGTGGAAACCGGTGGTTGCCACCGCGTATACTGTGCGACAGGGACGTACCGCTAAACTGATGACCCAGCAAAGCAGTCATGACGCTGGTGGTGACCATGCAGCCGAAGTCCAAAAATAAAAGACATACTTAGTGGAACAGGAAAGTAAAAGCTTAATCATACCCAAGGAAACAGAAGTGGATTGTATAATAAGAAAATCATCTGCCAGTAGGCTGGTGCTGTACTTGACAGAGATGTCATATGACAACCCATAAATAGTTATATAATGCATAACTGACACACTTTGAAGTACCGAACAAATTAGAACCAAATCTTGCATGTTTCGAGATGACGGCTGATCACTTCTGCATTTATTTGCATTTCAAAATGAAATGGGAAAACAACTCACTTTGAACTGCCACTCTCAAACCGCCATCAGTAGATTTCGCACTCTGGCAAAGTTATTTGATCTACAGGATGTATCACTGGATGTCTCAAAGTCTGAGGAGGCGGTCGATGAGGCTGAATGAAGCTAAGCAAAGCGTATATGAAATCGAGTGAGGCAGTTTGAGCATGCAAAGTAACCACATGAGGAGCAGCGGAGCGTCACCTGTTTAAAAACCCAATGGCTTCGTTGCTGCAGGATTCCTGAATTTAAAGTCGAAGATAAAAAGAGGATTTCCATCACTTTCAGAACCGCAGCACAGAGTGAGGGGCGCTCTCCAAGTGCATGCAACAGGGTGTTTCTGCATTGTAATCAATTTAATTTAGGTGAGTGAAGTACACTGAGCATCGCTGTGACTTTCCTTTTTTCCTGCAATGATTTCTACACAAAAACAAGCATAAATCTCGACCTCGTGAGACTTTACTCTATCTGACAGGCTGTCACAAAGTCTGTGAGCATCGACTTAAAATCAGGTACCTTTGAAATGAAGAAATGAACCATGAAGTAGAAAATCGGGCAAACAGCTGAAACCCCTAATAGATGTCTGATGCCAGTTAGTCAAGTAATAAACACAGTGATGCGAATGCCGTTTCTTCAAAAAGATATCCTGTGGGTGAAAAGGTCGCCACAAGGAATGAAAAAAAGAATCACGTTAGAAACAGAAAATTTATTAACATCCACAGGATGTGATGCTGTCAGGGATTTCTGCTGAACTGCATCCTTTAGTTAATCCCGGACGAGTCACTTCCCTTTCAGAGAGCGCTGGAGTACTTGTGCAGTTTGTACATACCTCGCCTCGGCTTGTGGACATGTGGGCACGACACCAGCTGTCTTGCTAGTCTGTCCTTATCGGTAAAGAGCCTGCCGGTGGTCATTTTGACTGACCAGGGATTTTTCAGATACACCCCTACAAAAGAAGTCAAATGGAGGGGATCTTTTGAGTCTTAGTTTTAGATTGATGAAGAAAATTGGATAATAAACAATAATGTCGACTGGGGTGGGGGGAATTTCACCAATTTTTTTTTACCGATAGCTAAATATAAGGACAGTTAAAATATATATTTAAAGCACGGCTGTGTGTTGGGTGACATATGGTATAAACAGAAAACAAGACAGCAAATGTTTTGAATGAAAGTAAAAAAACAAAAAAAACAAATCCAAGGATTTTTTTGTGATATTTCATAACATAAATAATGGTAGACCTTTTTACACCACCACCAACAACAGCAGCAGTTACACTCTGACAGCCACCACAGCTAAACCAACCACAACTGGGCAACTACTCGGGCTCTGTTGCTTTGCACCAGCTCTTAACTCAAAAAAACACACATCCAGATGTGGAAACGCGTCGTGCATAAATAGCTGCGCTTCACAGCTACACACAATCACCACCGGTAACACCTGTGCCATACACAAGTGGAGCTGGAAGAGTAAATTAAGTAGATTTTTTATGTTATGTTCGATTTTTATATATAAGAAATAGTTGTTTAATTAGCTTTGACTATGGCTGAGTATAACTGGAAAACATCAAGTAAATTCATTTCAGTATAATTGTGAAATTTGGATATTTGTTTTGTAAATGCATTGGTATGGAGTAAAAAAATCTTGTGTAATATATAATATATAATATAATATAATATAATATAATATAATATAATATAATATAATATAATATAATATAATATAATATAATATAATATAATATAATATAATATAATATAATATAATATAATATCTGGCTCTGCCTCTATAAAAGAAGCTAAAAAACACCCTGCTTTAATTGTTTGTTTACAACACAACTCCGTTGGCCTCAACCAAGCTAAATCAAGCTTCTTCTTTTTTGCAATACGAGCTTGTTTATGACTCTAAGGCCGGTCCTTGTCTTCCCTGTTATATGTATCAACCTTTTTTTCATCACCAGCTCATGTGACGATCTAACTGGTAGCAAGAAGCAAGAACAAGGCAGAAATTGGACGGACAAAAAAAGGATTACACCGTGTTATTACAACTCCTTTAATCATGGCAGTTGCAGGAGCTCCAAACAATCTACACCCTTGTTTTAAGACTCATTTGTGACACTGCTGAGTCACAAATGAGACATGCTATGGATAAATCTGGAAGAAAACACAAAGAGCTGGATGCACACTCATGCCGAGCTGCACAATCATCATCAAACCAGATATTTTAGAGGTTTGGTGGTGAACCGAATCTGAACATGTATTTTGTAGTTTTGCTGGCCTGTCATGATGTTAGCCATGAAGGTTTCTTTTTTCTGCCTCCGCTTTTAACTAACTAAAAAGGAGCCATTATGAGCAGTGACGATGAGTAACCCTTGCCGTTACATGCCAAGAACTTTTCTATGTTGAATTGTTTCCACACAAAAATGCTTCACAAGTCTTAAACCTGCAGGATTTCCCCCACTCTGGGTGATTTAACAGCGAGCGTCAGCTATCTGCTTGTTTTAGGTTTCATGCTCGGATGTGCATGTAGCCACCGAGAAAGCCTGGAATCTGGACGACCTGCAACGCGCTCTATCACAGTCGCACAGAGCCGGCAAGCTTTAACCCCACAGCCAAGGACACGCAGCGCATGGAACAGACACACATGTGAATCCCATCTGTGAGGAGGCTGAATAAGCCTACAAAAAAAAGGACAGTTTGACATACTGGCAAACACAATTATTAGCTTTCTAGAGAGTTTTAATGTCTGTCTGCTAAATATGAGCTGGAGCCAGGAAACAGTTAGTTCAGCTTAGCACACAGACTGGAAACAGGGGTCAACTGCTACCCTGGGTCTGTTCAACTAAACTAATCAGCTTCCATTTTAGCGTATATACACATGAGAGTGTTGATTTTCACAACATCAACACCACTCAACTCTTCTCAAGAAAGTCAATAAGTCGATTTACAAAAATGTCAAAATTTCCCATGACAAATTATCCCCTCTGTCTTCTTGTGGTTTCTTATACTCTAAACTACAATGGGGGACGGGCAGACATGGCTGCACACATGCAGAACGTCTGTGGTGTGCAATGTAAATCACCTGCTGCCCCACGTCCCGTGAGAGCCTGCGTGGGGATGTGGATAAAGTTCTGAGTGGAGAAGAGGAAAAAGAGGCAGAATGAGGGCAGTGGAGTAAAGAGGGAAGACAGAAAGTATGATATGAAGGAGGGATCAGAGAGAACCAGTGAATCACTATAGAGAACCAGAATTCCTCTGGGTTCGTCATGTGACAGAAGATTCAGGAAAAACAGCTGCTGCAGTCTACTGCACGGCGAGGAAATGAAAAGAAAGTAAGTCATGGGGGGAAGAGTGAGAGACACCGAGAAGGAAACAGGAACAAATTTTTATCAAATCAGTTTGTGAGCCCTCTGCGGAGGTCAGCGGAGGAAGATGAATTGCACTATCTGGCAGCCAGCACTTCCTCAACGGCCAGAGATCCCTTCAGCAGAGAAAAATATAATGATTCCACCAGGAAACACACAGACATATACTAGCACTGTTTCAAACAGCACACGGACTGGGACAATATAAACAAGCACTATAATAATAAGTGCTATTTTAAGCCAAGTGTTCTAATGTTATAGTCAAATATGATTATTCCTGAAATGTCTGAAAATAAGGAATCCACCTACAACACAAAATGATGATTAAGGGCTTTAATAATAAAGCAGTAAACTGCCGATGGAGTGTGACAGGGTTTTATTGCTTCCTGACAGGAAGTGTTGACTCAGGGGTTCATCCAGCTGTGAAAAAGTCCCTCGTCTTATGGGTGATGGCAAGAAATACATGCATTCCTTTGTATATTGTTCTGAGCTACGACAGAACTTTAATCCCGACAGTGTGTCCGCGTGTGTACGTGTGAACCACGTGTGTGAGCGTGAGAACCTTCGCAGAACATTCAGAGACTGTTCATAAAGGACAGGGGAGAGAGAGAGAGAGAGAGAGAGAGAGAGAGAGAGAGAGAGAGAGAGAGAGAGAGAGAGAGAGAGAGAGAGAGAGAGAGAGAGGGAGAGAGGGAGAGAGAGAGAGAGAGAGAGAGAGGGAGAGAGGGAGAGCGCTATTGATTGTGATGCCGCACGTCTCAGATCTAACATCTCATCTCTGTCTGCCTTATCAGAGTTTGCTCACTGGCGGGGACGGCACTGCAGCTTGGCCCTGCAGAACAAACAAGACTGCATAAAGAGAGCCTGTGTGGTGCAAAGTCTCACACTGGAGTGAGGGTCAGAAGAGACGAGGACGAGGAGGAGGAGGAGGAGGAGGAGGAGGAGAGAAAAAATAAAGGTTTGCGAGAGTGTACGATAAAGGTCGGGAGGAGTGATGCTCGGCGAAATGATGGAATGGAATGAAATCCTTCCAGGAATCCAGAAAAAAAAGTTAGGTAGTCGTAATAGCTTTCTGGACAGCCTTGTCAAAACTGAGACCATGTCATAAAATATTTCCACAGGGGGAAAAAAGTGAGAGCTCCACACACAACGTGTGACTGTGGTCCACTGAAGTATGCTACTTTTCTCATGGGCCCCAACAATAGAGCCTTATAGGACTGTCCTGTTTGAAACAGAGAGGTGTGATTTCAGCACAGGGATGATCCATTCCAGACATATGGTATAATACTGCAGTCAGGAACTATCACTCGCTGTCAATTACCAAAATGTACAAGTAATGCAATGGATTCTTTTGGTATTAATATCTATCTCTGTCCATCTAACAGTATTAAAAAATCTATTTTTACAACATTATATGACAAATAGACACATTAACTGAAGTTCCGGAGCATAAAAAACAAAAAAATATTAGACTAACGTGTTTGAGCCACGGCCAATATAACAAAAGCCTCATTTGGCCAACAATTCCTAGTCACTGTGGAAATAGTAAATACTACTTGGTCAAATAAAGTATAACTCTGTGACAGCAAAAATAGATAAGCAACAGCACATGAGCTGAGGAAAAGAAAACATAAAACAAAGTAAGAATCTGCCTCCGCAATAAATTCCAAATACAACTGAAGCAATGGAAATTTTATAAATAGACGCATTCAGCATAAATTGACAGAAAGTCAAGTGCAGTCTGAAATGTTTCTACTCACCGCTGACAGGAAATCAAAGCAGGCGCCAAGCCAACGCTTGTCAAAGATACATTATGCCCAAATGCCAGTTTTTTCCATAAGTGTTCAATATTCATATAATTATTTAAATAAGATAATTGGGTTACTTGAATTGCCCTAATACATCATCATTATGATGATTTTTTACCTAATTAGAACTTTGGAAGAATTAAACTCCATGACTCTCCCTCTCCACCTCCACCTTTCACTGTTTTCCATACACACCAGTGCTGTGCAGATGCCAGTGTCTGTATGCCTCATATTAGTAATAATTTACAATGTGCATTCAGAAAAGCATTCAAAACATGTCCATGTGCACACACACGGCACATTCTTTGTGTCACCGAGCACGTGTGAGCGTCCAGAGTCCGTGAAACCTCAAACCTCTCACTAATTGCAAAACGGGTCGTAGAAGAAACGCTGGCCTCCGTGTCTGCATTGATGCTTACATAAATACTCATCTGATGAAAACTGCTGTCAGGCTCCATCTCGGTCTGCAGTGCTGGCCAGTGCCAGGTTAGAGTGCTGCTGGACGAGGACGCTGCCACGCCCTTGTTTTGTCTAAACTCAATTCTTTCAGGATATGTATGTAGTTTGTGTGTGTGTGTGTGTGAGAGAGAGAGAGAAAGAGAGAGAGAGAGAGAGAGAGAGAGAGAGAGAGAGAGAGAGAGAGAGAGAGAGAGAAGAGGGAGGAACAGTAACGGTAAAGGCAGAAAGAGAAAAACATTCTGCATTTGTGTGTGCATATGTGCATGTGGGAAAAAGAAGAAGTGTGTGTGTGTGTGTGTGTGTGTGTGTGTGTGTGTGTGCAAGGACATTTTACAGTGCCCGTTACCAGAAGGCACAGGATGTGCGTCTGCAGCAGACCACCTTGTACCCCATGACATCACCATAGTGCCTCCTGAAACTCCATACACACACACACACACACATGTGCGTACACACACACACATGTGCGTAAACACACACACACACACACACACACACACACACACACACACACACACACACACACACACATATTTCCCTACACGTTATTTTTTCCCTAACCTCATCAGGTGCCAAATAAAGTGCATTTGCCATGTGTTGAGCACATGTCAGTGACGGTGATCTGCCCCAGTGAGGAAGACGAGAAGTTTAACAAACCTTTCGAATAGCAGTTGAGGTATCGTGTATCACGCTTGCGCAATCAAAAGCATGTTTACAGCCTGCGCTGCAAAGCGTTGTCGGTGAAATAAAAAATGTTTCTTGTAACCGAAGTGAACAATCTAAATGGAGTGACAACGTCTGAACAGTTTGGTGATAACGCAGTGACAGGCGTTTGGCACTGCACCGGACCACAGTGGCCAGAACGAGAGCAAAGAGCAGCAATCGAGCAATAAACAACAGATGGCAGCTCGCACTTCCAAGAACAGTGTAAAGGAATATTTATAGATGAAGCTTTTGAAACGGGCTGCAAACTGCAGGAACAATCGGGGCATTTAAAAATCAGTCCATAATAATAATGAATCAGATTTATATGCACAATATGAAACCATACTGACCGCCGCCAACAAATATAATTCAAATATGAAAAAAAACAACTAGAAGATAAACGGGATTGAAGCAGCTTTGCTTTTAGAACCAGATGTTATGCAAGATTTGAAGCGACTTGATAAGTAAAGCCTGGTTAAGACTGATTCATACCCAGGGTGCATGGTTATCTGAGGCAGTTGCACGCATGCTATATCTGTAAAAACACTGGACACTAATGTTGGTGTTTGACACCAGTATATAATAAGGCAATTTCCTGAGCTTATGTATAAATATATTTGTCACACAATCTGAATGTAGCACTGAGAAACATGTACGATGCTTAAGAAACACAGGACGTATCTTTCTATCTATATATATATATAGTACCTTGTTTATGTCACCAAAATCTTTCTTGCCCTTAGACACGGTTTTATTTGAGGTTTTTAAGCTTTTTGACAAAGCGAGTGTTGTTGACGACGCAGCAAAACAAAGCCTTGCAAAAGTTTTCCCTTGATACATTGATTTTTTTGTCAAGATCAGTACTAAATCTTCACTTCTAGCCCATTTGTTTCGACACAACACATGCAGGCAGCGAGTTTCTGAGCATGACTTCATTCGGGGTCATTTCTCCTCTTCGCCCACTCTTGCGCTTTTTTGTCCAGCATTTCTCTGGCACCCAAACCCAAACCACAAGCCCTAAAGGAGAAGTGATGAAGAAATATACACCTATTATGGGTCATTAGGAACCTAATTTTCTACATAAAGTGGGTTTCCTTACAGTACCACCAGAGAGCCAAGTGTAGACCTTCTTGCTGTTTCTGTTTTCAGAGTTAAAGTCCTCTGCTTTGTTAGGGAATATATAGTTTATCACATCTTGGTTAGAAGCAGCTCACTGAAACCCTGCACTGTACTCTCATAACAGGCACCCCGCTGAGTCCGACATACACACACTCACACTCTCTCTCGCACGTATATAGCTACTGTACACACGCATGCGAGGCAGGGGCAAACAGACACAGTGTCCACACGCCGACGCTGTTGATTCATGCTAATACGGGCCAGTGGAGCTCCAGTGGTGTTAAGGTGAGGGAAACTCTCTCACCCTTAACTGGCCTCTCGGAAACGTGGGCACGGTTTCAAATCCAGGCCAAACACTAGCTCACAGAGAGAGCCGCGGCAAAAAATAACTAGCCTTCATTCATAAACACCATCAGATGAGCAGCTCATTGTCATCTGAGGCCAGCTACGGTGATTAACTCTAGATCGAAGTCAGGCGGTCTGGCTTTAATTGGCGAGCATTCATTCATGGTGTGTGACTGTGGCATGTGTTCATTTAGTTCTTGCAGCTTTTTTAAGAAAGGAGGTGTGAAACGTACCCTGTTCTGAATACAGAGTGCCAGGATGAAGACTACACTGCATCCACACCCAATTTTAAAACACATCGGTTTGGTAAGAGCCGGATCCGAGTTACATTCGAAACCTCAATATGTCATTGACATTCTAAAGACGTCAGCACCGAACCACACAACGGCACTTCGTATGCGTTTGTCCAGCTGTATTCGTGGTCACTCATGGTCATTTCTGTCCATATGCTGCTGCTCACAGTTCACAAAGTCAGACAGTCCGCACTGGCCTGTAATCAATGTGTCATGCTGCTTTTAGCTCTACCTATAAATACACAAGCAAGACTCGGCCCCGCTCGTTAAGACTCCAGTCTGGGAGATGACATTGTCAGAGGCATTAAAGTAAAAAAGGAGAGACGAAGATAAAGAGGGAAGAGATAAAAGGAGTCAAAAAGTAAAGGACGTCTGGCTAATGAGTAAACAGGACGCTCCAGTTTTCCACCTGTTGCTCTGAGAAGGATTTAATATCCCGAAGCACAGAAGCGGAACACATGGACTCCTCGAAAGCCTGGTTTGAGCGGTGTGGCTTTCCATCTCTGTGGGGTAACGCAGTCGGGAAAGCTGGGAGTTGTTTTGTGGGAAGAATAACCAACGTGGGCCTAGTTTCTGCTGGTCCCTCAACCCCTTTATTTAGACCAAGCCACTGGGATACTTTACTCTTATAAATAGACAGACAGCAACGTGAACACCACAGTCTATGGAGTCTGAATCAGTGCATATAAGTATAGTATCATTTTGAAGCAATGGAATTTCTATTTTTTTATTTATTGGTAATTATGGTAAAGGATCCGAGTACTACCTTCACCACTTGGTGAGTGGTAAGTTACAGAAAAAAAAGATTTGATTGTTAATCAATCAGTTGTTTAATTGAGCTTAATTTATCACTTTTAATTGACTGTGTTTTGAAGTCCACATGTTACTACATACTTGCAGCTCTGGATTCTTTTGTTTAACTACACTAACAGGAAACACCGGGCATATAATTCCAACATGGTTCATCATAACACCAGAAATAAACAAAAATGTACTTCATCCTCATGTTTTTCTTTTTCTTAAAAGTTTGCTGTGTTTACTACTCACTAAAGCACGCTGGGCTGCCGTCTGCGAGCGCGGGCTCCAGCTAAGCGTGGCCTTGAAGAATCGGGCCTCTCTTTAATTTTGAAATGTGGGCCTAGGCTACGCTAGCTCGCGGTCAGCGGTTCGCTTCAACCCTTTCAGAAACACCTCATTAAGAACAGAACGGCTGATTATAGACAAGCCCCGACACTGAGCTTACATGCTAGAGCCACGACGCACAACAACCTGTTATGAAACATGCAAGAGAAAAAGAACAAAATGTTGTTGGGGGTCATATTCGGAATCAAAGGCAGAGGTTCAAAGACGCTCGAATAAGGAAGATGGATGATGTTGGCTTCGAATTTCGTAGTAGCTGTCCTTAAATAACTTTTTGTTTTCTTTGGAGAGACCATGAAGAGGAGGGATGAATGAGATACAAAGAACAAAAAACATGAAAAAAATATGCATACAGGACAGTAGTGTTTATTCAGAATCCCCAAAGGCTGTTATCTCAATATTACTACAAAGTCTGCTTTTACTGTATTTTGACTTTGTAGTCAACTATGTGTTCCCTAAAGCACATTTTTTCCCACAGACAGTCAAACAGCAACCGACAGATTACATAAATCTTGCCATCAAAATTTCCAGCACATTTTAATAGACTGTAATCAGCACGCATAGTTTTCATACCAAGACGCAAACGTTCCAGCTGGCAACACAACATGGCTAACGTACCCAGTGGCATGGCTCTGTGTGCATCCGTGTGTGTTTGTGTCGTACAGTGCGCGGGATAACACAGAGGCTGGATCTGTACACTCAAGAGTGTTGCTGTCCAGGAAATAATTGAAGTGGACGTTTTGTGCAGACTTTTGCAGGAGAGGAAACGGGAGGAGGAGAGAAAAATAATACAGTGTTGTGAGAGAAGATATACACGACAGGAAGATGTAGAGGGGGAAAGTGGCGGCGGAACAGATGGGGATGGAAAAAAAAAAGGAGGGAGACGGAGAGAGAGAAAACGGAGGCTGGGTAAACAGTGGGAGAGAGAGTGTGGCAATTCTTGGGGTTGAGAGTTTGTGGTGAAGAATTAGAACAGCTTTCAGCAGAGTGATTGATGGATTTGCAGAACAGGCAGGTCCATCTGGCAACAAATTCGGCCCAGTCCGAAGCCAGACTGGTGCAGCAGGAAGGTTCTGGTGGGCCAAGAAGCAGGCAAGTTGTTCTGGGCCAGTCCAGTGGAAACACTACACAACCAGGATCTGGGCCAGCGAGCCAGGCCAGACAACTGATGGTTTTTTAAGGGGGTGTAGCAGCACTATGTGTATAAGAATCTATTGAGTTACCCATTTAACCTCAAACTGGGTTTATCTGAGGTCCTAACATGACCTTTGACCTCTTACTAGCGTACAGTGGTGGGTTACATTCCTCAACTTCTATGGTTGGTCACAAAGTAACTAAGGTGAATCCTTTAAATTTCACTCTCTCTTTTAAACACACACACTAGTCGAATGCAACCATCACTCTCCAACCATGTAATTAACACCACTAACCACGCCCGCTGACTCCTCCGCTTAACCAATCCCCTGCCGAGAAAAAGGAACCTCAGGACTCTTGGAATTCTTGGAAGTTGGGAGTTGGTTTGTTTGTGTGTCTTTGGATAAAGACTCCGTTAAATTTGGACTGTGTTGCTTTTACACAATATGTCTCTACAAAACATCTGGAAAAGGGTTATGGATGCAGCTTAGAGCTGTAGCACTACTGAACATCTCGGGCTGCGGATTCAGCAGAAGGATTTGAAGGTAAACATGACGGAAAAAAAAAAATCTGGATATTGAAGACTTCATAAGTGTGACAGGTAATGGCAGGATGTGGATTTTAGCACTAACCCTCACATTTTCGGGGCCGGTATGATGTGCTGTCAGTCACATTTTGCACTCTATGCCTTCACATAAGAGACCAATGCGTAAAAAAAAAAGGGTCGTGAAGAAAGACAGAGCGAAGCGGTGGAGGAGATAAAGGTGGGTTTCAGAGAAGGAGAGCACATTTTGAGACAGAGGTGTGAGGTTTGGCCAAGGTGAGGTTTGCTTTCCGCGGGGAACGTCTACATTTCATCTGAACATTTCAAAAATGCGTTTCAGGCTCTCCTCAGAGCAGCCGTCCCCCTTCTGTTTGCCATCAATACATTAATCTGTCCCAACCCAAGCCAAATGAAATACATTTAATCTCTAGGGATAGTCACTATTGTACTCTAATAATAATAATAGCAATAAGATTTAATGTCTTCTTTTGAAGTTAAAGGCTGTGCAGAGTGCAATAGGGTTTTTAAAAAAGGTGTGGGAGGTTTTTTTCCATCTTAAAAGAAAAGGAAAAGTAAGAAAAGTGCCATTAATCTATATCAGATTTGACCCTAAATCCAGTTATCATATATAAGATTATGGTTTGTAGGGTGAAATATAATGATAACAGCCTGAAGAAGTCAGGTACTACTACTACTACTTGTTGACTTTCTGAGTGACAGGCAGGAATAAAGACCTGTTGCATAAGGCTTTGTTTGGCTGGGGGCAGGGAGGGGTTAGCCAACATATTTGTAGCGTTCCTCTTTATTTAGCTTGGCCTTCAGATACGTGGAGTGGCTCTGTAAAAGCTATCTTTTTCTGAGAAAAAATAAACATATTTCTAGCTCGTGTGAATAGTGTATTTCTTGTAACGTACGCATACAGACCGACTCTCAGACCGAACCGAGGATAATGTTGCAGCGCGCTGAAATCGAAATGGAATGCATCAAGTATTGCAGCAGTTGCACATTATCAATGAAACAATTCAATCTTTTATGGGAGCTGGACGGCAGCTGAGGGGGCATGAATGTGTGTGTGTGTGTGTGTGTGTGTGTGTGCGTGTGTGTGTGTTTCCCAGTTCTCCAGAATGCCTGACTTCATGGAAACATTGTTTTATCACTATGTAATGGTCTTTTATTAATCAGAGTCCGGTTACGTTTCATCAGAGACCAACTAAGGAACTTTTAACTGCGTATACAGTATTATGCAAGCACTCACACACCAATAAGTTTAAGCATGCCAAATTTAGGTGGTCTTTTAAATCTTATGTACAGGGCTTTTGGAAGTAAACAGGTCTCTGAAGAGCAGATGAAAGACCACCATAATCATAAAGGCTGGAGGCTACAGAAAATGATAATCTGTGTTTTGGTATCGTACAAAAAGGCAACTTCTGATGTCTTTGAAAAACCCCACACCTAACATCGCCCCTGGCCCTCGGTCGTGGCGTCTGGCAAAACAACATTTAGCAATTGTGGGGATTACCTGTACAACCTGAAAACAAGATCGAGCATTTGATGAATAAAGACAGCAGAATGAAAGAGAGTTCAGCACGGTTATTTGTAGCATTATATCCATTAATTTTGTTTTAAGTTACAACAAATTCACAATCAATGGCAATCAAGTCAAGTCACTCTTTTTAAAACGCCCTTAAGTGAACCACTCGTTGATGCATGTGCACATGTTTATGCTTGTACACGCAGCAAAGGCATTTTCAATCATCAGGATGGGGGGCGGCACTTATCATACCTATCGCGGCCACGTACTTTATGAGACTGACTTCCTCTTTGGCATGACAACTAACCATAGCTTTAGGCTATGGCGCTTCCTTTGCACATACTGCCAAACCGGAGTTGACAGAGTTTAGATACAGTGGTACATGTTTTAAAAACTGATTTATATAATTGGAGTACATTTTGATACAATGCCAGCTGCGATGGTGAACGGTAAAGTTGCGTGCTAGTAAACCATAACAATGGGTTAAAAGATGCTTAAAGATCCATACGACCCAAGTTTAAACTGCAACGGTGATACCGTAATTCTCTGTGGGTTCATCACTACAACTGACCTTTTTCACATGAAAATAATCATGTGATCTATTGTTACAGTGAAATATCCATGACGGTTGCTTTGAAGGGCCCTGACAGACTTTGACATAGAACATTACTTTTACAAACAGCCTCAGTTTAACAGCAGAAAAACTCTTTGTTCTCTTTCAACTCAGCTGAACCGAAGTGCAAGGCAATACATTTCCCCTAAACCAGCACGTAGTGGTTTTTACAACATGGGCTGGGCACTGCCGCTCTATCTGCCCTGCTGTATATTTAAGGCTTCTATTTTAAACCTCTATATATTTTTTCATTGCCATGCAATGAGGCTAACAGACAAAGCTGTGGTAAACTCGCCGAGAATAAAGATAGGCACGGTTCCTTGAACAAGGTATGTTTCTGACCACCCGGTAACATGTTTCCTCTTAACAAGTCCCATAACAACCAATTACTTGGCTTTGGGCTATGTGTTTGCCCCTCTGGACTCTGAGGGAAAAGAATCCAGTCGTTGAATCAAATTGGAAAATAATTGTTTAACTTGTATGACCGCAGACCTGCTGTTTGATGGCAAGTGCGTATGTGGCCTGATGGAACGGAAACAACGGAGCTCTACATGTTGGGTGTTCTGTGGCAATAAACAGAGGAATGTGGAGCGCTTCAACACTCGCCAAAGTAAGCAAAGAAACTTCTAAAATAGGTCGACAACACCAGGGCACAAAGATACGAGGACAGGCAAAGCTCTTCAAAAATCAACATGTCTCAGAAAGCAGACAGCAATTATTCTGTTTCTCTCATGAAAGGACCTGGATTAAGATTAGAGGTCTCCTCGTTTTGGATGAACATGGCTGATTAAGGCAGGGCATTCAGTTTACATGTTGTAAGCGGACACCTAATTTTCTCACAGGACCTCTATTTATCTTGGCACTGATCTTTTAAATTATGGGATATAACGTAGTCGTCGTCTTACAAGAATCAGCCAGGGTACCACCCAGTGGCTGTGGGCCTTGACTCACCCACCCATTCACGCACCACCACAGGAGCTAACATAAAAGCCGCCACAACCAGTCATCATCAGTGTTCTTGGCAACTCCTTAAAACAGCGCAAAGTTCCTAAATACAACCCCCTTCTGAGCTGATGTTTAATGTTTTCTTTAGTGTATGGAGTACAAAAGGTGGGGATAAATAGACTCAAGTATAGGGCTTTATGGAACATAACTCACTTTCACATCATAAAGTTGGCCTACGACAGCATTTACAGAAAGAGACGTTTCGTGAAATACGTTTTACTTTGCTTTACTGCCAAAAGTTGAGAGGATTGATAGCACGCTCCTGTCTTTTTATTAATTGAAGAAATAGTTTGGCAGATACAGTGCGCGTACTCTCTTTCCAAGGAGTTAGATGAACTTCTAACTTCCGTATGTGTTAAATACAAGCAGCAGATGGTTAGCACTTAGCACTCAATCTGTAGTCCAAAAAAATAGGTTTACAAGCACATCTGAAGCTCAAATATTAATACCACGTATTAATATCATGAGGTTGTTTTGGGGGGTTGAAAGAGATACGATGCACAATACGGCTGTCAAACATTTACAATGTTATTTAAAAGTGAATTATTGCGTTTTTAACGCATTCCAATTTTCGCAGAAAAAGAGCTTCTATGACCGCTACACTGGATGTCTTAATACGATGAGTCATTTGTCAAAAGGAGAGGCGGCACAGTAGCACAGCGCACAAATCAAGTCACAAACCATCGCCCACGAATTTATCTGGGAGTTCCTCTGGAGTTAGTTTAACAGCGTTGGCGCATTGGTGATTTTTTATGTTTTTTTTTTCCATCTGCTTTCTTTTTGTGTGGTAAAAAACAAATGAACTAATGGAGGATAATTACTCTGTGTTGTTTTTTACTGTTTGCCCGTCTCTCTGGAGAGGGCAACTGGAGCCTCTGAGGCTCGGAGATGCTAATTGGTAATGCTAATTGCTTCTATTATGTAATCACAGGGTCAAGATGATGCCATTTTTCAAATGATTTCAGACTTCATCATTTATCATGAAAAACAAACAAAAAAAAATGCAAATCCATTCACCATATGCTTCTAACAATCATGAAATATGAATTTAATTTATATTTTCCCTTTGTTTTTAATATCCCGAATAAAATCACTGCGCACTGCGAGTCGTTCTTTCTTTGTTTTCCATCAAAACAAGAATTATTATCCCTTTATTGACCCCTAGGCCCAATTAACAAGCTGGCATGCATGTTGGAAAGCAGGTAAATAAACAGAGCATGGCTAGCCTCTGCTCAGCAGGGAAAGCAGCTTGTTTTACCAACCCAGAGGGAATTACAAGCCGTCTGATTGTTTTGGCATTTAGGCTGGATGTGACGCCAGTTAGGAGTTGTTGTTTTGGGGTCTGTCGAAGGTAATGCTTAAGTTTTCCCTGACACTTCCATGAGGTCTAACATACTGTAGGTGGAGGGAGTAAAGAGGAAGTAGGTCATGTTGTTCAGCCTTCACCTCCTAATGAGTCTTGTCAGCTGGAGGTGTTGGATGGACGCAAAATATTATTCTATCTTCACCCCCTAAACAGGAGATTATCTTGGAACAGCTGCCTTTAGTATTAAATTGTATGTTTGCACTTTGGTTTGCCACCTCTGCCTCAAACACTGCACAGAAAAAAATGGGCAGTTTAAACAGTTTTCCACATGACTTAACTTCACCCCCGAGTCAGACTGGTACACACCTGACAGCCCTGCTAGTCATTTCAAAATGCAGAGTGACAGCTTGTCCGTCATCTGTCTGATTTTCATTTTATTTGACACTCTGGTGAACTGCCTTAAAACTCATGTCACTTAACTAAATGTCCAATTAACTAAATTTGTCAGTTTCAAAACGACAAAATATGACTGTATGAAATAAACACCTTGTTTTTTTTCTATATCCTTTAACAGGAAGTGGGCGTACCGGTGTGAACAGAGTCGAGAGTTTGCTCCAAAAATCACACTTAAATGCCTGGCTCGCTCAACAAAGCTCTTTAGCATATGTGTTAGCTCGTGTGTCCTCGCTACAGTATGTGCATCGGCGTAGAATACGTAGGCGTGACTTAATACGCTTGTGCTATAATCACGTTTAAAGCAAATGAGGGCAGCGGGTCAGACTTGAGGTTAGTGGAACAGATTTGTGACTTGAAAGGTCTCTGGTTCAAAAGGCTGGGCAAATAGAGGGAAAGTTAATAAGTACCATTCCCTCCTTGTGATCTTTCCCTTAAGCAAGGCATTTAACCACAATACTGAGAACACTGCGGCTGCACTGGGCAGATACATGGAGATACAGTAACAGTTACAGAAGCTTGCGACCTAAGAGTCGTCGGTCAGATCCCTGGACCGCTGGGATAAATCTGGTTTGGCAAGCTGAAACGTAGCCCCTTCCTCATTACCACAACTGAAGTGCCCCTGAGCAAGGCCCTTGACCCTAACTGCTCCAGTGGAGCGGCTCAGTGGCCAGCAGATCAGACTATGGTTAAACTGGACGGCTTCCAGGAGTGAAAGCGATCACGGCGTTCCTGAAAGAGAGACCATTGCTCTCGATGGAACTCCCCTGAAAAAAGATACACGTTCATGACATACTGCAGTCGTGTGAGATTATTAAGTGTGCGGGGTGATAAACAATGTCTGCGTGTCTGCTTTACTCAAGATGAAGACGTCCTATCAGGACAGAAATTCACTTAAATCAAGATTGTGTCAGTGTAACTCTTACTGCTGGCATTCAGGGTTATTTATACCATGCTATAACAGCATAACATTTTACTATGCTACATAATATTTACATTGAACTAAATGCATTGCATAGTATAGGTCTCAATGTTCTGCACGGCATATTTCAAAACGTTGGGATTTTGTCTGTATTCAAGCTTTTCTGCACTAATGTACATGCACCTTTGCATAAACAGTCCCAACAGTGGGTTTAAGGGTCAGCAATGTATCAGTCTATCAGTCTCTACTCGTGAATATCAAAGTGCAACACTCACTGTATGTTTGAGTCTGTCTGTCAAGAGGTCAGGTACAGCGTGAGTGTACTGTGTTTGTATTATTCACATCAGTCTGGAGGTTTGCAAGTCCCGTCTTGGCTTCCTCACTTTCCCTCCCTGCATGTCTTCCTTCTCCATCTTCTCTCTCTTGTTTTTTTTTTTTTTACATGCATGTTTATAGCACTTCTTCTACAAAGTGGTCACCGGCCAAACTAAACTCTATTTGAATTCACTTAATCAGTTTGCTCTTTAGCCACTTCCCGGTCAGGCACTGCTGTAAATAAAAACAGAAACTGGAGGGAGGAGAGAAATCACCTTGAAGCTTCTTCTGTGTCCACACATACCTGTCTAATCCCTAACACCGCCTCGCAGTCTACGGCTCGAACACTTTGCCGGTCAGTTCCCGGCAAAGTCAAATTTATGAGCGCGACTGTTTTAAGGTTACGGAGTTCTTCTGAGAAGGAGAGCGATGTTTAATGTGTTTAGCGAGAGACACTTCCACGAGTTTGTTGATTTATGGTATGAGGATAGAGAGCTGTAACAACACACAAACACCCTCTGCACTTAGAAGCCCTTAAAAGGATATCGTTACATGTCTAAGGATTCGGCACACCATGCATGCTGGCTAATCCTGAAGGTCCCTGTCAATAAATGGAAGATTTGAGAGAACAGAGAAAAATTCTCCATCCTTCTGTCTGTTTTTGTAGCTCCGAGGAACTACAAGAGGATGGCGTGCAATATCGAAGAGCTGCGAAACAAATTTTCCTCTCGTTCACATTCCCTGAGCTCATGACAGCACTGAGCGTCAGCTAGTGTTTGAAATCTCACTGCAAAGTTATATGTGTGGTGTGTGTGAATAGAGAGAGAAAGAGCCAAACACAGGCTTTAGACTTTGGCAGGGTGCAGTGATTCCTAAATGCTTTCATATTTCTTTCTCATATTTCTGTTATAGCTTGAATATTTTAAACAAGAAATGGAGCAAGATGCTATAAAAAGATTCCAAAACTGACTACTGATCACAGTTAATCCAGTCATTCATCACGGGGTTTAGCTCCACGTCGGGGTTTCCGTGACCTGTGGGCAGTCAGGGTGGCCTACAGCAGAGAGCGTCCACTTTACTAAGCAAAAGGATTTAATCATTTTTCAGTCAGAGAACATCCAGCACAGCCAAGTCAAACGTCTGGGGGGGGGGATCACTGAGGTACAGTCAGGTGTGATTGTGCATACACACACACACATCACTCAAAATAGATGCTTTTTAGCAAACAGATTGGTCGAGGTAACATCAGTATGCATGTGTGTGAGAAAGAGAGGTTGAGAGAGGGAGGGAGTGGATGATGGGAGACACCTCGATTGCGAGCGGGCTGTCGATCCAGTTCTAAAGGACTGCACGTTCCAGTTACTGCAGCTATATGCTGAGTGACACTCTCTCAAACAGCGACCTCCCCTACCGGCCCAAAAACAAAACAGGGTCTGTTCCCTCTTACAGTGCGCCTGACTGAGAGAAACACACACACTTAACACACACTTGCACAAAATCAACCTACTATTCTCTTTCCCCATACACACCCACATTCACTTACCCCACC